>OX352290.1:12270000-12940000 GCA_947086415.1 Pammene aurita
ACACATTCTTATGGGTCCTTGATAAGACACAAAGTCTACTAACTGTCACTTGTTGTTAGAAAACCAACGATGAAACACGCTAGGTACCTATGTGTTACGGATAGGACAGTTTTTTAGGGTTCCGTAGTCAACTAGGAACCCTTATAGTTTCGCCATGTCTGCCCGTCCGTCCGTCCGTCCGCGGATAATCTCAGTGACCGTTAGCACTAGAAAGCTGAAATTTGGTACTAATATGTATATCAATCACGCCAACAGAGTGGTAAAATTAAAAGTGGAAAAAAATGTTTTATTAGGATACCTCCCCTATACGTAAAGTGGGGAGTGATTTTTTTTTTTATTTCAACCCTAACGTGTGATATATTGTTGGATAGGTATTTAAAAATGAATAGGGGTTTACTAAAATCATTTTTTGATAATGTAAATATTTACGGAAATAATCGCTCCAGAAGTAAAAAAAAAATGTCCCCCCCTCTAACTTTTGAACCATAAGTTTTAAAAATATGAAAAAATCTCAAAAGTAGAACTTTATAAAAACTTTCTAGGAAAATTATTTTGAACTTGATAGGTTGAATAGTTTTTGAAAAAAGATTACAAAATAATTTCTGAACTAAGTTTGTAATTTAACCGTATAAGCAGGTGTTTATATATTGTACCTGTAATTTCTACAAAATCGCAATGAAATGACGTGCTTTCAAATATAGTAAAAACGGTGAAAATCGGTTCACGCAATAAAGAATTATACCATAAAAATCATCTTCCATACTTTAAGCTCGCGCGCAATAGTTTACTTCATTTGCCGATAGATGTCGCTGTACGTGGAACGCTCATATCATATCCTACATGGCGGTGTTATTTTAACTCTTAAGTGGGGACACTTACTGTGATGGACGGAAAACTACGGAACCCTACACTGAGCGTGGCCCGACACGCTCTTAGCCGGTTTTTTTGCATGTATTTTCCCTAAATAGTACCTATAGCTATAGGTACTATAAAGACTTATCTCATATTTATTCAGTCACAACAAAGCCGTAATAAAATACATATAATTTAATATAACAATGAAAAGGTGGAATACACTTTTCCTTTTAAAACGTCGTATGTCACTAACTAGCTGGTATTGAAAAAAATGTTTTTCATATACGGGATACCTATTAATAAGCACTGGGAAATCCTTTGTGGTTATTCAACTGATAAATGAGTGAAACCCAGCATTGTACTTGACCTGAGAGCTATGATTTATAATACTTATAAGCTATTATATCACTTATTGCTAGAGCTTTATGTCCTAAAATGTTGTGAATATGACGCGGACTTGGCACAAAACCTGTTGTATATGTTTACCAGGGTCCGGAATTAGGTGAGCTAAAATACCTAAAGTTCGCGAGAGGACATAAAATAGAGTGGTTACAACCGGATGAAAATAATATTTTATTTGGATTCCGGGTATTCGATGTTTATTCGGGGACTTATCGTAATATTGAACGTGATATGTTTTGTTTACAGTGCAGCATGTTTAATGTTAGTTTTTAGTAAAAAGGGCACGAAAAGGGGACAAAAGAAGGTATGTATAAGATAAAATAAGAAGTCGTTGTAAGACGAATAATATGGGTTTCCCTACACATTTATTATTATAATGTTAACTTTATGGCTGCAATGTAACCATTTTTCATCATTACGACTATTACTTGCAGTGCCCGGATGAATATCGAATACCCGGAATCCAAATAAAATATTATTTTCATCCGGTTGTAACCACTCTATATTATGTCCTCTCGCGAACTTTAGGTATTTTAGCTCACCTAATTCCGGGCCCTGATGTTTACATACATAATAATCCAGTAACTTTAACAATCATCATACTGGGCATCAAATCCGGCAGATCTGATTTTTTGCAAGTTTGTGACATCGAGCGCCGAACGCAACTTTCTCAAAAAACGAAAAATGTGATTTTTTTAACATTTTGTCGATTATAATCATAAATGATTAGTTTTTAACCGACTTCAATTTCATAGAACATAGAATATGTTCACCGATTACTCCGAGACGCGTGGTCCGATTTGAATAATTCTTTTTTGTTTGAAAGGGTCTACTTCCAAGGTGGTCCCATATTAATCTGGTGCTGTTCTGATGATGGGATCTATGAGGAATTGAGGGAACTCCTCAATTTTTAAAGGCATACGTATGGTGATTTGGGTGTTTTCTTAAGCAACTCGAGGGTTTTCTCTCGGAAACCACCAATTTGATGATGTGGACCTCATGATGATGGTTGCTTTGATGATGTTTTTTTTTAAATGTAGGATGTTCAGCGATTACTCCGAGACCCGTGGTCCGATTTGGGGAATTCTTTTTTTGTTTGAAAGTAACTACCTCTAAGATGGTTCCACATTAATCTGGTGCTGTTCTGATGATGGAATCCATGAGGAATTGAGGGAACTCCTCAATTTTTAAAGGCAGATGTATAGTGATTTCGGTGTTTTCTTAAGCAACTCGAGGATTTTCTCTCGAAATCCATCAATTTGATGAAGTGAACTTGATGATGACGGTTGTTTTGATGATAATGATGATTATTTTTTTAAATGTAGGATGTTCAGCGATTACTCCGAAACCCCTTGGTCCGATTTGAGGAATTATTTTTGTTTGAAAGGAACTACCTCTAAGAGGATTCCACATTAATCTGGTGCTGTTCTGATGATGGGATCCATGAGGAATTGAGGGAACTCCTCAATTATTAAAGGCAAATGTATGGTGATTTAGGTGTTTTCTTAAGCAACGCGAGGATTTTCTCTCGAAATCCACCAATTTGATGAAGTGAATCTGATGATAATGGTTGTTTGATGATAATGATGATGATTTTTTAAATGTAGGATGTTAAGCGATTACTCCGAGACCCGTGGTCCGATTTCAGCAATTCTTTTTTTGTTTGAAAGGAACTACCTCTGAGATGGTTCCACATTAATCTGGTGCTGTTCTGATTATGGGATCCATGAGGAATTGAGGGAACTCCTCAATTTTTAAAGGCACATGTATGATGATTTGGTTGATTTTTTAAGCAACTCAAGCATTTCCTCTCGAAAACCACTAATTTGATGGAGTGGACCTAATAATGAAGCCCACATATGATATGTGGAACTTTCCTTACATTAAGTACGTATTATGAACTTTTTCTCTTATATCTTCACCGATTATTGCGAGATCCGTTGGCTGATTATGATATATATATAAATCCTAAAAATGGAAAATAAAAACTTTTTACAAAAAAAAGATAAACCGACTTCAAAAAAGATAAAATAAATTATTATATTATTTATATGCGTTACAAACTGATATGTTTGAAGTCGGTGCCAAGCCAAAAAGTTACAATACCGGTCAAATCAGCTTCAATTCTGAAAATCACAAACATATCGATACCTACTTATATTGCAAAGGTGAATGTGAATCTATCTGTTACATTTCACGTCTAAACTACTAATCCAATTTTGATGAAATGTGGTACCCATATATATACACTGATACACGTCTACTTTGTTAATAATCAGAAAAATGAGGCAAATTAAAAAAAAAACATGTATGGTTGACCTTCCATAGAAAGTTTAAATATCGCGTCTTTTGCTACTGAAACGGGTCCCACACACCCAGTGTGTCTGACTATAGAAAGATCAATCTAGCCATTGAATTCCTTTACACTTCGATATTGTACCTTAGATAAATAATTCAAACCGAAGCACACGGGCTCCGTTCAAAATATGGTTAGTCCGAAAAAGTAGTAAGTAAAAAAGTTTATTAACAAACATCATAAGACGCATGATTATACTTTATTTCTGTACTTGAATGAAAACCTACGTGCAGTCAATACCGTATTAGAATAGTTCTATAGTATGAAGAACAATTCACTGAACACATACGCCTCGTTTGTATTAACTGTTTTGTGAGTTTCAGGCTTGAAGCTGATTTGACCGGTACTGTAACTTTTTGGCTTGGCACCGACTTCAAACATATCAGTTTGTAACGCATATAAATAATATGGTTGTACGTTGTTTTATAGACTACATTTTCGCAGAATATTGGTTCATAGAAAATGTTTCTCATATTTTCATTTCATAGAGTGATCATTTGTCAGAGCTCTTACATTGTAGAATCTGGTTTTGTATATTTTTTATTGTTCAGATAAGTAGTTTTTCGAATTTCAGTTCATTACGTTTTAAATCAAATATTATTAATCCGTATAGTATTTAGTTTGTATAACATTTGTTTCAAAGCCTGCATATTCATAAAATGTTGTTTCTGATTTTATCAAACTTAATATTTTCGTTTCATAGAAGACTCAGTTTCTCAATACTTATTGTAATATATGTATTTATTCAAACAGAATTAAACTGTAGAATTTTCATATCAATTAAGCTGATTATTAAACTCAAATAAAAAAAATTATGTTTTATTAATGTATTTCATTTAATATATTTAATTTAGCAATATGTTTAATTTTACTATTCTAATTGTACTATTCTAACAACAGTTTGTTTCTGTGGGGGTCGCAATTCTAACCTAACCTAACCTACTTTTCTGGTAACAGTTTGTTTCTGTGGGGGTCGCAGTTCTAATCTAACCTAGCCAACTTTTCTGGCAACCGTTTGTTTCTGTAGGGGTCACAGTTCTAACCTAACCTAACCATCTTTTCTGGCAACAGTATGTTTCTGTGGGGGTCGCAGTTCTAACCTTACCTAACCAACTGTTCTGGCAACCGTTTGTTTCTGTGGGGGTCGCAGTTCTAACCTAACCTAACCAACTTTTCTGGCAACCGTTTGTTTCTGTAGGGGTCTCAGTTCTAACCTAACCTAACCAACTTTTCTAGCAACAGTGTTTCTGTAGGGGTCGCAGTTCTAACCTACCCTAACCAACTTTTCTGGCAACAGTTTGTTTCTGTGGGGGTCACAGTTCTAACCTAACCTAACCAACTTTTCTGGCAACAATTTATTTCTGGGGGGCCGCAATTCTAACCTAACCTAGCCAACTTTTACGGCAACCGTTTGTTTCTGGATTTTTTTTTGTGTGTGTAACAGATCTAATATCATTATGTATATTCTTTGCAATTAATGTAAATGAAGTGCATAAATACTAAAATAATAATATTGGAAAAGAAAATACTAGAACTAAATATTATATAAAACAGTAACTAAAAAGGTTTAAGAACTTTATTCTCATAAAGAATTTACAGAATTCACTTACATGAGAACGAAACATATTTATAAAACTTAAAAACTAACGTGCAGACAATGCATAACAATATTCAAAACAATCAATTTTTAATACTATAGTGAAACAAAAGTGGGTAGAATTACATAGTAACCGGCTCAGATTCCGTAAGACGCGCACACTAGTTGGCAAGGAGGATGCTATTGCAAACAATCACTAAATGTACGAACTCTAGCGATATCATTTTGACAACCAGCATAGAAGCGTCTACATTAAGCGGGGTGGCTGCACAATCTCGAGGTCATGTTACATTGGTTTAATATTCTATGAAATCTGTGTCTACGAAACAAAAATACATGAAATATGATTCTAGTGTTCGATAATTTTGTAAATTAAAAAAGTTTGATAGCAATATACATGGAACTGAATGTCTGTGAAATATGTTTTAACCAACTGAATAGTCTATGAAACAATAATATTGGAACAGAAAGTATATGAACCAAATAATCTATGAAATAATTTCTGAGAAACGAAATTCTATGAATTTTCTGTCTATGAAAGAGGGTGACACCAAATAATATAATAATTTATTTTATCTTTTTTGAAGTCGGTTTATCTTTTTTTTGTAAAAAGTTTTTTTGACAGTACCTTTTCAAGACATTTTTAAAGTAGACTAAATTTGCTACAATATAACACTAGAATTTGTCTCTGAGATAAAGCTTTTCAAAACAGAACCGTTTTTCCCAGAAGGGAAGGGAAAGGGTAAACAGTAAAGGGTTCTGGTATATACGATATCATTAATGAATTGACTAGGCGTTTTGCAGTTATAAAAAAGACTATAACAAATTTTGAACGGTCTACCTATTTCAGTTACGGACTTAAAGGGTACCAGGTTTAAGAGGGCCAGGTCGTTATTTTGTATGGAGACATCATAATTGGATCACTAAAAACATACTGACAAATGACAATCCAAGTTAAGAGCTGATTCGAAATGATCTTGCCAAATTCAAAATATGATAAGTTTATTTTTTTAATTTGGCAAGTTCGTAAGGAATCAGTCCTTATATTGCGTTCAAATCGTTCAATGCATTCTTTCACAGAGTTCTCTTTAACTCGATTTATTAAATTGATATTTGGGCATACTAATAGTAGTACATCGGACGACGCCTGAGTCGCCTGACAGCAGCTAAACAAATTGCTAAGCTGTTGTATTGGTAACGTCGGGTCTAGTCTAATAAACGTGATCCCCACGTGTTGACTCACCATCCAACAATCCATTAATTCTTACGCCTACTTAACGTTGTGTGGGCGTCTACATCAGATCAGTCTAAATCATAGATCAATAAGTAGCAACATAAATCAATAAGTAGTAAATAAATACTTGCAACAAATACTCTATAAAAAAAACGGCCAAGAGCATGTCGGCCCATGCTCAATGCAGAGTTCTGTAGTTGTTGGCCCGTCACAATGCACCCACTCAAAAGGACGATTCTATGGGATTTACTATGAAATGACAACTTTTTGCGATAAGTCAAACTCAAAAACAGATTTCATTTAAAGTACCTACTTATTACGCCTCACATTCATGAATTTTTTCATAATTTTTTGATCCATGCACAGATAAGTGCACCCCCACGTAATGTGTACGGTAGATACCCTACAAAAATATATTTTTCCAGTTTTTGTTTTACCGCGATGTCGGTGTGATTAATATAGGTACATACTCATACCAAATTTCAGTGTTCTATTAATAATCACTGAATTAGGCCACGGACGGACAGACGGACATGGCGAAACTATTAGGGTTGACTACGTAGGTAACCCTAAAAACCCGCAAGTATGATTTATTATCGCGTTATATTACCTAAAGTATACAAGCTGTGGAACTAAATAAGTACATTTAAGTAAGGGCACTTCAAGATATTCTTGTTGGATCACAAAGCTGGCAAAATCGAGCGTGACGTGTGCGGCACGCATTGCAGCTCCGACAAGATAAACCGGCTGCGTGCAGATTCAAATTCAAATTATCAAAGACAACAAGGTCCACACATTACATTATAATATGAGACGGGAAACCGAGCAGGTTCGGACCCGCACCGCTCGGTGATGCGTAGGTGCTGTGCGTGTCTCGCGCAGCTCTCTTGTACATTTTTACAACTTCGACTGTGGGTGTATAGGTTTTTAATAATTAATTCAGAGATAAAAGAATAACTCATTGAACTCGTTCGCCAATACGAATATTTACAACATTAATCACAAAAATGTGTCTCGTGAAAATTATATCGCGGAACGAATCAGTAGTAATATTGGAGTACTAAGTAAGTTATATGTATGTGAGCTATTGTGTATGTCGTTGAATAATTTTAATCTAGATAAAAATATAAGACAATTTTATTTTCTTAATTTTGAATTAGTGAACGCAGTGGCATTGTGCACAACCGCCAGGCGGTGCTGCAGCATATACCTGCGTGGCGTGTGCAGCACGCGCGCCGTAGACGTGTACATGTCGTGTGCGTGACGTGCGCGTCACCCGGTGTGACAGGGGTGCCGCGCACGTCTACGCTCACGTCGACGTGCTGCACAAGCAACCGGTGTGGCTCTGCCTTAACACTTTGACTACCGAGAACCCGCCTGGTAGGCACTCGTAATGTTTGCTCAGATGCCAGGCACGCGGCGTGCGGCATTGCGTTGCACGTCGTAGCCCACCTGGCGGGTTCTGTCGGTTTCTGGGGTATTGTTCAAAATTTTGCCCGGTTGCGAAAGTGTTAATGACCTACCGTACCCTATTTAATTTTGCATCTCTTTCCTAGATATGGTTATCCAAAGTCGCTTAATCAAAATCCATCGTAAGATTGTAATACGTAACATCATCAAGGAAAAAACATCAATATGGAAAAGTTAACGTAAGCAATCATAATAAGGAAAAAGTATTATTTACGAAGTCAGCTATTTATTATGCAGGAATGACCGTAGTAAATTCCATACGCAAAGCGATCGATACTAAGAATTGAATTATAGGTACAGTCGAGGACAAAGAGATGTATACACTTTTGGACCTTATTACAACGCAATAAGGTCCAAAAGTGTATACATCTCTTTGTCCTCGACTGTACTATAGTTGATTATCAGAACAAACAGGGCCAACCAGATAATAAGTACAGTCAGCAGCAGAAGGGGCATTCCACGAGCTTTCCTGTACGAACATCGTGTTTATCTCTGTTATTAGAATCATCTTTGTCTCTGTTGTTACAATCACGTGCGCGTGCTCGCTTGCTTGCTTGAATGTGCTCGCTGCGACGCGGACATGTCAGCACACTCAAGTCTGAAGACGAATGCCCGATGCATTCCAAACATGTCACACCAATAGGTAATGACTAAAAAACGTATTATTAAATTATACTTACCAAAACGCTGTGCATACCGAGGTACACGCGACTAACGCAGATCAGTGTACACCAAGAGACAGCGATCACGGCACCCCAGTGTACCGGGTACTCGTATCTAGAACAACATAAGTACTTAACTACATATTAATAATATAAATCCCTAGGTAGTAGTTTGTTTTGATTGGTGATATAATCTATATGCATATACAAGATATCTCTATACTCCACTTAGCGCGTTATTTCTTTGAAACCTAAGCTACCAAAAAGAAGGGGTGTGGGAGGGGAACACGCAATGCTAGACAGGGAACGCGCCATTGTTCCGTGGGGCGTATGAGAGAGTCAGACATTAATGGTTGCCATGGAGACGTACTAAGTTTACTGTCACTTAGTGCCTCACTATAGAGTGAAATTACTTTGAGCGTGGCAGCGGGGGTCGCCCGGCTATGCGGGGTCTTGGGTTATTTATTTATTAGTCTATGTCTATATGATTTTTTTTTTGTCCAACTATTTATTCGTCCCCCTTGCCGTCAAGACGTCTGGGTGCTGGTGCTTTCTTGCAGAGCTGGGCCGTCGCCTGCAGGAAAGGGGCCTAGAACCCCGCTCTGGGATAACCCAGAAATAATTCTGGCGCAGAGATTGTCCGTTGGGGTTCAACGCGGAAACGTAGCAAGCATGATGGGCACCTTTGCGCCGGGAACGATGACGGGTGGTTTATTTAAATAGTTTTGTGTAGGTAATAGTTTAATTTTAGGTTTAGATTTATTGTAAACTAGTTTTAGTCCTATGAAATATATAATTTGACCTAGTTTGTAAAAGTAATATGTACTTATTAAGAAAGTTTGATTAAAACCGAGAATAGAAATTGTTTATGTTTTGAATATAATATTTGAATATTTATTTATTTATCGTATGGCATTACGAGTCACTGGATTTTTTTTTTTTTTTATATATATTAAAAGTACATAGTTTAAGCTATAGATTGAGATTAGCCTTCTTCAGATACTCAATGGCCTCTTTGCTAAGTCTCGCGAGGTCTTCAACCAGTCCGTTGAATTTGGTGACCGAGCATTCAAAGATCATGTGTTCCACTGTTTGGTCGGAGGCACCGCATACGCATTGGGGGGAGTCACGCCAGCCCCACTTGTACCAGTGGTGGGCGCAGTTTCCAACGCCTGTTCGAATGCGGTTTATCTGGCTCCAGACCTTGCGTGGCTGATCAAAGCCAGGTGGGCGCGCCTTTGGGTCGTGTGTAAAAAGTAGTCAAAAGTAGTTTGGGTCGTGTGTATAATATTTGAATCAATAACAAATAAAAAGTTACAATACATGGTTGACCTACAATGCAAGTTAAGCTCACTAATAAAATATTATGTCTGTAAGACTATACACGGTTTTAGTCTATATTCCTTTTAAAATAAGGTGTATATCACTGTAAACGTCTAACAAGGATAGGATAATCGTTGCACATTAAAGTAACTAAGATCACTTAAGGGTTATCATACTTACTTATCAAGAATTCGAGGTAAATAGGGGATGATGTACGTACATGTGATTGACTTATAATTGGGTAACTTGAATCGCTGTGTTTGGCTTGCGTAAATGTGTTTTCAGATTTTGTTGTATGTTCAAACATTTGGATTCCAAGAATTGTTTGGTAATTCGTACTCAGAATCGTGAGTACTACTGGGACACAAAAAAGTCCCAATATTCTGGAACACTCCAACCCTACTACCATGGGCACTTTATGTGGCAGTAGGCTTATAGATAATACCAGATATAAATTAAAAGATAAAAGATATTTATTCTTCAATTTAGGCACATTACAATGCACTTATGAACGTCAGAGAGAAAAAAAAACTACCACCACTAATTGAGACACTTTGTTATCCTAGTAGAATCAATTCTGCTCACATAGTTAGAAATAACCTTCAATTTCCTAAAATGTCCCACAGGACAGTCCCGCATAAGACGCTTTCCCGCTTACAATGTGTTTTTGGCTGGCTTAAAACGTAGTTTTTATGTATTATGCGATTAAGTCCCATTTTTACTGAAATTTTAAGGTTATTTTATAGGATACTGGTCATACGGGGCTGGACTGATATTGTCACTTGCGTCAGGAAGTGTAGAGCCAATGAGGATAACATCCCACAGATCATCCTAATATTTGTGATACTTTTACCATAGTCTGTACGGAGTTGATATAAAGGATAACCAACAAGATATTTTTTACGATTGCAGCGCCATCTACTTATTGCTTTGTATGTTTATCCTCATTGTTGATCAATTTAAAAAAAAAAACCTAATTAAATACTTGACTAGTTCTTATTCTACCCTATTTATCATGTAGATAAGAGTTTCTGCAATTTACATGAACATTAAACTCTAACCTCCAAAATCTTATCATGTGACATTAAGACAATACGTCGACTATATAAACCGACCCAGTATCTTAAATCTTGTGATTTCATTCCTGCATTTGGCCCGAATACATTGAACATCTGAGATTTTATAGTTACTCAAGTTCTTTAGCAAAACATTAAATATTTATTTACAATAAAGATAATTTTTAGCAATGTAAGACAAAGTGTATATTCTTTTTGTTACAGTTACAGGTTCTAAACTCCCTCAATTTTGTAATTTAGACAGTTATCTCCAGTTAACGCCACAAGCCGCACACATGTCGCATTGTATCAGTAGACAGCATCATTTCTAAAGAATCTGTCACTGTGTGCTACATCCTACATCAATCAGCGACCATGACCTTATTTAAGGAGTGGTCCTGAAATAAAGTAGCCGTGTACAATCTTGTGTATTTTTTAATTTAGTGCTAATTTTGAAGCAGTATAATTATTTTATTAATCCGTAGGTACAATACTAATAAATAAATATACAATCATAATAAAATATGTGAGCATATATAAGTTTTCGCGTTTTTATTTCAACATACTTTGTAACTTTTTGAACAACATAATTTGACAATCTTCAATCGACATCTGCTACAACGCCACAATTGTATTTCCATTTTCACAACCCGTTTTATGCTTTTCAGAATTTCATCTTACCAAGAAGCTACATTAATTAACTGTATTTTAACTAGGATAGTCAGGAAGACTCTCTAATCTAACCTCTGACAAAGATTTTCCTATGGGAGACAATTTTCTATAAAAAAAGGCAAATACATTTAATTAAAAATTACTGTAACTACCTTAAAATGAAGCCAGATAAAAAAGTTTACTATTGAAGAAAGACAATTTATTAAGGTATAAAATAGCTCATCAAATCAAACTATAAGAAAAAACATGTTTTTGAGAAACACCTCAAAAATTCTGTCAGAAGACGCTATTCAAAAAACTATGTGTATGATGGAATACAAAAGGCGAAAACTTCCAAACGCTGTTCCATTTAAATATGATTGTATTTTAGTTTTGTATGATTGTATCTACAGATTATTTAAATACAATCACTGCTTCTAAATCGGCACAAAATAAAAAGATAAATCAGAAAAGGCACGGCTACTTTTTTCCGGACCACTCCTTAGTAACATTGCCTATATTATTTTCTTCTTTAAAAAATCACCTGTCTATAGTGTAGAGCAGCACGGAGAACGGTATTGAGACTCCGACCATTGCATGTGTAGACGGCATGCCATACTCGACGGCCCATTTGGTCTGCAGCTTCTTGACGGGGTACCCTGGCCGCGGCCAACGGATTATGTCTTTCACACCTTGTCCTGAAATTTGAGATTCAATTGTTTGAATACAACATTCCGGAAATTTGAGATTCAATTGGTTGACTGGTAGAGAATGCCTTAAGGCATTAAGTCCGCCATTTGTATATTTTATGTGCAATAAAGTTTAAATAAATAAATATAATTAAACTAAAACTAAAACTATTAAATAATCATTTATTTCAGAACTTTCCACAATTTAATAATTAGAAAGCTCTAGAAAAGTTATGCAACAAGGTCTCCATATTCAATGACTAAAATAAGATAATGCATAGTGTGACTAAATAACCGTAAGTTACACTATTAACTTTTATACTGTTAGGTTAGTATGTCTCACTACAGTTTTAATTCAATAATTACTGAGCCTAAAATGTATTGGACTAGTTAATGTTATTTTAAATATTCTATTAAAATAGGTTGTTTTTTTGTTGTATGAGAATGTATAATTCATCTGGTGACAACCAAAACTCACTAATTACTACCACAAGTGTATAGCCGTAATGAACCGTATTGGTAACAAAACAAGGTTAATTTGAGTTTAATATATTTTTTTGCAATTAGTGAGTTTTGGTTGTCACCTGACAATAATGTAAAGATTAGTAGAAGGCATTTGTATAATATTTTTGATCAGTTTTGCATTTCCTATCCACATAGGCATTCATGTGACATTCAGAAATTTCAGAACACTTAATAAGGGGGAAATTTTATGTTAGCATTAATTAACTAAATTATTTACTATTACAAAAAATATCTAAACTATAATGATAGTCTAATGCCATTACTAAAATAGATAATAAAAGACTTATTCTTATCTAACATTAAGCCGAACAAATAAAGCCCTTAACATGTTGGCATAAGGTTCATCTCATCTACATTTACAGTAACCTTCTATTTGTATATTAAGTTCTCTAACATGAGATAAGATTTCAAGTATGACACATAACACCAAGGATAAAGCTTGTTAATCATTATATCAAATAACTACATAGATAGTAAATAGAAAAAGATTAAAATAGCCAAAACCATATATAACAACGCAGTTTTAAATATCTACATTTAAAAAATAAACATTGTATATTTACCTAAGTACATACAAACAGTCCAGATCAGTATGACCCTCCGGCCGACAGCGCCATCGATGTTCCAGAACCAAAAGGGTATAAATGTGGCATAGAAAATCTCATCCCCAAGCGCAGTCCCGACTACGAAAAGCCAGTACCAGAACTTGTTGTTTATATGGCATTCGACCTCTTCCACGCTCTCGCCTGATGTGTCCGTGTCGTACGAGGTGTTGGAACTGCTGGAGATGTTACTGGGCGCCCGCTTGTGCTGCCTGACATCACTCTGATCCTTCTCACGTTCCAGTCTCTCGGAATGTATGACTTCACCACCACCTTCCTTCTCTCGAACACTGTTCTTATAGATGACACCAAAAAAGTTCTGCACTTTAACAACCAACAAAGGGTCTTTTAAATAGTCTATGAAGTCGTCCCACATTGTTTAAATTAGATTTTTTACCAAGAATTTCTAGAAATTAATCACGACCGATTTTTATTACCCTTGAACTGTCAGAGTGAAGTTGTCATTGTCAACTTGACCTTTTTAGTGAAATTTTACGACGTGGCTACGAGACTTTTAAGCTAAGTTACGTTACCAGTTTAACCAAATACAACGCTGTGAAAAATTTGCACATGTTACATGTATCCCGGACATATTCATACACTAACACGCACTACTCGCACTAGCGCAATTTAACGGCGGTCATGAAGCTATTATGAAGCCTCATAATACTCTGGAGCTCCCTCTTCGACCAAAAAGTGAGGCCATGCCGAAAGAGAAGTAAAAGTAAGGAAATGCCTTTCGTTTTGATTTTGTCTAATAAATGGCACTGGCACATATAATGACACTGACGCCATCAGAAAGCATAGATTTAAAATAAAATGGTGCTGTGTCAGAAAGTAATGCCAATATGACAACAAGACGAAACCTATGTGTCAATTTTGTAACGAGTGCATGTGAGAGACCGCCCCCACCTGCCCCCACTGTATGCTCTCTATCGAGCCGTTTTTCATGGTCTTCTATGAGCACCTGTTTTGCTCGGTAATAAGGTTTGATTTAGTTTGGCAAAAAATATGAAAGGGAAAGTGGCGTATTTGATATATAGTCTGGCTAGCCAACGAACGCAGTAGCAATGTATAGCAAACAAAAGTATGAACACTAAGAATCAGTGAAAAACGCAGTAATGATCATCAAATTGTATGTTTTTAATTTTAGTTGGTATTGCCGCCTCTTTCACTAGGTGACATTTACGGCGTGTAAAAAGGAGACGGACATATTTTGTCTGATCTGTCATCAACTGCAACAGATAATTTGGTTGAGGCAATTGACATATGCCTTAAAAACGAATTTAAATTCAATTTTGAACGTTGTAGGAGTTCTATCTCACTCGCGCTTAAGATGAGAGAGTGAAATGCACTAGAAACAAATTCAATGTAAAAGAAATGTGAATTTAAATGTTCGTCACGCAATACTGCGTCTCATCACAAAGGGTTGCCACATGTACGTATTTTTAATTTGCCGCGCTTTTCTACTGACAGAAATGGTTTGCCAGACTATAGCTACAAGTTACATGCGGAGGGCTCTTATTGTCGTCGCGACCGTCCTCTTTATGTGTAAACCATAATATATAGTTAACCAACTAGATATAAATGGTCAAATACATATATGACCACGAACACAAAATTAAGTAGAGGACGACGCGACGATAGAATAGGTATTAGGTGTGTTAGGTAAGATTGATTGTTCCTTATCTAACTTTTGAATGTCGTGGTCACTTCTATCTGCTTCGCTGAATGCCTCGTATGCACCATCTAAGGGTGAAATGGGTTTATGATAACAACAGTCACTAAGTGCCTACAGCTAAGTATGGAACAAGTGATATGAATCGTCAGATATAATGGGTACGTTAGTCAGTCATGTACAATAAGCGTCTTCCAAATATGTTATGCCCTGACGCAATGCTCAGCACCATTGCATCAAATATGTTATGCCCTGACGCAATGCTCAGCACCATTGCATCTGTGCATATGTCCTTGTAGACCAACAACAACAAGTTTCCATTACTTACTATTGGTTTAGGTGAGCTCATCTTATAAGGTCAGGAAGGCACCTTGCACCGGGGGGTCCGGCGTTACAGTTCGAGATACAGGCAGCCGTCGCCACCGCATCTCTATGTGCAGGGCAGCGCAATGCCCTGCACACTACTCAGAATACCTTGCAGTCGTCACTACGGCGTTCTTATGCACCGGGGGGTCCGGCGCTCCAGTTCGGAGTACCCGGCAGCCGAAGCCACCGCACTCCTAAAGTACCGGCGTCTAAAGCTACTTTACCTCCTTAAGACGTAACAGCAGCATCAGCCACCGCACCTCTTGCACCGGGGGGTCCGGCGCTCCAGTTCGAGATACCCGGCAGCCGAAGCCACCGCATCTCTATGCACAGGGGGGTCCTGCGCTCCAGTTCGAGATACCCGGCAGTCGAAGCCACCGCATCTCTATGCACAGGGGGGTCCTGCGCTCCAGTGTGAAGTCGTAGCGTCTGAAGTCACTGTACCTCCTAGCACGGCGGGCACCGAGCACAAGTAGACACAGCAACCGTATTGTGATTTGCGTACTTGAAACGCGCAGAGTGCTAGTGGAGCCCAAGCTGATTAGGCATACAGACTTACTTGAAGAACGAATACTAATTATTAATTAAAATCGTATTATAAACGAAACGTTGTTTATTTTCAATCGAGACATTGACAGAACTCATAACATATTTCTTCTTTATGTATAGAACAAGTATAGGTATAAATAGTTTAAATATAAAAAGTGAAGGTATAGAAACTCCTTCAACACTTTCCCTTATTCAATACTATTCCAAGAGCCTGGCAAAGGGAAGAGAATCTTGGACGCGGTAGTCCCTTGGTTAAAATATCAGCTGGCTGATCGGTTGTGCTGATTCTCTTAACTTCTATAGCACCTTCGGCAACTTGCTCTCGAACATAAAAATGTCGAATCCGAATATGCTTTGTTCGCTTGTGAAACTCGGGATTGTGTGCCAAGCGAACAGCTGCCTCATTGTCGACATATAGTGCAGGAATCTGCTTGAGTTCAGTTAACTCCTGCATTATTCTGGTCAGCCATACCAATTCTCTAGCTGCTTCACTAGCTGCTACCAGCTCGGCTTCGGAAGTAGAGATAGCAACTGACGCTTGCCGTTGGCTGAGCCAGGATATCACACCTCCTGCATAGCGACAGGCTACGCCTGTAGTAGATCGGCTGGTCTCCCGATCACCTCCATGGTCAGCATCGCTGAATGCTTCGAGTATTCCTGGTTTATGCTGTCCATACTTTATTCCATAGGAATACGTTCCTTTAACGTAACGAAGAATCCTTTTTACGCCAAGCCAGTCTTCCTTGGAGGGGGATTCCAATTTTCGGGAAGCAACACCCACTGCAAAAGCAATGTCCGGACGTGTACCGACCATCAAATATGCTAAAGCACCGACGGCTTCTCTATAAGGATACTTCTCCTTCTTTTCGGTTTCAACTTTCCCTGAATGAAAAGTTTCCTTATCGATGGGTGTTGTGACAGGATTGCAATCTGCCATCCCAAAACGCTCTAGAATTTTCATAGCGTAGGCTTCTTGATTTATGAAAATAGAGCCATCGTTTCCTCTTTCGATTTGAAGTCCTAGATAATACGACGCGGGCTTAGTCGTGATCTTTAACCGTTTTCTTAAATCATTGAGGAAAGATTTCGATACATCTTTATCACTTGCGGCTACTAATCCATCGTCTACGTACAACGTGATTAATAACTTCTTACCATCTGTTTCTTTACTATATATGCAACAGTCAGCCTCGCATTGTTTAAAGCCCATTTCAAGTAAAATGCTTTCAAAACAAGAGTTCCAACATCTTGGAGCTTGCTTTAACCCGTATAAGCTTCGGTTAAGCTTCCATACTTTAGGTGTTCCATCACTAAAGCCTTCGGGTTGTTGCATGTAAATTTCCTCTTCGAGTTTTCCGTTGAGGAACGCTGTAGCAACGTCGAATTGGACTAGGTGCATGTTCTCTTGAGCGCTGACGCTCAATAGTGCTCTGACAGTTGCTAGGCGTGTGACAGGACTGAAAGTCTGATCGTAGTTGATTCCTTTTCTCTGTTTAAAACCTTTCACAACGAGCCTTGCCTTGTATTTGTCGATTGAGCCGTCTGGATTCCTCTTTGTACGCAGAACCCATTTGCAAGGAAGCGCTTTTCTTCCTTTCGGTAGATCACATGCCGTCCACACGTTGAGGTCCTTCAGTGACTTCATTTCGCTATGCATCGCTTTTCGCCATTCTTCACAATCATTGCGATTCATTGCATCAGCAAAATTCGACGGGTACGTCTCTGTAATGCATACGTAGTCATCATACCGTTCAGGTCGCTGTATTTTGTCTCGATTTCGCAAATTGTAACGTGGCGCTTCAGCATCATAAAAGTCATCTCCTTCAGGATCATCATTATGTGGTTCAGGTTCATGGACTTGGTCTTCTTGGACTGGTTCAGGTTCCGACTGTTCCAAGTTATCTCCCTCGAAGTCAAATTCATGATCGCTAGAGTCAGATGATTGATCATCTTCTAAAACTCCCTCAGGTTCGTCAGGTAAAGGATCTTGATGTACTTCAGGATGTAGAGCCGATTCCTCGTTTGCGTTGCTGTTGGCGTTATCCATCGGCAGTCGCAGTGTATACTCCCTCGTATTGGCGTCGTTGTTTACGCAATGAGGGTGAACATCGCTGTTAGGAAGCGGTCTCTCTTCAAAAGTGACATCTCGTGAACGGACTAGTCTGTTATTTTTTCCGTCATTGATCCAAATCCGGTAGCCATCTTCATCGTAGCCGACAAGTCTCCCTTTAATGGCTTTTTTGTTCATCTTCTTCCGTTTTTGCTTTGGGACGTGGACGTAGGCATTGCATCCTATGATACGAAGATGTTTGACAGCCGGTTTCTTTCCAATCCAAAGTTCGTACGGCGACTTGTCTTTGTTGTTTGTCGGACCAGTTCTATTGAGAATGTATGCGGCCGTATTTATCAGTTCTGCCCAAAGTTCTTGTGGCATAGTTTCGTACGCATACATCATCGATCTCGCAGTTTCAACCAAGGTGCGGTTTTCGCGCTCGCTCACACCATTTTGTTCCGGTGTGTAAGGCATTAGTCTTTGTTTTATTCCATGGGAGCCTAGTATATCTCGAATGGACTTGTTGTCAAATTCGCCACCGTTGTCGCTTAGCAGGCATTTTACGGTATGTCCAGTTGTCTTCGTCTGAGCTAGCATTAAGGCGAGCTTATCCTTAACCTCTGACTTGTGTCTTAGGAAGTATACCATACGGTAGCCTGTGTAGTCCTCTTTGAACAACACGTAATACTGTAATTTTGAAAAACATGGTTGAAATGGTCCGCATACGTCGGTATGTACGAGCTCTCCAGGCGCGGTAGCTCTGGTTCTCGTACCGAATTTAAGCCTATGAGCTTTCCCATATATGCAGCCTTCGCATAGCTCCTTATCAAGAGGAAGATCTAAGTTCAGTTCGCGTTTAACTGTAGCTTTTACGTGCCTCTTGTTCTGGTGCGCTAATCTCTCGTGGTATAGTTGCATAGTATCGGACGTTGCAAAGACTTCGGCAGGATTCTCAGGATGTACTACATTTACGTCTAGTCTGTACAATCCACCTCCTTTCTGACGTTTTCCTGTTAAGCACTCTTCTCCATTGACATAGACGGTGCATTCTTTTGTCGTCGATGAGAATTTACTATTAGGAATCTTGTCGTGTACTGCTAGTACCGAGAATAAATTCTTTGTAATGGCTGGAACGTACCAAACGTCTTGTAGGGTCACTCGTTGTAGGTTCCCTCTTGCATTTGCTTCGACAATTACTGAACCTTTGCCCTTAGCACGAATCGTGTTGCCACTAGCCGTTGTTACAGTACGGATTTCATCGAAGTCAAAGCATTTGAAGTTTTGGAATAAGTCAGCCCGGTTTGTTACATGGCTCGTGGCGCCGTTATCCACGTACCAGTTTTCAGTGTCAGGAATGATTGAAAATACTTCAGTGCTCTCTACAGACATAAGGACCATGTTTGTGATGTTAGAGGTAGAAGATGTTGCTTGCCGATTACTGCTTTTCGGAGGCTTGCCGTCTTTGATCCACTTCTGACAGTTTCTCACTCGATGGCCGATAGCTTTGCAGTAGTTGCTTCCTATCCTTCTTCTCTGCATTAGACGTAGTGCCGGAATTCGAAACCAGAGCTTCCTGTTGAAGTACGTTGTTACTCTGCAGGGCTCGTTCAAATGCAAATAAATGGCTTGTAAGGCTTTCGATAGTTCGTTCAAATTTAGGCAGTAGTAGCCAGCTGCTTCTGAAAGAGAAGTAGGTTTCGTCGAGCGTATCGAGGATCTTGCAAAGTAGTAGCAGTTCTGGTAGCTCGCTTGTTTTGTCCTTACTTAACTCCTGATTAAGCTGTGTCCAAATGTTTTTCAATTTTGACATGTGTGTGGCTATGTCGTCTGCCGGATCTTTCCTAAAGCCAAAAAAGCTCATGCATAGATTGTAAGACTTATCTTCGTCTGTCCCGTCGAATAGTCTATGCAGCTCAAGCCATACGTCTCTTGCATTCGTAAATCTCATGACCTTTCTAAGTGTGTCTTCTTTCATATTGGTTGTAACGATGAGAAGAGCAGTCGCGTCTGCTTTTACAAACCGTTCTAGTTCAGCCTTGTACGTGGCGACTGCTGCAGCTTCTACTTCAGGGACGGGGTCTGCGGGTTTCAGGAACGAGCCTTCTACTACTTCCAGCGCGTGCGGGACGGTACGTAGCAGACTTACAGCTTTATATTTCCATGTGTCCCAATTCGATTTCCCTTCTAACAAACCAATCTGTAGTTTCGTTATGTTCTCCATTTCGTAGGTGGGACCGATAACCTATTGTGATTTGCGTACTTGAAACGCGCAGAGTGCTAGTGGAGCCCAAGCTGATTAGGCATACAGACTTACTTGAAGAACGAATACTAATTATTAATTAAAATCGTATTATAAACGAAACGTTGTTTATTTTCAATCGAGACATTGACAGAACTGATAACATATTTCTTCTTTATGTATAGAACAAGTATAGGTATAAATAGTTTAAATATAAAAAGTGAAGGTATAGAAACTCCTTCAACAAACCGCAGCCACCACACCTCTATTACTCAGGGGGCTCCTGAGTTTCAATTCGGAGTACCCGGCAGCTATAGCCACCGCACTCCTAAAGTACCCGACGCTCACCACTGATCTCCCCCGCACAGCTCAAAGCTCTGAGCGGGAAGCAACAGTAGCAACAGTCGTGCACCTCTAGAAGTTGAACTCTTGCTACCCTAAGTAAGATGGGCTCGGATGCGAATTCCACGACATAAATAACGTGGCCCAATTCCAGCATCAGCTTTGGCAGCTACTTATCCATGACAAGCAAGCAATGCAGTACAATGCACCGCTTGCCTTCATGGCAAGTTAACGAATAGTCATATTGGAAACCATAATTAGGGTGTACGAATATGTATATAAGATTGGGACACATCAAGACATTGAGAACATTAAAATACAAAGCCATAAACACTTAGCTTTCTGTTAAACCAGCTGTGTGGTCCCCGACTCCACGCGCAATCGCCTTTCTCTTCTTCGATAACACTTTAACATTTACACGTCTACACTCGAGAATGATTCTCGGGCAATAGGGCGCGCCGTTAGCGAAAATGATATTTAAATGATTCTACCTCCATTGTACAGGAAGAAATGAATGAATGAATGTATTGCCAGACTCAATATCGCTTAGATCGGATCGCATTGTTCGCGACACTTATATTATAACTAAAAAATCTATGGGTTACGTGATTGTTAAAAAGGATATATAATATTTACAAAGATTCATGGAATCATGGCATGAGCTACATGCTTAGAGAATTCAACCAACCGGAGTCGCCATTGACCGGCGTTCCCCTCTGCCGAAAACATATGACCAGTTGTCATACACATGTATGGACTGACGTTTATCTGACACGTATCGGCAGACTTTTTTGTATAGAAAATGACAGACATGGCTACTCCATCCGGGTTCAATTTTCTAAGGCTACATGCATCATGTACAATATTTTATGGAAAAGGCAACACCTTTGGCTTAAAGATCTTGTAGCCAGGCCAGCCACAAAAAAAACAACGTAACGTGTCAATAATGTCAAATAAGTTCAGCTGTTTTGCGGGGCTATTATGTTTACTTTTATTTTTTAAAGATATAAATCGTGTAAATATTTTTAGTTCTTATTTTTATAGTATTTAAGACATGAGTAAAAAGTATAAGTTATAAGAATAGTTGTAGTTTTTGTTGAGACTATAGCCCCGTATATATATTCTAAGTAAGTAGGTATCCAGGATTGCAGTGTGCAGTGTTTTGCCAAGTGGGTAAGTTACAAATGTTAATAGTTACCCCACATGTTTAACATTGATTTAAGATTTATAAGATTCTGATTCTACTAAGTACAAGTTATATATTTCATTGCAAAGTGTTATGAAAACTACTTACAACTTTCAAAGTAAATAAAAAAATATCTTTAATTTTAAAACATACTAATAACAAATTTAAATATAACTTAAACAAAAATAACATTAAAAGCCCTACAATAAAATAACCTAAATTAAATACAGCTATGAATCTATTTCTAATGTTGGCCCCTATGGCATAGAACCGAGGATGCTGGCAGCATTTACTCGCTAGACTGTAATACTTAGGCGTTGGGCAAGGAGCATGCCAGCTCTTTTATCCCCCGACCAGCCGTTTAGCCAACTGTCTATAAAGTTTTAGTAAAATGCCGTCGGGTGTCTAGCCATCGTCTCTGGCTATATCAGTAGGCTCCGGTATTCCCGGTACATTGATGGTGGCAAGAGACTGACGGATTATGTCGTTCAAAGCGGCGTGACGCAAGAAGTGGCCCGCGCTATGTTGGCAAGATAATCCGTGGTGCCCCAGCCGGTCGACATCATTGCCACAGAGGTATTTATGTGGCGCACATACTGGGACCCCTAAACGTAGCCCGATCGCCAGTCGGAGGGTGTTTGCAGCTAAATTGGTACCTATGGTAGGCGAGGGATAAGCGTTTAATCAGTGGCCAGCCTCTTTGCAGCCCACGACCATCAGTCGCGCGCTTTGAAAGTAACTTTGATCTCTGCTATAGTTTGGGCAGGGAATTTGTCATTTAGATTTTAGACAGAGAGAATCATAATGTTTTGCTCTTACACTAATACATTGTAAACTTTTTTTTTTTTTTTAAATTATATTATAAGCTATACAATAAAAAAACCTAAAATATGTAAACTTAACAAATAACTTTTAATTACAAACATCCTACAAATCCACAAAATAAAATTAATATAAGTATACGATAAATAACCTACACTTAGCCTAAAAAAATCCCCCCTGCATCGTACCCGGCTCAAAGGTCCCCATAATGCCTGCAACCTTTCCCCCGCTGAACTTTAACCCCCCGCTTTTTTAAAACTTAATTTGTTAAATAGAAAAGGGCCCACTTTGTGGATATGGCTGTCTATTAGTGAAAGAATTAATATCCTTGTAAATCGACAAAGTGAGCCCTTTCACTAAACTCAACCACATATTGAAAGCCATATACATAATATGTGCCACAACTGTAAGGTACAAGTTGCAGTAACTTTCCAAACAAAATAAAATGTTTTGACAATTCCTTAAAAGCTTCATAAGAATCATAGGAAATTGGAAATTTTGGAAATGGAAAGTTTAGTTGACATACAATGAGAATTTTCATATGTGGAAAATTTCGCTTTGGTAAAGGCTCCACAGACTCGCGCGTTTTATTAGCGGGGCGCGATGAGAGCGGCACTCGTCGCGTCGCGTTCGCACCACGCTCGCGGTGGTTGACGCCGCGCCACCAACATGCGTGCATCACTCTCACAAGGGGCAGTTATATATTGTTGCCTTGGTCTGTGCGGGCGCCGCACGCCGACATCGACAGGGCGCTGCTTCTAAACGTGGATCGCGTCACGCCCCGCTTACAACACTCATTCGATCTGAATTCAGTGCTGAATTCAACTTTTCATAGACAATTTTCTATGGTTGCTGAAATATGTCTATGGTAGCTGGTTTTTTGTATGGAGGCCATAGATAAATATGTGCAACCATAGATAATTGTCTATGAAAAGCTGAATTCCGAGCAAATGTGTGGTGCCCCTAAGGCGCTCAACACATTTGAGCAGAATTCTGTCGATTATAGACAAAAATCATTAATTTATTCTATGGTGACTATTACTACTATTAATTTTGTCTATTATTGTATGGAGCCACAGACAAGACTAAGCCGGAAGTTTTTTCCCGACTTCCGGCTGATTTATGTCTATGATATGAAATTGGTAATTTAAGACCTTTATTGAGTAGGGTCAGGGAGGGTACAGTCGCTCGGTGGGAACAGTGGCTCGAATGTGCTGTGCGAGAAACGGAAAGAGCTTTATGTCTGTCCTCTACATCAATCCGAAGCGTTCCGTACCCTATCATGTACGAACTAGTTAGTGAGCCGCTTCGGCGCCATGCGAACATATTATGGTGCGTTTTTGTGTTGAATGCTATCAAAATTACATTTCAAGGTAAGTTTCACTCCTCGTTTTTCTTAACTCGAACGAGTTTTTTTATTACTTATATTTTTATCGAAGAGTGTGTCTAATCTACTTAGTATTGGCTGATAATTCAAGGCCCTCGATGTTTCTATTTGTTTTTAGTTCTATCTAAAATACAAAATGGCGCGAAGGTCAACAGTCGTTCGTTTCAGAAAAGTACACGGTGGCTCGCGAACCACTGTGCACCTTACACAGTTGGGCTAAAATTTACTGGAATATGAATAAGAATAAAAGTTCTTTTATTATTAAAAATAATTCTTGCACTCTTTTTTTAATAAAATGAAAGTGAATAAATCATGCGACATTTATTAGATAAGTAAGTACCTATTTTAAATGAAGAATGAATCAGGAACGATTATTCCGGAATTAGGCTTACGTATTCTAATTACCGTTTTATTCAACAAAAATGTTTTTTGTTATAAAGTTTATTTAGGTTCGATTCCTACGTAGCCATTGTTTACTTTTAGAACCACTGTGTACAGGGCGTAGTACACAGTGACTCGAGCCACTGTGTACTGTTAGAACCACTGTGTACTAGGGGGTCCTAGTCACTGTGTACAGCAACGGGTACACAGTGGCTCGATTCCCAATTTCTAAAAAAGAATGGATATATCTTTTTTGGTGAAAGTAACAGCAAATATATTTGCTACATATGAAAGTTTAATAATGCACTGTGCTCTGTGCATGCAACAATTAGTTCAGGGATTTATATTTTTCATGCTACAGCCTCTTGAAAAAATCCTAGCGACTGTTCCCTCCCTGACCCTACCGTCCATGAAAAACATTGGAGAAAATCGGTTGAGCAATTTTAAAGTTTTCGCAAAAAGTTGTCATAGTAAACGGATAAATGCCGCAAAATATCTGATAAAAGCAACCGTTGAAGTTGGTGAATTGTGATGGGACTGACGGGCCGACAACTACAAAATCCTACATTGAGCATGGCCCGTCATGCTGTTGGCCGGTTTTTTGTTAAAATATGGACAGGATCCGTCAAGGGATTGTGTAGTTCATCATCATCATCACCATCAGTCCGTTGCAGTCCACTGCTGGACATAGGCCTCTCCCAAGGTACGCCACAGAGCCCGTTCTGCTGCTTTACGCATCCAGTCCCTGCTGGCCCTCTTATGTAGGTCATCCCGCCATCTGGCCAGAGGGGTCCCACGCTACGTTTGCCCAACCGTGGTCTCCACTCCAGAACACGCTTACTCTAGCGATTATCGGTTCTGCGACATATGTGGCCAGCCCATTGCCACTTCAACTTACCAACTTTTAGAGCTATGTCGGTCACCTTGGTTCTCTGGCGGATCACTTCGTTCCGAATTTTGTCCTTCGGAGAGACTCCGAGCATAAATAGCTCTTTCCATAGCACGTTGAGCGACTTTAAGCTTAAGCTTATGGATTAGCCCCACAGGCAGTGTCTACGTCTCGGCTCCGTACGTCATTACAGGAAGGACGCACTGGTTGAACACTTTCTTCTTCGGGCTCTGTGGTATATCGGACGAAAATATGTGGTTCAGCTTCCTCAACGCTGCCCAACCCAATTGAATCCTCCTATCGGCTTCCTTTTCGAAGTTGTATCTACCCAGCTGCATTAACTGCCCGAGATAGACATAAGTATTCCTTGACAACTTCGAGAGGCGCGATCGATGATTACTGGTCCCGGAACGACGAGATCATTCTTCGTCTTGTCCATGTTCATCCGGAGACCAATTCGTTGGGAGGTTTTGTGGAGTTTGAAGGTCCAAAATCAATTATCATAGGGTTGTTATACTAGTCAACATGTTTGCCATAGCGTTGTTTTTTAAACCGCGAGTTCTCAATTCGAGGCGGACTACTACTACTTTTTAGGGTTCCGTAGTCAACTAGGAACCCTTATAGTTTCGCCATGTTCGTCCGTCCGTCCGTCCGTCCGACCGCGGATAATCTCAGTGACCGTTAGCACTAGAAAGCTGAAATTTGGCACTAACATGTATATCAATCACGCCGACAACGTGGTAAAATAAAAAGTGGAAAAAAATGTTTTATTAGGGTACCTCCCCTATACGTAAAGTGGGGAGTGATTTTTTTTTTCATTTCAACCCTAACGTGTGATATATTGTTGGATAGGTATTTAAAAATGAATAGGGGTTTACTAAAATCATTTTTTGATAATGTAAATATGTGTCCCCCCCCCTCTAACTTTTGAACCATAAGTTTAAAAAATATGGAAAAAATCTCAAAAGTAGAACTTTAAAAAAACTTTCTAGGAAAATTATTTTGAACTTGATAGGTTGAATAGTTTTTGAAAAAAAATCACATAATAATTTCTGAACTAAGTTTGTGATTTAACCGTATAAGCAGGTGTTTATTGTACCTGTAAATTCTACAAAATCACAATGAAATGACGTGCTTTCAAATAAAGTAAAAACGGTGAAAATCGGTTCACGCAATAAAGAATTATCCCATAAAAATCATCTTCCATACTTTAGCTCGCGCGCTATTGTTTACTTAATTTGCCGATAGATGTCGCTGTACGTGGAACGCTCATATCATATCCTACATGGCGGTGTTATTTTCACTCCTAAGTGGGGACACTTACTGTGACGGACGGAAAACTACGGAACCCTACACTGAGCGTGGCCCGACACGCTCTTGGCCGGTTTTACTTTTAAAACAGCCTGTATATTAATGCTCAATTACCTAATATCAACTCACGTTAATGTCAAGTTTATCTAATTGCCAATTACACTTTTCCTCCTTTATAAATTTTACGAGCAGATATAAAATATATCAACATACAAAGTTACTCCTAGTAATACATATTTTCAGAGTAAATATTGTCTGGGTAGCTTCTGATAAGTGATAACCACCAAGACGTCCGGTACGATCGACCTAAGCTAGCTGCAGGTCTACCTCCAAATCGAAACAAACCTTGACTTAAATCTATTTAAAGTCTAAACTCGTTTGACGGAACCAATTACAATAAATAATGAATGACCGGCCGCATAGATAAGGTTTCCCGCGGGTTGATTCTGATGTCGTCACATTATCCGTCCCGCTTTTCACAGATATAATGTCAGAGACAACAGTACGTTCTTGAATGCAAATTGGTTTGAATAGTTTTGTTCGTGGGTACGTTTAGTTTACGCTCAACCGTCGGACGTAGAGAAACTGAACTAAAACTAGTTTGATGGTTCCGCTAGTTTCGGTATTGCGTTGTTAACTTTGTTTACACCAGTGTTTTAATTGTGAATGAAAGATTTAGTGTTGGTGTCCGTGCTTTGACCTGTGTAAATGAAGTTTTAACCTGTAACCTTAAGTTTAAATTACGTTGTGTGGTCGGTCGTACAGTACCTAAGCTTAAGCCGACTGCTGCAAGGTGAGTTATGTTTGTGTGTAGGTATGTAAATACTAAATAGTAACAGCTTGAGTAAGTGGAGCACTACCATATTGTTATACTGATACTGTTTCACTTACTACAGGAACAAAATACCGATCTATTTCCTCTAATCCCACAATTTAAAGAGTTAAAGAGTGGTGGTCAAGGTAATCGGGCCTCTAAGGTCTCTAAACCCTAACTCCATACTTTTATACTTACTCGTCAAGTAGGTAAATGCGCACATGGACCTTATTCAACCATTTAGAAGAGAACGTGGAGACAAATAACTTTGTGTAAGTATCTAGAAATGGCAACCAGATCCAAAGAAGCCTGATCATATGTTGTGTTATAGACCTTGGGAGTTGGGACCCAAATTTGCTCTCTAAATTCAATACTTATTGTCAGTTTTGATATGGACCGTCAGTACGCGTGTGTCTCTTCCACTGATTTTGAAAGTTGAAAGTTCTAGCGCATAACATGTTTCCTTGATTTATGCCATTTTGAAGAACCTATGCTTAATTTCATTTCATATGCCTTTTTTTAAGTTTAATAAACACGTAACTCAGCCGTTCCACCTCATTCACTAAGTCACGTGGTTTTGTTTATTTACAATCTTTAGGCTACCAAACATTGTCAGTCATAATGGGATTGTTTCTCTTCTCGTCCTTCTCATTTTTCATATACTTAGAAAAGGACGGGTACAGAAATAATGACATTATTACTGATAGTGTTTGGTGGCATTTTAAAAATCTATCCCTATTTTTCTCGGAAATCAAGATACTGTAAAACTAATTATGTATAATAGACTTTGTCATGGTCACAGGTAACAGGCGATGGCCGAGGACCCACTGAAGCTCTACTGGGACCATTTCTTCAAAGCAGAGACGGGAACTTACGAGGTAGGTAACTCAAAATTCTGTATGTATCTACTAATTTACGAAGTTGTAAAGTTGCGACACTGTTCAATATAGTCTTCGGTTGCGATTTTGAAGTAATGTGCGTTGGGAGGAGATTAGGATCGAGAGAAGATAGAATGATTCAATTAACTAGAAAACTAGCTGTTATCTTTAAAACTATCACATTGCGATACTTATCTACAGGAAAGACGAACACAATTAGCATACAATAAAATGTGTATGACACCTTTTACATAGATACCTAAACTGATTTGATACATCCAAAATACCCTAATAAGTAAATCCACACTAACAATACAACTACACAACACAACTGTCTGAAACAACCAATTACTTCCATAATAGTATGCACTAAGCGCATCTTGCTGCACTCGGTTCCGGGCCACTTTAGCTCGTTAATAGGACCTTAAGCTTTTGTTACTGCGTATACCAGAGAGGTGCTATATGAGGAGCTTGATGAGTCCAAAATGCATGTAAACAGAATGCGGCGTTTTCAGAAATCGACGTGGTTGGACCTGTTCTTAGCAGAGTTCCTTGTCAGGCTCAATGGCGGCGCCAATGCGAAAGAGCTCATCAATTTTTGGTAAGACTTATTTTTATGTTCTACAGCCTTGGCCAGAAGAGTTGAGCATAGCTCTTTTTAGGGTTTCGTAGCCAAATGGCAAAAAACGGAACCCTTATGGATTCGTCATGTCTGTCTGTCTGTCTGTCTGTCCGTCCGTCCGTATGTCACAGGCATTTTACTCGGAAACTATACGACCGAACTGAATAAAATTTACACATAAGGTGTATTTTGTATGCAGCTACTTAGTTATGTAGTTAAATTTGAAAAAAAAAATATGTTTAGGGGGGCGCTCCATACAGGTAACTAAATTTAAAAAAATTTTTAATCAAATATCAACATGTAACACATCAATCGATAGGTCTTTCGAAATAACATTGAGGTTTCTTTGACTATTTTGTGATTAAGTGAATATTTTCTGAAATAATCGCTTCGAAAGTCAGAAAAGTTATGTAGCCCCCCCCCCCGTAACTTTTGAACCGTAAGTTCAAAAAATATGAAAAAAATTGAAGAGATGCGCCTTATTATATACTTACTACGAAAATTGTTTTGAACATTATCGGTTCAGCCATTTTTGAGTTATCTCCAAAAAACTTCTTCCATAGGCATCAGATACGACCTTTTGGTATTAGTTTGGTTCTTATTCCATTGAAGGTACGGAACCCTCCGTGGTCCGACACGCACTTGGCCGGTTTTTTTTTGTTTATAATTTTGATGTTAAGATTAATTCCTTATCATAACAATGTACGATGACGTAAAATGTTATATTTTATTGATATATCTAGAAAACTTCACTTAATAACACTTTCAAGGCCTATAAAATATGAAAAGTGGAAGTCCCAAAAATGCGAATTTAGGTCGGTGCGATAAATTGCAAATATTCTATGCAGTTACTACTCACTTCAACAAAACATGCCTGTTCAGTTTGAATTGATTGATAAAATAACTTCAAAAAAGATAGAAACGCCGGTCTAAACTTTCGAGTTTTGTATGAAAATCGCAAGGGTGCTCAACACTTCTGGCCAAGGCTGTATATACGGTGTTAAACGACCAAAGAAGGAATACGTAAGCTTTTAATAAATGCTTCTTTGTACAGTCAGCATCTGAAGTAGCTAACCGTGTCAGTTGTAGATGGTGTACTTTAGATTCCATACAATGAAATAACTTGCTTAACAAACACAGCGAAGAGGAGAAATCACCAAACGTGAACTACGCGTCGTTGAAGAGTTCCGTTCATCATCAGCAGTTCCACTTCATCGAATGTCAATTTTTGAATGAAATGCTTGATTTGTTAAATCACTATATCAATTCAATTGAATTCGAATTATTTATTTCAAATCAAGGATCCATAGATTGTTAGAAAATACAACTAGATAAAGCTTCAAATTAGTGTTATTATATGTATGCCTTTAAGATTTGAGGAGTTCCCTCGATTCCTCATGGATCCCAGCATCAGAACTGCGTTTTGACAAAAACGGGAGTTTTTTTAATCGGTTCAGACATGACGGAATTATAGAGTAACAAACATTTAAAAAAAATTTTTTTAACAATCATAATTTTTTAATACAAAAAAAAAACAACTCTGCGTTGTCTAGACTAGTTTATACACCCGGTCAAGTGTGAGTCGATTCATAGAAAAACAAAGGAAGAAATTGCATGATCGTACGGAACCTTCGGAGCGGCCGGTATTTAATTTCCTCGTGCTAAATACGATGTAAAACCTTGTTTGATTGATATACATGTGCTGACACATTCACTCGTTGGAGGACTTGCTTTACAAGTTTCAACTAATAATATATGTATGTCTATCTCTTTGTCCGTAGTCCCGTGAGCGGAGTCGTGACGCTAGTGGGTTGCGAGCTGCTGTGCGGAATCCACCGCGTGACGTCATCGCTGAGCGCTCACTGTTCGCCCAAAGACAATGATGTTACAGCCCCAGGTATTATTGTTCCTATTTGGTCCGTTAATTATTAATATAATGTTGTCATTGCCAGCAAATATAAACGTTAATCAGGCAAGTAGGGATAGCTAATGAACAGATCCTTCTACCAAAACGCGATCTTGTTGCTCGACTGCGAAAACCGGCTGAAAGGATTTTAATAAAATTTGATACACATAAAATAGGCGACACTTTAGAAAAATTAAGGTCGAAAGCCAGCTAAGCCACTTCTAAATTGTCTTGTACTAGTTATTTAATTGGGTTGTTATTAATATTATTATGTACTAGCTTTTGCCCGCGTCTTCGCTTGCGTTAAATTCGGGGTAACAAACCATACAAACTTCCACCCCCCCCTTTTAGGGAAGTGGGGGGTTAGAAAGAGACAAATAGTAGCCTATGTTACTCTCCATCCTTTCAACTATCTCCACTTAAAAAATCACGTCAATTCGCCACCCCGTTTTGCCGTGAAAGACGGACAAACAAACAAACACACACATACACTTTCCCATTTATAATATTAGTATGGATTGTATGTCAAAAAAGTAACTAATCTAAAGATTGTCCGGAATAGTTGAAGACAAAGAAGATCGTCCGACAAGCCTGTTCACGAAGACCAACTCGCAGTCGAGCGATGAAGTACTGCGCAAGTACCTGCTGGGTGGCGTGGCGTGGCGCTGTCTGGCACTGCTCAGAGCACTAGGAGTCGAGGTACGACATACGTATCTTTATCAATATGAGATGTTTTCAACCGACTTAGAGATTTCGAAGGACGAGGGGTTCAATTCGTCGGGTTCTTAATTTTTTTTTTAAATGTATGTTCACCGATTATTCGAAGACGGTTGGACCGATTTGGAAAATTCTTTTTTTGTTTGAAAGAGTACACTTCACAGTTGGTCCCATTGTAACCAGGTCAGGATCCTGGAGAAATCGAGGGAACTCTTCAACATAGTGCAGCAGCTCGAGCATTTGCTGTTGGAAAGGTGGATGCTGTGAAGTCGGTTCTTTTTGTTTAAAATTCTTATTAATTTTGATTTACAATACGACACAATAATAGTTTTGTATAAAATCGTGACATAATGAAGAGCTTTTCAGTCGAGTACCGTGTTTAGGCCGCGGAGCTTGCTGAGTGGCCTAAGTAAGATACGAGATCGAAAATCTTAATTATATCACTATTGTATACAATACTTTTTCTACGCGTGCTCAAAATAGGCAAGCCGGTAATAATTAAGTTCGAAGAATGCTATACAACCTGCTCCCTTCATACAATTTAGTATGACTTAGATCTCCCGGTGGATCGTACCGGCGGTCGGGGAGGGTCGATCTTATAATATTTATTTATTTTATTTGGGGCATCAACAGCAATACAACAAATAATACAAAACTTAAATAACAGAGAAAAAGCCAATAATAGATGACCATAAAAATATAACTGACATGCAATAACATGTGGAAATAATAAGTGCCATGAGCATAAGCAAAGGAACGATTGAACTTTTTAAACAAAATATAAAACTAGCTTATCTGTACGGGAGTGCACTTTGATGTGTGTTAGTGTGTGTGTGTATGTGTGTATGTATGTGCATTAATAGTACATTATGATACAAGTGTGCTACGTTGATCATTACATACGAAGCGATATTGTGCGCACGAACGCATGTGAGTGCGCATAAGGAAGCTGAGCTGATGTAATGATCAAGCACACGCGTTTCATACGACGTTTTTCAACACACTTGAGAGGAAATAACAGAATAGTGTAAATAATAACTTTTGATAAAAACATCAATTGTTAGAATTTTTACAGGTACTTACGCACCTAAGATAATTAGATTTAACCAACCTTTTTTTGTGATGTTATTGACTATCTCGAACTCTTTTTGAAATATTTCATTAAATAAAACACTTCACATTTATTGTCCAATAAATTATAGTATTTTTTCTTACGTATTGTTCACTAGATTTTTATGACAACATTTTACAAGTATGTATGACTGTTATGAAATATATCCAGAGGTTAAATTAACGCTAAAGTTGTCTTCTTATTCACTTAAAATATAATTTGTTTAAATTAATAAAACACAACGAGAAATCTCTAACAAATAAACAATAATTTGAGGTTAAGTTTATGCGCAATTTTCTTTTTTGGATGTGCGCGCAGCTTGAGGCAAAGGCGCGGTTATGATAAACAGCCAATATTTAATAGACAATTCGTGTTTAAAACATAATTTATTGTGTATTATACGAGTAATATAATAAGTTGAAATGAATCCTTTTCACAATTAGGATCGTATAATTTATATTCTATTGTAAATGTGTAAATTTTGTGTATATTTACTTTAATTTAATTTTTTTTGAATGCAAACTCCTAAAGAGTTAAAAAAAATAAAGGTAATACCCGACTAAATTACAACGATTCTTCTGCGTACATACAACTTGGTACTAGAGTACAAACGTCACTTGATCGGATTATTAAATTATTCCACTAGTTCGATAATTATTGTGAAATGCACGCGTGTTTAATATCTAGGATTATGAGCCTAAAAGCGGTGGAATAAAAACCTCGTTACGAGCAGGTGTGTTGAAAAATACTATACTGTTCTTCTTACAACAGATATTTGATTCTACTTAATCCGAATTCGTTTAACTGCGCAATATGCCTTTAGATTGTCTCCCTACTAATGAATCATGAAGAATAGATATCTACATGTTTTTAATATACCTAATGACAAATAAGTGTACCTAGTGTTAACTTTTAGTAGTCCGTAGCGTAGGGGCTCTTAAACACTTTTGTATTGAACGATTGATAAACGTGATCGCGAGTGTTTGGAAATAAATCTCCTTCGGTTTCTGACTGGCTAATTGAGTCGCTTAACTTCAACCTCGGATAAATGCATCGGTCTGATTATGCGATTTTGGTATTAAGTAAAGGTAATGCGGTGCTGTCTTCTATTTCGATTCCTGCACACCTTATTCCCTAATATATCGTGTTATCCCTAATATAAGCCTGAGCTCCGTATATACCTAGTTGTCACATATCTAGGGATCTACTTGTACTAGTACCCTCGATGCATTTCAGTTTAAGAATAACGGACAGGACGCTCGTAAACGTGCGGTCGCTGCGGCTTTACTGCGTTTTACGACGTCCGCGCGTGTGCAACCGACCTTAGGCAAGACCTCCCAATATACGGACCTGTATTGAAATTAAGAAAGAATGTGTTATTGGTGGTTTTATTATTAGCATTGTTATACATAGATATTATGTTAGGAACCTACTTAGTGTTAATAGTCGGAGTATAGTGCATATCGGCAGCGTAGTTTATTTTTAAGATTGGACATATTGGAGTCTATATTTTATAAGCAATGTAGCTATATATGTACTACATACTATTATACATAGATAGTACAATAGTAGTATAAGTACTTACATTTGACAGTACTTTACATACATTTGCAAACAGCTTTGTATGCCAGGTACTGTCAAATTACTCCACTCAATTATGAATTCTACCTTAGGCACAGAATACTTACCTCCAATCCAATTAACTCAATGGCTCATGTCAGTAATTATTGTGAAATGCACGCGTGTTTAATATCTAGGATTATGAGCCTAAAAGCGGTGGAATAAAAACCTCGTTACGAGCAGGTGTGTTGAAAAATACTATACTGTTCTTCTTACAACAGAGATTTGATTCTACTTAATCCGAATTCGTTTAACTGCGCAATATGCCTTTAGATTGTCTCCCTACTAATGAATCATGAAGAATAGATATCTACATGTTTTTAATATACCTAATGACAAATAAGTGTACCTAGTGTTAACTTTTAGTAGTCCGTAGCATAGGGGCTCTTAAACACTTTTGTATTGAACGATTGATAAACGTGATCGCGAGTGTTTGGAAATAAATCTCCTTCGGTTTCTGACTGGCTAATTGAGTCGCTTAACTTCAACCTCGGATAAATGCATCGGTCTGATTATGCGATTTTGGTATTAAGTAAAGGTAATAGGTTAGATATTTGCTGAGCGGGTAGAATGGATTTACCCGAGTTTGAAGTTAAGCGACACCTATGCTCTCTTATGAAAATTCCTAATGCAGACAATCAGTCTGGAATTTATTCTAATAAATACTTGTAAAAGTTAATTAAAAACCAACCATCCAATAACAAGTCTAGCTACTCTATTCACTAATCTGATACTATTAAGGAAATGTACCATTAGTATCGTTGTAATTATAAAGTAGCAATAAAAACCAGCCATAGGTAGGTGGTATTATTTATTGCACAATGTACCGGCAAGTATACTTTCACAACCGGAGTAAAACAGCCGAATGAAACGATTTAACGCATACTTAACACTTATTACGGCAATTATTGTAAACAAAAACTTGATATACAGAGTGTAAAATAAACTGAGACGTGAACAATTTACAATGCATACTAGCTAGTAGTTTATGTAACTGTTACGTAATAAGGCCTAATTACGTACAGTTGCATACACTGCTTTATCTACACACATTTTATAAATCTTAAATGAAGTGTTCGGAAACCATTATAATGACCGCCATTGCACCGCCATGACCAACTCGATTGTGCCGGCGGTCGGGCGGGCGCGTGCCGGCGGTTGGAGAGGAGGGCAGATTTTCATTACGTTACCGTAGATAATGAAATTCATACGTTTACCGCACTGTCACAGATAATACAATGATGTTACGTTACTAGTTGCAATAATGGTGGTAATTACATACGGTTTCCGAACGCGGAATAGAGGATTTATGATATTGGTGTAGATAACTTGTTATCTACACACATATTATAAATCCTAGATGGTGTGTTCGGAAACCAGTAGAATGACCGCCATTGCACCGCCATGACCAACTCGATTGTGTCGGCGGTCGCGCGGGCGCGTGCCGGCGGTCGGGGAGAGCGCGGATCTTGGTAACGTTACCGTGGGTAATGGATTTTCATACGTTTTTACCACACTGTCAGAGATGTTACGTTACTGGTTGCAATAATGGTGGTAGTTACATACGGTTTCCGAACGCGGAATAGAGGATTTATGATATTGGTGTAGATTAAAATATTTATAACTTTTATAAGGTTTTTTAAGTATACAAATTTGTCAAGGTATTCAAATGTTACCAAAACCGCATTCTACCATTAGGACATTACAAAAACTTACTTACAACTTGTCAGAACCCTGTGAGTGTCACTTGGCTGTTTTTTTAATAGGCGTGTCCACACCAGACGCACTGCCTCGCGAGGAAATTGCCGCGCGAGGCAGCTCGGCTAGTGTGGACGAGGCACGGCAACACTAGCTTGCCTCGCGAGGTGGTGTGTCAGGTTTGGACACGCCTATTGGGCAGTTGTTCAGTCGTTGTCAACATGTATCATTAATCTAGTAATTCATGAAATCTAGATCGTTTTGTAAAACGTACTATGATATTATGTAAACGTTCTAATCTTATCACTACATAAGGAGTACGTATGTCGATGCATAACGCACTTCTCAACACAATGTGTGTTATGTACAACATAGTAAACACGTTATTATCACTAGATAAACAAAGCTATTGGGTCGAATGGATATATTAACAGGGAAAAAAATGCAAACGTATCAGTTCGTATAGACACTCTCATACAATTGTCTCTGTATCTAGATTAAATTCTCTAATAAGTATCTAGTTAGTTAAGATTATATCTCCGACTATACAAAAATATACTTAATGAAGTGGTCGCTTAAGCTACTTACTTCTTTATTTACACAACGTTTTGTATTTTTCGATAATGTAATGGTTCATAAATATTAGAGATATTACCAGTGATCGGAATAGGCAGAGTATAAATACCTAACAGAGACAAGATATGTTAATATATATACACGGTGGGGCCTGTAACTAAAGCAAAAAATTAAAATGTACATTCTTCTCCTCAAACTACGCAACGTTTGTTTGACGACTTTGAAAAAAACTTGCGGTTTGAATTTTATTACATTTTAAAGTTAATTCGAACACGCAATGTACTATGAAATTGATTATGTCTGTAGAGTGACTAGACTGACAGGCGATGTCAATTAGACGGAGTTTTAAGTACATTGAAAATACTATTTACTTTGTTTGAAAAAATAACAATCTAAAAACTTTATGATTTTAAAAAGTTGCTACACAAAAGTTGTCTAGTTTGAGGACTAGAATCTACGTTTTAATTTTTTGCTTTAGTTACAGGCCCCACCCTATATATATATATATATTAAAATACATACATACATACGTATATGTTGTGTTATATGTCTTTCGTTGTGTTTTCTTGTACAATAAAGTGTTTTACTACTACTACTACTACTAAAAGAATTGGGGACTTCCTTGCGACTGCTTTTTTTTCTTGTGGGAATTCCCGTGAAAAGAAAAATAAGTAATTAGTGTAATAAAATTTTTATATTTCTTACCCGAGGGTATTAAAAATTCAGTAGTAGTAAAGTACAAGTTGTTACTAGTTTACAAATATTAATAACATAACAATTAATGAATGAAGACAATGCTCAAAATGTATTGCCAAATAATATTCTAAATAACACGAAACGATGTAAAAAAATACCTCCTTTCATAAAATAAAACCTGATCTTGGATTGGATTTTATCTATTAAACAGGTTTCTGTGTATCGCTTCCTAATGATAATTTATTCGTGGGATTACAACGGTATTTTAGGAATGTAGGTCATTAAAGATTCTAAGAAACAGTCTGTTTTAAAAATGTACCTCGTTTGGATGATTAGTAATTTTACTGATAAGTGTACATCTTTTCGAACGAGCGGAGCGTAGGCGAAGTGAAGTTCTTACAGACAACTTCGGACACAACTGTTACGTGGCTACTGGGACGTCTTGGCATTTCGATGGCTTTTTGATTTCGAAAGTTTGTTCCGCGATAACTTTAAAACTGTGATGTATGAGAAAAAGATCCGAAATTAATTAACCGTAATCACTTTATTTCTCAAATTGTAACACGAGATGTTTTACAATGCGTCCGCCATTAATCGTCTTTCCATCGCGAGAGAGCGAGACAGCTAGCGGTGCGAGTAGAAGGCATTTTGGATGCATTCACTAAAGATGCGTTCTCACAAATACAATTTTTTCAAATTTTCTATGTTTGTTGGGGCAGGATCGATCAAGGGCTCCATAACGGAGCTAGAAGGCGAAAAAAGATCACAAGGGTCTTGTTATATAGGTACACTCCTTTGCAAGTAAATCGCGAGTTCTCAGTTCGAAATGGACTGCTAGTTTTATTAAATTAAGGAAAAGTACCTTCTATGAATATGTATGTATGTAAATCACTGGCTCTTAACCTTTTGGTGATAAAAGACCACTCGGCAAACTGGCAAGGAACACCAACTTCTTGGAAATGCCTACTTATGAAGATTTTTTAAGACAGCAAAAACTACTTGGAAATACCTACTTATGACGAATTTTAAAGTGGACAAAGGGACCACCAGTGGTCCACAGACCACCGCGGTTTAAGAACCATTGCTTTAAATAGCGACTTGTTAATGCAGGGCCTATCATGCTGTCGGCAACTAAGCTCCGTCCTCATCTGGCTGTTCGGCGAGCTAAGCGCAGGAGCGTCCACCTCTGCGCAGCCGCGCGCGCGAGTCCAAAGAGCGCCGATACACCAATTATTTTCCAATAGGTGAGCTCACTTTTATCGTGTAATTTGTCATGCGTCTCGCATTTACGTTATTGTTACAACTGTAGTACATTTCATGTGCATTTAAGTTTGATTAGAGATAAGATGTGCTAATCTTTGTCATGTACTTGGTTGGTTACTTTGTTGCAAACAAAGATCTCTATCTCTCTAGAAGATTCTCTTTTTGTATAATTTACAGTTGTGCTTTTTTGGAAAGGCTTCCGCTGTCCACAGGGTACCTTAACACCAAACTGAGTGGAAACCTTTTCTGTGATTCTATTTCTAAAATGTATCTGTAACAATGTAATGTTTTGGGTTTCTATTCTTAAGCATTCTGGTTTATTTCTTAATAATTTTAAACAAAAACAAAACCTATTTTTTTTTATTTGCAGAAAATGTAGTGCTCTTGTAGTCTTATTTAGTAAATATGTACCTTTTTTTTTTGTCACAAGATGTTAAATATAACCCTGGATAATATAGACATCCAGTTAAATAATGAGTTGTTGCAGGATATGGTCAAAACAAAAGCCGGCTGGCAGTCCGGCATCAAAGATCAACAACACTGCGGTATCCGACCGGGGCACGACTGCACGGTAAATACGATGCATTTCTTACGACATAATAGTTTGCTAAAGACAAATTAACTTAGTTGCTAAGTAAGCTTATCTGTTTAGGTTAGAAGACTTGAAAGAACTGCAATGATACTCATGTTTGTTGACAAAACAGTGAAAAAGTTCTTAGATTTAATGGTTCAATTTATTTACTTGTTGAAAAAAGTTAAAACAACTTACATAAATTGTTTTTTTCCACATTGCTCTAGATCGAGACACGTAAGCCAAAGCAAAGAATCAGACGTCAAAACGAAAAGAAAAACTCTTAAACAAGAGCAATCTTCCGAGTCGGCTGACTCTAACGACGACCTGCATCTTCTAAACCGGTCGCTCGCCATCAAAGTCTCCCCTCCCGACGATTTCGAGTACTTCAACTCAACCCTAAAGTCTTCCAATGAATACGCCAATGAACTTTATAATGACCCCTTTCACACGCCAAAGAAAACGAAGCCTAAACCAGATGATTTTATGAATGAAAAGCATAAAGAGGTTATACATTCTGAGATTTCCGCTTTCGAATTCATACTCATGATCACGGATTTGCTACAGGAGCTATGTAAAGCCGAAAGCAGTTTATCCGGCTCTGAAGGTTCGCAAATATCAATGCAGTGTATCAATTTCTCTTTAAAGAATCTTTGCTCTCTACAGTTTGGCTCGCTTCCTGCTTGTTCAAAGAGCGCTGATGAAGTCTCCCATATAAAAGTGGCCTTAACAGAACTACTAATCGTCTCTTTAGACAAAGTTCTCATACGTTCCGACCTGTGTGCCAAATTAATAAACAATGGAATTCTACCGATGTTGCTAAGAATATTAGAGGACGTAATCTGCAAATCTAGCTCTAAGTATCATAAGAAGTCTGATGAGAATCTCGTGAATGACACTTTAACAGAAGCTCAGTCTGACGATATGTTGAGATTCGTGTTCGGGATAGCGTATTCTATCACAGCGTTTTTCCACTGTCTTCTTATGCAGTGTCGTACCGTGGATAATTTAAGGGAATTCACCGACCAGTTCAAGTTGTACGGGGAGTGTCTCAAAGGCGGTCTACTCAGAGAATGTGTTGAGTTGATGATCAGAATACCAGGTGCGGACTATGACGAGGCCGTTACGCTTATAAAGAAGCTTTTAGAATCTGTGGGGAAGCTGATAAACGGGATGAAGAGAGTGCGGAGTGAGGTTGTGCATTCTGCAGCTTGCCCTCGGACTAGACATAAGGTCTGCCGCGCACGGGTCGCGGCCGGCATGCATCATCACCATGACATCTTAGGCGAAGCCAGCACAGATCTTCCCCTTTCTTCCACTTGTTGCGTATCAGTTCTATACGGTACTTTAGCTTGCTTGTTAACCGATGAAGAAATCTCCGCCCAGGCGCCACTCAGACATAAAATACTGCGCGTAATGTTAAACTCTGGAGTCTGCTGCTGCTTTTCCCCTGGACTCCTTATGGAGAATATCGTCAGACTTATGTTGACGCACGACTCGGTAGCTTCCAAATGTCTCCAAGTTTTAGAACATACTGTGTACGGAGACTTGGGGGCAAGTGTGCTGATTCCTCGAGTGACAGATCAGCTCCCCTGTTCTATTTGCGAGCCGAGTGACGACAAGAGGTTCGCAAAGAAACACTGCCTGCACTCCGTTAGCCCCGTCGATCGGAAGAGTATATGGTCCTTCCTGATCCACTATAACTCTTTACTACAACTGGACAATCATAATAATGTGTTGCATGCGACAGTGTCTCATTTGCTACGAGTGACACCAAAGTGTCGGTTAGAAATGAAGTACGAGTTACTGTTCAGCGTGATATACCCGACTTTCATAGTGGCCAAACATAGATACATAATACGGATGGAAGACTCGGCATATTTTCTAACCGTATCTTGTCTTAATATATTTTCTAGTCTTCTTAACACGGTCTCTTTTGCCGATCAGTTCATTCAAAAAGGTGGCCTCAGCTACGTATTAGAACTCGTCTCTCTACCAGAATTTTCTAACCAATGTTGCTCCATACTCGAAATAGCAATTACCGTCGAAATATTCAAACTGCTCAAAGAAAATTCAACCACGACTTATTATAGAGAAATGAGCTCTCTAGCATCTATCCAAATGTTATTCAAATCTCTGTCAGAAACTACCCAGAGATGCTTTAAGATCTACCGGATTAAACTTCCCGAAGAAAAATTTAAAGAGCTTTCGGACGTCACGGAGGAAAAGAAACGGCTATCGTTCAATGAGAAACGCCGTGATTCGTTGCAAATCAGAAAAGTGTCTATATCTATGCCGAAAGCGATTAAAACGAACTTCGCTGCTAGCGAGAACGTGATAGAAGAATCAATGGATGATTACTTAGAGGCTTTAAAGAACGCATGGACCTTCTGGAAGTCTTGCGCGGCGCTGTGTCTCTATAGCCCTATGTTCAGGCAGTACGTGGTGGACGAGGATGTGTTCTTGGACAGTTTCGCGCTGCTGCGAGTACTACTGTATTTCGTGTGTAACTGCGACAGCACGCCGGCGGAGATGAGACTGCTCATTAAGATCGTGGAGGCCTTGCTGACGGTGCAGTTTTCTGTGTCAGGTAAGTTTATTTATTTTTACTGTTAACTGATCACGAATTGACTCTCGTCCATTGGAAAATGGAGTCAAAGTACGAATAGCTTACTGGTTCAGAAACCGGACCTAAAAAGTGAATAATTTTTTAAGTAAGATGGCGTCGCGTCAAAAATATGAAATATGCAACATACCAAAAATTGCGGAGATAGTTCAACCAAAATTGTTTTAAACATTATCGGTTAAGGTGTTTTCGAGTTATCTCTAAATCCTCTTTTATAGGCAGATACGACCTTTTGATATTCGTTTTCTCGGCAGCAAGTAGGTACGGAAGTACCCACATAATGGGTTCCTACCATTATGCGGGGTCTGACACGCATTTGGCCGGTTTTTGTGTGATAACTGTTAGAGTTAGAACTATTTGCCGCAATATCGGTTTTATTGGAATATTTGTCTATTACTCTCGTAGCCATAATATTATACATAGTCATTACATTACCGTTCAATTTGTTTAACGAAATGACGTAAACTTATTTTAGCAGTGTAAGAAAACAGACGCGTACAAGTTTTCTTAACGCTTTTCTGTAAATAGTTACCGCTTTTTATAATTCGTAAGTTTGTAAGTTTAATTACCTACATTTAAGATTTTTTGTGAAAAAACGTTTGACCATGCGAAACGAAATTAATTTGATCGAATTTAAGGTAAAAAATATCCCAGACAAAAGTTTGGGCTCATTTGTTTTGCATGAAGGTCATACTTTGACCTAGTTCAAATAAACAGAATTTTCAATTAATTATGCTTAATATTTGTATAATATAATTTTATCACCCGCCAAACTAAAGTCTGATATGCGTAAAACTGTATCAGGCTGAACACGCAAAGCTTGGATACCCTGGAGTAGATAGCACTGCAATCGTATTGTTACAGTTTCCGTGTTTGAGTTCCAGGATTAGAATAAAAATAAATTACCTACATATTTCTTGTATGGGGTATCTATCGTATCCATTGAATGAATACGAATTGCCATTACGTAAAGGTACTTCAACTTTACTCTTTCTCTCTAACTCGCATCTGAAAATATGCTTAAGATCAACACATCATGTAATAAATTCTAAATAAAATAAATTTTATTTACGTTGAATACCTACCACAAATCCTGCAGTTAATTAAAAGCGAGCATTTTTAGGTATCGGGAAGTAAAAAACTAAATCTCCGCGGAGGCCACAGACCGCAGGCCTAACCTAAGACAAGCGCCGATGTGCGGCCCAACATCAATGACAAGAATGTAACTTGGGAAAAATCAATATTTACATGACACGATTTGTACTCGACGAGTAATTTCAGTCGTGTGTGCTCATGATTTCTCGCCCTCCGTGTCTCCATACATTCCCAACTGTTGGTCTATTACAAAGCAAAGTGAAACAAAAATATTTGCGACGAATGAGCCCATGCTAAAGAACCCTTCTGTAAAGCAGAAGCCACAGAGGCCCTGCCCTCTTCTCAAGCGCAGGTGCTTGGAGTACCCCCCTGAAGAAAACTGTTTGTTTTTATCCTTTTTACTACATAAGTTATTTAATTAAGTGTTTACTTTTTGTGCTTTTTACTCTAAGTTTTATTTAAGTAAGTATTGGTTTTTATCGTATTGTTGATGCCCCTAAACCTTTCTTGCCCTATACGAGCTACTGCATCGTCCGAAAACCACCTACGCTGTCCAGAATGCTCTGAACCACGTTTTTTTAAAGGCCCTAGAGGCCTTAACATCCATATCGGTAAAAAACATCGTTCAGGTCAGACACAACCTACTCCTTCAACACCGTCCCAGGCCAATGTATCGGTTTCCTCTCACTCTCAGTTACCAGACCACACCAGATTGGACTTACCATTTCATCAAACTCTGAGTGATTTCAAAAATTCGCGTCCAGTTTTAAAACGGATACCGCGTGGTGCCCGGATATCCGTTTCCAAATACTTGAGCGACACCATCAAAGCCGTCCTCTCTGATAATTCAACACGAAATTGGGAAAATTTGCTAACTTTCACCTTTAGAGTACTACATGTAGATTCAAATCAAAATTCAAAATCACTTACCAAAATAGTTAAGGATAACTGTTGCACAGATGTATCATTTCGGCCCTCTCCCAACAATTCCAGGAATTCCAAAAATAATTTATTTAAAATAGTTGAAAGCAAAGTTGCTGACGGCGACATTAGTGGTGCCGCTCGCTTGCTCTTCTCTGACGATGCAGTAGCCCCTTCCAACTCTGACACACTCACAGCCCTCCACAGCAAACATCCACCTCCAGCTACAAACATTTGTCTCCCTGATCCCCCGCAAATGACCGATCGAAATCTTACAGCTACTCTACAGGACGTCTTTGGAGCAGTCATGTCTTTCCCCAATGGCTCCGCAGGCGGGCTGGATGGCTTGACACCCCAGCACCTAAAAGACCTGTGCAACGGCTGCGGAGAAACTGGGGAAAACATTTTAAAGGACCTGACAGCCCTGGTGAACATCATGCTAGCCGGTCAGGTCCCAGAAGATATCAGAGACGTCCTGTATGGTGCAAACCTCTGTGCCCTAACAAAAAAAGACGGCGGCATTCGGCCTATTGCCGTTGGCACCACGCTTCGTCGGCTTGCCGCCAAGATTGCTTGTCGCTCCATTCTCTCACAACTCAGCTCAGAACTTCAGCCAATCCAACTGGGGTTTGGTTCCAAGAGTGGCTGCGAAGCCGCCGTGCATGCCGTGCGAACGTTTCTTGAGCATGAGGCAGGAGAGGTCCTACTGAAGGTGGATGTTTGTAACGCTTTTAATTCTGTAGATAGAGGCGCCTTGTTGACACAAATAAAAGAAAAAATTCCCTTGACATACAAATTTCTTTGGCAGTGTTATAGCTCCCCGTCTAAATTATTATATAAAACAAACGTTCTGGATTCATCGGTAGGATGTCAACAAGGCGACCCCCTCGGCCCAGCAATTTTCAGTCTCGCCATACATCCCATCATTAAGGAACTAAATTCTAAATTAAACGTGTGGTATCTGGATGACGGGACCCTCGGCGGTGAAGCGACTTCTGTTCTCGAAGATTTTAAAAAGATAACTACAAACTTGAAAACAATTGGCCTCTCCCTAAATTTTTCCAAATGCGAACTATTTATTACCGATTCCTGTCCAAACAAGAAAAATACAATAGACCTTTTTAATAATCTAGCTCCTGGTATAAAAATTATAAATAAAGAATCACTTCACCTCCTTGGCTGTCCCGTCTTGGACCAGTCATTTGAAATCTTTGTAGATTCTAAAATTCAAAATTTCAAAGCAACATCACATCGTTTATCAAAAATTAACATTCACTCCGCTTATTCAATCATAAAACATTGCCTATTTGTGCCAAAATTTACATACATTCTCCGCGGATCCCATCTTTGGAAATATCCTGATTTGGTTTCAAAATTAGATACATTAGTCGTAGAAACACTGACATCCATTTTCAACATATCTTTTGACGACAGAACTTGGACCCAGGCTAGCTTACCTATTAGGTTCGGTGGCCTGGGTATCCGCAAAATCTCCTGCGTGGCGTTACCTGCGTTCTTGTCCTCGGTGCATGGTGCTCAAAGCCTTATAGGAAAAATACTGGCCCCTTCCATTGGGTCCCTGCCCAAGTAACAAAAGCTTCTATAACTAAGGCCTTTTATCACCAATCAGTGATATAGTAGGCCTATAATGGTAACCATTGTGACTGCTTGTACTATAAAGGTTTTTAATAGAGCGTTTTGGTTCTATAAATTAAAGAGCAATTTAGTTCTATAAGTTAGCTCTTAGAACGCTTAAAGGACCATAAAAAGAATCTTTAAAGTGTTGCACTGTAATAGATTTGCAAAAAGCGATTATAGTACTATTTAATACTATAGACACTTTACTGACACTTTTATGTAACTATTATGCACTAATAATGCGTCGAATTAACTTTTATAGTACTAGTATTGTAGCAGTATCGCAAACACTATTACAGGATCAATCTGCACTATAAAAGGACTTTGCACGACCATTACATAACGTTTTAGCTTTTTAAATGCTCCCTCAACATCGCTATAGGGCTACCCAAATCCATTAAAATATGGCTGCCATTTTCTGAAAGTGATAGCACATTAGCAGCATGACTGGAGCCCATGTGTACTATAGCAGCCACAGTCGGGACAAGTCCTAATTTTATTAATTAAAATTTAATTAAAACAGTAAAATTATGAAGGCGCATTGTCAAATTTGAAATCAGCATAATGATTTTGTCAATACAATTATTTTCGCAAGTGCAAGTACCGGCAGAATTACGGTTCACGAATGTTTTTTTAGTATGTACCTTTATATGTCACTTTAAGGAACTAAAGGGACATGGCGAATGACTTACAAATATATTTGTTTAATTTCTTGTGAAATATCCTCACGACGACGACAGCACACAACACGAGGCTTTTGGTGATAAAAAAGATCACTGGAATCGTTTACGGCGCAAATTAGCACTATAAACATGTTTTGGTTACTTTAATAGTTCCTAATTGTGACATAAACATTGCAGACATTTCAATTATAGAGCTGATTTATCACAGTGAGAACCTTTATGTAATGTTTATAGAATAAATCAGTGATAAAACTAGGGCCTATTTGGGGTTAGGTAAAGGTTTACGACACCATTATAGTGCTAATCATGAACACTAATTAGCACGTTCTAAAATGTTCTCAGGACTTTTATAGTGCCAAATTTTGCTACTTGGGTGGAGGCTGCACACTGCTCCGAGGCCAAGAACGTTTGGTCTATAACCTGCCCGAACACCGATTTACCTGACCATCCCTGCTCGCAGAGGCAATGGGACGAGCCGCTCTGTCGACTAGTACGGAAAAATCTCTTAGATACGTCACCTAGTCCGACGGACCGCGCTCGTCTCCTCGCTACTGCAGAGTGGGAGTCTGGCCTCTGGTTAACAGCTCTACCGTCTCCCAATATTGGAACACTGTTAGATAACACCACCTTTCGCCTCGCAACCTGCTTACGTTTGGGGGCACCAACAAACCAACCTCATCGCTGTCAATGCGGCGTCATGGTGGACAGTCTAGGCCACCACGGTCTATCTTGCGTCCGAAGTGCTGGGAGGATCTCCCGCCACGCCAGCATTAACGACGTCATCCGAAGGGCCCTTGTCAGCGCTAAACTGCCGGCAGTCCTGGAACCTAGCGGTTTGGCCAGGGACGACGGCAAGAGGCCCGACGGCATGACACTGGTGCCTTGGAGTATGGGACGGCCGCTAGTTTGGGACGCTACCTGCGTTGATACCTTGGCACCGTCCCGTATTTCAGGCACCAAAATCAATGCTGGCGCCGCGGCATCCTCGGCCGAAGACCTCAAGCGCCGCAAGTATGTTGCTCTAGGAAGTAGCTACATATTTGCGGCGTTTGGGGTTGAAACTTTGGGGCCGTGGGGGCCAAGCGCGCGCCGACTATACAAAGATCTATCGGCGCGCCTAATAGAAGCCTCTTGTGACCAGAGGGCTGGCTACTATTTTGCACAACGTATAGCTATCGCCATTCAACGTGGCAATACGGCCAGCCTTCTGGGCACCCTGCCCGTTGACAGCGATCTGGGCCAAATTTTTTATCTCTAGTTTTAAGTTGTTTAGTGTTTATTATATGTTTACTGTTATGTGTTGTTGTGTTGAAATAAATAGTATTTCTGGCTGAAATGATAAGAAAACATTGGAAGCTACAAAATAGCAAAAATTAGTGTCATGGAAAGAATTCGTTATTAAACGATTGATCAATTTGTGTGAACGATTGTGGCTGGCCGAAACCACAAGCGGAACATTCCTCTGCCACATGGTCAGATAATACGGCAATGGTAACTTTATACTAGATAGCAAAACCTATACTATTACTACGCAAAACAAAAATGGACTCTTTGACATTGTAGGGAAAGTTCGTTTTACTAAGTTCGTTTTAATAGTGACACTTTTTTTCAAAATACTTAGTGCCTACTTTAGGCGGACATAATTTTAGCCATTCTAGGTAAGTGTTTGGTTAAGTTAAAGACTACTTTGAAATGGTCGGTTTAAGCATTTTCATTGTTGATTGTGCATGATATTTACTGTAAAGGTGAATGTAAGAAAACCACACGTATTATTTTTTTACCCATTACCCATAAAAAATATTACCGGTTTCTTTCCCTACCTGGAGTACCTTTATAAAAGTAATAAACGAATAGTGCAACGTTAGGTAGTACAGTATAGTGTATACCTACTACCTGTGTGTGTGTATAGGATCTCTAGTCTATCTAAGGTCACGCGTCGCGTTCGATTCTTCTGGGTCACTGCACACGGTGCATCGAGGCCGCACGATTAAATTACCGAGGGTCGCTTGAACAATAATTGCATGAGTATTTAGCCAATAATGCTCCACCACGCACAGGAACCGTATAAGCATTGTTAAATTTGTTAGAATTTGGAATATAGGTATTGCACAAGATTACAACGACCAATCATTCTTATAAGTATAATGAGTTTTCTGACGGCTCTTTTACGTTGTGGGGCTAAAAATTCTACCACACTGTCCCTTTACCTACGAGTGTTTTAATTGTACCAATACATATTCCTTAACCATAGTGAAAATTTCAGACGTAACCTCCGACCGTTCGAAGGAGACCAGCTGCGCGGTAGTTCGAGCAGCGCTGAGCAACGCTGGCGCCGACGGGAGCGCGGCGCTGCGAGCGCTGTGCGAGGCGCTGGTGCGCGTCGCAGTGGCCGAGCCAAGCGCGGCGCACGCCATGCCGCCGCCTCCGCCGCAGGCTAAGGTATGTATGGACACTTGTACAACACAAGGAGACGGCGTGTTGGACCTAGCAGCGCTGAGCAACACTGGCGCCGACGGAAGTACTGCACTGCGAGCGCTGTGCGAGGCGCTGGTGCGCGTCGCTGTGGCTGAGCCAAGCGCGGCGCACGCCATGCCGCCGCCTCCGTCGCAGGCTAAGGTATGTATGGACACTTGTACAACACAAGGAGACGGCGTGTTGGACCGAGCAGCGCTGAGCAACGTTGGCGCCGACGGGAGCGCGGCGCTGCGAGCGCTGTGCGAGGCGCCGGTGCGCGTCGCTATGGCTGAGCCAAGCGCGGCGCACGCCATGCCGCCGCCTCCGGCTAAGGTATGTATGCACTTGTAGAACAAAAGGAGATGGCGTGTTTGACCGAGCAGCGCTGGACAACACGTGCACCGACGACTCTAATCCACTAACATGAAGTTTCAACTTTAAATAGTCGGTTTAAAGAAACATCGAAAATCAAAATACAAGTTTTCAATAAGATGAGTAACTTTTGGTGGCTCAGTCAGTTCGACCAGTCAGTGTTTCAGAAGATTGCGATCTCAAATGAAATCTACTAGTTAGAGGGGGTAAATGAAGTGTAAAAAAAAACATTAGCAAAGATTGCACCAAAATCCGGAAGACTAGATTTAATATTGCTGTGTCATCTTTATTCCAGGGATATTGTACGTTTTTTTTCGTTTCTTTAGGTGCCTCCGCTCCTTTGCCCCTCCGGAAACAGCTCCGTGGAAGGCTCCTCGAGCGAGGACAGCGCGGCGGTGCCCTACGCGTCCGAACACAGCGAGCCTTACTACCGCGCGGACGAGGGGTATGAGGTAACTTTACACCTTATTACCTTATGCCGAAGGCTCAAAATAGTTAAATGGTTAAAGGCAGACACATTGTACAAGTCAAGTACACATGTAACATAACACTAACCTATTGTCATGCATTAATTTCATATAGGAATTGTCCGCTCGACAACCCAATCCCAGGACAATTCCTAAACAGCAAAGCCACGCCAATGCGAAGGCACTAGTTTTCTTAGTACTTATTAGTTATAAATAATGACCTTACAAAAAATTTGACATCGGAGGAGGATACATACTCCTCAGGATCAATCTCTAAATTGTATTTTAGGCAATCAAAACTTAAACCAATCACAACCTTTTTCAAATAACAGATAATTGCGTATTAGGGAATAAACATAGCCATAGAAGGGGGTGAAGGAATCATGGTTGGGGGAATATCTGGACCGTTTTTGAGAGTCATTTATGTACTGTTGGCGTTTTCTATATCATTTCCTTCTCTGATATCACAGCACGGCTTCCATATTTACTTTACTCAAGTATGTTTCCACGTTGGGATGTGTCCGAGAATAATTTTAATCATGCCTGGGCTACTGTAAAAAATATTTAAATCACTATAAGTGTGCCTTTAATATTTAAAGAGTTCGCTTACTTTATCCAGGATCCCATCATCAGATCCTGACCTGGTTACAATGGGACCAACTGTGAAGATACACATACACTTTAAAACAAAAAAAGAAATTTCCAAATCAGTCCAGCTGTCTTCGAATAATCGGTGAACATATAGCCTTGGCCAGAAGTGTTGAGCACCCTTGCGATTTTCATACAAAACTCGAAAGTTTAGACCGGCGTTTCTATCTTTTTTGAAGTTATTTTATCAATTAATTCAAACTGAACAAGCATGTTTTGTTGAAGTAGTAGTAACTGCATAGAATATTTGCAATTGGTCACACCGACCTAAATTCGCATTTTTGGGACCTCCACTTTTCATATTTTATAGGGACCTTGAAAGTGTTATTAAGTGAAGTTTTCTAGATATATTAATAAATAGTACATTGTTGCCGAGGAATGGAAAGAAAGGCATTTCCTGACGAGGTACTATCGGGTAAATATCGCGTAATTGCATACCCAATTTATGAATGAATTCCGAGTCCGAGTCGGAAAATGCCTGTTTCCATTGAGGTATACATAGTGCTTTTCTCGAATAATGTGAGGAAATCACACAAATTAAATTTCAACTATAAGTAATAAGTTTTAATAAGGGTTAAGTGACATAGTACAATACAAAAAAAAGGCGTTATTAGTTAATGTTAAATGTTATATTAGACATTCCAGGGCAATTTGTGAACGAAAAGGTATTTCTAGCATTTTGGCTGTCCTTCCACAGCATGAACGTACCATGTCGTAAGTCGCGACTTAGCAGGAAGCAAGTTGTTCATTATTAAGCTTGCTTCTTCTTTCAAATGAGACGGTGTGCCGTCTATTCCCATCTCACTGTCGTCATTTGAGCTCATACTGTTTTCTATTTTAATTAATTTTAAAGAAAACGATAACTTTCACAATGAATTGCCGCCTTTTATTTTGCATATTTTTTTTCAAATCTGTTACCACAGACAAATAATCGTCCGATACGCGCATGCGCCAATGCGCGCGCATCTCGAATCGCGACAACGTGTTTGCGATTATTTTGACATTTGTTTGGTTGAACGAAGGTTTCACTTGGCTGAATGCAACATTTCCTTAGTCATTTATTTGCAATCGTAGGATTTAAAAAGTTAACACAGTGGATAAAAATGGATTTTCATACAGTCATTTTATTCCTAGGAGTAAAGTGATTCTATGGAAACTTATTTTTTTCCGCTACGTTTTTACTTTTTAAATTTGAAAAGAATAAAATTTTGCACTTTGCGTCTTCAATTTACGAACAAAATGCGACCATTTCCGAGCATGTTTGAGAAAATATAACATTTTACGTCATCGTACATTGTTATGATAGGGAATTAATACTTAACATCAAAATTGTAAACAAATAATTTTAAACAAAAAAGAACCGACTTCACTTAGCATCCACCTCTCCAAAAGCAAATGCTCGAGCTGCTGTAAAAAATACTCAAATCACTATAGGTGTGCCTATAATAGTTGAAGAGTTCCCTCGATTTCTCCAGGATCCCATCATCAGATCCTGACCTGGTTACAATGGGACCAACTGTGAAGTATACTCTTTCAAACAAAAAAGAATTTTCCAAATCGGTCCAGCCGTCTTCGAATAATCGGTGAACATACATAAAAAAAAAAAATAGCAAAAACAAAGATCCCGACGAATTGATAACCTCCTCCTTCGAAATCTTGAATTCAGTTGAAAAGAGCTATGCTCAACACTTCTGGCCAAGGCTGTACATTAAAAAAAAGCAAAAACAAAGATCCTGACGAATTGAGAACCTCCTCCATCGAAATAATTTCGGAACACCGGTCCCATCGCTCTGACCAACTGAGCCATCGACGCTTGCCCGACCTCGGTGAATCTTTCCATCAGTTCGTAACGACATCTGCCGTAAGGGTATATACACGTTAACGGCATCGAAATCTTGAAGTCGGTTGAAAAGCTTATTGGTTTGCAGGCAGACGTGGAAATTGGGAAGTTCGACCTGTTATCTGCGTATAAATCACGCAAGGTGTCCGAATCGTTGACGTCTCTGAGTAGCGCTACTGGTGAGTTTCCATTTGTATATAGTAGTTTATGTAACTGTTACGTAATAAGGCCTAATTACGTACAGTTACACTCATATTATATATAATAAATAAAGGTTGTCTGGAAGAAATCGCTCATTAGCGATAAGACCGCCTGTTGTTACCTCTACCTAAATTTATCTAGTTGTAAAATTTGTGCTTGTAACTGTATGAGGTGTGCAATAAAGAGCATTTATTATATATATTAAATTAAGTGTTCGGAAACCATAGAATGACCGCCATGGCCAACTCGATTGTGCCGGCGGTCGGGGAGGCGCGTGCCGTTGGTCAGGAAGGAGCACAGGATTTACATTATGTCATCAAATTCGATGTTCGGAATTTTAAACTCATAACGTATCAATATATGAGCATGTAAAGTTAAAATTACGTTACTGCCACAGATAAAAAGCTTATCATAGTAAAATCGGTTGTGGTAATGCTAGCCATTGCCTACCGTTTTTGAACACGTTTTAGAGGACTTACAGTGTGAGTGTAGAAAAAGTTAGTTTTTAAAGCAAACATTAAATTAATTAAAAAAACATAAAGTTCAGAATTGTATTATTTTTCCCGATTACTGAAAGGATTTTTCGGGTTATTTACAAAAATCTTTTAAATTTAACATGCCATTTATAACCGTGTGTCGTTATCTGCCATTTTGACAATTGTGTAAATAAGAAAGAGACAACATTTTGTTCTCGATTTTTATTCATATTTTTTAGATCTCCGGTTCAAAAGTTACGGGGTCACACGATTTTTTTAACTTTCGGGGTGATTATTCTGAAATAATTCACTAAATCAAAAAATATTCAAACAAACCGTAATTTTGTTGTTTGTATTGCAATTTTTAAAGACCTATCGATTGATGTGCAACATGTTGATTTTTGATAAAAAAATTTTTTTTTGCAATTTTATTACAAAACTAAGTAGCGGCATAGAAAATACACCTTATGTTAAAATTTTACTAAGATACATCTTATAGTTTCCGAGTAAAATGGCTGTGATATACGGACGGACGGACATACGGACATGACGGAACTATAAGGGTACGGAACCCTAAAAACCGTAATAATGTTTATCTACACTCATATTGTAAGTTCTCTAAAACGTGTTCGAAAACGGTAGGCAATGGCTAGCCATTGCCTACCGCCGTGGTAATGCTAGCATTACCACGACCGATTTTACTATGATAAGCTTTTTATCCGTAGCAGTAACGTAATTTTAACTTTTCATGCTCAATTATTGATGTGCTATTATGAGTTTTGATAACATAATGTACACCTGCACCCTCCCGGGGATCCGCCGACAGCCCGACACGCGCCCGCGCGACCGCCGGCACAATCGAGTTGGCCACGGTGGCGGTGCAATGGCGGCCATTCTATGGTTTCCAAATAAGGCATTTAGAATAAATAATATGAGTGTAGATAAAGCAGTGTATGCAACTGTACGTAATTAGGCCTTAAAACACTCGTGTGATCTTATTATGAAATTCGCCTGCGGCTCATTTCATAAAACCACACTCATGTTTTAAGGACCCTTATTACGTAACAGTTACATAAACTACTATTAAACTATTAACTTGTTTCTTACGTAGGAACGGAACCTGCTTTGGGGCCAGCATGCTCTCAGTACGCGGAGAGCGGGCGGCTGGCGCACCCCGAGCTCTGCGTCATCGTGCTAGACATACTGACAGACCTGATACACAAGTACGTACCCTTTTATATATAGACATAGGGCATGGCAATAACAATACCAAAATCGAACGGGATGGTCTTATTACACTTTCAATAGGTACGACAGAGAAGGTGCTATTATCGTTGGTCCTTGTCATAGACACACACTTTTTTATTACCCTCCACGCCATTACTTATAGCAGTGGAGCGTCACAAACAGATATATTTCGCGATTTCTTCAAGAATTTCTGTGTTAACTACGAGAAAAACTGATATTTTTCTTAGAAAGTTGTGTCAGCTAAGGAAAACAATGGTAAATTGTTCTGTTTTGTGCTGTAGATGTGATTTTATCGTCATCTACGGTCCCTTACGGGAGTACGCGTGTGCGGTTTCTAGTTAAATTCTTGCTTTGGGCTTTTATAACACGACAATTGCCAGAAAACGAAAAATGAGCCATTTTGGTAAAGGCTTACGTCATACGTTGTACATTCACCAGCAATAGTATACACAAAGGTCGCAAAAATATGTGACACGCTCTTAGATGTAGGGCCATAAGAGAAAGGAAAAATACTAGGAAGAGTAGTAAGATACTATTGCCGGTGACTGTACAAATTCAATATTGTATGTCGCCGAGCTCCAAATGGTACTTGTACCAAAATAGTGAATTGTTAAGGTCTATTGTGATTATCTTTAAAGTAAAAGTTTTTGCCTAAATTGAGCATAATCTAAAATTGGCGAGATGTATTGGCATCATATATTGTTTAGATAGGGTAAATCGCCCTGTTTATTTAATTACTGGCCGCAACTTTCGTCGCCATTTTATTTTACTAATTGAATGTATATTACATATGTACCTATATAGGTAATTATATGTAGTTCGTGTCCATGTGATGTAGTTAGAATTTATAGTTTTTATATAGATCCTTGCTTTATGTCACAATTTTACGATTCGGACAGTAACTGGAGGGTGGCCAGTAACAGAAAATTTACCCTACCTCTTTGTATGGCGTTCACACTGTTGGTTGTTAGAAGTGAGGCGGCTCCTACTTATATAGGAACTACATGTTTACTTTAGTACTATAATTAATGCTAAAGTAAGTCATTATAAGGTAGACCAGTCATAAGCAGCCTTCAAAAACAATAGGTTTCAAATACAAAAACCGGCCAAGAGCGTGTCGGGCCACGCTCAGTGTAGGGTTCCGTAGTTTTCCGTCCGTCACAGTAAGTGTCCCCACTTAAGAGTTAAAATAACACCGCCATGTAGGATTGATATGAGCGTTCCACGTACAAAGACAACTATCGGCAAATTAAGTAAACTATTGCGCGCGAGCTTAAAGTATGGAGATGACTTTTATGGGATAATTCTTTATTGCGTGAACCGATTCTCACCGTTTTTACTTTATTTGAAAGCACGTCATTTCATTGTGATTTTGTAGAAATTACAGGTACAATAAACATCTACTTATACGGTTAAATTACAAACTTAGTTCAGAAATTATTTTATATTTTTTTTCTCTACTATTCAACCTATCAAGTTCAAAATAATTTTCCTAGAAAGTTTCTATAAAGTTCTACTTTTGAGATTTTTTTCATATTTTTACAACTTATGGTTCAAAAGTTAGAGGGGGGGGACACATTTTTTTTAACTTCTGGAGCGATTATTTCCGAAAATATTTACATTATCAAAAAATGATTTTAGTAAACCCCTATTCATTTTTAAATACCTATCCAACAATATATCACACGTTAGGGTTGAAATGAAAAAAAAAAACACTCCCCACTTTACGTATAGGGGAGGTACCCTAATAAATTTTTTTTTTTCCATTTTTTATTTTACCACTTTGTCGGCGTGATTGATATACATATTAGTACCAAATTTCAGCTTTCTAGTGCTAACGGTCACTGAGATTATCCGCGGACGGACGGACGGACGGACGGGCAGACATGGCGAAACTATAAGGGTTCCTAGTTGACTACGGAACCCTAAAAAGTGCTTTAACGAAAATAATCTCATGTTTTCGAATTCGATTAAAAAGGGAACATTCTGTCTGTGCAAATGAAAGTCAATCGTTATCGCTAATTGATTTTAATTGGCTTCTATCCTAATGAGTTAAAGCAATTACTCTTTATGAAACGTCAAAACGATTTGTTACTAGGCCTACTATTTATGATGGTTCAAATACTTCACAAGAGTTTTTGTTGATTTTTAAATCATCGAAAGCGCAATAAATCTTTTACCTGGCTTTTCCTGGTTTCCTTATTTTCGAAATTCTCATTTCATGAATGCTACGAAACAATTAAATTTATCTACCGGAAAGTAAATGACCTTATCAAAATATAATATTTTACTGAATTGACTCAAGTAATGTTTTGCAAGAATTTTATAAGATCTTAGGACCTGAATAGTTATATTTACACATGTTACACTGAAGTAATGAGATTACCTTGTAGTTTGAGTTCACCTTGCGACCGTACCGTTTTCGAAGCCATATGATATGATCGATCGCCATTCCTAATAACAATAACGACAGTTGTCAAAGTCATCACCTTATTGAAATTTAGTTTTTGCGAGTAGATGTGTTTTATACATTTGCTTATTTGTTCCGTTCGTTTTAAAGTTGTTCTGAAATGTCTGAATTAAGTGATCTTGTGCTCTCGGTAACTTAAATAACGAAGTATTTTATGATTGTTGACACTATAGGTATAGTTAAGTGGGTTTTCGTAATTATAAATACGCATTTCGGAATATTTTGTCGCTAATACTCGTACAATTGAACTTCGTTTGTTATGGTTAAATAACTAGCTCGACTTGCCAGGGGCACTACCTTAAGATATTTCACAATTAACTAATATTTCTAATTTAACACTTTTTTCTAGTTATCCGTAATTCCGTATGGCTCAGAACGGAGAGAATTGAGGCCTTTTGATCGCCTCTCGCATCATGCGCTTTCTGGACGCATTATAAGTAACAAAAATAAATAGAACATTCGTATATTGACAGTTACATTATGTGCTTCATAGGCTAGTATCCGAACCTGACGGGCAGGAGAGCGCGCGCGCGTCGGGCGCGTCTCTAGCACGCGCGTGCTGCACGCGTCTCGCCGCCGCGCTGGGCCGCGCTCGGGCTCCGCCCCCACCGCTGCTGGGGCGCCTGTTGGCTCCTAAGACTGCTGCCTTACTGGAGCTGAACGATCCTGACCTTGGAGGTACGCATTTGTTAACATAGAATACTGACAGAGCCCGATGGCAGATACATTTTGATTGTTAGCTATTTGAAATTCTCAATCGCTCTAGCAGACGTCCAAGATACAAGTTCTCTCTAGTTTGGAGTTATGGTATGGCACATTATGTATAAGTATAACTTGTTTTGTGTAAATAAAGAATTTGTATTTGTACGTACAGGAATACTGATTCCTCTACTACTACTCAATGGAGCATCTATCCTCCAGGACCACTTCCGCTACCTAGACTCTTGGAACTTTTATGACATATTTTTGTCCTCAGAGCTTCAGCGCAGCATCTTAGAGCTGATCCACGTGGTGGCTATGCGCTCTATTAGCGGCTCGGAGCTGGCACTGCTACTCCGGCTGTGCGCGCGGCGCGCGGCGCTGCCGGCGTTGCTACCGGCGTTGCTGCGGCTGGCCGGGGACGCGGAGCCCGCGCCGCTCGCCGTGCTGGCCTTCCCCGTCACACAGTCTACAGGTGAGAGCTGATCCACGTGGTGGCTATGCGCTCTATTAGCGGCTCGGAGCTGGCACTGCTACTCCGGATGTGCGCGCGGCGCGCGGCGCTGCCGGCGTTGCTACCGGCGTTGCTGCGGCTGGCCGGGGACGCGGAGCCCGCGCCGCTCGCCGTGCTGGCCTTCCCCGTCACACAGTCTACAGGTGAGAGCTGATCCACGTGGTGGCTATGCGCTCTATTAGCTGCTCGGAGCTGGCACTGCTACTCCGGATGTGCGCGCGGCGCGCGGCGCTGCCGGCGTTGCTACCGGCGTTGCTGCGGCTGGCCGGGGACGCGGAGCCCGCGCCGCTCGCCGTGCTGGCCTTCCCCGTCACACAGTCTACAGGTGAGAGCTGATCCACGTGGTGGCTATGCGCTCTATTAGCGGCTCGGAGCTGGCACTGCTACTCCGGATGTGCGCGCGGCGCGCGGCGCTGCCGGCGTTGCTACCGGCGTTGCTGCGGCTGGCCGGGGACGCGGAGCCCGCGCCGCTCGCCGTGCTGGCCTTCCCCGTCACACAGTCTACAGGTGAGAGCTGATCCACGTGGTGGCTATGCGCTCTATTAGCGGCTCGGAGCTGGCACTGCTACTCCGGATGTGCGCGCGGCGCGCGGCGCTGCCGGCGTTGCTACCGGCGTTGCTGCGGCTGGCCGGGGACGCGGAGCCCGCGCCGCTCGCCGTGCTGGCCTTCCCCGTCACACAGTCTACAGGTGAGAGCTGATCCACGTGGTGGCTATGCGCTCTATTAGCGGCTCGGAGCTGGCACTGCTACTCCGGATGTGCGCGCGGCGCGCGGCGCTGCCGGCGTTGCTACCGGCGTTGCTGCGGCTGGCCGGGGACGCGGAGCCCGCGCCGCTCGCCGTGCTGGCCTTCCCCGTCACACAGTCTACAGGTGAGAGCTGATCCACGTGGTGGCTATGCGCTCTATTAGCGGCTCGGAGCTGGCACTGCTACTCCGGATGTGCGCGCGGCGCGCGGCGCTGCTGGCGTTGCTACCGGCGTTGCTGCGGCTGGCCGGGGACGCGGAGCCCGCGCCGCTCGCCGTGCTGGCCTTCCCCGTCATACAGTCTACAGGTGAGAGCTGATCCACGTGGTGGCTATGCGCTCTATTAGCGGCTCGGAGCTGGCACTGCTACTCCGGATGTGCGCGCGGCGCGCGGCGCTGCTGGCGTTGCTACCGGCGTTGCTGCAACTGGCCGGGGACGCGGAGCCCGCGCCGCTCGCCGTGCTGGCCTTCCCCGTCATACAGTCTACAGGTGAGAGCTGATCCACGTGGTGGCTATGCGCTCTATTAGCGGCTCGGAGCTGGCACTGCTACTCCGGCTGTGCGCGCGGCGCGCGGCGCTGCCGGCGTTGCTACCGGCGTTGCTGCGGCTGGCCGGGGACGCGGAGCCCGCGCCGCTCGCCGTGCTGGCCTTCCCCGTCACACAGTCTACAGGTGAGAGCTGATCCACGTGGTGGCTATGCGCTCTATTAGCGGCTCGGAGCTGGCACTGCTACTCCGGATGTGCGCGCGGCGCGCGGCGCTGCCGGCGTTGCTACCGGCGTTGCTGCGGCTGGCCGGGGACGCGGAGCCCGCGCCGCTCGCCGTGCTGGCCTTCCCCGTCACACAGTCTACAGGTGAGAGCTGATCCACGTGGTGGCTATGCGCTCTATTAGCGGCTCGGAGCTGGCACTGCTACTCCGGATGTGCGCGCGGCGCGCGGCGCTGCCGGCGTTGCTACCGGCGTTGCTGCGGCTGGCCGGGGACGCGGAGCCCGCGCCGCTCGCCGTGCTGGCCTTCCCCGTCATACAGTCTACAGGTGAGAGCTGATCCACGTGGTGGCTATGCGCTCTATTAGCGGCTCGGAGCTGGCACTGCTACTCCGGCTGTGCGCGCGGCGCGCGGCGCTGCCGGCGTTGCTACCGGCGTTGCTGCGGCTGGCCGGGGACGCGGAGCCCGCGCCGCTCGCCGTGCTGGCCTTCCCCGTCACACAGTCTACAGGTGAGAGCTGATCCACGTGGTGGCTATGCGCTCTATTAGCGGCTCGGAGCTGGCACTGCTACTCCGGATGTGCGCGCGGCGCGCGGCGCTGCCGGCGTTGCTACCGGCGTTGCTGCGGCTGGCCGGGGACGCGGAGCCCGCGCCGCTCGCCGTGCTGGCCTTCCCCGTCACACAGTCTACAGGTGAGAGCTGATCCACGTGGTGGCTATGCGCTCTATTAGCGGCTCGGAGCTGGCACTGCTACTCAGGATGTGCGCGCGGCGCGCGGCGCTGCCGGCGTTGCTACCGGCGTTGCTGCGGCTGGCCGGGGACGCGGAGCCCGCGCCGCTCGCCGTGCTGGCCTTCCCCGTCACACAGTCTACAGGTGAGAGCTGATCCACGTGGTGGCTATGCGCTCTATTAGCGGCTCGGAGCTGGCACTGCTACTCCGGATGTGCGCGCGGTGCGCGGCGCTGCCGGCGTTGCTACCGGCGTTGCTGCGGCTGGCCGGGGACGCGGAGCCCGCGCCGCTCGCCGTGCTGGCCTTCCCCGTCACACAGTCTACAGGTGAGAGCTGATCCACGTGGTGGCTATGCGCTCTATTAGCGGCTCGGAGCTGGCACTGCTACTCCGGATGTGCGCGCGGCGCGCGGCGCTGCTGGCGTTGCTACCGGCGTTGCTGCGGCTGGCCGGGGACGCGGAGCCCGCGCCGCTCGCCGTGCTGGCCTTCCCCGTCATACAGTCTACAGGTGAGAGCTGATCCACGTGGTGGCTATGCGCTCTATTAGCGGCTCGGAGCTGGCACTGCTACTCCGGTTGTGCGCGCGGCGCGCGGCGCTGCCGGCGTTGCTACCGGCGTTGCTGCGGCTGGCCGGGGACGCGGAGCCCGCGCCGCTCGCCGTGCTGGCCTTCCCCGTCACACAGTCTACAAGTGAGAGCTGATCCACGTGGTGGCTATGCGCTCTATTAGCGGCTCGGAGCTGGCACTGCTACTCCGGATGTGCGCGCGGCGCGCGGCGCTGCTGGCGTTGCTACCGGCGTTGCTGCGGCTGGCCGGGGACGCGGAGCCCGCGCCGCTCGCCGTGCTGGCCTTCCCCGTCATACAGTCTACAGGTGAGAGCTGATCCACGTGGTGGCTATGCGCTCTATTAGCGGCTCGGAGCTGGCACTGCTACTCCGGATGTGCGCGCGGCGCGCGGCGCTGCCGGCGTTGCTACCGGCGTTGCTGCGGCTGGCCGGGGACGCGGAGCCCGCGCCGCTCGCCGTGCTGGCCTTCCCCGTCACACAGTCTACAGGTGAGAGCTGATCCACGTGGTGGCTATGCGCTCTATTAGCGGCTCGGAGCTGGCACTGCTACTCCGGATGTGCGCGCGGCGCGCGGCGCTGCTGGCGTTGCTACCGGCGTTGCTGCGGCTGGCCGGGGACGCGGAGCCCGCGCCGCTCGCCGTGCTGGCCTTCCCCGTCATACAGTCTACAGGTGAGAGCTGATCCACGTGGTGGCTATGCGCTCTATTAGCGGCTCGGAGCTGGCACTGCTACTCCGGATGTGCGCGCGGCGCGCGGCGCTGCCGGCGTTGCTACCGGCGTTGCTGCGGCTGGCCGGGGACGCGGAGCCCGCGCCGCTCGCCGTGCTGGCCTTCCCCGTCACACAGTCTACAGGTGAGAGCTGATCCACGTGGTGGCTATGCGCTCTATTAGCGGCTCGGAGCTGGCACTGCTACTCCGGATGTGCGCGCGGCGCGCGGCGCTGCTGGCGTTGCTACCGGCGTTGCTGCGGCTGGCCGGGGACGCGGAGCCCGCGCCGCTCGCCGTGCTGGCCTTCCCCGTCATACAGTCTACAGGTGAGAGCTGATCCACGTGGTGGCTATGCGCTCTATTAGCGGCTCGGAGCTGGCACTGCTACTCCGGATGTGCGCGCGGCGCGCGGCGCTGCCGGCGTTGCTACCGGCGTTGCTGCGGCTGGCCGGGGACGCGGAGCCCGCGCCGCTCGCCGTGCTGGCCTTCCCCGTCACACAGTCTACAGATGAGAATGATGCTGCTGATTCACGTGGTGGCTATGCGCTCTATTAGCGGCTCGGAGCTGGCGCTTCTACTGCGGCTGTGCGCGACGTCGTTATGCCTAATGTAACGAAATAAGGCATACATGCGGATGTCAGGGACGCCCCGTCGTCATCTTGCTCGAATGTGACCAAGCCTTTAGTGTAATGTACTATGTAGAAATGTACGTTAAGTTATACTGATTTATTAATGGTATGATTATTTATTTTGACCTCGTGAAGTTTAGGAATCGGACCCGCCTCTCGACGGTTGGGAGTTGGAAGTCTTCATACAAGTCATATAGATGCATTTTTTTTATCAAACAGATGCTACCGCCCCGAGGCGCAGTGACGGCTTCGAAGATGTGAGCGCGCCGGCGCACTGCGCGCACGCAGAGGCTGCGGCGCGGGCGCTGCGGGAGGCCCATCTCAAGGCGGGTTAGTATTTCTCTCCGGTTCATTTCATTTATATGTGCATTTACTACCTGTTCTCTTCTTACAACACATAACGGGAGTATAACACAAAATATTCGTACAAAGGCGAACTTATCCCTCCAGCCACTCACTAGATTCTGGTAGCTCTAGCTACCAGCCATTACTCTTATTACCAAGGAAAAGTCCAATGACAATCGCGTGATTGATTAAGGGTTTATCTTTTCGAACAATACGAACATCCATATATGTGACTATAAAATATAACGGTTACACTCACGTCACTTTAGTCACTTCGCACGACATGTTTCGGAGAGCTTAGGTCTCCATCTTCAAGCACTAAGTGTGCTATTTCGAACCGGCCCGTTGCGCGCTGTTGCACGACGCGTTGCCGACTGTGACGTGACGTGCGTGACTGTGACTAAAGTGACGTGAGTGTAACCGTTATATTTTATAGTGATAGTATGTCTCACGAAAGTTTAAATCCATATATAGGAAGCCATGTAGAAAGTATGCACTAGCATAATAGGCATGATAATTTTTTTTCATGTATGGTGTCAAACGATTCGTTTTGTTGTGAGGATTAAATATCAATATGGGGCCAATTGCGTTAAAGCAACACAAAAGTCAGAAATGAAATGACATTCAAAATCTAATACTCGCTTTTGTTTTTAAAAACTCTGTGACGTCACGGTTGCATAGTCGCCTTGTTTAAAGTATGGAAAAATTAAGAAAATTCTATTTTGACAGTGAAATATTGCGTTTTTGTATATGGTTGCCATACAATTTATTTTACAGTTATATGTGAGAAATCGAATGGTGTCATTGTTTTATTTAATTTCGTACCTTAATAGAATCGTAAAATTTTGAAATAATAATAATAATAACACACGGAGGGCGAGTGGATGAGTGTTGTTGAACGTGGGTGTGAGTCCATCGAACCAATGGGGGCTATCACCATCAGCCCCGCCGACGTAAGTTGTGCAATCCGTACGGCCCAGAACTGGAAAAGTCCTGGCCCGGATGGGTTGCACAACTTCTGGCTAAAATGGTTTCGATGCTCGCACTCGCGGCTGGCAACACAATTTCAACAAGCCCTTGAACTTGGCTCCCTCCCGCCTTCCTTAACAACTGGTGTAACCTTCCTGCTCTATAAGTCCGGTAGTACCACGGAAGCGAAGAACTACCGACCCATCACGTGCTTGCCTACGCTCTACAAGCTTCTTACATCCATTTTGAGAGCAAAAATAAACGCGCACATGGTCGCAAACAACATTTTGGTCTCCGCTCAAAATGGATGTAGGGTTGGGTCCCGTGGTACTAAAGAGCTCCTCCTCATAGACATGACCATTTGCCAAAGAGTCCGGCGGAACAGAGGGGCCCTCTCGTCCGCTTGGATTGACTACAAGAAGGCCTATGATTCGGTGCCTCATTCATGGCTGAAGAGGATCTTGGAGCTGTATAAAATTGATGCAGCTTTAAGATCCTTCCTTGGCGCGTGTATGAGGCAGTGGACCACAGTCCTTCGTCAACCAGGAGGCGGGGATGACACCCCTGGCCCGCAGGACTTTATAAGGATTGAGCGAGGAATATTTCAGGGCGACAGTCTGAGTCCCCTGTGGTTCTGCCTAGCTCTAAATCCGCTCAGCAATCTGCTGAAGGATTCGGGGCTAGGTTGCCGGCTTCGGAGAGAGGGTGAAGTCATATCTCACCTTCTGTACATGGACGATCTCAAATTATTTGCACCAAATAACCGAGACTTGTTGGAACTACTGAAGACCACTGAAGTGTTCAGTAGTTCCATCAAGATGGAGTTTGGTGTTGATAAATGTGCAGTTATGCATGTACAGCGGGGGAAAGTAGTAAATTCAACAAATCTACAGCTTTCTGAGACAATGACGTTCAGATCTATCTCTGAATCAGAAACCTACAAATACCTTGGTATGTCACAGTCTTTGGGCATTGAGGATGTGGGTATTAAACAGGCGTTGAAGGAGCGCTTCTTCGGTCGGCTGACAAAAGTACTTAATAGTCTTCTGTCAGGTGGCAACAAGGTGCGTGCCTTCAATGCCTGGGTGATGCCCCTACTCACATACTCCTTTGGCATACTAAGGTGGACACAGACCGAGCTGGATGCCCTGGATCGGAGAGTCCGTCTATTGCTCACCACACACCGTATGCTTCACCCGCGCTCGTCTGTTATGAGATTGTACATCCCACGGAAGTGTGGAGGTCGGGGCTTTTTAAACGCCAAAAATCTCCACAACCGTGAGGTGTACAATCTCAGGAATTATTTCCTTAACAACGAGTGTGAGATGCATCGTGATGTGGTGGCAGTAGATAAGGGTCTCACGCCGCTCTCCTTGGCAAACGAGAACTGGCGCAAACCTGTGGTGCTAAGCACCGAGGATCGCAGGGCGGTATGGAAGAGCAAGGAGCTACACGGGCGGTTCTACAGGGCCCTCACGGGACCCGACGTAGACCTGCTCGCGTCGGTGACCTGGTTACGATTCGGGGACCTCTTTGGAGAAACCGAAGGTTTTGCCTGTGCAATTGCGGACGAAGTTATCATGACGAATAACTACCGGAGATATATCCTGAAGGACGGTACGGTCGACATTTGTCGGGCATGCCGCCGTCCCGGAGAGTCACTCAGGCATATCATCTCCGGTTGTTCTCATCTTGCTAACGGCGAGTACTTGCACAGACATAACCTCGTAGCCAGGATTATACACCAACAGCTTGCTCTCCTATATGGTCTTGTGGACCACGAAGTGCCGTACTACAAGTACACACCTACACCAGTTCTCGAAAATGGTCGTGCCACGCTCTATTGGGATCGATCTATTATCACGGACAGGACTATTATTTTTTTATTATTTTATTTATTGGAAAACCAACAGCACATACAACATGTTGACAACAGATATAGAAATTGGAGGCCAATTATAGGTTCTCACAGATAGAAATCTTATAGAAATTAACTTCACTAAATATTAATATAGTGTACAAATATGCGTAGACTTAGCAAGTACATACATCATTAATAGAAAGAAAAACAAACAATTACAAAAAAGAAAAGTAATGAAGACAACATGATGAATCATGAAAAATCGAGAAAAACTAATTAGCATGGGCAAGCTCACTCAAAGAATTTACGCGTTAGATTACTCCGTACAGATTGTGTATTTATATTAAACACATCAATATCATGCTCTCTTGACAGCCTGTTAATTGAACTACCCGCGCGAATCAGGAAGCTGTTACGTCTGTAATTTGATGATGCAAGGGGAACAGAAATAGGGGGATAATACCTTTTAATCCTCATGGGAGTATTGAACTTAATACTACTAAGCAGTTCTGGACAGTCGATGCTGCCATTAGTAATTTTTAAAAAGTATACAATGTCAGCAATTTCCCGACGCTGTGACAAGGGCAATAGATGGTGTTTTTTGCATACACTAATATAGTTTAATGAATTGTATGGGACATGTAATTTAAAACAAAGAAACTTAATGAATTTATTGTAGCCAATAAGCCTGATATCGTGGTAATAGATCGACCGCAACGCCGGGCCATGCTCGTCGACATCACCGTCCCATGTGACGAGAACCTCGTGAAGGCCGAGAAGGACAAGTCCAGCAAGTACCTAGACTTGGCTCACGAGGTAACCGCCATGTGGGAGGTTGATTCGGCGATCATTGTACCGATAGTTGTTTCTGCGAACGGTCTCATAGCGAAGAGTCTAGACCAACATCTAGAGAGACTTTCGCTACGGGGTTGTGGTTGGATCAAGGGTCAGATTCAGAAGGCGGTTATCCTGGACACGGCGCGCATAGTCCGAAGGTTCCTCTCTCTGCGGCCCTGACCACCGGCAGCCTGGGCCTTGCTCCGTTGCCGGGGGCACCCTAGGTTAGGTTTTTTATAATGTTTTTATTGTTTTTGTATGTTTTAGATGTATTTTTATATTTTACTTTTGTAAAAATATTATAAAATGACCTAGCCTAAGAAAAAAGAATAATAAAGAGAATAATAATAATAAATACTCTTTATTGCACACCTCATACAGTTACAAGCACAAATTTTACAATTAGATAAATGTAGGTAGAGGTAACAACAGGCGGTCTTATCGCTAATGAAATCTTGAACCCTATCTTGGAACCGTTTCAATAGTTTTTTTTTTTTACTTTATTGAGATAAATTGTCCATTTTGCATCCATTCAACTTAATTTTATAACGAAAATTCAACATGTGTCATCAATCATCATCCCTATTGTTGGGGTCATTCACACCCAGTGGCAAAATCCCCAATTACAATTCGTTTTCTAGGGTTGAGCTCGCCCTGGGCAATGCACGCGGCTCGGTGTGGCGCGGAGGGCGCGGGCTGGGCGCCCTGGTTGCAGGGTTTCGCCATCACAACCTGGTTGCGGCGTCATCCTCCTAACGGTAATGTACTCATCCTAAGAACAATCTAGAAGCATATTTTTTACTTTTATCGTACATAAACATCAAAAAACTTTAATTTCGTAATAGTAGATTGTACACCAAGGGGATAAAGCACTGTTTTATGTCACGGGCGCAATATTGAATCCTGAACGTAACGAAGGACTCCAGATTTTACTCCCGAGCGCAGCGAGGGGGTTATGAGTTAATTCCCGAGCGAAGCGAGGGAATTAAGACTGAGTCCTGAGTGCAGTGAGGGGTTCAAGCACGCCCGTAACAAAAACAGCTTTATCCCCGAGGGGTATACTCTACTTTTCTCACCTCTTGCGAGACAATAATATAGCTAAGGCTACTAGAAACGGATTTTTATTAAAGTAAATCAAAAGTAAAAACCGGCCAAGTGCGTGTCGGACCACACATAGGAGGGTTCCGTACCTTCAATGGAATAAGAACCAAACTAATACCAAAAGGTCGTATCTGGTGCCTATGTTTTTTGGAGATAACTCAAAAATGGCTAAACCGATAATGTTCAAAACAATTGCGTAGAAAGTATATGATAAGATGCATCTCCTCAAATTTTTTCATATTTTTTGGACTTACGGTTCAAAAGTTACAGGGGGGGCCACTATTTTTCTGATTTTCGAAGCGATTATTTCAGAAAATATTCACTTAATCACAAAATGGTCAAAGAAACCTCAATGTTATTTTTAAAGACCTGTCACAGATGTGTCACATGTTGATATTTAGTCAAAAAAAATAGTTACATGTATGGAGCGCCCCCCCCCCCCCCTAATTTTTTTTTCAAATCTACATAACTAAGTAGCGGCATACAAAATACACCTTATGTGTAAATTTTATTCAGATACGTCGTATAGTTTCCGAGTAAAATGGCTGTGACATACGGATGGACAGACATACAGACAGACATGATGAATCCCTAAGGGTTCCGTTTTTTGCCATTTGGCTGAGGAACCCTAAAAATTGATTCTTGATACATTGACTAATGTACATTTTATTCAAATTTTATCTTCAATTTTTATAGAACCTGCAGTTTTACTCCGTATAACTGCAGCGTCTCATGACACTCGCGGCATTTGTTTTAGGCATTTAAAAAGGTGGCCAGCACGATTTTCCGAATAAATTCGATTTTCAAATCAGTTCGACGCGGCGGCGCGGGCCCCGGCTGGCGTCGCGGGGCTGTGCACCGTGCGGACTTTACCAAATTAGACTTTAAGCACATAACAATAAGAACTATGGGAAGTGAAATCACATTATTAACCAGCGGGTTATAATGAGATTTAGTACAACATTATAACCCGGCTAAAGCCAAGGGCTATAATGATTTGCTTTCGGTGAGGTTTGCATGATATATAATTTGGCATTGTCGAGCAGGTGGTGTGAAAAACATATAAGGCTAATCAGTGTAGGGTTTCGTAGTCATCACTATTTCTAATGTCCGAAATTAATGGAGTATACTACTTGTGATATTTTCAACCGACCTTAAGGTTTTTAAGGAGGAGATTCTCAATTCGTCGGGATCTTTGTTTTTTTTTTATGTGTGTTTATCGATTATATGTGTGTTCGGTTTGGGAAGATTCTTTTTTCGTTTGAAAGAGTATACTTGACAGTTGGTCCCATTGTCATCAGGTCAGGATCTGATGATGGGATCCTGATTAAATCAAGGGAACTCTTCAACTATTATAGGCACACCTATAGTTATTGAAGTATTTTTTACAGCAGCTCAATCATTTGCTTTTGAAAATGTGGAGGCTAAGTGAAGTCGGTTCTTTTTTGTTTAAAATGATTTATCTAAACAATTGAACAGAATCAACGAACGAATGGAAGGGCTCAGAGCGTTCGCTCGACGCGCCGGAAAAGGACATTAGCTCGCAACTACACGTCCTCACTATAGGACACGACTCGCTTCTACTCGAACTGTGGCTGCAAACAGACTCCGGTGAGTTTATCTTTATTTTGTACAGAACCAGTATACTTAACAGTTGGTCCCATTGTAACCAGGTCAGGTCAATTTGATGATGGGATCCTGGAGAAATCGAGAGAACTCTTCAACTATTATAGGCACACCTTTAGTGATTTGAATGAAGTCGGTTATTTTTTGTTTAAAATTATTGGTGTATACTTTTATTTGTTTTTTTTTTTTACTTTTCTTGCCTTTGAAAGTTATGCACGAGGTACTAGTTAGAGACTACAATCAGAAATCGGTGGGTTTTTAACTTACAAGATTTGATTACGTACATGCAAACTGACTGAGTGACTGACCTGGGAAAGGCGCGCGAAAAGAGTAAAAACATAATAAATTGCATACGAATGTCGCAAACCTTTCTTCATTTATTTATTACTAACCCGCCCCGGCTTCGCACGGAATAAAAAAAGTGGTTATTGTGGGTTATCCCTAAGAGATAGACATATCGTCCACTCGTACCATCGCGGACTTTTTTGTTGTAACTACAATACTATACATTATTTTGATCTATCTCGTAGGGTTCAGCCAGCATTTGCAATGTAAGCGCAAAATGTGTTTATTTACGACATCACATTAGAAACCTCTAAAATGATTAGTGTTTCTCTACTATATTATGCATGTATTATACATATAAACCTTTCTCCTGAATCACTCTATCTATTCAAAGAAAGCGAATCAAAATCCGTTGCGTAGTTTTAAAGATCTAAGTATACATAGGGACATACAGAGGAAAGCGACTTTGTTTAATACTTTGTAGTGATTCTTATATAATTTAAGCAGCAGAAGTAGGTTGACCGCTGAGGTGTCATAAATAATTTTTACGCGTTCTTAACAACAAAGTCGACAGGTATAATTTTAAAAATTAAAGACTATAACCACTTAACCGAGTACCTTCTAACTGGACCTTGACAACTATTCAGGCACGTTCACACTGCGCCTTTCGCGGCCCGAAACGTCAAGCTACAAAGTGCTGAGTGAGACCAGTGTGGATGCGGCCTTACCGCCCGCTCAGTGGTGCTGCGTGGCCCTCAACGTTAAGGAGGTCGTGCATAAGCGGAAGATACACATACAGGTTAGTGATGGATAGGCTCACAAAACGTAGGATATATCCTAACTCTCTATCTCTCTCTCTCTTTCTCTCTCTCTCTTTCTCTATCTCTCTCTCTCTCTCTCTTCCTAACTATGTATCCCACATGGTGGTGGGGTCAGCTTTCCGTGCTTTTCTTCTGCACTTCGCCCTGTCCTCGACGTCTTCTTCGGTTCGGACACATGACACTCGCTAATGTCCTTTAGTACCACGTCCCTCCATCTTCTTTTGGGTTTGCCTCTGCCCTATTTTATCGGAGATGGAAAATCGTTGACAAATTACTGATGTAGTCAGGTAACAAAAACACAAATTTGAAGAGAGCCAAGTTCATAATTTATCGATACTAAAAAAGTATTATGTAACAGTAAAATAAGTTTTTTCAAAGGTCCTTCGATCACAACCCTTTCTCATACATAACATTATTCAATTAATCAAAAGTCGCTAACTAATACCACAAGTTCAGAACCATTTCGAACCGTACCGGTAACAAAATAAGATAGATTTTTGTTTTACTTCCCGTTTTTGTTGTCACCGGACTACTTATTCAGTACTAAATCGATTCTCAATTGAAGCAGGATACAGTTTTAATTATTTACTTTGTTTTGCTTTTAGGTGACCCTTTACATCGATGGATGCGAGTGTGAAACGGTTTCACTGCCTTTACAAGGTAAGTGCGTTTTTTCATTAATTTTTCTGAATTTTCGGAGTTTACATCCTTAATATCAATACCTGACATTGTGAAACAGTTGTTAAGGCTGGCTGCTCCAAGACATCTATAGAACAAATACCTAAAGATAAGTTCATTGGAAGCGAATATTTAAATCTCTTATAGTTGTCAAATATGTGCATGTTTAAACTTAAGATTTTAAACGCAACTTTGTGAATGACCGTAAAAGAGAATGCATTTCCCTGTAGGCATCCTGGTCCGCAAAGTGACCCCGACGCACCTGCTGGTGGGGCACTCCCGAGCCGCGCGCGGCGGCTACCACGTGTCGGGGTGCTGCGTGTACCGCGCGCCCGTGCTGGGCGCCGCCGCCGCGCTGCACGCCGCCGCGCACGCGCCCGCGCCGCACCCGCACCTCGCGTGCCAGGTCAGTGTACACCACGTGTCGGGGTGCTGCGTGTACCGCGCGCCCGTGCTGGGCGCCGCCGCCGCGCTGCACGCCGCCGCGCACGCGCCCGCGCCGCACCCGCACCTCGCGTGCCAGGTCAGTGTACACCACGTGTCGGGGTGCTGCGTGTACCGCGCGCCCGTGCTGGGCGCCGCCGCCGCGCTGCACGCCGCCGCGCACGCGCCCGCGCCGCACCCGCACCTCGCGTGCCAGGTCAGTGTACACCACGTGTCGGGGTGCTGCGTGTACCGCGCGCCCGTGCTGGGCGCCGCCGCCGCGCTGCACGCCGCCGCGCACGCGCCCGCGCCGCACCCGCACCTCGCGTGCCAGGTCAGTGTACACCACGTGTCGGGGTGCTGCGTGTACCGCGCGCCCGTGCTGGGCGCCGCCGCCGCGCTGCACGCCGCCGCGCACGCGCCCGCGCCGCACCCGCACCTCGCGTGCCAGGTCAGTGTACACCACGTGTCGGGGTGCTGCGTGTACCGCGCGCCCGTGCTGGGCGCCGCCGCCGCGCTGCACGCCGCCGCGCACGCGCCCGCGCCGCACCCGCACCTCGCGTGCCAGGTCAGTGTACACCACGTGTCGGGGTGCTGCGTGTACCGCGCGCCCGTGCTGGGCGCCGCCGCCGCGCTGCACGCCGCCGCGCACGCGCCCGCGCCGCACCCGCACCTCGCGTGCCAGGTCAGTGTACACCACGTGTCGGGGTGCTGCGTGTACCGCGCGCCCGTGCTGGGCGCCGCCGCCGCGCTGCACGCCGCCGCGCACGCGCCCGCGCCGCACCCGCACCTCGCGTGCCAGGTCAGTGTACACCACGTGTCGGGGTGCTGCGTGTACCGCGCGCCCGTGCTGGGCGCCGCCGCCGCGCTGCACGCCGCCGCGCACGCGCCCGCGCCGCACCCGCACCTCGCGTGCCAGGTCAGTGTACACCACGTGTCGGGGTGCTGCGTGTACCGCGCGCCCGTGCTGGGCGCCGCCGCCGCGCTGCACGCCGCCGCGCACGCGCCCGCGCCGCACCCGCACCTCGCGTGCCAGGTCAGTGTACACCACGTGTCGGGGTGCTGCGTGTACCGCGCGCCCGTGCTGGGCGCCGCCGCCGCGCTGCACGCCGCCGCGCACGCGCCCGCGCCGCACCCGCACCTCGCGTGCCAGGTCAGTGTACACCACGTGTCGGGGTGCTGCGTGTACCGCGCGCCCGTGCTGGGCGCCGCCGCCGCGCTGCACGCCGCCGCGCACGCGCCCGCGCCGCACCCGCACCTCGCGTGCCAGGTCAGTGTACACCACGTGTCGGGGTGCTGCGTGTACCGCGCGCCCGTGCTGGGCGCCGCCGCCGCGCTGCACGCCGCCGCGCACGCGCCCGCGCCGCACCCGCACCTCGCGTGCCAGGTCAGTGTACACCACGTGTCGGGGTGCTGCGTGTACCGCGCGCCCGTGCTGGGCGTTAATAATTAATATTCTTCATTCACATAATGGAGTAATGACTTCATTGGACAGTAATGCTGACGTGACAAAGATTCGGGTGCGAGTGAGAAACCGGCCTCCACTTATGCGCTCTATTGGACTGTTTTGCTCAGCAATAAGGTTCTATTTAGTTTGGCCAGAAGTGTAAGTTGTACTAGCATCATATTAATAAAGCTTTATGTCTGTTAATATTTTTCCTTATGACATAATCAATCAGTCTTCTGAATTCGTTCTTATCACGAAATATTTTACAGCTTACGTGACGGGCTTTACAAAATCACAAATTTTCTTTTTACAGGTGGATAATGAAATTCCAAACTACTCCAGACTATTGACTCCAAACGTGCTCGATTCAAACATCGATTGGGATCAGGTAAGAAAAAATTTACAGGGTGTAATTACACCCTGTAATTTTACATTGGGGTCACCTCATGTGATCGTCAAATTAAAGTATAATAAATAATATAATAAAATAAAAAGCCTCTTTATTTCCTTATCAACATCGGGCTTTTACAGTTAAATTACTTGCACTTTGTATTTGTTAATGTTTTACTTCTGTTATATATTGTATATTTCATTTGGTTAGTATTAAGTAGGTATTATATTTATGTTTTTTATTAGTAGTTTTAAGTATTATTTTTTAGGTTGATAGGAACCCCTCTTCGGGTATAGGCCTCCTCCAATTCGGTCCATTCGTCTCTGTCCTTTGCCTTGTTTAGCCAGTTGGCTCCGGCCGTGGCTACTATGTCGTCGCTCCATCGCATTCTAGGTCGCCCTGGCTTCCTTTTTACGTCGGGGCCTTTCCATAGTGTAACTTAGTGTAACTTTTTTGGTCCATCTCTTGTCCTTGTATCTCGCTAGGTGACCAGCCCATCACCATTTAGATTTTAGGGCAAAGACCAGGGCGTCTGTTATTTTTGTTTTAGTTCGTATGCGTTCGCTTCTCACTTTATGAATCTTTCTAATGTTCAGCATACTCCTTTCCATCGCACGTTGGGTTGTCGTTATTTTGGTTTTTGTCTTAACCGTGTGAGGTTTGGCAGCCATATGTTAGTGTGGGTAGAATGTTGGTGTCCATCACAATTTTTTTCACATGCAGCGGATAGTCGCCTTTAAAGATTTCTTTTAGAGACCAGTATTTTTTCCAACTTATGGCTGTACGTCGTTTTATTTCGTCCTAAGTGTTATCTTTGCTAAAAGATACTTCTTTTCCTAGGTATATGTAGCGTTCCACGTACTCTAATGTTGTTTGTCCTAGATTAATCGGTTGTTGGAAGCTATTTGTCTTTTTCGCTTTCTTCCTTGAGTAAGTTGATCATTTTTTCCAATGTTTTTAGACATTAAAGTATAAAGTTACTACTTATGTTTTACAAATTAAAGTATAAAGTTACTATTTATGTTCGTACTTTTAGGTATACGATATGTCTGGGGCTGCGCTCCGCGAGCTGAACGAGAATTTATTGTTATCGTTCAGCGCTCACGCACCGAATATCGTCAACCTTTACCATCAGACGACGCCATTACCCACAGGTAAATAAATACACTGAGTGTCCTTAAAACCAACTTCAAGGCTTAATGGACAGCTTATAAAACTATCAGGTCAGTGATCAGATCACACATGTGTACATTTTTATAATAAAGCTTAAAGTAGTAATTTTGCCAATATCACAAAAATAAATGCCATTTTCATTAGGGTCAAATTTTCTTAATCTGGTAATTCATCAGCTGTTCTATCAGCCCCTAAAGTGACGTTGCTTTTAAGGCTTAGAGCATTTAACCAACCGGAGTCGCCATTGACAGGCGTTCCCCTCTGCCGAAAACATATGACTGGCGGTCATACATTACGTCATTTATTGTATGGACTGACGTTTATCTGACGTGGCTATTTGATTTGTACATCGTACGTACGAATAGCCATACATTTGGCGACGGGGGAGGGGCCCCCGCAAAAATCGGCAGACTTTTTTTGTATAGAAAATGACAGACATGGCTACTCCGGGTTGAATGCTCTAAGTTTTAAGGACAACCTGTATGCAGTATTATTGACGTTTGTATTATGAAAATTCCAAGTTTCAAATCAAAACTTATTATTCCACAACCAAACCAAGAGTGTATTTTAAAACAATATCTAAACTGTACATAATCCATTAATTTTACTCTAGAATATTTTACGGTAAATAATTGATGCCATCAATTTGAGGTTGTCGCATGATTTAGCTCCCTGATTACCAACCAGTGTCACTGAAATTCCATATGATGTTTACACCGATTCCTAAAATAAGTTTATGCATATTCAGATTCTTTCAAAGCCGATTATAAGGTAACTGTACGTATCCACATACATAGATCTCTGAGAAGGGAAATTTACACATGTGTTTTTTTGTACAGTGTTCTCCACTCGTAACCCCAGTCCAAAGCCAGTAGCGGGCGCCTGTGTTCCCGAACCATTAGCATGCACGTGGACGGCACGCTGGAAGGCGTCGGGGCACTGTGGCATCGCGCCCGCGGTCTACATGCTGGGCGGGCCTACCGTGCTGCTGTATCTCTTCGCTAGGGTAATGCACCTTGTGTCTGTGTGTATAAGGCTCATTCTACAGTGTTCGAGCCTCTAGCGTGACCTTGGACCGCTTGCTGGAAGGCGTCCGGGCACTGTGGCATCGCGCCCGCGGTCTACATGCTGGGCGGGCCTACCGTGCTGCTGTATCTCTTCGCTAGGGTAATGCACCTTGTGTCTGTGTGTATAAGGCTCATTCTACAGTGTTCGAGCCTCTAACGTGACCTTGGACCGCTTGCTGGAAGGCGTCCGGGTACTGTGGCATCGCGCCCGCGGTCTACATGCTGGGCAGGCCTACCGTGCTGCTGTATCTCTTCGCTAGGGTAATGCACCTTGTGTCTGTGTGTATAAGGCTCATTCTACAGTGTTCGAGCCTCTAGCGTGACCTTGGGCCGCTTGCTGGAAGGCGTCCGGGCACTGTGGCATCGCGCCCTCGGTCTACATGCTGGGCGGTCCTACTGTGCTGCTGTATCTCTTCGCTAGGGTAATGCACCTTGTGTCTGTGTGTATAAGGCTCATTATACAGTGTTCGAGCCTCTAACGTGACCTTGGACCGCTTGCTGGAAGGCGTCCGGGTACTGTGGCATCGCGCCCGCGGTCTACATGCTGGGCAGGCCTACCGTGCTGCTGTATCTCTTCGCTAGGGTAATGCACCTTGTGTCTGTGTGTATAAGGCTCATTCTACAGTGTTCGAGCCTCTAGCGTGACCTTGGGCCGCTTGCTGGAAGGCGTCCGGGCACTGTGGCATCGCGCCCTCGGTCTACATGCTGGGCACGGTCCTACTGTGCTGCTGTATCTCTTCGCCAGGGTAGTGTACCCTATGTCTGTGAGTATAAGGCTCATGTTTCAGTGCCCGAGCCAATGGCACTTTCGACGACGGGCTGGCTTAAGAGCTTTAGCGAATATTATTCGCCCTTGCAAATTTCATGCCATTAAATTGGGATAATGTACTTAGCCGTGACTAAAACCATGGTAATGCTAAGGGAACGAGATTACCATAAGTTTGTCTTGTGATATGAACACTGTTTTACTACAGGTGGTTGAAATGGACGCGAGCGCAGAAGAACAAGCTATGGCGCTGGGTATAGTTCTCCGCGTGTGCCGCGCCGACAACAGGCTGCGGTCGGCGTTGCACGGCGCTGACGGGCTGGAGCTGCTGCTGCGAGTGCTGGGGGCGCCGAAGTGCCGCCTCACCCACCGCATGCTGCAGGTGATGTGAGACGAAACAGCCACTCGGGGCGCGATCGTTGTTTGGTGGACACTGGGCATCCCTCTTGAAATGGCGATGGTCGTAAGAGTAGACCATGGCATTGGGGGTAAGAATAACACTTCGCGTGTTTTTGGAGTGACTGCCTCTGAGCCAATTTTTGACGGTAATAAAATTGATCGAAGTCGCCGTATCCGTGGGAGGAAATCGATGTACGATTTCGCTGGACCAACTCCGAAATCTCCTATTTTTTTATTGGCTGTTTCACACATTTCAGCCGATCAGAAGACGACGTTTTCTATGGGGAGGCCAAAAATTTTTTGTGAATTCGGGTTTCATCCCATAGAAAAAGTTGTTCAGTATGGCCTACCTAATCACCTCGCATAATATAGCTAAGGGTTGAAAAAAACAACCTGTATATTGCGCTAGTTACATTACTAACTTGAGCATATTTCCACAGGTGATCCTGGAAGAAGCCTGCACGTGCCCCGTGCTGACCAGCACCGGCGCCGGGCTGGTAGTCAGCGGAGCTGACGCGGTGGTGCGCGAGCCGGCGCTGCTTGCCTTGTTGGTGCAGGCCAGCCGCCATCTCGACACAGACGAGGTATGTGGGTGTACGTAGGCGAGCGTCTACTTATGTAGTTTAGACATCAGAACTGACTAAATTGGTCTAATCGCTTTGTGCTGACAGGCGATGAAGCTAGGTGCGTGTTCAATATTTAGCGAACGGTCAGCTTTTACTGTCACTAACACTGTTCTACTGTTCAGGAACTCGAATGGGAAGTGGAGGGCGAGCGCATGCGCGGGTCATTGTGGGCGCTGACGCTGTGCTGCCTACGCTCGCTGCTAGAGGACGCGGGCGCTCGGCGGTGGCGCGCCTTCAACCAGCAGCAGCTGCACCGCCACCACCTGCTGCGGCTGCTTCTGGCTGCCTGCAAGGTACTGGCCGGTCTATGTGGCACGCCTTCAACAAAAAATAGTAGATTGTACAACAAGGGCATAAACCGATCCATTTTTACCCGAGGCAATTTATTGGTCGGAGCGCAGCGAGGACCAATATAGTTGAGGGTAAAAATGGACATTTATGCCTGAGTCATACACTCTGCTTTTCACTTCGATTGCGAGGAAAACTGCGGTTGTGAGCGAATAAAACAAAGACATTACATATATGAAAGAGTATTTAATTAAAATTTAACGTAAAATTGGTACAATTAGAAATATTAAAAGAAATCGTCTTTCCTGGCATATTGACAGTGTTTATTTGAGAGGATGCTACATTACGATTATGGAATGAGGATGTTCCCGATCCCGATCTAACGGGATTTTCATCAGCGGCGGGTTGTGGTTGAAAATATCCATCATTGTTAACACCCGATGGACCCGGCTGCGGCTCATTCTGAATTAAATGAATATCTTCTGTAATACAGTCTGTTATCTTTGCTTTATTTTGCACAGACTCCTCAATGTAGCCTTCGGCTACCTGGTCCGACTTCCATCCGCCGTGGTGTTTTATAGTTGTTAGGTTTGCTCCCGAGTCTGCTAACAGAGTGGCTGAAGTTCGTCTAAAACAGTGGCCAGTGTAATGCTCTGGATTATCTAATTTTAGGAACAGAGCAATTTTTTTAGGCATTGATGCAAACGTGGTCCTTGAAATGATGAATGAAAATAATTTAAATACTTAACATTTTTATTACCTTTGTGACCAAATATCTGTCTTCGCGAGCGGTATTTAAAAATGTTTCCACTTCCATCGCCGTGAAGACCTTGGATTTTTTGCTTTTGTACCCAACAGAAAGCCTTTTTAGGAAACTCGCAAGCTTCGTATAGTCCTTTAGGTTCACATCATTTTTCATCAGCACGGTAGCTCTCAACATAGAAAATAAACTCCATAGTGTAGACGGCTGTAATTTTTTTGACAATTCGTCAAAATACGTAAGAAATCTCCGTTAACGTATTTACCTGCTTTTCAGATCTCCAACGCATGAAATTTTCATATTCGTTAATATAAAGGTGCTTTGATATTTGTTCTACTACTTTTTGTGCACTCTGCTCGATTAACGTGTTAGGCGACAGTGCAATTTCATCGTCACTCGATGTCATTATTTATGTTCAATCGTTTAATAATTCTAGGAAATACTATTTTTCACTTCAATTTCAACAACAAAATCGTCATAAAGTGAAAGAACTTAAATAAGTATAACCAATTCCCGCCGATTAATTTTTTAATGTTTTTTTTTTTTTTTAATTTTTCAACATGTGAATTTAGACTTCGATACTTGTTTTCTGCCAAGTCATAAAATCATTTCGGGGCATCTGTAAACTATTATCAACTCCTATTTTATTTGATTTCATTTATTCAATTATAGAAAACACGCAATTTAAATAATTATAGCAAGAATATAATAAAAGAACAAGTTTCAGTATTCTACGAAATTTTACTGTTCAATTAAATTGTGCAATATATTTTGACTCTGTTTGGCTGTTGAGCCACATTCTTAGTCTTAGAAGAAAATTTTACTTTATGCCCTAGAGGTTAAAATGCGATTTTATGTCGTCCACGCACGACTTAAAGTAGAACTTTACGAGCATGAGAAGTGAAAAATGTATTATGCACTTTTACCAAAATAGTGACTCAAATAATGTGTCGTACAAGTTCCAATAACTTAAAATATACTAACTAGGCTTCGCACACACTATCTCCAGTTCAAAACCGCACGCACATTTATACAGGAGTAATTTTCAGGAACGTTTCCTAAACTCAGAGGACAATCCGAACCGGAGCCCTGATGCGGCGGGAGCATGCCTCGTGGGGGTGGTGGGGGGGCTGCTCGGCTCGCCGCCCCTCCCCTGCCACCTGGCGGAGCTGTGCGACTTCCTGCTGCTGATGCACCAAGTATGTCCAATACTAGACCAGCCTTGTATCATGTCTTACACTCTTAGGAAACTTCCAACCTTGGCTAACGCATTTTTAATTTTTAGATCATAAAACTAAAATTGGTATTGATATAAAAATATGTGAAACTGTGTCAAGAGAGATAGTAATATACCTACTCATTACTACTCAAAAATACAAAACTATAGTGAAAACTAAAAGTTGAGACCTAAAAAGAAGTCAAAATTAGGAGCTGTATCTTGTACTCTTTTGTTTTTCGTTCTTTATCAGTAATAAGGTTCGGTTTAGTTAATCAAATAATTTTAAACAAAAAAGAACCGACTTCACTTAGCCTTCACCTTTCCAAAAGGAAATGCTCGAGCTACTGTAAAAAATATACAAATCACTATAGGTGTGCCGATAATATTTGAAGAGCTCCCTCGATTTCTCCAGGATCCTATCACTAGATCCTGACCTGATGACTATGGGGTTTATGGGACCAAATGTGAAAGAGTATACTCATTCAAACAAAAAAGCTTTCCAAATCTGTCAAGCCGTCTTCAAATAATCGGTAAAGATACATATAAACAAAAAGCTAAATCAAATATCCCGACGAGTTGAGAACCTCCTCATTCGAAATCTTGAAGTCGGTTGAAAATGTAACAGGGCTATCCGTATTTGTGCTCAATACTGACTAGATATATCCCACCAGGCAAGCGACACGTTTGTGACGCATTCACGGGCGAACTTCTACTTCCTACTCTCGGCCGACACACAAGACACCAGCGAGTTCGTGCAGCGGGCGCGGCGGCGGGACCCGGAGCCCGAGGCCACCGACAGCGGCAGTCTGGACAGCAAGCTGATGAAGAGCATCATCAACATGCAGATCAAGGAGGGCAGGCTAGTGGCAATTGTTTTTTCTTCTAATAGACTTAGAGCCAATGTCAAGTATTAAAAGGCGGGAAATTGGAATAAGAATAAAATATTTTATTTGCTATAAACATTACCCGGTACATAGCAGGTGGTCGTGCATTTATTGGTAGGTTTCATGTTTAACCTTAAATGGCATGGACGGTTCGGCAATGAACGATGAGGATGATGACGGTGAATGGCAATGGACGATTGTAAGTCAATCAATCTTTGGCTACAATGTCTTAGATCGATATTTTGTTTAATCAAATAAATTATAGGTTGTTCGGTTGAGGCCTTGCTATTTGTGGAGTGATAGCTACTCCCTACAAACTGTAGGAGGGGCTCCACCCCAGCGACTACAGGTTGTTCAACCAACAATGGTTACGCGCGTTTTAAGACTAATTCTTCATAAGCTGCACACCTTGTTCTTTAGATCACCGCACAATAAGCTATCAATATTACACACTGAACCACGGAAATGGACAAATAACTATTCTCAAAGCGTTGCCGCCATGATGAGCCCAACCCATAGACCTAGTGTCCACTTATAATGAAACTGCCTTTCCACTGAAGCGGACATGAGTGAGTGCAGGAATCAACCAATAGCATCATCCGGCGCTCATCCTCGCATCAATGGGGAAAGGCAGACTATTGGTTGATTCCCACACGTCTCCTCTCATCCCCGCTTCAATGGAAAGGCAGACTATTGTCTGATTCCCACACGTCTCCTCTCATCCCCGCTTCAATGGAAAGGCAGAATATTGGTTGATTCCCGCACGTCTCCTCTCATCCCCGCTTCAATGTAAAGGCAGACTTTTTTTTTATACCACGACGGTGGCAAACAAGCATACGGCCCGCCTGATGGTAAGCAGTTACCGTAGCCTATGGACGCCTGCAACCCCAGAGATTTCACATGCGCGTTGCCTACCCTTTAAGAACCTATACACTCCTTTTTTGAAGAACCTCATACTGTAGCCCGTTGGGAAAACCTCGGCAGGGAGTTCATTCCACAGTCGCAGCGTTCGTTGGTTGATTCCCACACGTCTCCTCTCATCCCCGCTTCAATGGAAAGGCAGACTATTGGTTGATTCCCACACGTCTCCTCTCATCCCCGCTTCCATGGAAAGTATGGTAATGGGACGAGAGTTAGGAAAGTGAAACGCTTAACGTGTGGATAATCACTGTTTAATCTTGGAAAATCGATCGCTTTATATAGGTACACAATCCTTTGTTCTCAGTTTAGGTTAATACACTGATCAAGGCCGAGGTCACAGAAAATAGAAAATGATTTTTATAATATTCCGTATTTGGTTGCAGCGTATCATATTACATTAGGAAAATGAACGTTGTATTTATTTAATTTTCTATTCGCCTTGGGTGGGCTGTGAAGCCAGCTGAGTCAGCTGTTGTTGGTGATTCTGTACCCATTACACGTCCGTCGGTTTTTTTGAGACAGAAAAACAGGTTTAAACTGTTTTTTGTCTTTACATTATGCTGTTTTTGGTTTTGTGATTCGTTATACATTAATAAGTATAAATTTGTTTCTTAAAAGGTAATTCTGAATATAAAATAAATCTTAGCACTATTAAAAGTGGTGTAAAAAAAAACATGGCTGCTTAACTCTATTGTTTACATTCTGTTTCTTAACTAATTTATATTTAATAAAAAAAAAATTTAATCTTATGGCTAGGGTTTTTTTTTTGTTGATGCACTTAAAAATATGATTACATTTTTGTCTTAATTAAGTTATAGTTTACTTACTCTATTGATAAAATTTTGAATAAGGATTAAATATGGTTACTTAATTGTTAACTCATCTCTAAGTTAGTTGCTAAACTTATCTATGTTATGTTGTTTATTGATTTCGGTTCGTATATGGTTAGGGGCGTCCTTTTCGCTATTCCCGTAAGTTGCTGACATGATGTTGTTTATTGCTTAGTGTTGTTAGTTAGTGTTTCCGTATTTGGGATACTATGTGATCCTAAGAGATCATTTGCTTGAGGCTTTAGGTTTTTATTTCGTTATTGTTTAAGGTATATATTAGGAAAAAAAAATGTAAATGTATGGTTATATAAGGACTATGGGTTACATTTCGATTTTTAGGTTAATCTTATGGCTACGTTATACATAGATAATGATTCAAGATTATGGTTATACCAGTGTTATTTTCTGTCTAAGTTGTGTTTTTATTTAAAATAGCGGTGAGTTTGTTGTTAAGTTATATGCTGCGGTTTGTTTATTTGTTTCGATCCTTGTATGGCTAGGTGTTTGTGTTTTGTAAATTATTGACCTGATGTTTATTTGTTATTTGATATCCTTTCAGTGTGGAGATAGTACTTCCGTATTTGGAATAAGATGTGATCATTGACATGGAAACGTTTAGTTTGCAGTTTTAGTGTAGTGTCGAGTGTGAGCGTGTTTTTTTTTTTGTTTTATGGGTTTTTGTTGTGTATTAAATTTGTATATATATATATATATTTTGTTGTTTTCATTTATAGTGGGTTTTTTTTGTATCGATAATGTACTCTCTGTCTGAAACATTTTGTTTTTTTTTTACGTTCTGGATTTTTATTCTTTATGACGGTAAATGGTCCCTGATATACTGTATTTATTTAATTTCTATCTTATTTTCTGATTTATAGTGGATCTCTGGTTTATATATATAGATATATAGCGTATGGGGTTAAATTTTTAAATCTTAAGTAGTTTATTTTTTTATAAAATGTGTTGATGTGTTGTTTTATGTGTTTTGTTTGTGTTTGTTGTAATTTAATTATTTCTAGCATCCGCTTGGGACTTTTGTAGCCTATGTTTAAATTCTATGGGATAGGAATCGAAGTTATATATATATTGGGTCTGTTTGATGAGTAATGTTTCTGGGTATGCGGCATAGTTTGCCGAATACTAGCTCATATGGCGTGTATATAGTTGCCGAATGAACCATGGTGTTATACGAAAAATACCAATATTGTAACTAATCAGACCACTGGTGAGTCTGGTTGTCTGTTTGTATCCTTGAATATGATTCTAGTGCTTTATGCGAATTTTCTAAGGATCCTAGGCTTTCATGGTGGTATGCGGTGGACTGTAATTGTTTTACACCTAATATGTTACAAATCTCTCGCATAGTTGTGGAGATGAATTTGCTGTGTCTGTCTGCTTTGATTTATTTATGACTGTTTTTTGCTTTTATGAATTTCATAATGTCGTTATCTATTCCTGGTCAGTAGTAATAAATTTTAACGTTATTGGTCATTATTCTTATGGACTGTGTCCGCTAGTGGGTAATAAGTTATATGTGACACGTCTGTCATCTTGGTCTGTGATTTTCTTGACTTTTTCTATAATGATTAGTCGTGGTCCGGACCGTCTGTCATGTGTGGTTTATACACTTTGGTAGCTCTTTCCTTCTTTGGTTATTTTTTTCTTTTGTAGTATGTATTCTTCTTGTATCTGTTGTGCCTTTCAAATGTAACCTAGTTCTCTCGCGAGGAAAGCTCGTTTCGGACACGATCGAGTACTTGGTTCGACACACAGTGTAGAACAATAAATGAGCCATTTTGCAATGTCTGCATTTTGTCCTTATGTAAGCTTCTTTGTGATACTTGTCACTTTCTTTTAATGAGTACACGGCGCATTTTAGCGCATCGGGTCGGTGCTGGGTCCTGGCGATGGGGTGCGGCGGGGCTGGTGATTTGGGTGCGGCGGGGCTTGTGACGGCTGGTGGCTGCTACACGTTCTGTTTTGCTTGACGTGCTGTTTCTAGACGCTTGGCTCCGCTTCGCTGGTTGCTGGTGGCGATGGTGATTTGGCTTGGGTTACCCGTTGGTGCGGGTTGTTGGGGCTGATGGTGGTAACGTGGTGTCCATCTTTTGGTCCATCGGACTGTTCTGGTTGGGGTCCTCTGTTCCGTGAACGTTACCGTTATGGTGATCATGGCCATGGTTTTAGCTGACTCTGGCCGTCTGACTGGTGCTTTGGTGCCTTTGTTGGTTGTCGCAGTGGAGCGGGGCTGGGCCATTGTGTCGTGTTTTTGTTCTTTCTTGATTGCTAAACGGCTGGGATGGCTGATGAGCTTGCTGAGGCGGCGGTGTCTAAGCCCGGAGCCCCCTCCGGGGGTTTGGAGGGTCGAGCGGGGCTGGTCCATTGTGAGCTGAGCTGTGCTGCGCAGGTCCGGGCTAGGTTGCTTCATGGAGCTTGCTGAGCTGGTTCGTGGAGCTGGCTGAGCTGGCTGGTATTTAAACCGAGGCTGCCTTGAGCAGCCCGACTGGAAGGGTCGCCATATGGTAATGGGACGAGAGTTAGGAAAGTGAAACGCTTAACGTGTGGATAATCACTGTTTAATCTTGGAAAATCGATCGCTTTATATAGGTACACAATCCTTTGTTCTCAGTTTAGGTTAATACACTGATCAAGGCCGAGGTCACAGAAAATAGAAAATGATTTTTATAATATTCCGTATTTGGTTGCAGCGTATCATATTACATTAGGAAAATGAACGTTGTTTTTTATTTAATTTTCTATTCGCCTTGGGTGGGCTGTGAAGTCAGCTGAGTCAGCTGTTGTTGGGTGATTCTGTACCTATTACAAAAGGCAGACTATTGGTTGATTCCCGCACGTCTCCTCTCATCCCCGCTTCAATGTGAAGGCAGACTATTGGTTGACTCCCGCACGTCTCCTCTCATCCCCGCTTCAATGGAAAGGCAGACTATTGGTTGATTCCCGCACGTCTCCTCTCATCCCCGCTTCAATGTGAAGGCAGACTATTGGTTGACTCCCGCACGTCTCCTCTCATCCCCGCTTCAATGGAAAGGCAGACTATTGGTTGATTCCCGCACGTCTCCTCTCATCCCCGCTTCAATGTGAAGGCAGACTATTGGTTGATTCCCGCACGTCTCCTCTCATCCCCGCTTCAATGGAAAGGCAGACTATTGGTTGATTCCCACACGTCTTCTCTCATCCCCGCTTCAATGGAAAGGCAGACTATTGGTTGATTCCCGCACGTCTCCTCTCATCTCCGCCTCAGTGCAAAGGCAGCCTAAGACGGTTACCGTCAATAATCATGAACCATTTACATATTCAGCGAATTTTCCACTATGTTTAGTAAATAAATTACTTGTTTGCAGGAAACACAATATCTCATCGACGTCAGAGAATTCCGATTTGAATATTGGTAAGTTAATCATGCTGTAACTTTCAATAACTAAACCTTATACCGCTTAAATAAAAATCGACCTGGATTAATTGTTAACTAAGAAAATAATTTAATTTGGCCATGTGATCGTCTAGTAAAAACCCTGTTATGAACCTTGTAACCCTTCGTCTTTTATGTGTAGACTAATTAGATTTGGATTTCCTTACTATTCCTAATAACCTTCTTGATTAAGTAATACAATTTACTAAAATGTACTGCAAAAATAATTATTTTACGGAGTTATTTTACTTAGGTAAGTATAAGTCAAAAATATATTTGTTTTGTTTTAATAATATCTCCTACCGACCCTACCGTGACCAGTTACCGTGACAGTAGTAAGTCCTTGTAGTTTGTATTTATATTTTCCTTTTTAACCCCTTAACCGACCTAGCTAGCTAAAGGAAAATATTCATTTTAATCAAGCAAAAATATTATTTTATAAATACCAATGGATACAAACATACCTACTTACTGCCACGTACGGATGGAGTCAGGCCAACTAACCTTATAATACCTATTTTGTTTTGTATTGTTTTTAATAGGTATTCCTATGCACAATAAAAATTTATATTTACTAGCGTTTCGGAACCTACTTTCAGACAAGAAGAAACGCCAAGAAACTCGTCTGAATATTTTGTAAATATGTATGAAATACCGAGAACATTCGTCTAATAAATATGACAACTGCCCCTTTTTACCCCTTGTAGAAAAGCTCAATTGTCACTAGTGAACTGCTTCGCCTGTCACTAGCTCCCTGTAACAAAATTATTTAGTATGTCCTCAAATAATTTTGTTCCCCTAAACTCTCCCAAAAAAATATATGTGTTAATTACCTTAATATCATATTTAATGTACGCGTCTCAGTATCACATCCATATTTTACTGAATTTATTGATCCATATTTTACTGAATTTATTGATCCATATTCTACTGCTATTAAGGATCATAAAGTTGTAAACCAAACCAATTTTATATAAATGGTAACAAAAATATAACACTTCATCCCTTTCCCATCTCCACTGATTAAAAATAATACCACCATCCTGTGTATGACTCTACTCTAACTCTACCCCAATTCACCTATTCTAATGTATGCAAAAAAAAATTAGAGGCTAACCTCTATTTTACTTAAATGTGTGTGGGAAGCCTAGCCCTACTCTAAGCTAGAAAAAGTTCGGCCGACAAAACCGAGGCATAGCAAACCCCAGTGTCCGAGACCCCCCCTCCAGATCTGGTCCCAACAACCCTACAGGATTCCTGAATAAACTTCATTCTCACCGATAGATGAAGTGTACTCAGTCAGGTTGACCATGCAACCTGGACATTGATCCAGCTCAAAATCGCGGAAAAACTCACCAAAACACGTAACAAAAAGATTGAAAATCCAACAAGCTGTAGCGGAGACACTGCACTGCACCGCTGAACACTACACTATTGAACTCTCAACCCTATTATCAACAAAATAAAGTCGACAATTCAACACAATGCAACATAGCAGCTACACAGCGTCAAACTCAACCTTATCGACAACAACCTCACGATTCACCCTTTCACCATACACTATACGAGCGAGCCAGAGTCATGACAATCCGACGGTCAAAATAAGAATGCCTCGAGTTCCCTCGGGGATCGGTATATATCAAACCCGACCTCGCTAGCGCACCTAGCTCGCCTAACCCGGCCGACCCGACCGCCTCTTTCAATCCGAGCCGCCTCTGTTCCTCTAAAGAGCCCTTGTTGATAAGTTTAAACAAACACTCGACGTCTGATTAATGAGCTATTATAGTCAAGTTTTATGAAACTATTGCTTGTTATTTAAGCTTGAAATAGAAATGCTTTGTGTTTGATTTAATTCAGAGAATTAAGAAAATACTTATTTAGCGTAAAAATAAATATTTAAATGAAATACTATTTACTAAAATATGACCAATTTAATCGTAGATTCAATTGCTGAGAATAATTTTATAACAGTTTTCTGTTTCACTCAATTTACTTGTTAGCTAGAGCAGCTAGTGCGTCTAGTTACAATGCCATGTTTATTCCTTGCGTTTCGGTTACTAAACCTTGATTGTGCCAAATAGAGTTAAATACTCGTTCCTAAAATAATACAAAACCTAACTAAGAAATATGTAGAACATTGTAAATGACCACTTAGATAAAAATGAAAAGGGCGTTGACAACTCGCTAAATAAACTCAAGTACTTAACGGTATTTACATAGAGCCGCAGTTGTCTGTTTTATGTTTTTTCACTGTAATATTTAATTTTTTTTAAAATTGAGGGGTCCTCGAAGAGCCACAACTGACTCTTCAAAGAGCTGGCGAGCCGCGGTTTGCCGACCCCTGGCCTATATCCATAATTCAACAATAATGTTCTATCATTGATACTGGGATTAAAGTAACAGTACTGATACATGGAAACGAAAATAACAGAAATTAGCGAGTCTATAATTGATATTGGTACTCATACGTGGATTTTATGATCAATTTTAGAAACGAGTGGCGATATGATAGACGCGGTCGTCGAAAATGAGGGTACGCCCGATGACGCGCTCAGCGGGTACATAGTCGTCGACGTGGACGACGTGTCGCACACCACCGTCGAGATGTACTCCAGCGGGATCTACCACGAGGTGAGCGTGCAGTGTACAACAAGCCTTCCTAGCACTATGCAGGCTCAGTGTAAGGTGACTTGATAGACGGTCCATGAAAACGAGGGTGCGCCCGATGACGCGCTCAGCGGGTACGTAGTTGTTTCTACCACGAGGTAAGCGGGTACAATAACAATACAACTATTATAAATAACCGACTAAATTATGTAGGCTAGTTACGCTATCAGCCATCTTGAAACGAGTTTTAAAATTAGTCTCTTTGCGTGTACTCTGTCCTTCTTGGACGAACGCGTTTCTACAAGGTTTAATAAAAATGCTGATGATCCGTTTAAGGGAAAAATTGGTATCGTATTGCGACTAAAAAAAATTTTTTGGAACGCAAAAAAATAATTTTTTGTATGGAACCCGTCGCCCCAGCCAGTGAACCCTCTCCATACAAAACCAATAATTTATTTTATCTACACTCACATTGTAAGTCCTCTAAAACGTGTTCAAAAACGGTAGGCAATGGCTAGCATTACCACAACCGATTTTACTATGATAAGCTTTTTATCTGTGGCAGTAACGTAATTTTAACTTTACATGCTCATATATTGATACGTTATGAGTTTTGATAACATAATGTACACCGGCACGCACCCGCGCGGCCGCCGACACGCGCCCGCGCGACCGCCGGCACAATCGAGTTGGCCATGGCGGTGCAATGGCGGCCATTCTATGGTTTCTGAACAAGACATTTAGGATAAATAATATGAGTGTAGATAAAGCAGTGTATGCAACTGTACGTAATTAGGCCTTAAAACGTAACAGTTACATAAAAGTAGTTTATGTAACTGTTACGTAATAAATAAGGGTCCTTAAAACATGAGTGTGGTTTTATGAAACGAGCCGCAGGTTAGTTTCATAATAAGATCACACGAGTGTTTTAAGGCCTAATTACGTACAGTGGCATACTCTGCTTTATCTACACTCATATTATTTATCCTAAATGCCGTATTCCGAAACCATAGAATGGCCGCCATTGCACCGCCATGGCCAACTCGATTGTGCCGGCGGTCGGGGAGGCGCGTGTCGGGCTGTCGGCGGCCGCGCGGGAGCGTGCAGGTGTACATTATGTTATCAAAACTCATAAGCTCATAACTCATCAATAGTTGAGCATGTAAAGTTAAAATTACATTACTGCCACAGATAATAAACTTATCATAGTGAAATCGTTTGTTGTAATGCTGGTCATTGCCTACGGTTTTTTGATCCGTTTAAGGGAAAAATTGGTATCGTATTGCGACTAAAAAAAATTTTTTGGAACGCAAAAAAAAAATTTTTGTACTGAACCCGTCGCCCCAGCCAATGAACCCTCTCCATACAAAACCAATAATTTATTTTATCTACACTCACATTGTAAGTCCTCTAAAACGTGTTCAAAAACGGTAGGCAATGGCTAGCATTACCACAACCGATTTTACTATGATAAGCTTTTTATCTGTGGCAGTAACGTAATTTTAACTTTACATGCTCATATATTGATACGTTATGAGTTTTGATAACATAATGTACACCGGCACGCACCCGCGCGGCCGCCGACACGCGCCCGCGCGACCGCCGGCACAATCGAGTTGGCCATGGCGGTGCAATGGCGGCCATTCTATGGTTTCTGAACAAGACATTTAGGATAAATAATATGAGTGTAGATAAAGCAGTGTATGCAACTGTACGTAATTAGGCCTTAAAACGTAACAGTTACATAATAGTAGTTTATGTAACTGTTACGTAATAAATAAGGGTCCTTAAAACATGAGTGTGGTTTTATGAAACGAGCCGCAGGTTAGTTTCATAATAAGATCACACGAGTGTTTTAAGGCCTAATTACGTACAGTGGCATACTCTGCTTTATCTACACTCATATTATTTATCCTAAATGCCGTATTCCGAAACCATAGAATGGCCGCCATTGCACCGCCATGGCCAACTCGATTGTGCCGGCGGTCGGGGAGGCGCGTGTCGGGCTGTCGGCGGCCGCGCGGGAGCGTGCAGGTGTACATTATGTTATCAAAACTCATAAGCTCATAACTCATCAATAGTTGAGCATGTAAAGTTAAAATTACATTACTGCCACAGATAATAAACTCATCATAGTGAAATCGTTTGTTGTAATGCTGGTCATTGCCTACGGTTTTTGAACGCATTTTAGAGGACTTACAATATGAGTGTAGATAAAATACTATTTCGTAATTAGAATATGATACCAATGATGCCCTTAAACGGATCATCAGGCTTTTTATTAAACCTTGTAGAGCTTGCTTGCTTTGAGCTTGTATGCTAATCTGGTATTGGTGTTAGCAGAAGCGAGTACGCGCCGGCGCAGCCCCGGGCTGGACGGCGTGCGAGGGCCTACTGCTGCTCCTGCGTGACGCCATCTTACTGCTCTCCGAACACGACTTGGCACAAGTATGTAACACCTAATTATTCCCTACTTTCACTTTAATCATAATGTTTCTTGTCCGTTTGTATTCAACTCGTAAACTATTTGCTACACTTCGTATTGTTTGCCTGCGCGGCAAATAACGCGAATATTAATTTCGCGTTATTTTTTTATTATTACGCCACTAACTCGTTCGAACCAGTAATATTTTATTTCCAAAAAAGTAAAATATTTTTTAAACCAAACTTCAATGATCAAACAGCGATGGAGATTTTTACTAGATGGCAGCACCGTGGCGAGAGGTCTACCTGTCATAATCCACCAATCATGTTTAATCATATTTTCTTTGATTGGTGGATTTAGACAGCTGCTGTCAAAAAGAAGTCGATCGTGGAAACTTTCATTGTGGCTATATGCCGAATAGGCCTTCGATGCCTAAAGCGCGCGGTTGTTTTGTGCGGAAATCGCAGCGTTAAACTATACATGCCTCGGCGTGAAAACGGATTACTTGGCCGTAAATCCCTATTATCCCAGCCTCTGCTGTAATATACTATTTCTCAAACATGCCATGAAATATTCTCTTTACGTTCCTTATAATAGACTCGGAAGTATCCTTTTTCGGGCGCAGCATCTCGAGGCGGCCTGAAATGGGATTTCATACAACTTTTGAGGCCTAGGCCTGCAAAGTAACTTTTTTTTTGTTTCAACGTCCAACCTCTTTCAGACAGCGTCAAAGATGGCGGCAGGTTTTACGAACAGCTGATTTTAACTTTTTAATTTTTACTTCATGGTCGCTTTTTAGATTGAATAAAACATTGTCCTTTTGGTTTTTTATTTTATTTTATTTCATTGCATGTTTGAGAAAAGCACTATACATGCCTCGGCGTGAAAACGGATTCCTGGCCTCTGATGTAATGTACTATTTTTACTCAAGTCCTTCACTCTGTAGGCGATGCAAGGCGCCATCCAGCCCGAGGCGCTGGTCGTGCTGGCGAACCACCGCGACGCGGGCGTGCGCGCCGCCGTGCTGCGCGTCGTGGGCGCGCTGCAGCGCCGCGCCGTGCCCGCGCTGCAGCCGCGCGCGCCTCACAAGACCTACCTGTACCGACATCTGGCCAACCAGGTATACTAACCAATGCTTAGAAAATATGGAAAAAGTAGAAAAATCCACTCCTCAGGCGAGACTCGAACTCGCGACTCTGGGACACATGCCCATCGCTCTGACCAACTGAGCTACTGAGACACACCTGATGGCTGCGAATTTCTCCACTATATCCCATATGCGTCTTAGGGGGACGCCTAGCGATATCTGCCGAAGAAGTCTTACACTTCTCAACCGGCCATCGGAGTCCCAAGTTGTATTGAGAATTCACCGATCCATCCATTTCTTCTAAGCATTGTGGTATCGTTAGCAGACGTTCTGCTTAATACAAAATTAATTGTATACTAACCAATGGTTAGGTTACGTTAGATAGGAGTAGATGGTTATAGTCTGGCCAGCCAACGAACGCAGTAGCAATGTACAGCGAACAAAAGTATGACAACACTAAGAATCAGTGAAAAAGGCAGCAATGATCATCGAATTCCGTTTTTAATTTTTTGTTAGTATTTCCGCCCCTTTCATTAGGTGACATTTACTGTGTGTAAAAAGGAGACCGACAGATTTCGTGTAACTGTCAACAACTGCAACAGATAATCTGGTTGAGGTAATTCACGTATGCCTTAAAAACTAACTTAAATTGAATGGAGAACGTTGCGGGAGTTCTATCTCACTCGCGCTTAAGATGAGAGAGTAAAATGCACTAGATACAGATTCAATGTAAAAGAAATGTGAGTTGAAATTTTCGTCACGAAATACGTTGTCTCATCAGCTCATCACAGTGTTGCCACATGTACGGCATTTGAATTTGCCGCGGTTTTTAGGGTCCGTACCTCGAAAGGAAAAAACGGAACCCTTATAGGATCACTTTGTTGTCCGTCTGTCTGTCTGTCAAGACCGTTTTTCTCAGGAAGGCGTGGAGGTATCAAGCTGAAATTTACATCAAATACTCAAGTCTATTGTCCCTTGGAGCTGTGAAAAAAACAAACTTAAAAGCCAACGTAATCAAAAGATACAGTCGTCTATGCTGCAAATTTTAGAGTTTTTCGGCACTCGCAAAACCTACGGGGTACTTCCCGTAAACTCAGAAACTTGAAATTTGGCACGGAACAACGTCATATAGCATAGACAATGGAAAAATTACAAAAAGTAGACATTTTTCGTAAAATCACACAATTTTTTTTTTTTAACTTACTACCTTTGTCCTCGTAAACGCGTGGAGGTATTAAATTGAAATTCATGTCAAATACGTAGGGCTATAGGACCCTTCAGATGTAGCAAAACCAAAGTTTTATGTCAACGCAATCAAAAGAAATAGCAATTTAAGTCGCATATTTTGAAACTGTGTACTCGTAAAAAACTCAAAACCTAAAGGGTACTTCCCGTAAACTCAGAAACTTGAAACTTGGCACGAAGAAACTTCATACAGCACAGACAAAGGAAAAATTACGAAAAGTAGACATTTTAGTAAAATCATACAAAAAAATTTTTTTTTAAATTTTAACCTTTTCCCTCGTACACGCGTAGAGGTATTAAATTGAAATTAGTAATAAACATACTACAACTTTTGCTTGTTATAGGTTTGTACGGAACCCTCGGTGCGCGAGTCCGACTCGCACATGGCCGGTATTTTACTGACAGAAATGGTTTGCCAAACTTATAGTAACCATCCCATCGTGTTCAAATTATAATTTGTTTATTTGGTGTGAAATAGGAATCTTAGGTAATCTACAAGAATACTGGTGATCCGTTTAAGTGCATAATGGATGTCGTATTCTGGATCAGGAAAAACTAAAAAAAAAAAATTGTCCCAGAAGAAAAATGGTTTTGTTTTATATGAAGAGTCCTGCAACTAGTCGCATTCAGATTTTTTAGGGTCCAAATATGTATAACATAACTTTTTCCAAGACTGAAAAAAATACCAATTAGGCCCTCAAACGTTATACATTAATTCCAATAAATCCAAATTCACCCATTTTCAAAATAAGGAAACGTAATAGGCATACAGTAGTCTGAAATATTGTGTCCATACGCCTTATCTCCTTCAATATTACATACTACTCATGCCATCATGTACGGTTATGCTAAACTTTCAGTTAATTTACAGATAGCTCTCTATCCAAGCTCCGTAGAGCTGGCCGCGGCGTGCGCTGGCCTTGTAACCAAGTGTGACGTCCCCTTGGAAGACCAACTTGAGGTAACCCTACTGATACTTATCTAACTTTTTTTTGGCCACCTACCCTAGTCGTTAGTGAGTCTGCGTACCTACTAAGCAGGGTGTCCCAGGTTCGAATGCTGGTAAAGACATTTGTTTGTGAGTTATATGGATGCATTTATTTATGTTTATCTATTAAATAAATGTCGTCGCCTAGTACCTATTAACCTTACTGAGCTTATTGTGGAACTAGGTTGATTTGTGTAAGATTGTCTTATAATATTTATTTATATTTATTCTTATAATGAGTTTTACAAATCCGCTGTTGGCATTGTCTATAAGAGATCTTTAGCGATAAGACCACCTGTTATTTAATTTCTACCCTCATGTATCCTTGTCCCCCATACCTATTGTTGTTTCAGTCTGAAAATTTTTGTATGAATTTCTTTAAAAATCGTGATCTATACCAAAAATCCAACATTCAGGACGACATCTGGGTAGACGTGTCCCCCGAGATGCTACACTGCGCGGCTCCGCTGTTGGCGACGCTACCAGCGTGCCTACACGACCCGGCGCTTGCGCATAATGTCTCCTTACTTGTGCGCCGCGTTATTGACAAGGTAAACTAGACTCTAATGTCACGTGTGTAAGGTTCTAATTAACGCCAGCAGCCACACAAATTAACAAGGTTTATGTCCTAAGAAATCGTATAATTAGTCAATAGAATTTATGTATACGTATTGTTTCTTTTGAGTATTAAACAAAAATGATGGAGACGCCGTGCTACACTTTTTAGAATGGCGTGACGTCACGATTTATATCCAGGTGGCAACCATATTAGCGCGCAGTTGTTCCAGCAGCTACACTAATTATCAATATCTCTTACACACAGGGTTCTTTGAAGCTGCTCTCTGAGATGAGCGTAGCGGAGGTAGCTGTGCGCTGTGTACGCGAGCTGGGCGCCACTAGCGAGTTCAACGGGCGCGCGTTACTCCTGGCCGACATGGGGGCGCTGCTCGGCCGGCTCGCGGGCAAGGCGCTCGCGAGCCACCACCACATGCAGGTACCGACAGATAGCGGGGCCGTAGGTAGCCGTGCGCTGTATACGCGACCCGGGCACCACTGGCGAGTTCAACGGGCGCGCGTTACTCCTGGCCGACATGGGGGCGCTGCTCGGCCGGCTCGCGGGCAAGGCGCTCGCGAGCCACCACCACATGCAGGTACCGACAGATAGCGGGGCCGTAGGTAGCCGTGCGCTGTATACGCGACCCGGGCACCACTGGCGAGTTCAACGGGCGCGCGTTACTCCTGGCCGACATGGGGGCGCTGCTCGGCCGGCTCGCGGGCAAGGCGCTCGCGAGCCACCACCACATGCAGGTACCGACAGATAGCGGGGCCGTAGGTAGCCGTGCGCTGTATACGCGACCCGGGCACCACTGGCGAGTTCAACGGGCGCGCGTTACTCCTGGCCGACATGGGGGCGCTGCTCGGCCGGCTCGCGGGCAAGGCGCTCGCGAGCCACCACCACGTGCAGGTACCGACAGATAGCGGGGCCGTAGGTAGCCGTGCGCTGTATACGCGACCCGGGCACCACTGGCGAGTTCAACGGGCGCGCGTTACTCCTGGCCGACATGGGGGCGCTGCTCGGCCGGCTCGCGGGCAAGGCGCTCGCGAGCCACCACCACATGCAGGTACCGACAGATAGCGGGGCCGTAGGTAGCCGTGCGCTGTATACGCGACCCGGGCACCACTGGCGAGTTCAACGGGCGCGCGTTACTCCTGGCCGACATGGGGGCGCTGCTCGGCCGGCTCGCGGGCAAGGCGCTCGCGAGCCACCACCACATGCAGGTACCGACAGATAGCGGGGCCGTAGGTAGCCGTGCGCTGTATACGCGACCCGGGCACCACTGGCGAGTTCAACGGGCGCGCGTTACTCCTGGCCGACATGGGGGCGCTGCTCGGCCGGCTCGCGGGCAAGGCGCTCGCGAGCCACCACCACATGCAGGTACCGACAGATAGCGGGGCCGTAGGTAGCCGTGCGCTGTATACGCGACCCGGGCACCACTGGCGAGTTCAACGGGCGCGCGTTACTCCTGGCCGACATGGGGGCGCTGCTCGGCCGGCTCGCGGGCAAGGCGCTCGCGAGTTACCACCACATGCAGGTACCGACAGATGAGCGGGGCCGTAGGTAGCCGTGCGCTGTATACGCGACCCGGGCACCACTGGCGAGTTCAACGGGCGCGCGTTACTCCTGGCCGACATGGGGGCGCTGCTCGGCCGGCTCGCGGGCAAGGCGCTCGCGAGCCACCACCACATGCAGGTACCGACAGATAGCGGGACCGTAGGTAGCCGTGCGCTGTATACGCGACCCGGGCACCACTGGCGAGTTCAACGGGCGCGCGTTACTCCTGGCCGACATGGGGGCGCTGCTCGGCCGGCTCGCGGGCAAGGCGCTCGCGAGCCACCACCACATGCAGGTACCGACAGATAGCGGGGCCGTAGGTAGCCGTGCGCTGTGTACGCGACCCGGGCACCACTAGCGAGTTCAAGTCTCACTTCAGCATCCATACAGTCGCGATTCAGCATCGATTCACGAAACGCGCGACTGTATCCCTACAAAGAGTCGCAGTGCGCGGTATCCCTAATAGTTTTATCGCATTATTTGATAAATCACCTCTAGAAACTGTAATGAGTATATAAATATATAAACAAGAATAAATAAGTATTTTTTTTATTTAATGCTACATTCCATAAATGTTTCTTAGGTAAAATTTCGATAACCTCAAATTTGGTCGTGCTGCTAGTGTCGACATGGTCTAAATTCAGACTGTAATTTCCTAATCCACCAACATAACACTATAGCCATTTTAAAAGAGTGATTTATCCACAGATTATAACCGACATGCATCACATGCTGACATATGTGGAGTTGAGTGCCGAAAGCGAAAATGTTGCGCGGGCGGCACGCGCTGCCCAGGTACTATATTTGCAGTTTTGATGCCATTATTTAAGGAACTACCTGAATACAACCAGTGGCCTATTAATTAAGGTTCAAGTGACAATTTACAAGTGGAAGTCTCTTTCTAACCATATCTATTAGAAAGAGACTAACGCTTATAAATTGTCACTTGTAGCTTTATTAAATAGGCCACTAGACCGTAGTCAGAGTTGAAGTTAAGATGAGGGTAGTGGTAATTTCAGGCAGGGCAATGCCCTATAATGGCCCCCCTCCCCAACTACATACAACCCTGCATACAACCATGACATCAGTTAGTTAAGAAGTGCCGAAAAATTGACAACCCTAGCGTAAAAGTAAATAATCGAAAAATACGCACAGCTAGCGTGAATCACGGGAGTGTCAGTGGAGATGGAGATATTAACTTTTTGAACGCCAAGAATGCCTAAAGGTGTCATGACACGTAGTAGGTGCCTATCGCCTAGAAGTGTTATGGCGTATGCTGTCAAAGTAATCTTCATGCTTTCAAGTAAGGTTTATATTGGCTCGCTTCTGTCCATGATATTGGCGTGTGAGTGACATTTTTGTATATGACGTAAGGCGTTCAAAGGGTTAATATTGTTCTAGTACATTGTTGTAGAGGCTTGAAAGTAAGCTATAGGTGGATCGAGTTAGTTCGAGGGCCGACCCGCCAGGGGAGGCCCTAGAAGATACGAGTCCACCTATAGCGCTTTCGGCCGAGATATTACATAGTGCTTTTCACGACTACTGTGAGGAAATAAATCATTTTCTTCACTAAATGAAGTTATTTTCACCGCGTTGATACAATTTTCTAGTTTTTCAGTGAAACAATATCCAATTCAGTATTCCATTCCCGCCTTTTTACTTTTTTTTTCACTTCACACAAGAAGCGTTTTTCTGTTTGCTTCAAACCGACTCATTACTTAGAGGCGTTTTTGATAGAAAACCACAATAGGCTAAAAAAGTAAAAACGCCTTAAGGGTGAATAAATGGTTTTACCGTTTCTTTTTTTTTAAACAGGTAGTTAGCCCGATAAACAACCTTATTTTATTTTTGAAACATAAAGTTGTGCCAAAAAAAGACCTTTTAATGTTTTTAATAAATGCAATGACATAACTGGACAATTTACTTTCTAACTAATGACATTTCATCGTTACAATAACATTGCTGTAGTGGTGGTTCAGGTGCTACAGAAAATGCTTACTTTCCAGCTTGGATCTTGACCATCTTTTGTCACATTTCCGAACAGTAGGGTGAAATAGATATTTGTTAACTACAAAACCTGATTGTGACATCTAACCAACCCATAATCATCATTATACCAGTTTCCTGTAACATGAGCAATAAAACGTAGATTCTACTCCTCAAAGTAAACAACCTTTGTTCAGCGACTTTGAAAAATAACTTGTGGTTTAATTTTTAGTACACTTTAAAGTTTATTCGAACACGCAATGTATTGCGAAATTGATTATGTCTGTAAGGTGGCAAGCAATGTCAATTAGAAGGATTTTAACGTACATTGAAAATACTATTTAGTTTGTTTAAAAAAGAGACAATCTAAAGACTACATACTTTTTTTTAATTGTTGAACAAAAGTTGTATTGTTTAAGGAGTAGAATCTATGTTTTAATTTATTCGTGTTACAGGCAACACTCGGTATATTGTCATGTTCTACATACTATGTCCTTAATTTTCTAGGTAGCCTTGTTTCTGTCACAACTCGACCACCTGGAGATGGCAAGCTGTTCCCGTCAGAAAGCTGCCAACTACTTCACTACTGGTATGTACACAGTGTCTGACAAGGTCATATTATGTGCGAATTTATGTGTTGCTACACATAAACATTGAGCTGACTGTATTTCTATATCCATACTAATATTATAAATGGGAAAGTGTATGTGTGTGTTTGTTTGTCCGTCTTTCACGGCAAAACGGGGCGACGAATTGACGTGATTTTTTAAGTGAAGATAGTTGAAGGGATGGAGAGTGACATAGGCTACTTTTTGTCTCTTTCTAACCCCCCACTTCCCTAAAATGGAGGGTGGAAGTTTGTATGGTTTGTTACCCCGAATTTATCGCGACCGAGCCGACCGAGCGAAGCCGCGGGCAAAAGCTAGTATTGTATAAGTATAACGCAGTAAGTATTTAACTGACTATCGTTTTGTCTTGAAATTAGTTGAGACAGTGACGGTATAAGAAGTTAAGCACTGACATAAATACTCTTTCACCTACAAACTTATTTATAACAATAAATCTAATCAGCCAGTATTTCCAGTGCTCTCATCGGCGGTATCACTTACCACAGAGGGTATATCCCAAACGGAACTGGAGGCTCGACACCTAGCCACTGTCACTACGGCGGTTAGCTTCCTGCAGTCGCGCTCGCCCGCGCTACCGGTCCACTCCGAGGGCGAGTTAGTGGAACGGCTGCTAACCACCCTCATAGCAGGTGAGTCGATTGTCATTCTTATCACAAGGTTCTGCTGGCTCGACACCTAGCCACTGTCATTACGGCGGTTAGCTTCCTACAGTCGCGCTCGCCCGCGCTACCGGTCCACTCCGAGGGCGAGTTAGTGGAACGGCTGCTAACCACCCTCATAGCAGGTGAGTCGACTGTCATTCTTATCACAAGGTTCTGCTGGCTCGACACCTAGCCACTGTCATTACGGCGGTTAGCTTCCTACAGTCGCGCTCGCCAGCGCTACCGGTCCACTCCGAGGGCGAGTTAGTGGAACGGCTGCTAACCACCCTCATAGCAGGTGAGTCGACTGTCATTCTTATCACAAGGTTCTGCTGGCTCGACACCTAGCCACTGTCACTGCGGCGGTTAGCTTCCTGCAGTCGCGCTCGCCCGCGCTACCGGTCCACTCCGAGGGCGAGTTAGTGGAACAGCTTCTTCTTCTCATATAAGGTTCTGTAGGCTCGACACTAGCCACATGTTATCTACAAGCACTAAGTAGATCACTATTTAGATTTTTAGAGCTATGATGATACAAAAACTGTTGTAGAAGACGCTGCAGATGGCCGCCAAGGAAGACTTAACCAAACTTCTTTTTGTTCCCAGCTGTGAGCGGCGGTCTGCCAACTCGGCGGGTGTGGTGGGCTGGCTCGGGCGCGGATGGCTGGCTGCGTGCCCTAAGAGAACTAGGTTTCTGTTTGCTTCTACCATTTATAATTTAATTAAGGCAGATGCCCTGGTTGTGGCCGCTGTGCCGGTTTTGGCCATTTTCAACTTTATTAAGATATAGACAAATTTACAAGTCTACGGTTTATAGAGTAAATTAGTGCAGCACAGATGGCACTGTCATCTGTCATGTGTCAGTTGTCATTCAGTTGTCAGGAGCCATGGAAAAAAGTGGCCAAAACTTGCTCCTTTTCTGACATTTTATTATAGAAAAAAATAAGATATAAATGTCAGAATCTTAACACCGGAGATTAATATAAATATAGTAATACCAGCTTTTTCCCGCGGCTTCGCCCGCGTACTATAATTACTCAAAAAGAATACGATACCCATGTTGATTTTCAGACTTTGTGACCACATTTGCCCCTTTTAGGGGTTGAATTTTCAAAAAACCTGAAACACGTGTTTAGGTACTCATTTATCGTTAGGAATACTCCTGTGAAGTTTCGAATAAAATAGTCTAACAAATCTTGATTCGCCATACAAATTTTGGACCCCCATTTTACCCCCTTAGGGGGTGAATTTTGAAAAATCCGTTGTTAGTGCACCCTTAGACCTTATAAGGAACCTATATGCCAAATTTGGAATCTCTAGAACCAGCGGTTTGGGCTGTGCGTTGATATGTCAGTCAGTCAGTCAATCAGTCAGTCAGTCAGTCAGTCAGTCAGTCAGTCAGTCAGTCAGTCAGTCAGTTTATTTTTTTATACATTTAGATTTTCAATTACTGATTGCATAATGAGTGTCATTATTCCTTATTAACACAAAATTATGGACGTCTCAACAAACTGTCCTTAAAGTGGCCAAAACCGGGTCATCTGCCCTACACTAGCTTTTGCCCGCGACTTCGTGTGCGTGGGATTAATATTCGCGATAAGGAATTAAAAAACGCCTTAGTAAAATCTAATAGCAAATATTCATTTAGCGTATATTAAAAAAAAAAAAAAAAAACCGGGACTCAACCTATCTTCATATCAAATTTCATCTAAATCGGCCCAGCAGTTTAAGCGTGAAGAGGTAACAGACAGACAGACAGACACACTTTCGCATATTTATAATATTAGTATGGATTAGTATGGACGCAGAGATAATAATGACATTATTAAGCTTTTAAAGCTCGTACCTTACTTGACCAGAACTTGGGCTGATGGTTCAGGGGGCTTAGCCAAGATGACAATCGTTTGTAGAAAACGAATCGAAACGCTATCCGTCTCTCTCTCGCACTAATATGGAAGGGTGAGCGTAAACGTGTAGCGTTTCGTTTCGTTTTCTGCAAACGATGGTCATCTTGGCTAAGCCCCCAGGGCGCGTTGCCAACGTGCTAATCGTTAACGCTCCGTAGCGAACGAAACGCAACTGTCACTGTCGCACTAATATGGAAGAGTTATAGAGAGAGGTAACTACGATACGCTACGGAGCGTTAACGGTTAGCACGTTGGCTACGTACCCAAGTGTACAAATAATACGTTTGGCATGGGTATATTTAACCCCCGACGCAAAAATAGTTGTGTTAAAAGTTTGACCACTATGCGTGTCTGTCTGTGTATGTGTCTGTGGCACCGTAGCGCTAAAGTGGCTGCAGAAATGGTTTCAGCTGTTTCAGCGGTTTTCTTAAATTTGAAAGGTAAATGGTCTTATAAACATTTATAAATGCAGTGTGGTGGGCGGGTGCCCCGGCCCCTGGTACGCGAGCCCTCCAACCGCGCCTCCTGCGCGCGCTGCACGCCGCGCCACACGTGGCCACCATGCTCAAGCCACCGCCACCCTGCAGAAAGGTAAGGTGTTTGTGAAGTTCTGATATTTCTTTAGGACGTTTAATGAACTTCGTATATTAATAATGTTAAATAAGAATAGAAGCTGAAGCTATTTATATTTGTTTTATTTTATCGTAGTACACATAAGTCATAACAGAATATTTAGGATAGATTGACGGAAGTGTTATTTTTTCAAATAGAAAAATCACTATGGCAACGATGGCCATAGAACAATAGTTCTAAGTAGGTAAGTATACCATACTTCACAGTATTTTTTAGGTAGATATCACACCAAATACCGCTCCGCTATGAAGACCGCCTTGAAATTAATTAATAACGCGCGTTCGAGTATATTATTCGTTCGAAAATTGTTCTCATACTCTGTTGCTATTTCTTAAAACATTTTCATTTTCCTGGGTGGGTTTGTTAGGTTTTTGTCTCTCAGAGCGGAAATAGAAGGTTTGTTACCACATTACCGGGTTCCATTGAGATCAACCATAAAAATAAGTATGAAAAATCAAGCAGTATGATGACAGTTGCTATTATGTTTATCGTGTATATGATAATTAAACTACATTATGTCATACGTGATAAAGACAAATCCAAAATTAATACTCTCAAACTCAAACATTTATTCAGTAAGTAGGCCACAAGGGCACTTTTACACGTCAGATAGTTTATCAAAGTAAAAGAGAAAAAAAAACTATACCGGTACCGGTTCTAACCCTTTACCTCTGACCCGAGAAGAATTTTGATCGACAGGACAGCGGGACTTATTTTTTAAAACAACAGTATCTGCATCAAAACTTAAAAATACATATAAATGCGTTGTTATATAAGAAAACATATCAAACCATTACCATTAGCGATAATATTATTACAATTACTTTCATGTCAGTTGGCAGTGTACCTACTCCTGATGCTGCGTCACATGCACGCACTAGCCGAGAACGGCGGCGAAGGCGTGGAGCTAGCCATCACGGACTGGGCGCGTGGCTGGTGTATGGCGTTACAAGATGGCCTAGAAAATAGGCTCGGAGCAGCCTTGCAGGACGAGGCTGCAGTGCTGCTGAGGGCTGACGAGGAGCGCTGGGCCAAGGCTAGCCACAACCACACCGCCAACATTGGCAAGTAAGTATGAGGGTGTAAAGATTGCCATCACACACTGGGCGCGTGGCTGGTGTGTGGCGTTACAAGATGGCCTGGAAAATAGACTGGGAGCAGCCTTGCAGGACGACGCTGCGGTGCTGCTGAGGGCTGGCGAGGAGCGCTGGGCCAAGGCTAGCCACAACCACACCGCCAACATTGGCAAGTAAGTATGAGGGTGTAACGATTGCCATCACACATTGGGTGCGGTGCTGGTGTGTGACGTTACAAGATGGCCTGGAAAATAGACTGGGAGCAGCCTTGCAAGACGAGGCTGCGGTGCTGCTGAGGGCTGGCGAGGAGCGCTGGACCAAGGCTAGCCACAACCACACCGCCAACATTGGCAAGTAAGTGTGAGGGCGTGGAGTTGGCGATCACACACTGGGCACGTGGCTGTTATAGGACGTGCTCTAGATCCGGCTGGTAGCAGCGGTAGCAGATGAAAACGCGGTACTTTTGAGAGCTGCTAAGGTGCGCTGGACCTAGACTGGCAAGTGAGAATACTACGTATAGGATGGGCTAATGCACGGGCTCGAAGCAGCTTTTCTAGAGGCATAAGAACACTGATTATACTAGCTAACGTGCCATTATAAGTACTTCCAGAATAAACATTCGTCCTTCACTAGCAAAACACTCAGTATGTACGGTCAGCTGCAGAGAAAAGGAACCCCCCCTGCATACAAAGTTTGTATGTGTACGGGGTGTTTGTGTGTGAGGTGTACTAAGATGTGTATTTGAATCTTTAATATAACTCAGAATTTTCTTTGTCTTGGCAAGTTTTATTATTTCGATTGCTAAAAGTTAAAAGTCTATTTAATTTTGATGTTATCAAAAAAATCTTTGCCGCAGAGTTATCTTCAGCAAGGAGTCGTTGGCAGCGCGCCTAACCGAGTCTGCAATGGCAGCGACGCGAGCCGTCGTCGACGCGCAAAACGGAGAACGCAAGGCGTTCATGGAGGTCCTGCGGCGCTCGCAGTCATCTGCGGCCGTCGCGACGAGACGTTGGCAGCGGCTGGCCGACCATCTCACTCATGAGCAGGGTAATATTACTATACTTTATCTGTAATTGTCTGATTAAAATGGTGAGCGCAATGCGTTCATGGAGGTCCATAATTAATTATGGAAAACATGAATCTTGAAGCAAATCAAATTATTTTTGTTCAATATTTTTTGATTTGCAATTTTTTTAAGTAGTACACTACTTATAAATAAACTGAAAATAGATGTCATATACTTCAGAAAAAGTAACCAAACCCTCCGGTGTCTGGCCCGGTCCGGTATCTGGCCTCGGACACCGGAGGGTTTGGTCACTTTTTCTGAAGTATATGACATCTATTTTCAGTATGGAAAACATATTAAAAAAAACAGATTGGATTTAAAATATAAGTCAGCAGTAGAAGTAGATAAGTTGACTAGTTGTTCAAAATTACCTTGACACTGTAGTGTGTGTATCATGCGTGTGCTTGCTTAGTATATGAGGACCGATGTATCCATGTATTATTCAGTAATTATACACATATATTCGAATGGTTGTTTGCTTACTATCCACCGGCCGCCACCTTTATATGGCGACCCTGCCAGGATAACACGTTCATGTTTTCGTAGCAATAAAGTCGTGTCAAGCTCATTTTCAACCGACTTCAAGATTTCGAAGGAGGAGGTTATCAATTCGTCGGAATCTTTGTTTTTGCTATTTTTTTTTTATGTATGTTTACAGATTATTCGAAAACGGCTGGACCGATTTGAAAAATTCTTTTTTTTGTTCGAAAGAGTATACTTCACAGTTGGTCCCATTGTAACCAGGTCTGGATCTGATGATGGGATCCTGGAGAAATCGAGGGAACTCTTTAACCATTATAGGCACACCTATAGTGATTTGAGTATTTTTTACAGCAACCTTTTGGAAAGGTGGATGTTTAGTGAAGTCGGTTCTTTTTTGTTCAAAATTATAACTAATGCTGCTGTTGCTGACATGTCATTGATATCTAAAAATGGCCATGGATTTAGACATGATTTGATTCTTCCAGCACTATGGCACGAGCCGGAGTCGTACCCGGTGTCGTGGGAGCTGGACGGCGCGGAGGCGCCGGGCCGCGTGCGCGTGCGCCTGCGCCGCGCGCACCTCGCGCTCAAGCCGCGCTTCCTCAAGCCCAGCCACCAGCACAAGCCCGGTCAGTACACGGACAGACACAGCATACGGAATTACTATACTTACCAAAGTGTATAGAGATAACGTGTTCTTGAGTGGAGACCGCGACTCGGCAAACGTAGTGTAGGACGCCCTCTGGCCAGGTGGGATGACGATCTGCGAAAGACTGCTGGCAGATGCTGGATGCGGCAAGCTGAAGACAGGGCGCTATGGCGCTCTTTAGGGGAGGCCTATGTCCATCAGTGGACTAATATAGGATAGAGATAGCTTGCCTAGTACCTCGTCAGTTTAAAATTCCTGGAAGTCATATTTTATCTAAATCTATTATAATTTTTAAGAAAAAAAAACCGACTTCAATGGGGGTGGGGGTAGCCGGTGAAGGATTATTGTAGATGGTGCACTTAGATTCCATACAATGAAATAACTTGCTTAAAAAACGCAGCGGAGAGGACAAATCGCCAAACGTGAACTATGCGTCGTTGAAGAGTTCCGTTCTGATTATCATCAGCAGTTCCACTTCATCAAATGTCACTCTTTTGAATGAAAATGCTTGATTTGTTGATAAAAATACAAAAGTCACTTTATGTATGCCTTTAAGATTTGAGGAATTCCCTCGATTCCTCGTGGAACTCATCATCAGAACTTGAGCTTGACGAAAATTGGTCCTGACAATCTAACTTGTTTAACAAACATAGCGAAGAGGAAGAATCGCCAAACATGAACTATGCGTCGTTGAAGAGTTCCGTTCTGTTCATCATCAGCAGTTCCACTTCATCAAATGTCACTCTTTTGAATGAAAATGCTTGATTTGTTGATAAAAATACAAAAATCACTATGTGTAAGCCCTTAAGATTTGAGGAGTTCCCTCGATTCTTCATGAATCCCATCATCAGAACTTGAGCTTGACGAACATTTGTTCTGACAATTAAACTTGCTAAACAAACACAGCGAAGAGGACGAATCGCCAAACGTGAACTATGCGTCGTTGAAGAGTTCCGTTCTGAACATCATCAGCAGTTCTACTTCATCAAATGTCACTGTTTTGAATGAAATAGATGGTTTTGTTGATAAAAATATAAAAATCACTATATGTATGCCTTTAAGATTTGAGGAGTTCCCTCGATTCCTCATGGATCCCATCATCAGAACTGCGTTTTGACAAAAACGGGACCAATCTGTATATATATACTTACAATCAAAAAAAGAATTTTCAAAATCGGTTCAGACATGACGGAGTTATGGAGTAACAAACATAAAAAAAAAATAAAAAAAATAAAATAAAAACATACATGCCGAATTGAGAACCTCCTCTTTTCAAATCTTGAAGTCGGTTAAAAATAGCACTACATAGTAGTCAATTTGGAGCAGAACCTAACTGGGGAATTAGTACAGAAAACCACAGCCACATAGCACTAGACTCTACTCATAGTGTTGTGTTCCTGCTGGTGAGTAAGGTTGCCAAAGAGTTCAAAGAGGACCCAGTGCGTTGACGACGAGGGCGACGACCCTCTTTTTCCTTTAGTCGTCGACACAGTGAATCCTCCTTTTTGTAAAGGGTCGGCAACGCGCATGTGACACCTCTGAAGTTGCAGGCGTCCATAGGCTACGGTAGCTGCATGCTTACGATCAGGCGGGCCGTATGCTTGGTAGCCATCGTTGTGGTATTAAAAAAATATAGATACGGGTGTTATTGAAAGCATATAACATGTACTTTTACTTAGTCTGAGACTGTTCCAATTTGAGGCAGATAATCCTCTTATATTTATGCATTACTAGCGACCTGCCCCGGCTTCGCACGGGATAAAAAAAGGCTATTGTTGGTTATCCCTAAAAGATAGACATTTACCATCGCGGACTTTTTAACCGACTTCAAGATTTGAAAAGAGCAGGTTCTCAATTCGGCGTGTATGTTTTTTTTTTTTTTATTTTTTTTTTTTTATGTTTGTTACTCCATAACTTCGTCATGTCTGAACCGATTTTGAAAATTCTTTTTTTGATTGTAAGTATATATATACAGATTGGTCCCGTTTTTGTCAAAACGCAGTTCTGATGATGGGATCCATGAGGAATCGAGGGAACTCCTCAAATCTTAAAGGCATACATATAGTGATTTTTGTATTTTTATCAACAAAACCATCATTTTCATTCAAAACAGTGACATTTGATGAAGTAGAACTGCTGATGATGATCAGAACGGAACTCTTCAACGACGCATAGTTCACGTTTGGCGATTCGTCCTCTTCGCTGTGTTTGTTTAGCAAGTTTAATTGTCAGAACAAATGTTCGTCAAGTTCAAGTTCTGATGATGGGATCCATGAAGAATCGAGGGAACTCCTCAAATCTTAAGGGCTTACACATAGTGATTTTTGTATTTTTATCAACAAATCAAGCATTTTCATTCAAAAGAGTGACATTTGATGAAGTGGAACTGCTGATGATGAACAGAACGGAACTCTTCAACGACGCATAGTTCATGTTTGGCGATTCTTCCTCTTCACTATGTTTGTTAAGCAAGTTAGATTGTCAGGACCAATTTTCGTCAAGCTCAAGTTCTGATGATGAGTTCCACGAGGAATCGAGGGAATTCCTCAAATCTTAAAGGCATACATAAAGTGACTTTTGTATTTTTATCAACAAATCAAGCATTTTCATTCAAAAGAGTGACATTTGATGAAGTGGAACTGCTGATGATAATCAGAACGGAACTCTTCAACGACGCATAGTTCACGTTTGGCGATTTGTCCTCTCCGCTGCGTTTTTTAAGCAAGTTATTTCATTGTATGAAATCTAAGTGCACCATCTACAATAATCCTTCACCGGCTACCCCCATTGAAGTCGGTTTTTTTTTCTTAAAAATTATTTGTAGACCTTTTTAAGGTGTACAATACTGTAGTACATTATTTTGATCTATCTCGTAGGGTTCAGCAAGCGTTTGCAATGTAAGCGCAAAAAATGTGTTAATTCACGACATTACATTAGAAACCTCTAAAATTATCAGTGTTACTCTACTATATTATGCATGTATTATACATATAAACCTTCCTCTTGAACACTCTATCTATTTAAAAACTGCATCAAAAATTACCGGGCAACACTATCCCCTACACCTGTATATTTTACGAAAATAAATAATTATAATTTAATTAATTTTTTTAATTAATCAAAATCCATTGCGTAGTTTTAAAGATCTAAGCATACATAGGGACAGACAGCGGAAAGCGACTTTGTTTTCAACCGACTTCAAGATATCGAAGGAGGAGGTTATCAATTCGTCGGAATCTTTGTTTTTGCTATTTTTTTTTTTTTATGTATGTTCACCGATTATTTGAAGACGGCTGGACCGATTTGGAAAATTCTTTTTTTGTTTGAAAGAGTATACTTCACAGTTGGTCCCATTGTAACCAGGTCAGGATCTGATGATGGGATCCTGGAGAAATCGAGGGAACTCTTCAACTATTATATACACCTATAGTGATTTGAGTATTTTCAACCGACTTCAAGATTTCGAAGGAGGAGGTTATCAATTCGTCGGGATCTTTGTTTTTGCTATTTTTTTTTTTTTTTTTTATGTATGTTCACCGATTATTCGAAGACGGCTGGACCGATTTGGAAAATTCTTTTTTTGTTTGAAAGCGTATACTTCACAGTTGGTCCCATTGTAACCATGTCAGGATCTGATGATGGGATCCTGAAGAAATCGAGGGAACTCTTCAACTATTATAGGCACACCTATGGTGATTTGAGTATTTTTTACAGCAGATCGAACATTTGGTGTTGGAAAGGTGGATGCTTAGTGAAGTCGGTTCTTTTTTGTTTAAAATTATTTACAGCATCTCGAGCATTTGCTGTTGGAAAGGTGGATGCTAAGTGAAGTCGGTTCTTTTTTGTTTAAAATTATATACTATATAGTGATATTCCACTTCGTACCGCAGTACTAGCAGAAGCGGCGTCGCGCAGCACAGCCTTGCTCCGCAGCATCACGGGCGGCGCGGGAGGGTTCCGCGGGGGACTGGTGGCACGTCTGCAGCTGCACGAGACCGTGGCGCACATGGCGCGCGTCACGCTCGTCACCGTGGCGCGCGAGCGGGACGGCGAGCTGCTGCTCACCGACAGGTATGATGAGCCATCATCATCATATCAGCCGAAAGACGTCCACTGCTGGACATAGGCCTCCCCCAAAGAGTGCCACAATGGCCGGTCCTGCGCCACCCGCATCCAGCGGACTCCCGCGACCTTCACCAGGTCATCAGTATCATCAGTGATGAGCCATAGGCGCTCCAAAAGTGACGCCATCAATATGAGTCAATTCAAACAACTCTCCATTAGTAGCGCCCAGGCCAGCGAGAGGTGGAGACGTAATAAGCTTACCCTCCAATGCTGTGTGATGCCATTGTTAAAATGGCTTCCTGCGTATTGAGAGATACTGCACAAATCACGCGAGAAAACGAAAAAAGCAGTATCACTCCTAAATAAGCTGGAATACTTAGATTTTTTTTACGGTCTAACAACTAATTTAACAAATATGCCGCCTTTTTATTTTTCTACAAGATTTATAAGGCTGGCTACATAAACAGCGCAATTAATCGCTTTCAAACTCTTACATTCTCATCCCGTTTAATATTCCATCGAGTCTGTACTGCGCTTTATAGAACTTATGCGTAATGGCAAAACAATAGTTGTCTCTTTTTTAATAATGCCTTCTCTTTTACGCTTTTTGAGATATGTAGGTGTGTGTGAAAGCAATAAACAAATTCGGAGTGTGTGCTACCTTGATATTAGAAGTAATTATTTCTCCCGTCATGTTTGAGTATGTCCGGTCTATATTTATTATACGTCATAGCAGGTAACTAGCACGAAAGAATTTTCATTCTGCTGTCCATATTTAACAGATTTAGATGCACCCTAAAAAACGTGTCTCTCTTTTGCAGATGTATCCATTTCGTGCCGGACTCGCTCGGCGACGCGGAAGGCGAGGAGGCGCTGAGCTGGGCGCTGGAAGACGTCCGCCACGTGGCCACCCGACGCTGGTGCTTGCAGGAGCGAGCGGCGGAGCTGTTCCTTGCCGAGGGCAGGGCCTGGCTGCTGGCGTTCGCGGGGAACGCCGAGCGTACCACGTTCCTACAGCACACCGCCAAACATTTACCTACCAGGTACAGTCCTCTAGTTGCGCGCTGGAAGACGTTCCACATGGCCATAGTGATGCTTGCAGGAGCGAGCCTGGAGCTGTTCCTTGCTGAGAGCAGTCACAGAAAATGCAAGTTGTTATGTTTAAAAAATAATGTAAGGCTTTCCTACTGGACCTCCAAAAGGAAGTTACTTTCACTTTTGGTTGACAGATTGCTAAACTTGAGTGATGTAACTGTTTTATTGTATTCCTATTAGTTAAATTAGATTAAGTTAGATTAAGTCCCGGGGGTGGCAGAATAACAGCGTCCGTTGCTTGAAGGTGGTAGGGCCCTAGTGCCTTTAAGCCTTCTCGCACAGACATAAGCTGAGTCACTTTCCTTTTTAATAAGTTTAAGCATGATCTACTGTACTCTTATTATGTACTTAAGCAATCTTATTAAATAAACGTCTCTTATTATGATTATAAGTTCAAACTTAAGAATCCATCTAACATCATTATCTAATCGGCCAAGTAATTACACTACTATCCGAATTTCTACAACAAATCTTTTTTCCCACAGAATGGAGCCTGAAACCCTTTCCGAAGCCATGAACCAATGGCGCAACGGCACCATCACCAACTGGGAGTACCTGATGAAGCTGAACGGCCTCGCGGGCCGCACGTACAACGACCTCATGCAGTACCCGGTGCTGCCGTTCGTGATAGCCGACTACAGCAGCCGGATACTGGACCTCAATGACCCGGCCACGTTTAGGGATCTCAGCAAGCCCATGGCTATACAAAACAAGAATAGAGAGCAGCACTATATCAACACCTACAATGTAAGTCAGTGTCTTCTGGTGGAGTCAGTGCCTTCTGGTTCTTACTACGTAAATTGCCCATCTTCTGATTGTCATAGTGCTGTGTTGACTACAATAACAGTTGAATGCAGAAAATAGCAGGGCTTGTAACCGGTTTTCGCAAAAAGCCCCGAAATAACCCAATATGTTTACATATTTTATGGCTTTTACGTAGAACTCGTATTGTTTTTAGGTTATGACTTTATATTGTAAGAGATTTTTCGATTAAATATGAAATAGTAAAAGAAAGAACGAAAAAGAAACCGGTATTTTAGTATGGAGCAAAATACCGGTTACAAGCCCTGGAAAATAGTAGTTTATGCAACTGATACATAATGAGGGGCCTTAAAAGACGAGTGGGGTTTAATGAAACGAGCGCAGCGAGTTTCATTATAGGATCACACGAGTGTTTTAAGGCCTAATTGCATAAGCCTAAGGCCTAAGCAGGGCTTGGAACCGGTACCAAAAATACCGGTTACATACCGGTATTTATAGGTTCTTTTCATTTCGGTTCCAGAGTACCGGTAAAGAAAAAATACCGGTACTAGCAGTGAAAAATATCGGTTCTCTATAAAGGTTCCTGGCTTGAAACCGGTACCGAAGGTACCTGTTCTATATTTATGAGTTTTTTTCATTTCGGTTCCGCAGAACCGGTAAAGAACAAATACCGGAATTAGCACCGAAAAATACCGGTTCTCTATAAAGGTTCTTCCACGTGTACGCGACGTTGTCGTTTAGTGCGGTACGCATATTCGGTGCGTAACATACCTACACTACAAACGAACGCGGCGTTGCGCTGCGCGTTGCCAGCATGCCAGGCGAATCAGCGATGCGCGGTGATTCAATTCGAATTGAACACACGGCGGAAAGTGGAAGTTCATTGTTGTGTATTTATCAACCGACTTCATGATTTCGAAGGAGGAGGTTCTCAATTGGCTACTTTCCTAAAAAAATATTCGAAAATAAGGACCGTTTTAAAATCAAAGATGGCGGAAACGGGCAAAATTTTCAAAATTGTCATGGTAGTCATTTCCGACTAATTCGGGTGTGCAGATTTCGAAAATAATGTCTATTTTTAAATCCAAGATGGCGGTCATACACACTTTTAGTAAAAATCGTCATGGTAGTCATTTTCTATTAATTCAGGGATGTAGATTTCGAAAATAAAGACAATTTTAAAATCCAAGATGGCGGAAATGGATAATTTTGTCAAAATCGTCATGGTAGTCATTTCCGACTAATTAGGGTGTGCAGATTTCGAAAATGATGTCTATTTTGAAATCCAAAACCGCGGTCATACACTTTTTTGGTAAAAGTCATCATGTTAGTCGTTTCCGATTAATTCAGGGGTGTAGATTTCGAAAATAAGGACCGTTTTAAAATCAAAGATGGCGGAAACGGGCAAAATTTTCAAAATCGTCATGGTAGTCATTTCCGACTAATTCGGGTGTGCAGATTTCGAATATAATGTCTATTTTTAAATCCAAGATGGCGGTCATACACATTTTTAGTAAAAATCGTCATGGTAGTAATTTTCTATTAATTCAGGGATGTAAATTTCGAAAATAAAGACAATTTTTAAATCCAAGATGGCGGAAATGGATAATTTTGTCAAAATCGTCATGGTAGTCATTTTCGACTAATTAGGGTGTGCAGATTTCGATAATGATGTCTATTTTGAAATCCAAGACCGCGGTCATACACTTTTTTGGTAAAAGTGATCATGTTAGTCGTTTCCGATTAATTCAGGGGTGTAGATTTCGAAAATAAGGACCGTTTTAAAATCAAAGATGGCGGAAACGGGCAAAATTTTCAAAATCGTCATGGTAGCCATTTCCGACTAATTCGGGTGTGCAGATTTCGAAAATAATGTCTATTTTTAAATCCAAGATGGCGGTCATACATATTTTTAGTAAAAATCGTCATGGTAGTCATTTTCTATTAATTCAGGGATGTAGATTTCGAAAATAAAGACAATTTTAAAATCCAAGATGGCGGAAATGGATAATTTTGTCAAAATCGTCATGGTAGTCATTTTCGACTAATTAAGGTGTGCAGATTTCGAAAATGATGTCTATTTTGAAATCCAAGACCGCGGTCATACACTTTTTTGGTAAAAGTCATCATGTTAGTCGTTTCCGATTAATTCAGGGGTGTAGATTTCGAAAATAAGGACCGTTTTAAAATCAAAGATGGCGGAAACGGGCAAAATTTTCAAAATCTTCATGGTAGTCATTTCCGACTAATTCGGGTGTGCAGATTTCGAAAATAATGTCTATTTTTAAATCCAAGATGGCGGTCATACACATTTTTAGTAAAAATCGTCATGGTAGTCATTTTCTATTAATTCAGGGATGTAGATTTCGAAAATAAAGACAATTTTAAAATCCAAGATGGCGGAAATGGATAATTTTGTCAAAATCGTCATGGTAGTCATTTTCGACTAAATAGGGTGTGCAGATTTCGAAAATATTGTCTATTTTGAAATCCAAGACCGCTGTCATACACTTTTTTGGTAAAACTCATCATGTTAGTCGTTTCCGATTAATTCAGGGGTGTAGATTTCGAAAATAAGGACCGTTTTAAAATCAAAGATGGCGGAAACGGACAAAATTTTCAAAATCGTCATGGTAGTCATTTCCGACTAATTCGGGTGTGCAGATTTCGAAAATAATGTCTATTTTTAAATCCAAGATGGCGGTCATACACATTTTTAGTAAAAATCGTCATGGTAGTCATTTTCTATTAATTCAGGGATGTAGATTTCGATAATAAAGACAATTTTAAAATCCAAGATGGCGGAAATGGATAATTTTGTCAAAATCGTCATGGTAGTCATTTTCGACTAATTAGGGTGTGCAGATTTCGAAAATGATGTCTATTTTAAAATCCAAGACCGCGGTCATACACTTTTTTGGTAAAAGTCATCATGTTAGTCGTTTCCGATTAATTCAGGGGTGTAGATTTCGAAAATAAGGACCGTTTTAAAATCAAAGATGGCGGAAACGGGCAAAATTTTCAAAATCGTCATGGTAGTCATTTCCGACTAATTCTGGTGTGCAGATTTCGAAAATAATGTCTCTTTAGAAATCCAAGATGGCGGTCAAACAGTTTCTTGGTAAAAATCGTCATGGTAGTCATTTTCGATTAATTCAGGGAAGTAGATTTCGAAAATAAAGACCGTTTTAAAATCCAAGATGGTGAAAATGGATAATTTTGTCAAAATCGTCATGGTAGTCGTTTTCGACTAATTCGGGTGTGCAGATTTCGAAAATAATGTCTTTTTTAAATCCAAGTTAGCTCTCGCACACTTATTTGGTGAAAATCGAATGAGTGTCGTTTTAGATTAATTTGGGGATTTAAATTTCGAAAATAAATACCGTTTTAAAATTGAAGATGTCTGAAATGGACAATTTTATTAAAATCGTCATGATAGTCTTTTTTGTCTCATTTGGATGTATACTGTGTAGATTTCGAAAATATTGTGTGTTTTAAAATCCAAGATGGCGGCCATACACTTTTTTCGAAAACAATTTTATGGTAGTCGCTTGTGATTAATTGACGGGTGTAGATTTCGATATAAGGACCGATTTGAGATCCAAGATGGGTGTTAAAGGACAATTATTGTAAAAATAGTCATAGTAGTCATTTTCCACCAAACTCAAATTGTTATGAGTGTTATGATGACATTGAACCTAGAAGAACTCAATCCCCTAAGGCATTGGTTTTTACCTAGTCTAGGGGTCGAAAGTTTGACCACTCCACACCGACTTGTCTGTACAAAAATCCTGTTGTGTAACTATTACGTAACATGATGTCTATATGTACAATAAAGCTATTCTTATTATTTATTATTATTATTTTTACTAATTCATGTGTGTAGATTTAGAAAATAATTTTTGTTTTAAAATACAAGACGGCAGTCATACAATTTTAGTAAAAATCGTTATAGTAGTCTCTGTTGATTAATTCGGCAATGTGAATTCCGACAATAAACACTATTTTAAAATATAAGATAGCAATGATGACCTATTTGTGAAAATCTTCATGGTAATCCTGTTCGACTGATTCAGGTGTTTAGATTTTGAGAAAAGGGTCTGTTTTAAATTCCAATATGGCGGCCATACACTTTTTTCTGGATAATCGTTATGGTAGTCATTTTCGATTTAATCGGGGATACAAAATAGTATATAGCCGCCATCTCGAATTTTAAAACAGAATTTGTTTTTGAAATCTACATTTCAGAATAACGACGATTTTTATAAATGAATGACAATTTCTGCCATCTTGGATTTTGAAACGGACTTTATTTTCGAAATCTACTTCCCTGAATTAATCGAAAATGACTAACATGATGACTTTTACCAAAAAAGTGTATGACCGCGGTCTTGGATTTTAAAATAGACATCATTTTCGCCTGAATCTACACGCCTGAATTAATCGAAAATGGCTAAAATAACAAGTAAAGTATGTGATCGTCATCTTCGATTTTAAAATAGACATTATTTTCGAAATCTATAGTTCCCGAATTAGTCGAAAACGACTTCCATGACGAATTTGTCAATTTTTTTCATTTCCGCCATCTTTTATTTTAAAACAGTCCTTATTTTCGAAGCCTTCACCCCTGAATTAATCAAAAATGACGTCCATTACGATTTTTAAGTAAAATGCGTATGGCCACCATCTTTGATTTCAAAACAGAGATTGTTTTCGAAATCTACACCCCCAAATTAGTCGAAAACGACTACCATGACGATTTTGACAAAATTTTTCCATTTCCACCGTCTTGTATTTTAAAACGGTCTTTATTTTCGATTTAAAGATTTTTACCACAAAAGTGTATGACCGCCATCTTGGATTTTAAAATAGGCATTATTTTCGAAATCTGCACACCCGAATTAGTCGAAGACGAAAACCATAACGATTTTGACAAAAATTTCCGTTTCCGCCATCTTTGATTTTAAAACGGTCCTTATTTTCGAAGTCTTCTTCCCTGAATTAATCAAAAATGACGTCCATTACGAATTTTATGTAAAATGTGTATGGCCGCCATCTTGGATTTTGAAACAAAAATTTTTTTCGAAATCTACACCCCCAAATTAGTCGAAGACGACTACCATGACGATTTTGACAAAATTTTTCCATTTCCGCCATCTTGTATTTTAAAACGGTCTCTATTTTCGATTTAAAGATTTTTACCACAAAAGTGTATGACCGCCATCTTGGATTTTAAAATAGGCATTATTTTCGAAATCTGCACACCCGAATTAGTCGAAGACGAAAACCATGACGATTTTGACAAAAATTTCCGTTTCCGCCATCTTTGATTTTAAAACGGTGCTTATTTTCGAAGTCTTCTTCCCGGAATTAATCAAAAATGACGTCCATTACGATTTTTATGTAAAATGTGTATGGCCGCCATCTTGGATTTTGAAACAAAAAATTTTTTCGAAATCTACACCCCCAAATTAGTCGAAGACGACTACCATGACGATTTTGACAAAATTTTCCATTTCCGCCATCTTGGATTTTAAAACGGACTTTATTTCCAATTTAACGATTTTTACCAAAAAAGTGTATGACCGCCCTCTTGAATTTCAAAATAGACATTATTTTCGAAATCTGCACACCCAAATTAGTCGAAAATGACTGCCATGACCAATTTGACAAAATTTTCCATTTCCGCCATATTTATTTATAAAACCGTCCTTATTTCCGGAATCTACACCTATGAATTAATCGGGAATGACTGCTATTACGATTTTTAAGTAAAAAGTGTATGGCCGCCATCTTGGATTTTAAAACGGTCTTCATTTTCGATTTAACGATTTTTACCAAAAAAAGTGTATGACCGCCATCTTGGATTTCAAAATGGACATTATTTTCGAAATCTGCACACCCAAATTGGTCGAAAATGACTACCATGACGATTTTGACAAAATTGTCCATTTCCGCCATCTTTGATTTTTAAACGGATATTACTTTCGAAATCTACACACCTGAATTAATCGAAAATGACTACCATAACGATTTTTACCAAAAAAGTGTTTGACCGCCATCTTGGATTTCTAAATGGACATTATTTTATATTATCAAAATATTGCATTGTCACTCGATATAGGTACATATGCGTGAAAAATTTCAGCTCAATCGGAAATCGGGAAGTTGGTCATTTGAACCATGGGCAACGGACAGGTGAAACTAAATAAAAACCTTTAAAAACATACTACCTAATCCCTGTTATTTGGGGGGTCCAATATGGGAGTCCAGGTTTTCCGCACGTACAAATAAACATAAGTTCGATCACCAACTGACGAACGATACAAATGAACGCAGCGAGTGAGCGAGCGCCGAGCGGACAAAGCCGACGCCACGAGTCAGAGAGAGAGAACAAATCCTTTAATACGCGGCGACAAGTAATACCGGTACCTATGCGTGATTCGGAACCGTTACCAAGTCTAATACAGGTTTATGGTTCAAGGCCACAATACCGGTTCCCATTAAATACCTGTAATTCAAGCCCTGAATACCGGTACCTCGGAACCGGAAAATACCTGTAATTCGATCCCTGGATACCGGTATCACGGAACCGGTACCAAGTCATATACCGGTTCCTGGTTCGAAGCCACGATACCGGTTCCGAAAAATACCTGTAATTCGATCCCTGGATACCGGTACCACGGAACCGGTACCAAGTCATATACCGGTTCCTGGTTCGAAGCCACGATACCGGTTCCGAAAAATACCGGTATCACGATACCGGTTCCGAAAAATACCGGTATTTCAAGCCCTGGGCCTAAGGTACAGTTGCATACATTACTTTATCTACACACATATTGCAAGTACTCAAAGATGGGTTCAGAAGCCGAAGGCAATTGACCTGCATTACGAGGTAGATAAATACAAGTGCTGAAACATACCCACAGGTGTTAGCTTAATAAAAATAAATAAGTTACTGATAAGGAAAGTATATTTATTTATTATAATAGTTAATAGTAAACATTTACATTTTCGCAATTAAAAATGTTTCGACAAACAATAACTGACAAGTTGATATCAGAAATGGCGGCCGTACAAACTTCTGTCGCGAGTTTTTTTTTTATATTAGCCAACGAACGAAGTCCTTATTCTCATGTCATCCGAGATCAAAATGTCGTGCGGTTTATGTCAAAAAATATATCGTACTGACGTTTCGTATCGACAACATTTTAAAATCTATGGATACTAGAATATAAACCCATTGAAATTGTGTTGGTTTTGACAGCTGTTCCAAATTTGAAACTCATAACAACAATATTTGAGCATGTAAAGTTAAATTTACATTACTGCCACAGATAATAAACTTATCATAGTGAAATCGTTTGTTGTAATGCCTCCTTTGTTGTAATCGTTTGTGTCATTGCCTACGGTTTTTGAACGCATTTTAGAGGACTTACAATATGAGTGTAGGTAAACTATATTTTCTACTTTCTTTTGGGTAATAATACTAATGAAAGAAAAAACAGTACGATTGTCTCTGAGGCTGTCCACTAACAAACTACCCTAGCTATACTGTATCTACCCTAAAGCTCCGCGTAAACGCCGGGACATACTGTTTTTTCGAGGTATTTTATAATTCATTTAGATCATGCCTTGCTTAACTTTGTGACGGAGCCTTACTTTGACCGTCAGGACCTGAAGGCAGCTCGGAGGGAAGGTTGTGGAGCTCTAGCGTCACGCGAGCCCCACCACTACGCGTCGTTATACTCGAATCCTGGTTGCGTTTTGCACTACCTCGTGCGGCTACCCCCGTTCACACAACTGCTGCTGCACTACCAAGGTACACTTTACTGTGGCCCTCGGGACCTGAAGACGGCTCGGAGGGATAGTTGCGGAGCTCCAGTGTCACGCGAGCCTCACCACTACGTGTCGTTGTTCTCGAATCCTGGTTGCGTGTTGCACTACCTCGTGCGGCTACCCCCGTTTACACAACTGCTGCTGCACTACCAAGGTACACTTTACTGTGGCCCTCGGGACCTGAAGACGGCTCGGAGGGATAGTTGCGGAGCTCCAGTGTCACGCGAGCCTCACCACTACGTGTCGTTGTTCTCGAATCCTGGTTGCGTGTTGCACTACCTCGTGCGGCTACCCCCGTTCACACAACTGCTGCTGCACTACCAAGGTACACTTTACTGTGGCCCTCGGGACCTGAAGACGGCTCGGAGGGAAAGTTGCGGAGCTCCAGTGTCACGCGAGCCTCACCACTACGTGTCGTTGCCTGCTCGTGTAATCCTGGTTGCGTGCTGCATTACCTCGTGCGGCTACCCCCGTTCACACAACTGCTGCTGCACTACCAAGGTACACTTTACTGTGGCCCTCGAGACCTGAAGACGCCTCGGAGGGAAAGTTGCGGAGCTCTAGTGTCACGCGAGCCTCACCACTACGTGTCGTTGTACTCGAATCCTGGTTGCGTGTTGCACTACCCCGTGCGGCTACCCCCGTTTACACAACTGCTGCTGCACTACCAAGGTACACATTACTGTGGCCCTCGGGACCTGAAGTGAAGACGGCTCGGAGGGAAAGTTGCGGAGCTCCAGTGTCACGCGAGCCTCACCACTACGTGTCGTTGCCTGCTCGTGTAATCCTGGTTGCGTGCTGCGCTACCTCGCGCGGCTACCCCCGTTCACACAACTGCTGCTGCACTACCAAGGTACAACTTACAGTGACCCTCGAGGTTGCGGAGCTCTAGGTACTCTCACCTGCAGAATTGCGTACCCAATTTATTTATTAATTCATAACGTGGGTATACATTATTCAAAACCATCACTTAGAGGTAATTCATCAGCTTCTAGACGCCCATTGCGGAATTGTTTTATCTTCAGGTTCTAACTTGTACTTCCTTTGTCCTTTGTCATCTAATTTTTCTTCTAAAAGACTTTTAGGGGTTGTACGTTGTTTTATAGACTACATTTTCGCAGAATATTGGTTCATAGAAAATGTTTCTCATATTTTCATTTCATAGAGTGATCATTTGTCAGAGCTCTTACATTGTAGAATCTGGTTTTGTATATTTTTTATTGTTCAGATAAGTAGTTTTTCGAATTTCAGTTCATTACGTTTTAAATCAAATATTATTAATCTATAGTATTTAGTTTGTATAACATTTGTTTCAAAGCCTGCATATTCATAAAATGTTGTTTCTGATTTTATCAAACTTAATATTTTCGTTTCATAGAAGACTCAGTTTCTCAATACTTATTGTAATATATGTATTTATTCAAACAGAATTAAACTGTAGAATTTTCATATCAATTAAGCTGATTATTAAACTCAAATAAAAAAATTTATGTTTTATTAATGTATTTCATTTAATATATTTGATTTAGCAATATGTTTAATTTTACTATTCTAATTGTACTATTATAACAACAGTTTGTTTCTGTGGGGGTCGCAATTCTAACCTAACCTAACCTACTTTTCTGGTAACAGTTTGTTTCTGTGGGGGTCGCAGTTCTAATCTAACCTAACCAACTTTTCTGGCAACCGTTTGTTTCTGTAGGGGTCACAGTTCTAACCTAACCTAACCATCTTTTCTGGCAACAGTATGTTTCTGTGGGGGTCGCAGTTCTAACCTAACCTAACCAACTGTTCTGGCAACCGTTTGTTTCTGTGGGGGTCGCAGTTCTAACCTAACCTAACCAACTTTTCTGGCAACCGTTTGTTTCTGTAGGGGTCTCAGTTCTAACCTAACCTAACCAACTTTTCTGGCAACCGTTTGTTTCTGTAGGGGTCGCAGTTCTAACCTAACCTAACCAACTTTTCTAGCAACAGTTTGTTTCTGTAGGGGTCGCAGTTCTAACCTACCCTAACCAACTTTTCTGGCAACAGTTTGTTTCTGTGGGGGTCACAGTTCTAACCTAACCTAACCAACTTTTCTGGAAACAATTTATTTCTGGGGGGCCGCAATTCTAACCTAACCTAGCCAACTTTTACGGCAACCGTTTGTTTCTGGATTTTTTTTGTGTGTGTAACAGATCTAATATCATTATGTATATTCTTTGCAATTAATGTAAATGAAGTGCATAAATACTAAAATAATAATATTGGAAAAGAAAATACTGGAACTAAATATTATATAAAACAGTAACTATGAAACAACAATCTATGAAATCTGTGTCTACGAAACAAAAATACATGAAATATGATTCTAGTGTTCGATAATTTTGTAAATTAAAAAAGTTTGATAGCAATATACATGGAACTGAATGTCTGTGAAATATGTTTTAACCAACTGAATAGTCTATGAAACAATAATATTGGAACAGAAAGTATATGAACCAAATAATCTATGAAATAATTTCTGAGAAACGAAATTCTATGAATTTTCTGTCTATGAAAGAGGGTGACACCGACTTTTAGGGCTATATACATTCTACGCCAAGGTGACTGTTGCGTCCCACCATACATTGAGATCTTTGGTCTGGTTGCACTGTTCATAATCGGCGGACATATTAAAGTGACTGAATGTCAGCTGCATCAAACCATCTGCCACCGTTAAAACGCTCGCAAATTTTTTGTATGGTATTTAGTTATCTGCTTAGACAAGTTAATCAGCCTGTGTTAAGACTGCCATTCCACTAAACCGGAGACACGCGGAAACAACCAACAGCAACATCCTCTGCTTACCTCTGCGTCAGTGAAAGGCAGTTTATTAGGTTTTTCCGCACGTCGTCGCTCATCTACGCCTTAGTGAAAAAACAGCCTATCAGACAACCACTAACTTGTCATCTGACAAAACCTTAGCAAACGATATTTTGGCCACAGATTGTTTATGCAACACTTCTTGTGTCAATGAAGATATACGAAATATTTTTATATCTAACAGACAATAACTTCGACATGCCGGACCGCACGTTCCACTCGCTGGCGACCACGTGGCGACTCATCACCAACGACTCGCCCACCGACGTGAAGGAGCTGATCCCTGAACTGTACTACCTGCCCGAGCTCTTCCACAACGATGAAGGTACTCATACCTACTGATTTGTAATTGTAACAGGGGCATATAACCCAAGTAACACATCAAAGCAGTATAACGGCCGTCTTACAGCATATCTGTATGCTTTTAGCATTTTGAGTTCGTTTTATAGTAGCATTATAAACGTTTATAGTGCTGATGTAGGTCTTAAATGGGCACAAATTATCCAGCTTGAGATCCTATACAGGTCATTTAATAGCATTACAGGCGCATTATGTCTGCGCTATTAGCATTATCGTTGTCATGGAAAGTGCCAATCGCATTAAAGAAGCATTAGTACGCTCTATTAAGTTGCCAACCGCATTAAAGAAGTATTAATACGGCCAAAAAACTTGCTAATCGCAGTAAAGAAGCATTAGTACTCTCGATTACCTTGCCAATCGCAATACAAAAGCATTATTACTAGCATAAGAGAGTAGTAAAATAAACCTTACGTCAATGCAAAAACGTCTCTAATACCGACGGAACAAATGTTATAATACAATGAACATTGTGATTTAACTACTTTGTCTCGCAATATAAAATGGACGAAGACGGTACAAAACACTGAATGAGTGACACGTCATATTTGTTTGCATCGTAACAAAATTTATAAAAGTTTTTGACTCTTTTACGTTATTATATCCTTCAAATATTACTGCGCAATGTAGTTTACTGTAAATGTGTATATAAGTTTCATTGAAATTTTTCACGCGCCTTTGATTTATTGTGGTTTTGCTATAAAATATTATAAAAAGATATGCGTCAAATAAACAAAACAATTGTGTAATCCTCGTATAGAACGAGTTTCACATTATTAACATAATAGTGTTGCTTGAGCAGTCTTAAATTAAGTTATTTCATTATTATATAGGTATTTTCCTTGTATAAATAGGTCCGCATGATTTTATTTTTAGGTTATAAATTATTTACAAAATGGCGTTGGTCTATATAGACGGAGAGCTAGCCACGTCAGATATGACACAATAATGAGAGCAATCAAACCCCTCTAGTCAGTTTTGTATACTATGCTTATTTCTAGATCTGGACATCTGGCAGCTTTAAAGTAGTGGAGGTCAAAGAATGCAAACCATTTCAAGAAAACAAATCCTAGAGATCTGGGTTTGATGCAATATTATGAGAAACTATACAAATACTATACAATATTAAGAGAAATTATACAAAAGTTTATGTTGGGGGAAAGTAGTGACAAACAATGTCTTCATAGTTTGTCGCCTACTGTTTTTGTTTCCGTAATAATACACAATATTTTTTGGTCTAACGTTTTTTATCGATTTTTGACCAGTTTTGAGTCGTTATTCCAACATATTCACTATAGATAGAATTATAAGGCAAACGACTATCGGTTCTTGAATCTTTTATCTCCATTCTGTAGAGCCGGATCTTGAAATAAATGAGCCGTAATTTTTTTATGATATTTTTAAAATATGGTCTAAAAAAACACTTTTTTCGATATTCGAATGGTGTAAAGAATCTTACATATACGTAATCTACATATTAGGGTTCCTCTTTGATGTCTCTAAAAACTGTAGAGAGATTTTAATTTTTAACTAATTGACACAAAATTTATGACCATAAAACCACTTTTTTAGCCTAAACCGGTTCGACTTTGATGTCAAATATCTCGAAGACAATGAATATTGAAGTAAATATAGGATACTATATTTACTTGTTTAAAGGCGTTACTGATAATATGATAAGCTATATACATCAGTGGAAAACTATGTGAATCAGATCTAAGGTCGTTGGCTCCAGGGAGCCCCTTAAAATATAGGCCCTGTCCTTTATAACTGAGACAACTTCGGCAGTTTTTACCTAGTTTGGTATTACTATTTTCCAATTAAAACATTTTGCTAGTCTGTCACTGTGACCTCCACCCATTAAAAACTGCCAGATGCCAGGATCTAGCAATGGTAATAGTATAGCAATCTAACCAGACGGGTTTTGTTGCTCTCATTATTGTGTCATATCTGACGTGTCTCTTAGTCCAATAGCAGCTCAATGACCCTTAAAAAAAGGTTCTTAATGCCTACAGCATTACACGTGAATAATTATGCTATTAAACAACATTAAGCATTTATTTATGCCATTGTAGAACCTAAGGCACTAAAACAGCTAAAAGCTGTATAGGGGCTGTTCATAAATTACGTCATCAATTTTTGATAATTTTTTACCCCCCCCCCCCTAAAATAATCTAACCCTCCCCTGCCCAATAAATGCGTTAAAAAAAAATGCGTTTGTAGCTTAATTGTAAAATAAAAAACCATTTAGTAGATAATATTTTATTGCATTAAAAGTTTATAGAAACACGACTTTCATTCCTTTTTTTACACATTGAAGCACTTTTTAAAGATGCGAGAGATATGATGTGATCTTCGGAATGACGCCTCCCCCCCCACCCCTCCTACGTCATGCTACCATCATCCGATGTCCAGACCCCCCAATTTAAAATTACGTAATTTATGAACAGCCCCTTATAGTGAATTACTTGGCTTTATAATGGTTTATATTATTGCTATTATACAGCATTAGGAATGTATTACCTACCTATAAATGCTATTGTACACCCTAAGGCATTAATAATAGCTAAAAGCTGTATAGCGAATTTACGTGGCATTATAATGGTTAATATTCATGCTCTTAAACAGCATTAAGCATTTATTTATGCTATTGTAGAACCTAAGGCACTAAACCACGCCGAAGCATTAGTGTAGCAAACCAAAACGCAACTGTACAGCATTCAGCTGTACAGTTGCATTTTGGTTCGCTGCACTGAAACTAAAGGCTTTAAAAAAGCATTTACATATGCCATTATACAACCGTTATACAGCTCGAAGCATCATATAATGCGACAAATTGCTCGGTGAACGTATATAAGAGTTTATACGGTCCTTAAGTTCGAAATTAGTTAACTATTCATATGTTATAATGCTTCCTGTGTTACTTGGGAACCGTCAGTTAGATTTAAAACAAAATATTGGACACGTATTTTTTCTTTTGACAATTAAACAAACCAAAAATAATTCAGATATATCCGTGCAACTTGACTTATCGCGCCTTTTCCTTGTCTTTTTCTTCTTTAATTAACGAAAGAAAAAATACGTTATGAATATATTTTGACAATGTAACTGACGGACTAATTTATTATAGTATTTTATGCAACAGTTGTATAAGAGGGGTCAAAAAAGGTGAGTGGCGTGGGTAACAATTTGAGCCGTAGGCGCAGCCGGAGGCGAAAATTGTTAAGAAAAACGCCACGAACATTTTTTGACCTACTTATACGACGTTGCATACAACACTTTTTCTACGACTACACATATTTTTACAAAAAATGCGAAATTGAACACTTCATGGATATTGCAGTTATTTTGTCAACATAATCAACGATAATAAGTTTCACCTTTTAAAACATACAGTGTTTTCAAGAATACTAACACAAACACACACCGTCGTTATTACATCAATTATCAAAGAGCGACAGAGATTAGTAAAAATATATTATTTTCAAAGTTTGCAGTTTGCCATCACAAACGAAACGAATGGCAAACGTAAAAACTACAAAGTATGTCTATGGTTCTTTTCATTTTTTTCTTTTTTAAAGTTTTTTTTTCTAAAAATGCTACGTTTATTTAGGTTTCTTAGGTTGGCAGTAATGTATTTTCTTCTAAAGTCCTGATTGCACGCGATATTCTATTTTGGCGGTTTTATTTAACAGTTGTTTTTTTGGGGAATAGACTAGATAGACTTTTCTTCGAGTATATTATCTATGTGTTTCTTCGACGATATAGATGATGACGAATGTATAAATGATAGATAAACGGGAGTAGAAAAAAATAAATTGTTGGGTTCACAGGGCACCTCTGTTAGCAGTTGCATTATATCACATAATAACCCTAGGGTCTTTATGAAGAATAGACTAGATAGACTTTTTTGAAATTGCATAAGACCTGCTTTTATATTCGTTTGCGGGACCATATAATTGACAGATAAACGTACCGGAGTAGAAAAACATTTTTTTAAAATCCAGGATAACACCTTATCAAAAGAATGTCTGCTTGAAATGCGGGTATTTCAAGTAAAATTATAAATCTAATGTCTTGGAGAAGTTGAAGTCGATAAGGAGCTTCTGTTTAAAATAGTTTAATAGTATATGGCGCATTGTTGATAGAAGTCAAATTACACAGTAAAATGCGCCCCGGCTCCAGCCTCTTCATGAGAATCGTACATTACTCAACGTGTCAACAGGCTTGAATCTCGGCATGCGTCAATGCGGTGCTTGCGTGGACGACGTGGAGCTTCCGGCGTGGGCGGCGGACGCGCGTCTGTTCACGCTCGTGCACCGCCAGGCGCTCGAGGCGCCGCTCGTCACCGAGAGCCTGCCGCACTGGATCGACCTCGTGTTCGGCTACAAGCAGACCGGCCAGGCCGCCATCGACGCCGTCAACGTGTTCCCGCACTGCGTGAGTCCCGAATGCCATGTTCAATCGCGTAACAAAGACAAAGATGCTCGAGAAATAGTTATTTGTGCAACAAGAGAGGAAAGTTGGTTTTTCTTGAGAGTGTTGATTTTGAGTCCCGAGTAAGCGAAAGATTCTATAATTGAATCACAAGCGAAGCGAGTGATTCTAAGTTAGAATGTTGAGCGTGGTGAGGAACTCAAAAACACGAGATGTAAAATAACTTTGCTATCGTGTAACACATACAACTTTTCACTTCAAACTCAAACATTTATTCAGTAAGTAGGCCACAAGGGCACTTTTACACGTCAAAGAGAGAAAAAAAAATCAAACTACACCGGTTCTAACCCTACACCTCTGACCCGAGAAGAATTATGTCCGGCAAGAAACTCGGCGGGACTTATTTTTTCAAAACAACAGTACATCAAAACTAATCAATACATATAAGTGCGTTGTTCTATAAGAAAACATATCAAACCAAGGTTAGATTAACCAACAATAGGTTATAGTTTAAGAAAAATACCAAAGAAAAAAGATGAGTCCAAATCTGACTATTGAAAATGAATTACATACAAGTTTGATATACTTTCTTACCTGAACTGTGTCTTCTACATAAATTTCCAAATTATAATAATCCATCATCAACAGTTAGAAACAAATTTTGAATTTAAATAAAAATAAAAAATCGGTTGTCTGTTAAGTCGGTTTACTGACGATAGTTGAACGTGACAACGTCATAAGAACGATTGTGCCTCTTTGTCGCTCGTTCCGCGCTCTCGTTTGCGTTCAAGCCTTAAATGGAACGCCTCAGAGCGAGGTAACGCCGCATGAGTCATGTTTTTTCGTGCGTGCAGCCGGCTCCATCGAATTATAAGACGTTGTCACGTCAAAAAAAAGTAAGTGATTCTAGTATACAATAAACATACTATTTCTAAATTATCCTTAGAGATGTATAAGGTCTCCAAGTGTCTTGATCTATATCTATATATATATATAACTCAAAGGTGACTGACTGGCATAGTGATCTATCAACGCACAGTCCAAACCGCTGGTTCTAGAGATTCCAAATTTGGCACGTAGGTTCCTTATAAGGCATAAGGATGCACTTAGAAATTATTTTTAAAAATTTACCTCCTAAGGGGGGAAATGGGGTTCAAAGTTTGTATGGGAAACGAGATTAGTTCACCTATTTTATTCGAAACTTTACAGGAGTATTCCTAACGATAAATGAGAAAACAAGTGTTTCAGCTTTTTTGAGAATTCAACGCATAAGGGGGAAATGTGGTGACAAAATTTAAATATCAACATGGGTATTGTTTCTATGGTTTATCGGGTCGCTGATTACGAAATCAACACTTAAGGGGGTGAAATGGGGGTTGATAGTTTGTATGGGGAATTTTTAAACGTTGAACCAATTTAGATGAAACTTGGTATAGAGATAGTTTGTGTACCGGGAAACGACATGGGACAGTTTTTATCTCGAAAATCGATCTTTAAGGGGGTGAAATGGGGGTTGGAGGTTTGTATGGAGATTTTTTTACCGCGAACCGATTTAGATAATTTTGTTGTGGATATAGTTTGAGTCCTAGGAAACAATATAGAATATTTTTTAAGCCGAAAATCAATCTTAGAGGGGTAGAAAATATGTTAGTAGTTTGTATGGCGAATTATTAACCGCTGAACAGACGATTGAAATGAAACTTGGTACATATTATATAGATTGAGTCGCGGTAAACAATATAGGATAGTTTTTATCTCGAAAATCAACCCTCTAGGGGGTGAAACGGGGGTTGAAAGTTTGTATGGGAAATTAATAACCGTTGAACCTATTTAGATGATTTGGTATGGAGATATTTTGCGTTCTGGGGAAGGATATATAATAGTTGTTATCCCAGAAGTCATTCCTTAAGCGGGTAAAAAGGAGGGTGGATCACTAATTCCACGCAAATGAAGTCGCGGGGAAAAGCTTCTATTCAAGAGTAGAAATCTGTATTAATCATAATCTCTCAGTAGTAAGTCGTTGATGGCGTAACAATTAAACAATTATTGCAATAATTTCTTTAAAATAAAAAATGAGGGAACCGCCGTCTTCAAAACGTGGTATACCGAAACCTCCAGAATGTAACGAATACTTTTCCGAAAACCGCTTCTAAATCAGTTCAGCGAAACGCAAGATGATCGCGGACAAACATACATTCCTACATACAGACATACGAGTCTAACTGAGAACCTCCTTTTTTAGTACTTTTAGTACGCGGGCGAAGCCGCGGGAAAAAGCTAGTATTCTATATAATTAAAAAAATATGGATAATCAAGCACCGAATGTTGTGTCTAAAGCCAATTAAACTAAAATTAAATATGATTAATAAAAAGTTACGTAAATGTGTTACCCCAGTTAGCCTAAACAGACCGGTCTCCACAAACAGCACCCGTTCACGAGTATGACGCATATCTCAGCCATCGCCTCCCTCACCTTTCTTCGGGAAAGTGGCCTCATTAGTGAGAACATATATTAAAGGTTAAAAATATGTATTTCGAATTTGTAATATCCCGAAATATGAAGTGGCAGTTCATGGCCTTCACTAAATTAAAAAACTACTTTGTGTCACTCCCTGGAGTGACGAAAGTGCGATTTTCGTCACTGTGTATTCGCAGGGAAGTAGGCTTGTTCGAGCTGCTGAGGTGAAAAATAAATAATTCGGCTGTGGTCGTTTGGCGTGTTCTGCGTCCGATTGTAAAGCTCATCGCTCGACTCAAATCGAGTCACACATAACTGCAAGATTTAGAATTTCTAGCTATGTATCCGCAATTTGCAGACATACTACGGCTTCGACCCGGAGACGTTGTCCGACGAGGTGGACCGCACGGCGGCGGCGGCCATGGTCCGCACGTACGGCCAGGCGCCGCGCCAGCTGCTGCGCGCGCCGCACCCTCACCGCGCGCCCGACCTGGCGCCTACTACTGACAGACAGGTATATTCTTGTCCAAGAAGTAGCATATGATAAATATTTTAGACCTTCACTGTACCATCATCATTTCAGCCGAAAGACGTCCACTGCTGGACAAAAGCCTCCCCCAAGGATCTTCACAACGATCGGTCACTCGCCGCCCTTAACCAGCTTTTTCCCGCGACTCTAACCAGATCGTCGGTCCACCTAGTCTGGGGCCTTCCCACACTGCGTCTTCCCGCCCCATCGGCCATCGGTTCTGCGAGCAATGTGGTCCGCCCACTGCCACTTAAGCCTGGCAATTCACTGTACCATACGAACCGCAAATACATGTTTAAATTTCAGGGTGTCAGTAAAAATGTTGACTAGCTTATTTAATCTAAATTTTAGTTAAATTTCCTAGCATGCTGGGTACACAAACCTTCAGATGAATAGTAAACACCTTCTCACATGGCGACCTTGCCACTGCAGCCATACATATACACAGAACTGTGTTAATCTTGTTGTAGCCCCAAGTGTGGGCTGGGGTGGAGGGCGCGCGCTGGGGCCGGTACTGCGGCTCGCCGGCGCTGGGCGCGCCGCGGGTGGCGCTGCGGCGCGCGCTGGGCGGCGCGCGGCTGGCCCCGCTGCCCGAGCGCGCGCACGCCGCCGCCGCCGCGCCGCCGCACAACGCTCTCCTAGCTTTGCCTGCTGACCACGGTATGTACAACCTGCACCAAGATTTTAAATAGTACATTATTGCAGAGGACGGGAAAGATAAATTCGTGGACGAGCGATTTTTTCGGACCAAGCGCAGCTGAGTCCAAGAATTTGTATTCCCGCCGAGGCATGTATAATGATTTTCTCCAAATGTGCGAGGAAATAAAATAAATTACATATTTAATGCATAATTAAATATCATGAATTTCTGAATTAGCTTCCCTTTACAATATTTTTTTTAGTATATAACACTACTTATACAGCCAATCATCTGCCAAAGTTTATTCAAATAATATTTAAAAATCAATATTCGTCATAAACTATTTAAGACAGTATTAAATATGCTCTTTTCACACAACTGTAAAAGCCTAAACCTTAAAAAAGTTGTTTTGTCTTATAGATCGTATTCACACGATCAGACGCGGTGGTCCTGCAAGCTATGACACAACGAGACAACCAAGATTTTTGATCTCACTATCTCGCTCTATCCTATAGTTGGAAGGGATTCACGTTCAGACGGTGTAGATGTGGCTTAAGTAATTGGCTGTTTGAAATTATATTACTTAGTCGAATGAAATGTTTAAAAGGTAAAACACAATACATTAATGGATTTTAGTACAACTTGTCGTCCGCTAAAACAGGACAATAATGATGTTCATTTTTTTTATTTGTATTAGTAAATAATGACAAACTTCACGTACTAATTTTACTACACTAAGGTGAACATTTCCGGGCACATTGGAGAAAAATATATATATTTCAATCTTTTTAATAAATTTAAATCATTGGTAACTTATAAAAGAATGACTCAAAGTCAAAGAAAAAACTCTTAAAACCTACATTCACCAAAGTCATCCCTGACAAATAATTTAGCATAAATTGTATGTTTATTATGAATGTTACAGGCGACGTGTCGAACTCTTCTGGTGAGACCTGTCTAGCCCTCCTCTCGTGGGGCCACACCGACGGCGTCGTGCGTCTCAAGCGACGCCGCGACGCGCCGCTCGAGCCCGTGCTGCGAGTTCCCCCGCTCGACCAGGTAATTGCTAGTAGCGTGTGCCACTTACCTCGCGACTATTTCAAATTACTCTCATGCCTCGTTCACGAAACAAAAGAGCCGAGCGTAAAAAAGGCTCCATTAAGTCGCTCAGTTTCGTGTTCGTGACAAGGCAAGGGAGCCGAATACTTGTTAGCCACGGACATGTTTGCAAAAAAAATGTATATCTTCATTCATGATCTTCATGAGTATTGTTAAAGCATTTGTATTTCGCCATGAAAAGGAGCATGCTAGGTGTCCGTAAAACCGATCAAGTGCGAAACTCCCTAATTAGAAATAGACCTAAAGTACAGTCGCCATCAAATATATCGGAACGGCCACGAAACTCAAAAATATCTGGACATGCACTTTATCGCCTTGACAATAGAGGCGTTGGTCAGATATTTGTGATCACCTTGGCCGCTCCAATATATCTGATGGCGACTGTACAAGACATCACATTGAAAATAAAGAGGCTCAAATGGAAGTGGTCGGGCCATATCATCCGAGGCGCACACAAGTGGAGCAAGCGAGTCACCCTATAGTACCCAAGAGAAGAGAATTAAGCCTCAGAAACCCCTTATAAGATGGGTTGATGATATCGCGCAGGTGGCAGTCTCACCTGGAGCAGAATGGCATTGGACCGAAGAGAATGGAGAAGGTTGGAAGAGGCCTTTGCCGAAGGGCAAGCAGACAAAGAATATAAAAGATGTGAAATAATCAATGATCGGAATAGGTAGTGCCATTTCGGGTGAATGACCTTAAACATTGTACATAACATAGATACGACTTGAGATTCTTCGACTCGTATTTCTCATAGAAAATTTTCTTCAAAACGCAAAAGTAAAAAAAATTGTCATTATAAATACATCAATCATTTAAAATTACTTTCGTTTAATAATTACAATTAACAATAATACAATCATAAAATAAAACACGAAACATCAACATCATTATATTAAATAAACGTAATTAAATTATTACTTTCTTTGAAATTATAGTAGCAAACCAATTTTTTTCAATATTTTCTACTGTCAATCTATTTCTTTTAACGTCCAATATCTAACTGAAACCAAATTTTTCATAGGCTTTTTTTCATAGGTTCTTTAAAACATTTTTTAAACCAAACACAAACTTTAAAATTTTCATATCAAATCCCGGGGTTAAAAACTATATCCATACTAAGCTTACGCACCGTGTTCCCGCGAAATGGCACTACCAATTCCGATCACTGGAAATAATAGAAAGTTGAAAAATAAAAATAAAAATTATAAACTTGTTAATGGTTCTTTAAGTCTGTAAATAAAGGCTATTTTTTTATTTATTTTTTAATAAGTTGTTTACGTACAGCTGCAGTCCGTTGAAATGATGAGTATATTTGTTCAGATCACAGCAGTGGCGTCGTCCTGCGTGTCGGCGTCGTGCCCGGTCGTGATCGGGCTGCTGTCGGGGCGCGTGCTGGCGCTGCGGCCGCGGCGGGGCGGCGGCGCGGCCCTGCGCGCGCGCGCGCTCGTGCTGCACGCGCACGACGCGCGCGTCAGCGACGTGGCCGTGTGCGTGCCCGCGGGGCTGCTGGCCACGGCCAGTGTTGATGGCAAGATCGTGCTGTGGGACTTGAACAAGTCAGTTATCATTTCTTATGTCAGGCGGGCCTTACGCTTGTTTTCCACCATTGTGATATTACAAAAAAGAATTGTAACTTTTAATTTTTGAGTATTTTCGCCTTAGTATTTAGTACTTGAATTTAAAATATTGGTTCCCGTTTTAATGTCACTGCTTTTTATTTTTTGTATTTATATGTCTATTTATTCTCTTCATGACCGTCACATTTTTAATGTAAATTTAACAATTTAAGTTAAAAAAAATACCACGACGGTGGCAAACAAGCATACGGCCTGCCTGATGGTAAGCAGTTACCGTAGCCTATGGACGCCTGCAACCCCAGAGGATTCACATGCGCGTTGCCTACCCTTTAGGAACCTATTCACTCCTTTTTTGAAGAACCTCATAATGTAGCCCACTGGGAAAACCTTGGCAGGGAGTTCATTCCACAGCCACAGCGTTCGTTTAATTTAATTTAATTTTAATCTGTACGTTTTTGTTTAATCATTTTAAATTGTAAGTACTGATATGGACATGCTGTCTGAAATAAAATAAATCATTTCATTTACCTTCAAAGTCATTGTTTAAATAACTGACAAATAGTCCACGATTTAAATTCCTCATCTCCCCCGTAGACTAACCTACATCCGCACGCTCCCCAACCGCGACATGCTGCCAGTCACGCACGTCGCGATCAGCGAGACGCTGTGTGACGTGGCGAGCGTGCACGACGTGACGGCGCCGAGCACGCCGACCGCGCCGACCACGCCGACTACGCCGACTACGCCGACCACGCCGGCCGACGACGACTCGTACGAGAAGGACGCGGAGAACTACAAGTCGCTTATACGCGTGCACACGGTCAATGGGAGGTTTGTCGGTGAGTTGATGTAACTATTGCATACAGCGTCGATGGACGCCTTGGGCCTGAGCGTCATATAATCATGAAAGGAAGATCTGTTCTAACTTTTATTAAAGTTATTTGTTCTAACTTTAAAATATAGGCCCTGCCCTGTAATAGTGAGTCAGCGTTGGCAGTTTTTACGAACTTTAGCATAAATTTTAAACTGAAAAGTTTTACAGGTCTGTCACTTTAACCTACACCAATTAAGAGCTGCCAGAGGGCCGGATCTAGTAATAATGATAGTATAGCAAACTAACTAGAGGGGTTTCGTTGCTCTCAGTCTAATAGTGCAACGTACGGTTAGACCTATTTTCAAAATAGGTATATACTCGTATAGATAAAAAAAAGATATCCGAGTGGTAGGAAGAGGTTTTAGGGAACATGGAATATTCGGACATCTTACAAAATCCTTACTTTACTATAATTTTGATAATATTGTTGTTCAATCGTATCGCAGGCAGCGTGAAAGTAGCAGAGCGCGTGACCTGCATATGCTACTCTAACGCGCCCGAAGGCGTCAGCGTGAATGTAGTAGCATGCGGCGACCGCAGCGGCGCCGTGCGGTTCTACAGCGCGTGGGACCTGCGGCCGCTCGGCGTGCTGCCGCCCGCGCACACCGCGCCCGCCGCGCTCGGCGTCGTCAGGTATGAAGGAGCGAGTGGCCTGCATGTTCTACTTGTACGTGACGTGCGGAGACCGCAGCAGCGCCGTGCGGTTCTACAGCGCGTGGGACCTGCGGCCGCTCGGCGTGCTGCCGCCCGCGCACACCGCGCCCGCCGCGCTCGGCGTCGTCAGGTATGAAGGAGCGAGTGGCCTGCATGTTCTACTTGTACGTGACGTGCGGAGACCGCAGCGGCGCCATGCGGTTCTACAGCGCGTGGGACCTGCGGCCGCTCGGCGTGCTGCCGCCCGCGCACACCGCGCCCGCCGCGCTCGGCGTCGTCAGGTATGAAGGAGCGAGTGGCCTGCATGTTCTACTTGTACGTGACGTGCGGAGACCGCAGCAGCGCCGTGCGGTTCTACAGCGCGTGGGACCTGCGGCCGCTCGGCGTGCTGCCGCCCGCGCACACCGCGCCCGCCGCGCTCGGCGTCGTCAGGTATGAAGGAGCGAGTGGCCTGCATGTTCTACTTGTACGTGACGTGCGGAGACCGCAGCAGCGCCGTGCGGTTCTACAGCGCGTGGGACCTGCGGCCGCTCTGTGTGCTGCCGCCCGCGCACACCGCGCCCGCCGCGCTCGGCGTCGTCAGGTATGAAGGAGCGAGTGGCCTGCATGTTCTACTTGTACGTGACGTGCGGAGACCGCAGCAGCGCCGTGCGGTTCTACAGCGCGTGGGACCTGCGGCCGCTCGGCGTGCTGCCGCCCGCGCACACCGCGCCCGCCGCGCTCGGCGTCGTCAGGTATGAAGGAGCGAGTGGCCTGCATGTTCTACTTGTACGTGACGTGCGGAGACCGCAGCGGCGCCATGCGGTTCTACAGCGCGTGGGACCTGCGGCCGCTCGGCGTGCTGCCGCCCGCGCACACCGCGCCCGCCGCGCTCGGCGTCGTCAGGTATGAAGGAGCGAGTGGCCTGCATGTTCTACTTGTACGTGACGTGCGGAGACCGCAGCAGCGCCGTGCGGTTCTACAGCGCGTGGGACCTGCGGCCGCTCTGTGTGCTGCCGCCCGCGCACACCGCGCCCGCCGCGCTCGGCGTCGTCAGGTATGAAGGAGCGAGTGGCCTGCATGTTCTACTTGTACGTGACGTGCGGAGACCGCAGCGGCGCCGTGCGGTTCTACAGCGCGTGGGACCTGCGGCCGCTCTGTGTGCTGCCGCCCGCGCACACCGCGCCCGCCGCGCTCGGCGTCGTCAGGTATGAAAGAGCGAGTGGCCTGCATGTTCTACTTGTACGTGACGTGCGGAGACCGCAGCAGCGCCGTGCGGTTCTACAGCGCGTGGGACCTGCGGCCGCTCGGCGTGCTGCCGCCCGCGCACACCGCGCCCGCCGCGCTCGGCGTCGTCAGGTATGAAGGAGCGAGTGGCCTGCATGTTCTACTTGTACGTGACGTGCGGAGACCGCAGCAGCGCCGTGCGGTTCTACAGCGCGTGGGACCTGCGGCCGCTCGGCGTGCTGCCGCCCGCGCACACCGCGCCCGCCGCGCTCGGCGTCGTCAGGTATGAAGGAGCGAGTGGCCTGCATGTTCTACTTGTACGTGACGTGCGGAGACCGCAGCAGCGCCGTGCGGTTCTACAGCGCGTGGGACCTGCGGCCGCTCTGTGTGCTGCCGCCCGCGCACACCGCGCCCGCCGCGCTCGGCGTCGTCAGGTATGAAGGAGCGAGTGGCCTGCATGTTCTACTTGTACGTGACGTGCGGAGACCGCAGCAGCGCCGTGCGGTTCTACAGCGCGTGGGACCTGCGGCCGCTCGGCGTGCTGCCGCCCGCGCACACCGCGCCCGCCGCGCTCGGCGTCGTCAGGTATGAAGGAGCGAGTGGCCTGCATGTTCTACTTGTACGTGACGTGCGGAGACCGCAGCAGCGCCGTGCGGTTCTACAGCGCGTGGGACCTGCGGCCGCTCTGTGTGCTGCCGCCCGCGCACACCGCGCCCGCCGCGCTCGGCGTCGTCAGGTATGAAGGAGCGAGTGGCCTGCATGTTCTACTTGTACGTGACGTGCGGAGACCGCAGCAGCGCCGTGCGGTTCTACAGCGCGTGGGACCTGCGGCCGCTCTGTGTGCTGCCGCCCGCGCACACCGCGCCCGCCGCGCTCGGCGTCGTCAGGTATGAAGGAGCGAGTGGCCTGCATGTTCTACTTGTACGTGACGTGCGGAGACCGCAGCAGCGCCGTGCGGTTCTACAGCGCGTGGGACCTGCGGCCGCTCTGTGTGCTGCCGCCCGCGCACACCGCGCCCGCCGCGCTCGGCGTCGTCAGGTATGAAGGAGCGAGTGGCCTGCATGTTCTACTTGTACGTGACGTGCGGAGACCGCAGCAGCGCCGTGCGGTTCTACAGCGCGTGGGACCTGCGGCCGCTCGGCGTGCTGCCGCCCGCGCACACCGCGCCCGCCGCGCTCGGCGTCGTCAGGTATGAAGGAGCGAGTGGCCTGCATGTTCTACTTGTACGTGACGTGCGGAGACCGCAGCAGCGCCGTGCGGTTCTACAGCGCGTGGGACCTGCGGCCGCTCGGCGTGCTGCCGCCCGCGCACACCGCGCCCGCCGGGCTAGGCGTCGTCAGGTATGGAGGAGCGAGTGGCCTGCATGTGCTACTTGAACGTGACGTGCCGATTATCCGGCTGTAAGAGTATAAACCCATATTACTCGTCGTAAATAGCTGTTTTTTGGTAATTCGTTACTAACAATTATGTATTAAACAGAACGTCTTCTAACGATTCCACAATGTTTAAAAATAAAATAAATTATAAATTCGCGGTCATCAGGTAAGTCTTAGTAGCTCAGTTAGTCAGAGAGATGGTTATGTATCCCGTCGCGAGTTCGAGTCTCGCCTGAGGCAGTGGATTTTTCAACTTTTTCTTTATTACTAAACATTAGTTGCTAACCCAGTCTAATGCTTCTTACATATCTGTATCTGATTGTTGTTCAACAGTTTAACATACAGCCTGGACAGCGAGATCCTGTTCGGGTGCTACGCGGACGGCACGTGCGTGGCGTGGCACGGCGGCGGCGCGCGGCCCACGGTGCAGCTGCTGCCCGCGCACGCGCTGTTCTGACGCTCGCTGCGCGCGCGCTGCTGCCTCGCGCCCGGCTAGCTCACTCCCCTGCCACCCTGCCGACCAGCGCTCCTGACTACTTTACATTATCGTTAGAGTTTACCTGCCTTACGGGGACGACGTCAGGGCTTCCCAGTGAGGCAGCGGACTTAAACGCATTTAGATAGGTTGTTGCAAACTGAGTGGCCGCTCCAGCGGCGGCGACTGAATACGTGTCTGGTGACGCGTCCATTAAAAAAAAATTAAAATTTATAGGAGTGGCCTCAGTGAATGCTACTTATATGTATAAATCCCTTGGATAGCCATCTCAGGGCATTTTCTATTAACTGTTTACCATTAACGGCCGGTTAGCAATCATCACAAAACTGACGGTCGATGTCAAATCCCATACATTTTGTCAGGAATGTGACGGTTAGAAGTACAAGTTAAAACAAAATCGCCCCTGAACGCTGGGCACTATAAGGTCGTCCACTATGTAGCACGCAGTATAACTATACAATTTACAACTATCCAAGTTTGCCTCTTTTTCTTCTACGGTTTTTTGGTGCGAGAGGCAAACAGTGAATTGTAACTTGTAGCTTTATGAAACGCAACCCTTATGTTTGAAAAGTCATTCCAATAAAGTTTATGAACGTTAGTTAGTGTTAGTAACGACAGTGCAGGTGGATCTACACGGTACGTAAAAGCAAATAATATATGTACGTATATGATATGATATATTTTTAAAAGTTTTATCATTGTCTCTGGTTTTAACTATAATGAAATGTTTACAGAGAATCAATCGACACGAATCTCAATGTCTGATAAATGTTGTGTCGTGAAAGTGATGTCAAATACTATTGGAATTTACATCAATATTAATCATAATCACTATATTTTACACTAGTTTCTTGATAAGAATATAGAGTTTTACGATGAAAGATTGTCTTCCGACGAAGTTTAGCAAGCTGTATGTATAAATTCAGAAAAAAATTACGTATTAGCAGAAACTGCAGTGTTCTTCAGTTGCAGACTTAGGGTTAGTTGAATCAAACCGCCTGTCATCGTTAAAATCTTCGCTTACTGTTATTTGCATGGATAATTTTATATATATTTAAATCTGTAACATAGACATACCGTCAATTGTGGTCAGTGCAACTGGCCCGTAATTTTGCGGGAGTCACAGTGTGGTGGAGCAAAGATAGAATAACATTTTTTCTTTCTTACGCGAGTATTATCAGCCCAAAAAAAGAGATAAATTCACTTTTTACAAGTTTTTATTTAATTCAGTGTTTGTCAGTTAGTTGGTTGTTTAGATAGAATCTTGCAAGGAAGATTTGGACCAGTTCCTGATGCTGATTGAGCTGAAGCTTTGCATACCTACTTAAGTTGGATGATAATACAATAATTATCGGACTATCTTACACAAATCAACCTAGTCCCACAGTAACCTCAATAAGCCTTGTGTTGAGGGTACTAGGCGACGACATATATAATAGATAGATACTTAACTTTCTGAACGCTTTCTCTCTCGCGTCAAGACGTGGCCTACACGGCAATATCTCGACTAGTGAATAACGAATATAAACCTTATCTGTCAGCAGGACAATTGCTTTGACAGCGTCCGCCACAGCCACTTTAGTGGTCGTTGTCGTGGCAGGTACGACAGCACAGGACCGCTTTAGTGGCTCTTGGCGTTCAAAAGGTTAAATACATAGAAAACATCCATAACTCAGTAACAAATATCCGTGATAAACACACAAATAAATGCCCTGACCAGGATTCGAACCCGGGACCTCCTGCTTCATAGGCAGGGTCACTACCGACTAGGCTAGGAGGCCGTTAAACAATATATTGGTACCATGGAACTGGTCAGATGATGGATACCGAAGGTATTTATAAGAACTCCGTGACAAAACAATGGAAGCTCATTGTGTTTGGGTTAGTTAAAATCAAATCATTAAAATAAATGAACTTTTTGACAAAAACTTATTTATTGAACTCCTACTAAAAACTGGTTTGCCAGCCTAAATATTGTTATTTGATCTTGGAGGCAATGTAGAATAAGAGTAGCCGTAGGCAACCCTACCTTATCGAGTAGCAGAATCCAGCCTACATATATATCTGTGACAGCTATGGACCAAATACGGAGGGAAGAAGTACTCGAGATATGAAATTGAAGAAATTTGAACCTTATGTAATTCTACGGTTGAATTTCTAATTATAAAAAGTGACTTGACACATGACTGACACTTAAAATGTTGCCTGGAATAGTAAAAATAAAATAGTCATGGGTATATGTCGATAAAAAGTATCGAAAAGTGTAATGTTGTACTAAACACTACCAATACGATTCCATTTAAAGGATCCATAAACGTCAGGAAATTAAATTATCATGTAACAGCCTGAAATACTACAATATTCAAATCAGATAAAAGTTTTGACATACGTTGCCGCTGATAAATCGTATAGTTATGTTATAACATATCATATATTTTTCTATCTCGTCGAACGAGCGGAGCCTAAGCGAAGTGAAGTTATAGACAGCTTCGGATGAAACGGAAACGGAACTGTCAGCTGGCTACCTGGACATCGCTGCATTTCGATGGCTTTTTGATTTTGAATAGTTGTTCTGCGGTAACTGTAGTAACATTTTTTCTAATCTTTATGAAATTTATTGGGGTTATAGCAGAAATCAATATAATTTGAGAGTTCGTACATGGGCAGGATAGATCAATGGGTTATGGAGCTAGAAGGTGCAAAACAATCATCATAGGAGTCTTGTTATATTGGTCAATGCATTTACAAGGAAATCGCGAGTTCTCAGTTCGAGGCGGACTACTATTATTAAACATCGGTATCAACGTTCAAATTTCGTGGCAATGTACGGTTGGCAGAAAAATAAATACAAACAAATCACTTAGTATTTTTAACCTTTATTTTGTATATGTAAATAAAAAAGCCCCTAAATAGTACATTTCCTAATTAGGGTGGTAAAACAAAGAAAGGCCGCGCAATCGCAATTGTTGCGGCCCAAGCTGCAAGCGAGGGACGTAATTATGCGATCGAGGGCTTTCTTTATTACCTCCCGTGTTGGAAAAATATGTGCACATTTGGCCAGAAAGCGGCTCTATCCGTACGCGTAGCGTGCGGAAAAAGCCACTTTATGTCCAGGTGTGGCATACAATATTTTACGAGTTAGAATAGATCACTAAAATTTGTTCCATAGATTTTGCTGTCAATCTTTGACGTCTGTAAGAATATATCCATTTTAAATGACTAAAAGATCTTTCCACGCTGACTGAGGTAATAGGAAGGTATGTCAAGCATTGAAAATTTTGCACACAGTTTTTATTTACACTTTCTGGTATTTCAGCCTCGTTGTTTTTAGATAGTTGGTTAATTATTTGTACAGTCTTATAACCAGGATTTTTCTTTAATACACTTTTTAATTTAAAATAAACTTTTCTGGCATTTTGATGTAACCTTAACGTTGATATTTTTTTTTGCAAACCATGAACAATGTTTAATGATTCTGCTAGACTCAGTTTTGGATCCTCCAATAATTTTATTGACTTAGCAATTATACTAAAGTGTGTATCGACGAATAGTAACTCAGTTTTTAAATTCCGGTTACGGAAAATTTTTTTTGCTTTAGAAATTGCACTCGCTTCACGCGGATTTAAGGCATCGATGACAGATTTGATTTTATCATAATGCATGTGATAATATGAGGCAGCATTTAACCATGTTCCCCATCTTGTTATCACGGGTCGGGGTGGTAGAGGAATATTTACACACATTTGATGAAATAAATTTGTCCTTGAAGGAGCGTTACGAAATATTTTTTTGATACAGTCAATCAAACTGTTTATGGTCGGGTAAAGACTTCTAATTATCTCTGCGACTCGATTACATCCATGTGCTATGCATGTTACATGAGTCATATTTTTATATTTCTGAACAAGGTTTTTAGCTGCTTTTACCATGTAGGAACCGGCATCCGTTATAAAAAATAATAATTTATCCATGTTTTTTTTGTATTCATCGCCCCAAAGATCTTCAAGGGTTTCCTCAACGAGTTTGGTTATTGTCGAATGGTTAGTCGCCTCCAATACCTTAGAAGCAAATAAATGTGGCTGGGTACTAGTTCCATCTAGAGCTCCGATCAAAATATTTGCCACTTTTTTTCCCACGGACTCTGATGTTTCATCAACACTGAGGTAAATCATTTTATTTTGTAATTTCTCTTTCAATTCATTTTTTTTCTTTTCATACAATTCAGGTAAGCATTTTACTCGTATTTTTGTTTCACTCGGCACAGTAAAATCGTTTCCATATTTATGATTTAAAAGGTTTTCTACAAAATTTCTAAATTTAGGATTGTCTAATTTTGACCACGGTATATTCGAACAAATCATAAACTCTGTTAAATCTTTATTAAATTTTTCTTGTGCATTATTTTTATGAATTTTGTTGTGTAAATCTGTTTTTAAATGGCGGTCGATACTAGATTTAGAGGGAAATAATTTCGAATTACACAATTTGCAATATACGATATCGTCTTTAATTTCGAAATCAGCATTATCTCGTATTATATCCTGTAAATGGCAGCGTGAATCAGATAATTTATCTTGATGAGATTTTGATTTCAAATGTTTCTCTATATTGTACCTTTTCTTTTTTATATTCATTTCGCAAATAGTACAGCAAGCACCTTCGTTAGTGAATATAAAATCAGTATACTGCGTCAAATCCATTTTCTCAAGTCTGATAGGGAGTTGGGTAAAGATTTATCAATGCTAAATTGTAGTTGTAAGTGTTTTTAAGAACTATTATCGTTGAAGATTTTACCACATATTATTTTGCATGACAATTATTGACATTTGTTGCCTATTTGGCATTTAGAATTTTTTTTACAAATGGATAATGAAATGAGTATTGAGGTTCTATGACGTATTAAGAATATAAACCTCTTTAAATATATGTACAGTTTACCAAAGTACGATTAAGAATAAAAATAAATTAAATGTTATTTATTACTAATAAATAAAACAATGATACCTATGTATTTCTTTTTTTGCGACCCTTACCAAGTGCCACGAAATTTGAACGTTGATACCGATGTTTAACTATTATATAGTTTCTATAAATCTGAGCTCTTTATTATGGAGGCGATATTTTGGATGAACATTGTTCTGGCTCTAATTCTTGCACGTCCACAAGGAATCCGTAATCCGAGGCAACATCACTTAATAATTCAATTCAACACTTCTACGAGTAATAACAACAAAACGTAACGATATTTACGAACAGTCAGAAGACGATATTTCTCAAAAATACCTACTTAACTACTTCTAGGATAATTATTGTCGCCCTCTGAAAAAGTTTTTTTTTCGGGATAAAAAGTAGTTAAGTATCCTATGTGCTATTCCTCACTCTAAGCTACCTCTGGCGCCATTTTAGAGACGTGCGTTCAGCAAGATATTCACTCACAAACTGAACGGCAGGCATGTGTAGAGAAATCCCAATATTGGCCCGATCGCCGTGCGCTTGGAGAATTTAACTAACCGGAGCGGCCATTGACAGGCTTTCCCATCTGCCGTAAACAATGGTCACTAAATAAGACCAGTGGTCATATTTATTGTACGGACTGAGGTTTACCTGACGTGGCTATTTGTACGTTACGTACGAATAGCCATACATTTGACGTTCGCCTCCCCCGCAAAAATCGGCAGACTTTTTTTGTATAGAAAATGACAGACATGGCCGCACCGGTTGGTTGAATTCTCTAAGCCATGCGCCCGGTATTAACCCTACGGCAGGTGTATGAGTAGCCGCCTTTAGAAATTATTATTGTCTCCAATAGGATGTACAGAAGTTATAAATTTACTTCGATTTGTCGCGTACCGCATAGTTTTATCAACAAGTAACAGTCATTCCGTAAAAGTAACGTATTTTCCACATCATGTTGCAGCATTCTTCAGTCTTAAAGCCTTAATCAAGTTGCAGCGACAATATCGCAACCAATATGTCGCGGCGTTTGTAGAACTCTTAATAATTAAATAAAAATATCGATAAGAACAGCACTGGCCGAATTACGGCAACATTTGTGTTTGTTGACTTGTCATGTCACTCCGTACAATTATAAATTCTAGTTTATTTTAAGTTCAAATTTCTTCAAGTTTGCATCTCGATTTGTTAACTTCTTCCCGCCATGTACGGATATAGCCTTGTGCCGCCCACAAAGCATAGTTTTAGCCCACAAATATTGAACCAAATTAATTGGAAAATAGAGTTGAGTTTCCTTTGTTTCATATTTTAAAGAAACATATAAAAATGTACTTGCTGTTCATTGGGTGGTACAGTCAAGTGCAAAAATACGTATCGAAAAAATCGTCTCATAAATATGGTACTACGCACTTATTACAACGGAATAAGATACTATGGGACATATTTTTGAGTAAGATGAGTACACCCATATTTTTACACTTGACTGCAACGACGATAGACATTTACATTCCAGTATTTGGACCGTGGTAGCTACGAGTATATAGCATTTACTGCAGTAGCCTATTTGCTCAAAATTATGTATATTGGTGTCTCATTGGCCAAGCCAATTTTTTATATTAGCAATAACAATAACTTTTTGTAAAAAAATTATGTTTAACTATTACTTATAAGTATGTCATGGTTATATTTATTGAAGTTTTATAAACAAAAAAATTAAAATTGCAATCGAATATAAAATCAGCTATTTGTCTTATACAAAAGAATAATGTCTGAAATTTGCAGACTCTATGCCTTAATAGTGTGGTTAAAAACACAGACGGTTTATCTTTGCTATCTGTTATCAATTATCATGTTGGTTGTTTTTAATTTGAATTATGAAAAAAAATCTTATACATAATACAATTTGTATGAGTGGTAAACAAGTATAAGTATAACTTAACTTAACGATAAAGTTATACATTGAACGACATTGGTAAAATAACAATAAATCTTACCGTTGTATTTAAGTTTTAAGAACAATTGCGTCTCATAAAACTGTTATGTGCTAAATAAGTGTATATATTTTAGCCCCGTACCTGAAGCGTCCATAGTATAAATTCTCATCAAAGAAATATTGTATAAGAAAATAATTATTTTATTTTTAAAGGGTACATTAGTTATAAACTGCCTAATGCGAGCTATGAAATTAAAGTTTCTAATTAAATATATGTTTGATTTTTTTGGCGCTATCCCAATGTTAAAAGGAATGACTGTCACACCATTGACACCCGAACCAACGCTCGCGTGACGCCCGTGCGCCGCTCGCGCGCATAGAACTCGATCCCCAGTGGAGTTTACTAACAACATTTCATTGTGACCGTTTCAATATTAGATGTCTATATTTTTATACTTAACACTTTCGCAACCGGGCAAAATTTTGGACAATACCCCAGAAACCGACAGAACTCGCCATGCGGGTTACGGCATGCAACGCAATGCCGCACGCCGCGTGCCCGGCATCTGAGCAAACATTACGAGTGCCTACCAGGCGGGTTCTCGGTAGTCAACGTGTTAATAATTAGAATGACCTGGCCATCGCACGGCTAAAAATATGTAGGTACAACGCTAGCCGGCATATGGTTGGGTAAATATTGCATTATATAATCTGATATAATTAGAAATATTTTATTGCGTTTCTATTTTATTATCCTGTGCGATTGCCAAGTCATTCTATTTATTATAAAAACATAGACATCTAATATGATCTAATATTAAATCGGTCACAATGAAATGTTGTTAGTAAACTCCAGTGGGAATTGAGTTCTATGGACACTGGCTTCGTTTTTCATTGGATATCAATACTATTTGATAGATAGATACATTCTTTATTTCCTAGCCACAATATGCACACAGTTAGGTATGTGCATAAATTACATCCTTAAAAAGAAAGAACCTAGGAAAATAGTAAACATATGAAACAAAAGGAAAAAGGAACGATTTCTGTGTACGTTGCAGCAATACAAAAGGGTTCGGACTCAGCAATACGCTTCACTCTTTCGGGCGAAGCACTGGTATTCTGCCAGAACCCAGGCCACGTTACATGTATGATAGAAGCATAAATATCTTAATTTTCACTATGATTGACTTAATATATCTACTTGTGTAAAAAGAAAATGCGGTGTATACTGATACCGATATGTAATGTAGTATAAGTGTAGGTAGTATAAGAAGATAACAGAAAACATATGATCCCCAACATTCAGGCTAGATTCGGTAATCTGAAACCAAATATCCGTGTGGAATACCTGTTATTTGCTTATTTATTAATACTTTTTAGGGTTCTGTACCTCGAAAAGAAAAAACGGAACCCTTATAGGATCACTTTGTTGTCCGTCTGTCTGTCTGTCTGTCTGTCAAGACCATTTTTCTCAGGAACGCGTGGAGGTATCAAGCTGAAATTTGTATCAAATACTCAAGTCTATTGTCCCTTGGAGCTGTGAAAAAATCAAACTTAAAAGCCAACGCAATAAAAAGATACAGTCGTTTATGCTGCAAATTTTAGAGTTTTTCGGCACTCGCGAAACCTACGGGGTACTTCCCGTGAACTCAGAAACTTGAAATTTGGCACGAAGCAACATCATATAGCATAGACAATGGAAAAATTACAAAAAGTAGACATTTTTAGTAAAACCATACAAAAAATTTTTTTTTTAATTTTAAACTTAATACCTTTTTCCTCGTAAACGCGTGGAAGTATTAAATTGAAATTCACGTCAAATACTCAGGGCTATAGGACCTTTCAGATGTAGCAAAACCAAACTTTTATGTCAACGCAATCAAAAGAAATAACAATTTAAGTCGCATATTTTGAAACTGAGTACTCGCAAGAAACTCAAAACCTAAAGGTTACTTCCCGTATACTCAGAAACTTGAAACTTGGCACGAAGAAACTTCATATAGCATAGACAAAGGAAAAATTACGAAAAGTAGACATTTTTAGTAAAATCATACAAAAAATATTTTTTTAAATTTTAAACTACTACCTTTTTCCTCGTAAACGCGTAGAGGTATTAAATTGAAATTAGTAATAAACATACTACAACTTTTGCTTATTATAGGTTTGTACGGAACCCTCGGTGCGCGAGTCCGACTCGCACTTGGCCGGTTTTTTTAAAGTGGTATTTAAATGTTACCTTTGTTTTAAGGCGCCTGACAGGTGGGGGGATATTGTTCCAACACTTGGTTGCGAGATGCTGAAAACAGCCTGTAAAAGCAACAGTTCCGTATGGATGTACTTCCAAAAGGCAGCGTCGAGTAGATCTAGTGCCATATCGTTTGTGAAAAGATGAAATATGTATTTTTGAGAATAGGTAACCGGGCTTTTTGTCATTTAAAACAATATGCTTGCAAGATGCAAATGTCTCCTAGAGGACATATTCAACATAGAAGCTTTATTTTAATACGGTGTGATGTAACTTCTGGGTGTGATAGAATAACAAAAGCGGTAGCGAGCGTTTTGGACTCGCTGTAATTTAATTGGGAGAGGATGAGTGACTCACATAAAATTGCCCGTATTTTCTCAATTAACAAATTTCTTATTTGGGACAAAACCTTCAAGTGGTAGAAACAGGATCTCGCCAACTCCCCCACGTGCTTTTCGAACTTAAGCTGACTATCCATCACTAATCCGAGGTTTCTAGCGTCCTCAATAGGTTCTATCAGTGAATTTCTAATAGTTATTTGTGGGTTGATGTCTAAATTTTAGATATTCTAAGACTTTTGACTTCGGTGATGTGGCAAGACGGGCTGAAAGATAGGTATAATTGCACATCATCTGCGTATAAATGGTATTTACAGTGCCTTATTTTTTTTCATTATATCTGCACTGTATATTATAAATAGCAAAGGTTCCAGAATAGAACCTTGCGGGACTCCTCGTGTTAACAACCTAGCATTAGATACCAGTTGACTGCCATCTTCCTTTGAAATTCTAATAGATTGCGTGCGGCCATTGAGGTAAAGAGGTGGGGTAAAGGTTTGCGGTCAAAGAACTGCGTTGCGAGACTTGCGTTTTTGTACATGTAATGTTTTTGATGGGATCGCGTTCCTCTTTGCCGTGCACATTCCCATATCTAGATATTCTCGCGCATAAAGCCGTACGCATGCCCACATCCGAGGGTATTAGGTAGAGTCACGTCTGAAAATATGGATACATTCAATGTGACATAAACATGTTTGTCCAAGACTTTACGCCTTGGTAATAGTGTGTATACTTTTGTCATATTCAATGTATCCATATCATCAGACGTGACAGGACGTGACTGTACCTAAAAGCTGCCGTTATTTTACTATTAAAACATATGTATATCTAATTAGGTGGTGAAAAAAAGAACAAACTACTAAAACAACAACTAGAAATGTAACTTTGCAATTGTATAAATTTATATGGGATGGCAAGCCTTTATAGCCCTAATACAAGATGTGTTCAATATTTGGAGAGTGTGCGTCATCTAGGAGTACCTTAGAATCATGTTGCTCAGTCATATGTCAGTCAGTCAGTGACAAAACTAAGGAACTTTGACTTGCAATATTTCTTAAACGATAAGTTAAAACTAAATGATGTTGGGGAATATATTTTCCTTGTGTTATGGCCTCTTGTTCACTGAAATTTCAAACGTCTAGCTTTAGAGTTAGAGGGGGTCGAAAATAGCCTGAATGGCTTTGGTGAAAGGATGGTAAGGCCGTGCCTTAGTTGTTTGTTTTGCTCGACTGGGGGGCACGGCAGTGCGGGGCGGGGGCACTGCCGTGCCCCCAGATTACTTCTACTGTTAACTGTACTTTTTGGTTAGCCAGACTATACTTGCTTTGAAGCAACTTTGAAGCCAAACCAAAGAGTAGAGTATAATTATTGAGTATTATATACTTTGATTATAACTGACAAGCCAAACTATTCCGAAATAAAGACTTGGCTTAAAGAACATGAATCCAGGGCACAAAAGTATATAAAAAAAGTATCTGCAAATCAAAATGGCGTCATAATTGTTTGACAGATAATTTACTATTCAGACAAAACGTGTTGTGTTGTGTTTGTTTGTCACATTCTAAAACTTAACTCGCAATTACACATTTGAATCGAAAACTTAATAATGGGTTCCAAAAAACATAAGAAGGAATCGAAAAAGAAGAAGCATAGGAGTAGGTCGCGTTCTCCTTTGGAAGGCGAAGAACGCGAACGGAAAAGGCACAGAAAACACAAGGATCGCAAAAAGGACCGCTCGCCAGACGGTTAGTTTCCCCTCTTTTATTTTAATTCAATGACGTCCTACGCTGTTGATCATCTCTGTTGTAGAAACATTTTTAATTGCGCAACAAAATTGGTTTTAATCGTATTGGTGCAGAGATGATAAAGGGCGGGACGGCTTCCCCGTTTGACTTGATAATGGCATTGTTTGCTCGTTATTTCAGACTCGGTGGCATTTGCGTCGGGCCCCTGCGCCCCGAGTGCCGGTGTCGGCAGGTGGGTGTTTTAAAATAGTTTCCTGCTCCAGTGTTTTCAACCCAGTCTTCTAAAACTGAGACATAGTTACTTCTGTAGCCAGGCAACAAGCTCAATCAAATTGGTTCTTAACTGGTGGTGGTTGAACTGAGTGAACTGAATGAACATGAGCAGCCATCGACAGCCAGGCGTCCCTACACAACTGGTGGTTAACAAATCAATGAACAGAACAACACTTAGTTGATTATTCAGCAAAGATTAAGAACCACTGTGCTAAATTATCACATCTAGGCGTACTAGACAGTGGATGTAGGGTGACAGGACAAACAAAGTTATAGCCTGGGGCCAATTGCATAACAACTTGTAACTAATAATATTAGTGGAAGTCTCTATCCAATCTCATTTATTAGGAAGAGACTTCCGCTAATAATATTAGTTACAATTGTTATGCAATCTGCCCCTGGTCTGTCATACAGGGTCTTGGCATTTCTGCTAGCCTAACATGATCAGGCTTTTATTGTCGCTGTCCATAGCAGTCATGATTTAACAAGTATGTAAGTGCAAATGTGATGCATGATGTGATAGGCGATAAAATTAAAATCTTGCTAACTATTCAGACCATCATCAAAATGATGAATAATGTTAACCCTTTGACCGCCACACCGACATCAAAAAGTTGTCGCATGGACGCCAACGACGGCTACAACCGACTGGCTTTGTAATGCAATAGGGACCTACGCGGGCTTCCGCAAAGTTCAATTTCGCTTGACAAAACGCGATTACGTGGCGTCGGTGGCGCGTCATTTTTGTTCAATGCTTGGCGGCCAAAAGGTTAACAAGATGCCACAGGCAAACTGATAAGTATGGGCAAAGCTATCTATTATATGTTCAATTTAATATGCCACTTTAATTTTAGGTTTCACTTTACTCATCGAACACTTTAGAGTAAATCTAAATCAATTAAAAAGTTCATACTAGAATATATTTTTTTATGCTGTAAGTAAGACACAAGGTCTTGGAATTACCATCTGTAAACAGCAGAACTATAATGATGAATCTTGCGACTTGAAATGATATATCTAATGTCTATGAATGTAGGTAGTTGTAACAGTATTCTGGCAGCACCGTTGTCTAATGAGGCCAGGGCGCTGTGTAAATTATATTCAAAAATACTGTGATTATGAATAATTTAGTCTAAGGTGTATTAATATTTTGGGTTGTTAATGGGGGTGGCATAATCACTGTGTGATAAAACCCCTTTATAAATTAAATAAAGATTAAAACAAAAAAGATGAATCTTGTAATAATCATACCTCAGTGTCATGGTATGATCCAGCCTTATTTATTCATTTATTTTATTTGATTCGGGGCATCAACAGCAATACAACAAATAATACAAGAAAAAAAGTCAATAATAGATGACCACAAAAATATAACTAATAACCTTGCCTGATAACAATTGTACAGTGATCCTATAAGGACCTTAATCTTGGCAGTAGATTAGTGGCACCAATTAGCAAATTATAGTAATTGATATGAGCCTAGAATTCTGCTAGTGTAACTCCAATGGCACTGTGATTAAGTATTATTATGCCGCAATCAGAATAGGATTCGAGTTGACAGTTTTGCCATTACTTATATTAAAATTTATATAGATTGACAGCTATCTAAATCCTGTTTTAATATCTATATAGTTTAGTACGTAATGAATAGTGCAGGCAAATTTTATTATGGTTGAAAATCTAACAAGTAATAATTTCTTTAATTATTTCAATTTGGGTTCCTACAACAAGTCTGCATTTCGGAAAGTTTTATTACGGCACCTGGTAAATGTTAGTTGAAACACCAGCAATTTTTTGCCCCAACACTGCATAGCCAATTTTTTAGATAGATATAGGGTTAGCTATACAGAATTCATACTTACTTGTCTTATGTAAACAAATGTGCTTTAATCTAGACATTGTAATGACGTTTATTTGTCAGCATATCAGTTTGTTACTTCAATTATTAAAGAAAATTTTATTAGAAATGATATTTTTTTGCTGTTGGTTGAATTGCAACAACATTATAAGTGATAATCACAGAGAAAAGTCTGATAATGTCATTGAGAAATGTTTGTTTACATGATAAGGCAAGTAAGGCTGAATTCTGTATGTAACTATGAATTTTCAGTGGGCAGAAAACTTAAAAACTTTTTTTTGCTATTTAAATGGGAAACTTCCACTACTAAAGCCACCCAATGAACAAGTTGTACATCCAAGGAATAGGCCAATGAACAATAACAATGAAGAACATACTGAAGAAAGCCAACTACGCTTAAAAATCCGTAGTTTTAATAATCTTAAAAAACCCCAAATTAACTTATAGTTAATTTGGGGTTTTTTACACTAAGAGTTAAGTTTTTGGATCCCTGAAGAGCCACAATTTTACCTCCCAAGCTTGTGAGCCGCAATTTGTGGTCTGCTGCAGCCTTAGAGAATTCAACTAACCCAAGTCACCATCGACAGGCGTTCCCCTCTGCCGAAAACATATGACCAGTGGTCATACACATGTATGGACGGACTTTTATCTGACGTGCCATACATTTGACGTTCCCCTCCCCCGCAAAAATCGGCAGACTTTTTTGTATAGAAAATGACAGACAGGGCTACTCCGTCCGGGTTGAATTCTCTAAGGCTGCAGCTGATGCTCTAAAGATTACTTACTTAAACCGCAAGCTAGGGTCTTGTCCATAAATTTTCAGTCATTAATTCACCCATAAATCTACGATACAATATACGATTTTAAGCTAACATGGTCATTAACATTACAAAAACTGTTTAAAACGGGGTATTTACCATGTGTAGGTATTTGTTTTTCCGAGTTTCCGATATTTTGGCACAGTTGCATGCGCTATTATCACGGAGTAACACAACACGACGGTCTACGATACTTAGTATCTTGGTCCAGTTTTTTTAGAAATAGTTACCTGGAATTATCTTGTAGAATTTCGATCAGGCGGAGCCATGTTAGAATCAAAGAAATTTGGAGCAATAGGATGCTTATTGGTTGCCAGTGGTGGCGGGTCAATTTTTTTCTTAGGCTAACATAAGCTACATTTGGCTTAAAATTTCTTCATGAGCTGTAGGAAAACTGCTCAGGTGCTTGAAAATTAGGCAAGCCGGCGTGAATCGAGTTATATGCACGCGCCGCCACTGTTGGTTACAGTTATCTAAAAGGCCACTAATTTTCTCTTTATACTCTTGCCCGTTACTCCATGACTAAGCTCTGCTCATCGGCAGCTAAGCCATTGGCCTAGCAGGCTAGCACAAAGCGTGCAACCCTAGAACGCTTCAGGTTTTCGCCTCTGCGGACGTCTCCCTTGTGTCGCACTTTAAAACCCCCTTGACCAATGGTTCGCATCGAAACTCTGTTTTTTTATTCTTGACTTTTGGCGTTGCATGAAATTGAGCGACTTCTCTAGGCCGCTCCGGGCCATAAATTTCTTGAGATACTCAGCCTTCAGTCTCGCTTTTTTACCCTATTCTGACGTTCCTAACCTTCGGGCCTTTGCGGTACTCTGCTTTCGGCTTCGTTTTTAAACGCACTTGGTCGTTAGTCCACCATGTCCAAGCTCTGTTACAGCCTGTCTGTGTTAAGATGTCTCATAACCAAGGGCCAATCGTTTCAACTCCAAATACGTAACTATTTTGATAAAATGCGTCTTTGCGGCACTTTACGGTTTGGGTGTCCTCCGCATCGAAAACACGTGTATCCAACCTCGGTTTAAGAATAACCCACAAATGAATATGCTCACTGGATTATGACGAAATAGTCTCTTAATCTGCATTATATATTCCAATAGCTTGAATTGGTGTTTGTCAATAGCAAATAGGTATTTTGTGCTAATAATGTGTTATATTTGTTGCAGTTGAAGAGGTGCCAGTAGACTCGCATTTGACGGAGCGCTACGAGCCCGGGTTCGAGTCGTCACCGAGCAGCAGCGGCGAGCGCGAGCGTGAGCGAGAGCGAAGCTTGCGGCGAGAGCGCGTGCGCGATGAGCCCGTCAGGTATGTTATTTTGCAGTTCAGTGGCCTCGCAGTTGACGGGAGCGCTACGAGCCCGGTTTCGAGTCGTCACCGAGCAGCAGCGGTCAGGCATTACAATGTTGGCTGTTAGAACCTTAAATGTTGACTGTCGTAGCTTGTGGATGATATATTATTTTTTACAGCACCCGCGAAGTCAGTTACCCGCGCGACAGTTACTCGCGCGAGTCGTCGCCACGCGCTGGTGGGAGCGCGGTGGAAACCACTGGGGCTGGTGCCGGCGCGAGCCTCTCCATCGAGGACACCAACAGATTGCGAGCCAAGCTCGGCCTGAAGCCTCTTGAGGTTCAGGAGAAACCTGATGGTAAGTTGCTAGCATTAAGCACCTTCTATACGGTCGCTAACATGGCTTTTTCACCTTGAACTGGGGACCTTCCTTCTTACAATTTGGTAGTATATTAGGTGTAATATACAGTCGATTACGGTCGGCGGTCAGCAAAGTGAAACTGATAGCGACAGTATAGTAGGTGCTTAATATTCTTGGAAGTAGTGTAACAGGTTGCTAGTTCAGTATAGAAAGTCCCGGCGCTTGCAATAGTCTCTTCAAAAACAGAGAACGAAAAAACTAGAGAGATAAACGCGTCTCAAGCTGATTTTGTTATAAGACTGTTTAGAAACGGTGGACCTGTAAGGGAGATTCCAAGTTTTGCATTCCTTTTGTTGCTTACTCCAAATTTATAGAGTTTATAGGTTCTCAATTAGGGCTAAGGCCTAAAGAGTAAACCCTAAGATCGCAAATCCCTTTTTTCTATCTATAGTATTTTTTTAAATACGCACAGTAACGCACTACTTCCGCAGATGATGGCAAGTTCAAAGATGACCTGGGTGAGTTCTACCACAAGCCGGCCGCGAACCTCGCGCAGCAGCGGCGCACCGAGAAGCTGCGCGAGAAGTTGGAGGAACGAAAAGAAAAGAGGCAAATGGAGAAGAAGTAAGTACAGTGAAGCTTAACCCTTTGACCGCCAAAGCCGTCCAAACACGTCAACGAAAAGTCGTGCCCTCAGCGCCATGACGTGTTAAAACGTCCAAAATGAGAGATCAAAATACTCCTTAATAAACAACCTTTATATAAATATTTTTGTATATTTATTATAGCTCTACCATCCACCTATCTTTTTAGTTAAAATTTTATTCAAAATAACCCGTAACTCGAGAAAAAATTAGAAAATACCTCAGAGCTATTTAAAAGAACAAAAAGGCACTGCCCTCCTCGCCGTTGACGGGTAATCACGTCAAGCGGCGTGACGTCACTTCGAAATAGTGTTGTTCGTTTGAAAGCATAGTGGTCGATGTTGATTATTATATGAACATTAACCAAACACTGTAATTATGAATGTTTTTCGCATTTTAAGCTTTATTACATAATAAAACTAATTATTAAACTGTGATTCGCGTAGAAGATTAGTTTTAGTTACTACATATTGTAAGGTTAAAAAAGGTATATATTTTAATTTTTTTCTTTAATATATGCATTATTATAAAAGAGAATTTTATTTAAGTCGCAATGGAATAAATACAATGCGTGTTATAAGGGCCGTATTTAAAACCTAACAATGTCGTTTCTTTTAATCTTATTGTTTCGCAGCATTCTTGTTAATCCTTAAACAATGATAAATACCACGACACGTGGGCTTTCGGTCCATTTCATTCATACGAAATAAATAAAAATAATGAAACGGTATTTTAGATAAAATGTCAACCAATATGAATGTTATCGGTGAGAGACCGAGTTTAAGTGAACAAAGAATATGTCATTATTAGGGATATACCAAGTTTCTTTAGGTACAAAAGAATGAAATGTGCGCGAGGTGTTTTTTTACCTACACACCCGTTCTGTCCTATGTTCATTAGTTTTTATCATAAAATTTATTTCTTTGATGGTATTGTTAAACATTTTTTTACTCGACTAAACACTTAAAAAACCTAAAGTATTTTTTTCATACAGTTACACCACGGAAATATCGATACAGAAATGAATGAATATCTCTCACCCCCAACTCTAACATTCATAATAAGTTACGGTGCCACCAGCGCCAAAGCCGTCATAACACGTCAGTGCGTGACGTTATCACTTAAGTAGTGCTGTGGCTATATTGACAAAATAAAATAAAATTGTATATTCATTTTCATATTTTTGTAGTTGATTTTAGATGTATAAGAAAAATACGAAATGAATATTCTTTACTATTATGATTTCTAAATATCTAAAGTGATTTTGCCTAACTAAATCCACTATTAGGCGGAAAGAAATGTTTCGTCGATATGTTGTTTTCCAACCACTACGGTATCCGAGTGCGCTCGTGTAAATTTCGCTCTGGCGCTGGTGGCACGATTTTTCTGTCCGATGCGTGGCGTTCAAAAGGTTAAGGCTGCGTTCCCAAAGTGTTTGATAAGCACCAAAAGAATCACTTCATTTGTTTATCCTCACACAGCAGCTCTCGAATTGGTTCTTAAAAAACAATCCCTGGTGGCTCATGTCTGGTGGAAACGCAGCCTTAGGGATATTTATTATTTATATAGGATTATTTATTAAGGAGGTTTATTAAATTTTTCAAATGAAGTTTTCTGTAAACTATCGAAATCTACCATTTCCCGGAAAGTAAAGCCAGCAGAAAAATTTGGATCCCCTGCCTTAGAGCATCACATGTATTCTGCGTACAGTTGTACTGTACACAGTAGTAGCAGAAATTAATTAGCTGTGCTAAATGTCAAGAGTACTGTCCGACACAAAAGAATAGACAAATTAAATAGTGACAGAATATGTTTGTATTATTGGTTAATATAGTGTAGTCTTAACTTTAAAACCCTCGTTAGACTCTTACATATCAAAAATATTATAACTTTACTCACGTAATTTAGGTCGATTTTAGCTCGACATGTTTCGATCGATTTACGATGAACATTATCACGAGCGCCCCTCCGAGGCGGTAGCGAGACCGCCACTATGTCGTTTAATATGTCATAGATTCACTCACATAATGACAGATCGTTATTAGTTAAGGCCTTTTCATTTAGCATAGGTAGCCAAGATTTGATGAATAATTGAATAATATTTCAGGTTGCAAACGAGGTTACTGACGGAGGGCTCCGACGACGAGGACGCGGCGGCGTGGGTGAACAAGTCGCGCGACCTCGAGAAACAGAAACAGGAGGCCGCTAAGAGGGTAACACTTGTTTTCTTAACCTTTCTTTGTTTTTTGTACTTTGTTAAATATATGTACAATCTTATTTGTTGATGCTATGACAGTGTCAGAAGTGTGGTAAGGTAGAAATACTTCTAACAATTACTTTCTGCGTTTCTAGTGTAGATAAACGTGTCACATCTTAAACATTTACCTCTTATATTCCTAACAAGCTATAAAACAGTCTACTAGCCAACTGAAAATGAATTAGTAAATACACAAACCTTAACACCTTGAGTGCCAGTAACCAGCTGGGCCAGACGACTTCGAGCGTAGCGCGTAGGAAACTGCTGTACGGGAAGGTCCGTGCCGTTGACGCTAGAGCAAAATTTGTGCGAACGCGTTCGGTTATATTTTGAACGTAATATCACGCCCTGGCGCTGAGGGCACGACTTTCTGTGCGCTTGATTTGACGTCTTTGGCGGCCAAAGGGTTAAAATAAAATAAACCCCAAATCAACGTCAAAGTAACTGGTGTTGGTTGTCATCAGGCGGCCATGCTCGACGAGATGGACGCAGTGTTCGGCGTGTCGGCGCTGGTGGAGGAGGAACAGCGTGTCGACCGCTCGCAAGCCTACGGTGCTTCTGCACTCACGGGGCTACGGGTCGCGCACGACCTCAACTCGGTGAGTCTACACACTGGCTGACATACTTCACGAGGTGGACGCAGTGTTCGGCGTGTCGGCCTTACTTGATGCTCCTGTCTTTTCACGGCCGTTTAAAAAAAACCGTCTCTGACGGCCACCTTTGCACGAGCTCAAGCAGGGAGACATTTACACCACTGCAGCAAAATTTAAACAACTTCATTTTAAAATAAGTGTTCACAATATTTGATATTGAACGTATATTTGTTCTTCAGTTGGCAGATGAGCGCGACACGGTGCTGACGCTGGCCGACAAAGACGTACTGGCGGATGACGCGGAGGACGTGCTCGTGAACGTTAACATTGTGGACGACGAGCGGTACAAGAAGGTACGGACAGATTATATAAGTTGGGACAGTCCAACATTTTATAAAAAATACAAGTTTATGGTTGTGTGAGTTATCACGTGTATTTAACAAAACCTAACCTAAATATTTTTTAATAACACAATTTAGCACTTGCTTAAAAAACACTTATCTATAGTTAATTTAGTAAGTAGGTATACTCGTAGTTTTAGTTTTAGGATAGTTTTTGCTCGTATGTATAACTATTTTATCTGTGCTGTGCATGCCTATTTTGGATAGCATTGTTATAAAAAACCTACCTTACATGTAATTTTCTATTAATGTATGGAATGTTGTTTGTCTGGTGTGCCTAATAAATAAAATAAAATAAAATAAATACGTTTCTCAGGCCGCAATTACTTAATTTGTGTTTTGTCTTTATCTGTCACTTTGACAGTTGTGTGTTAGAAACAGACAAAACATAAATTAACTAATTATTTTGTGATCTGAGAGACGATTATGAATAAGGGGGTAAGAGAGAGAGACGTAATGTACTAAGTAAAAAATAAATCGTAATATTCTTCAATCAAAAACATAACGTATAGTAGAAAAACCGGCCAAGTGCGTGTCGGACCACGCATAGGAGGGTTCCGTACCTTCAATGGAATAAGAACCAAACTAATACCAAAAGGTCGTATCTGATGCCTATGGAAGAAGTTTTTTGGAGATAACTCAAAAATGGCTGAACCGATAATGTTCAAAACAATTTTCGTAGAAAGTGATGATATCATAAGGCGCATCTCTTCAAATTTTTTCATATTTTTTGAACTTACGGTTCAAAAGTTACAGGGGGGGAGGGGACACAACTTTTCTGACTTTCGAAGCGATTATTTCAGAAAATATTCACTTAATCACAAAATAGTCAAAGAAACCTCAATGTTATTTTGAAAGACCTATCGATTGTTGATGTGTCACATGTTGATATTTGGTTAATTTTTTTTTTAATTTAGTTACCTGTATGGAGCGCCCCCCTAAATTATTATTTTTTTTTTTCAAATTTAACTACATAACTAAGTAGCTGCATACAAAATACACCTTATGTGTAAATTTTATTCAGATACGTCGTATTGTTTCCGAGTAAAATGCCTGTGACATACGGACGGACAGACAGACATGACGAATCCATAAGGGTTCCGTTTTTTGCCATTGACTGCGGAACCCTCAAAATGTGTACTTGAACTCTATTTATGTTCTCAGAACATCGAGTCCCGCAAGAAGGCCAAGGCCGGCTACCAGGCGTACGACGACGAGGCCGACCTGGAGGCCGCCGCGCTGGGCTTCCAGAAACCCTTGCTGTCCAAGTACGACGAGGAGTTGGATAAGGTAACCTAGCTCTGTCACCCTTTCAGGCAGACATACTTCAGTTACATACGTGTCATTCAAATTTCATCTGTAGCTCTTTGATTTAAGGTTCAAATTAGATTGCGTTTCCGCAAAAAGATATTTGTGTTAGAATTAGTGCGTAAAATATACAAGCATGCATATTTTCTAATGTAAAGTAAGTCGTGCTACCTGCACAAGAAGGGTGGTGAAATACAGAGTCACTGTGTTTCGGTGTATTTGAATGTTGGTACTTGGTACTTCGTTTCTTAGCAGAAAAAATGCTAACCATTAGTGGTTAGTAACACTAAGTCATTTCTAAATTATTCCCTGATTATGATGAGGTATCATCTTTTGGAGTTCAGAAGACTTACAACGCCATCGGGTTCTGATATACGGCCTTGGCCAGAAGTGTTGAGCATAGCTCTTTTTTGTTTACAATTTTGATGTTAAGTATTAATTCCCTATCATAACAATGTACGATGACGTAAAATGTTACATTTTATTGATATATCTAGAAAACTTCACTTAATAACACTTTCAAGGTACCTATAAAATATGAAAAGTGGAGGTCCCAAAAATGCGAATTTAGGTCGGTGCGAAAAATTGCAAATATTCTATGCAGTTACTACTCACTTCAACAAAACATGCCTGTTCAGTTTGAATTAATTGATAAAATAACTTCAAAAAAGATAGAAACGCCGGTCTAAACTTTCCAGTTTTGTCGTGTGTTGTTGTTTCCAGTGTTGAAAATCGCAAGAGTGCTCAACACTTCTGGCCAAGGCTGTATGATCTTGCCGTAAAAGTTACATTAGTATTGTTTTATAGGAGGCGGCCGAGAAACGTCGCGGCTTCGTTCTCGGCGATCACGCGGGCATCGAGGCGCAGCGCTTCCGGGACATGATGGTAAGTACTGAGGGCTTCCTAAATGGTTTACGCTTTGTTGTTAAAAATAACACACACTTAACCAAGAGCCCCATCCCAGAGGAAGGAGGACTGATACAATACTTTTAAATTAGAAATAGTTCTAAATTCAAAAACATGACATATGTAAAGCCTGACTTAAAAATATGTGATCATTGTCAAGAGGGCGCTAGTATTCTCATTTATATGGCAACAGTTCAGTCTAGTTAGAGCGTATTATTCTCTATGGTATGGTGACATCTTGATTTGTTTACCTTGTCAGCACTGATGTTCATTTGAAAATGTTTCACAGCGAAATAGTTTCATTTCCCGACCGTATTATTTACAGCAGTTTATTATATACACTATTTACATTGTTTCGCTCTTGACAAAGAAAAAACTTTGGTAATTCTTTGTCGTTTATACCGCCACTATGACACTGACAAGCAGTGACAGCCTATCACATGCCCTCACACATGCATATCATCCTGTCTATAATTATTGCCAGTATAAGAAATTAGTTCCAATGAAATTCTGCAACATGACGCATGATTAGATTATATAAGAACTGGTCCTGAAATAAAGTAGCCGTGTACAATCTTGTGTATTTTTTAATTTAGTGCTAATTTTGAAGCAGTATAATTATTTTATTAATCCGTAGATACAATACTAATAAATAAATATACAATCATAATAAAATATGTGAGCATATATAAGATTTCGCGTTTTAATTTCAACATACTTTGTAACTTTTTGAACAACATAATTTGACAATCTTCAATCGACATCTGCTACAACGCCACAATTGTATTTTCATTTTCACAACCCGTTTTATGCTTTTCAGAATTTCATCTTACCAAGAAGCTACATTAATTAACTGTATTTTACCTAGGATAGTCAGGAAAACTCTCTAATCTAACCTCTGACAAAGATTTTTCTATGGGAGACAATTTTCTGTACAAAAAGGCAAATACATTTAATTAAAAATTACTGTAACTACCTTAAAATGAAGCCAGATAAAAAAGTTTACTATTGAAGAAAGACAATATATTAAGGTATAAAATAGCTCATCAAATCAAACTATAAGAAAAAACATGTTTTTGAGAAACACCTCAAAAATTCTGTCAGAAGACGCTGTTCAAAAAACTATGTGTATGATGGAATACAAAAGGCGAAAACTTCCAAACGCTGTTTCATTTAAATATGATTGTATCTACAGATTATTTAAATATAAACACTGCTTCTAAATCGGCACAAAATAAAAAGATAAATCAGAAAAGGCACTCCTTATTTCTGGTCAGGCTTTATATTCTTCAACTATAATTGAAATGACATGTAATATTATAAATATTGCGAATAAATCCGTAAACGGCGGGAAGAAGTTGATATCTCGAGATTTAAAGTTGAAGAAATTTAAACCCTATAATTATATTTTAGGTTCAAATTTCTTCAAGTTTTCATCTCGAGATATCAACCTCTTCCCGTCGTGTACCGAAATAATATGAATATGATATCATGTTCTGTGTTGTTGTTAAAATATCAGAAACCAACTAGTTTATAGTCTCAGTCGAAGTACGAATACGAGTAAGCGAGAATTTTAAATCATTTACTTTTTTTTTTTACCTAGGTTATTGTAACTACTCTTGACGAATATGTCAACGTATTAACAAATGTGCGAACTCCTTAGTGCTGAATGTAACCAAGCTGGGAAAAAAAGATATAGCTTACTCCGATTCAGTGTACGATCGAGTGTGTATGTAATGATTTTTATTCAAAAATGTCTGGCAAGGTTGACTTTTACGGTTAAAAACTAGGCGGTGAAGTGCCTAGTTTATGGTCAAATAAAAATTAAAAAGTTACAGAAATTGCAGGCTCGATTTCGCGACATAAATGTTGCATACATATTCCATTTTTGTCGAGGTACAAACTTTTTAAAAAGTTCAACAGCCATACAAAAATAAAGGCAAAGGTCCTAAACAGCCAAAACACAACATCGGTATTTGTTATTTATAATGTTGGTACCGCGACTTTTTATTTATCTCAAATAGCTTGCGGTAAATTCTGAAGAAAAATACACTTCAAACTTTTTTATAAAAAGATATAAAGGCGGCAAAGCTGAGCGTGTACCGCGAACAAAGAAAATTGTAGTTCCGAATATATCTGTCTCTCTCACTCAAAATGAGAAGCGATGGAGATGGAGATATAGGATTCGGATCAAAATTCGATATTCGCGGTAGGGGTCATTCTTTTGACCTAGAGGTTATCCTGAAATACATTATTTATGTTAATATTGTTTGTTTTTCATCAATGTTGGCTGTTTTGCATTATTTTTGAATAAAGCACTATATTGGACTCGGCGCGAAGGGCCATTGCTGCCTTCGTATTAAATTAAACGGACTCCTAAAGTCGTCCGTTTAAACATAATACTCAGCCTCGACAATAATGTACTATTATGAAATAGAATAGAAATTGTTTATTCTATATGAGTAATTTATTTTAGCGGCAAGAACGGCTACGTGGCGGGCCCGACAAGCGGCTGGAGTCGCTCAAACTGCCCGAGCTCAAGCTAGCCTCCGACTACCTCAGCGAGGCCGAACTCAACGCCAAATTCAAGAAAACCAAGCGCAGGGTAAGTTTCAATGCCGATATGAATTCCTAAATTGCCAGACAGGATGCTGTTTTTAATTTTAATAATGCGGTTAATATGTAAGGAGTGACCACAAGAGTCTTAGGCTCGTTATTAGTGTTGTTTATAAAAGGGCTTTAGTCTAAATTATAGTTGGAAAGATTCCCTCCGTTTTGTATACGCAATACAATTTGGTTTGTTTGCTGTGGCACTGTGTCATTGTAACAACTGTCGTGACGCTGTGGTCGTCACAATCGTCACAGTCACAGTCGTCATTGCGATTCCGTACCGTCAGCGTATTTTGAGCAGCGGTGTGGAGGGCATGCGGTAAAAACGGTGCGGATGTGATGTACCTAGAGACATACCTTATTAGAATAAGTAGGCTAGTTGCTTTCATATATGGAATCTGTATTAATCATCAACTATATACCAATGTATACCTGTCTTTTAATCATTATTACATATTGCTACTTCGAAGAGGAAACATGTGTTTTATTCTGTATTCCTACCTATAATCATCATCATCATCTACCACCAAGGAGGTTACAATACATGGCGACCCTGCCAGCTGTACGTTAATTTGGAGAGCTACGAAGGGACAATTTTCACAAATGGTGCTGTCGTCGAGGTCCTGCTGCTGCTGGGGGACTCAAGATTAGCGTGTTAGAGGTACTGCAACAACTGAAACCACTTATCTCACGAGCTACATTTAATCTTTCAACATGGGGAAAACGGTGTCTACAATAGAGAAGGAAGAAGTCATCATTGCTCAGACTGGCCAGAACAACAAAGCCAGGTCAACTCAAGATATCAGTCACGGCGAGGAGCAGTCATACATAACAATGGCCATGGGAGTGATGATCAGCATTGTCTTCTTTTACCTCGTCTGGAAAAAGGTCCATAAGTGCCTTACAAAGAAGATTGAGCGGCTGCTATGGTGATGCGCAGGCGTGCATCCGTATAAGGTGGCAGTGGTAATAGGAACTATCGTCGAGTTTCGTGGAAAAATACAAACTTTCAGTGGCGAAAACGCAAGTGACCCGATAAACTATGTTAAGTAACAAGTGCTGTCGTCAAGCTTCCTGAAAACCATGTAAGTGTAGTGATTAAAATTTTAACAATACTATAGCCTTTAATAAGTAACATAATTACGTTATATTTTTGATTAATTTAGGGTAATGTCAAGCGTTGTAGAATTTTATGAGCGCATTAACTACTTTAAAGAATATTTGCTTAAGCTTGGTCCTACTCGACGAAGTGAGAAATTAGGTCAAGAAAAATTTTCAGATGCAAAGTCGGTTTATAAGGAGTATAATGCATATTTAGAAATTTATATTTCGAAGGTAGAGAAGGGTGAAGAACCCGTCGATGATAGGGTACAGCAGTATATTACGAAAATTGAAAAAGAGTATTCTAGAATATTGCAATTATTCGAGGAAACGCAGCAATTGATAAAGACAAACATGGGTTCCAAACCGAATTTCGATTTGAAAACGGCGGTTTCTTTGTTACCTGTCATGGATGATACTGAAAAAATAACTTTGCAATTAATTGACGCCATTGAACTATATGAGACTATGATAAACGACACGGATATCCCGGTGTTGATAAATTTCGTTTTGAAAACACGTTTGTCTTATAACGCGAAACTGCGATTGTCAGGTAGCTATGCCACGGTTACGAGTTTAATCAGTGATATGAAACATCATTTAGTACCTCGTAAGTCTGATAACGCCTTGCAAAAGCAATTGCAAACAGCTCGGCAAGCGGGAAAAAGTATAGAGCAGTTCGGTAGCGATTTAGAGGACATTTTTGTCAAACTGACGATTTCACAAGCCAATGGTGATTCGAGCGCTTACAGTATACTAAAACCTCTTAATGAGAGGCAAGCTATTCATAAATTTGCCAGTGGCTTGCGAAATGATAGGTTAAGTACAGTGATATCGGCCCGAAATTATACGTCACTTAAAGACGCAATACAGGGTGCCAAAGACGAAGAAATTGCGATGTCGCCTTCACCTTCGGAACAGGTGTTTACGGCGCGCGGTAGAGGTACGAGACCTCATATGTCTTTTGGTCGTGGAAATTTATATTTCAAAAATAGAATTGCGGCCGTACACCCACAATATGAGTACAGGAAAACCAATGGACGTGCTTTTTACTCGTACAGAGGTAGAGGTAGTGGTAGTTTCAGAGGTGGTTCCAGGGGTCATAACTACCGTAACAACTACGGACATAATAATAGTAATTTCAGACCAAGTAGACCGCAAAATAAACATCAAATAAATACGACACGTGAGTCCAATGACACTAATGAGTCACCTGCGAGATCATCTGGACTCCAGTTTTTTCGTGACTAATAACTTACCTTATATTTTAGCTTTCGGTAATGTGAACTCAGTTCAGTTTTACGTAAATGGAAAGTCATTGACTTGGTTGTTGGATACAGGAGCATCATTAAGTGCAGTCAAGTATGATTCAATAGTGTCAACAACTCCGTTCATTCAACCAAGAACAACCAACGTAAATGGGCTTGGCGGTATAATTACATCAGTTGGTGTCAGTTGTCTCGATTTATATGATGAAACAAATGAATCATTTTGTCACGAGATTCATATCTTTAAAAATTTACCTGTGGACGTAGATGGTATACTAGGCCAAGATTTTTAAAAAAAATTTAGAGGCACCTTGGATTTTGAAACAGATACATTAAAATTAAAAAAGGGAAACCATTTATCCTTGATACCAGTACATGTTTACTCTATACATAGTAATAACGTGCAATCATTTATTGAGTTACCTTCGAGAAGCGAAATTTTATTGAAAGTTCCTATTAATGTCACAGGAGATTTTATTGTTTGTGCGAGTGAGGTATGCGAGGGAATATTCATAGCGAACTCTTTGTCTAGAAGTGTGAATGGTAATTTAACGATTAAAGTGCTGAACACGCGAGAACAAGACGTGACTGTAAAGTGTATCACTCCTGAGATTAGGCGGCTGGAAGATTTTGATGTTTTTAATTTTGAAAAATGCTCAAATAACGCCGAACGAGTAAAACAATTATTTTCATTGCTACAACTAAATTATTTAAATTCGGAAGAAGAGAATAGTATTGCAAGTATTTGTGCAAAATTTGCCGATATTTTTCACCTACCGGGAGATAAACTAAACACCATGAATCTTTATGAACAAAAAATCCATTTAAAGCCTAATGAAACTCCAGTGTATAGTAAGCCCTATAGGTTGCCCCACTCACAGAAAGCGAAAATAGAAAAACAAATTAAACAAATGATAGCAGACGATATTATCGAAGAGTCATACTCTGAATGGGCTAGTCCTTTACTACTTGTACCTAAAAAGGCAGATTCAAGTGGGCAAAAGAAATGGAGAGTAGTAATTGACTATAGGAAAGTTAACGAGCGCATAGAAAGTGACAAATTCCCATTACCAAATATTACTGAGATACTGGACTCGTTGTCTGGTGCAATTTACTTTAGTACTCTGGACCTCAATCAAGGTTACTATCAAATTAAACTTGATGCTGAGAGTAGGAAATATACGGCATTTTTGGCTGATAAACACTATCAGATGAAAAGACTACCAATGGGTATGAAATCTTCACCGAGTGCGTTTAGTCGCGCAATGACTATAGCAATGTCAGGTTTAAATTACTTACAATGTATTGTTTACTTAGACGATTTAATCGTTATGGGACGTAATCTTGAACAACATAACAAAAACTTAATCGATGTCTTTTCAAGATTGAGAAAAGTAAATTTTAAACTTAATCCCCTGAAATGTACCTTTTTGAAAAAAGAAATTTTATATTTAGGCCATTTAGTCACTTCAGAAGGAATAAAACCAGACCCAAGTAAAACTTTAGCGATTCAAAATTACCCTACTCCAAAAAATGAAGACGAAGTCAAAAGATTCGTAGCATTCGCCAATTACTATAGGAAATTCATTCCAAAATTTGCGGAAATAACCCAACCCTTAAATCATTTATCAAAAAAAAACGTACAGTTTGTTTGGAACAATGAGTGTTCTAACGCATTTAAAAAACTAAAACAGGCAATGACAAACCCACCCTTGTTACAATATCCCAATTTTGCCAGTGATAACAAGTTTATATTACATACTGACGCATCAGGAATAGCAATAGGTTGTGTTTTATCAAACGGAGATGGGTTACCTGTAGCATACGCTAGCAGGCCCCTTAACAAAGCGGAAAAAAATTACCCAACCGTCGAAAAAGAATTATTGGCGATTTTATGGGGAATAAGATACTATAGACCATATTTATATGGCCGACGTTTTAGAATAATTACAGATCACAGGCCGTTAATATATTTATTTAACATGAGGGACCCTTCCAGCCGACTAACAAAGTTCAGATTATGTTTAGAAGAGTATGATTTTGTGGTTGAGTATTTGAAAGGTAAAGATAATGTGGCTGCAGACGCTCATCAAGGATTGAGCTAACAAGTCAACAGCTAAAAGATATGAGTGAACGAGTTATGTTTGTAACAACGCGTAGGCAAAAGAAGCGAATGGAAGAGCAAGAAATGCAAAATAGTTCGGTTGTTAAGAATTTTCAAAACGATTGGAGTGATCAACCAAAAGTTGTGGAAATACTTAAAAAACCAAACAATTCAACAGAGCTAAGTTTTGATGAAAATGAGTATCGCAAGTGTAAGAGAAAAGATGATAGTATTTGTAGTAGCAACAATTCATTTGTTTACACACCCTCATTGTCACTTATTAGTGTTGCACCAAAATCCCAATCGTGTATGAAACGAGCTTTCTTCATGAGGGAATTGGAACTTTTCTGCAATACAATAAATATAAAAGAAATATGTATTATTAAAAATAATGACAATGAAAAGATGATAAAAGAGTTAACTCAGCGTATAAAAACTAATAGTGGATGGTCCGGACCACGAATATGTATTATAAAGGGTGTATTCAAAGTAAATAACAAAGATGACAGACGTGTCATAATAAATGATTTTCATATCCTGCCGACTAGCGGCCACGCGGGTATTCGTAGGATGACTAACAATATAAAAAGATACTACTACTGGCCCAGCATGGAAAAAGACATAAGAACTTTTATAAAAAAATGCGACAAATGCCAAAAACAAAAGTTCCACAAAACAATTAAGGAGCCAATGTATATTACTACTACAGCTACATCAGCATGTGATAAAGTATATTTAGATTTAGTTGGCCCTATAACTAAAGACATTAATGGGTATAGCTATATATTGACGATTCAGTGCGAGCTCACGAAGTACGTCTGGGCTTACCCACTACCTAATAAAGAAACCGAAACAGTCGCGCGAGCATTCGTTGAAGGCTTTATATTGCATTATGGCATCCCGCGCGAGATAGCAACAGACCGTGGTTCAGAATTCATATCCTCAACTATGCAAAATACATGTAAATTATTAAAAATTAATCAACTACAGTCCACTGCATATCACCACGAAAGTCTCGGTTCTTTGGAGAACTCTCATAAGGCCTTAGGAGCTTTCCTTAGAATCCAGACTGATAACCAGGCTCACGAATGGAGCAACTGGTTGCAATATTGGTGCTTCTCTTATAACACGACTATGCATTCTGAAACTAAATATACTCCCTATGAGTTAGTATTCGGAAAACTTTGTAATATACCTAGTAATATTGTTAACAACATAGACCCTATATATAACTTGGATGATTATCCTATAGAATTAAGGTATAGATTACAAAAGTCTCAGGAAGACGCTAGAAATAACTTAATTAAGTCTAAACAGTTAAGGAAAGAAAAATATGATAAAACATGTAATCCAATAAACTATAATGTAGGAGATTTATTGTTAGTTAAAAAAGAAGGACGAGAAAAAATGGACCCAGTATATTTAGGTCCATACTCTGTTATTGAAGATATGGGTGTCAATGTAAAAATTGCAATAGGTAATAAACAAAATGTTATTCATAAGAACAGAACTATTCCTTATTTTGTGTAACGAGTTATATTAAGTTAGCCATTAAATAAGAGCACCAACTGTGCGACAATTGTTATTGTTAGGTATTGCAAATGTAAACAGCTCACCATATTAGCGCTAGTATTGTGTTTGCATAACAACGTAAGAGTGATTGAACTTTATTGTTTACATTGTATCCAAGATAATTATAACTTTAGTTAAATACTATTTTATGTTATTATTATTTTTTTTTCAAAAAAAAAAAAAAACGGGGAAGGTGTGATGTACCTAGAGACATACCTTATTAGAATAAGTAGGCTAGTTGCTTTCATATATGGAATCTGTATTAATCATCAACTATATACCAATGTATACCTGTCTTTTAATCATTATTACATATTGCTACTTCGAAGAGGAAACATGTGTTTTATTCTGTATTCCTACCTATAATCATCATCATCATCTACCACCAAGGAGGTTACAATACACGGATACGATGCGTCACTGCGATTCCGTTCGCCGTATTTTAAGCAGCGGTGTGGTCACACTTTAACGCGTGTATCTGTCGACAGGGTAAGATCCGCAAGAAGGCCAAGGAGGAACCCATCGACGTCGATGACTACGACGCCGCCGCCGCGCCGCTCGACACCGACGATACAGGTTTACATACCCACAGCTTTTTTAGTTCATGAGATCACAAACTTGTTTTGATATCTATTTCGATATAAATGTTTTCCCGATCAAGTCGAAAGCAGGGCTCGAATACTGGTATTTGCACCATACTAAAATAACGGTATTTTTTCGTTCCTTTTCGTTCTAATCTAATAATATTAAGTCATTGCCTAAATACAATATTGAGTTCTACATAAATAAAGACCATAAAATAATTAAATGAGCTGCAGAAGGGACCATCTCGGCTGCGGGGAAATTTTAACTAAATCGCAATATCTTACGTGTTGCATCATTAACTATATTGTCATCTATATCCGGATAGCGGAAAAGCGCTTTTTCGCTCTATAGATAGTACTATAACTAATCATGTTAAACACGTAAGATATTGCGATTTAGTTGAAAATTTCCATAGCTGAGATTGTCCCGTTGCACCTTATATTGGGTTTTTTGAGAAAACCGGTTCAGAGTCTTGGTTATAAGATAAAAACTTTAAACCTAACTATACATTTAACGCGTAAAAGTGCTTGCTTTTTGAAGACTGTTAAAATGTGGTTATATGAATGCAATACAGAGCAATTTTATTGCATTATTACCCTAATAAATCTCTGCAGACGTGAAGGTGGACCAGCTGAAGAGTTCGCTGGTGATCGACGAGGAGGAGGTGGAGGTAGACTCGGAGCTGCAAACGGCGCTGGCTCGCGCACGCAGGCTGCGCCAGGCCGAGCACACGCCCCTCGTGCCCAAGGTTACTGCTCCCCACACATTCGTTTGGTATACGGCCGCTGGGCGAACGTTCGGTGGCGCGTTCACTGCCACGACAAGCGTTGCGTCTATATTCTAAGGGATTTTAGCAGTATTCACCGATGTCATACACACCGGTATCGATGTCAGATGATGTTTTCATTTGTTTCCAATGTACGCGTCTCAGGTCGCGCTGTCGGTCGCCGCTGTGCGAGCGGCCATCCTAGTTTGCACGTTTTGCAACAAAAAGTAAAAGGAACTTGCGTTTCGCAGCAGCCGTACTTTCGATCGTCCCAAGCATTTAATGTAAATCTAAATATATAAAAGAAGAAACTGACTGACTGACTGACTGATTGACTGACTGACATATCAACGCACAGCCCAAACCGCTGGTTGTAGAGATTCCAAATTTGGCAGGTAGGTTCCTTATAAGGTCTAGGGAGGCACTAAGAAAGGATTTTTCAAAATTCACCCCCTAAAGGGGTAAAATGGGGGTCCAAAATTAGTATGGCGAATCAAGATTTGTTAGACTACTTTATTCGAAACTTCATAGGAGTATTCCTAACGATAAATGAGTAAACACGTGTTTCAGGTTTTTTGAAAATTCAACCCCTAAAAGGGGCAAAAGTGGTCACAAAGTCTGAAAATCAACATGGGTATCGTATTATTTTTGAGTACTTATAGTACGCGGGCGAAGCCGCGGGAAAAGGCTAGTACGGAGTATATTTCCACTAAGTAAATTAAAAAAATAATGGTTCGTTAATTTTTCAACAAAACTTATTTAATTATTCTTTGACCTGGATCGACGAACCTACTGTTATCGGCTATGCTTTTCATATTTGTATTCTAAGATGTTAATAATCGTTGGAAGGTGGAGGAGATCCTTGATCGAGTGAAGGAGGAGCCGGAAGCGGAGCCCGCGCCGGCCGACGGCGCGATGGTGCTGGACGCGTGCGCCGAGTTCTGCCGCACGCTCGGCGACATCCCCACCTACGGCCAGGCCGGCAACCGCGACCACACGCAGGAGATTATTGTGAGTGCGTCCTGTCAATACAGGCTTTATAATAGCTGCGTAGCGGTTAACCCTTTGACCGTCAAGTATCGGACGGGAAAGTCGTGCCCTCAGCGCCATCGAGCGCTCAATGATTTTGGACGTGATATCACGTGCTGTCGCTGGGGGCACGACTTTAAGTGCGCGTTATTTGACGTAGTTGGCGGTCAAAGAGTTAAACAAGCTCAGTAACGACAGTCACCTTGTTTACAGGCAGACAAAACCTTCTATAAGTACGGCTTTTAACCTTTTGAACGCCAAGAGCCACTAAATCGGTCGTGGGCTGTCGTGCCTGCTACGCCAACGACCAGTAAAGTGGCTGTGGCGGACGCTGTCAAAGCAATTGTCCTGCTGACAGATAAGGTTTATATTCGTTATTCACTAGTCGAGATACTAGCGTGTAGGCCACGTCTTGACGCGAGAGAAAAGCGTTCAAAAGGTTAAATGAAAAGTTGAGCTCTTACGCCATGAACTAGTTAGCAATACAATATTCTGTATTTGATTTACTTGTCTTTCCTTACAAAAGGAATATCCAGATATAGATTCATTTAATATAGGGTGAAATATATATCTGGGTTGTGATCCTGAACCACATTTTCTGACTCTAATTGATCATGATCACTATTGATCACCATTCATGCAATAATTATTTTTAATTTTCAAGTAAAATTTACCTTGTATCGCTGATGAGGGCAACTACCAGATTACAATAACTACACGGAAATGGTCTTAAGAGCAGATCTGGGCACAATTAACCCTTTGACCGCCAAGCATCGACCGGAAAAATTGCCAGCTCGCGCGAGCGTTAACCCTTTGACCGCCAAAGACGTAAATCACGCGCACGGAAAATCAAGCCCTCAAGCACAAGCAGTGCGCTCGCTCAAATTTTGTTGTGGCGTCAGTGGCACGATTTTTCTGTCCCACTACTTGGCGGTGAAAGGGTTAAACAGTTACTCCGTTAACTCGTAGTAATAGAATTATTAACGATTAATTACAGTAAATGGAAGCCAGTGAAGTCCGTTAACTTGTTGTTTCGCTAACGACTTGCATTAAAAAAATTGTTGGTTTACGATTATAAACGTCTTGTGCCCAGCTCGAGACCATCTCTAAATTAACGACGATTGATATAAAAACTTAGGAAAGGTTTTCTTTATGTGGCAATTGTAGTCCATCGAAACTATTGGCCATAGAGAAATGTAATAAAATTTTGATGATAAGTATGTGACATGATTTTTTTTTGTACTGGAGTACACACGTCGATTGACACCTTATAAAAATTAACATTCATTCCCCATATAGACTCAATAATAAAAAAAGCATCGCAATCTCTTGGCTTTATAATCAGAAATAGTAAATCTTTCAAAAAAGCAAAACCAAAGTTTTCCTGTATCTCGCTAGTACATAGTACACTTGAATACTGTGGAGTTGTTTGGCGTCCACATTACGCGGTGCACAGTCTTCGGATAAAACGCATTCAAAAGCGACTTTTAAACCACTTGGCGTACTGTGGAGGTGTGTCTAGGAGGGCATATATTTTAACATAAAATCATTAGAAAGTAGAAGAAACGCGACAGACCTGATGTTTTTATTAAAAAAATTCAAAATTTTAAATTGTTTTTATTAAATGGATTTATAGACTGTCCCGAACTTTTGTCAAAACTTAGATTAAGAGTACCATATCGATACCCTAGAAACCCTATCAACCTTCTATCTCCGCCTTTTCGAAGTACTGCCCTAGGCTCAAATTCTCCAATTCCAAGACTATGCAAGCTCCACAATGACAATAGTAAAATTGATATGTTCTGCACTTCTTTACTCAACCTAAAATGTCAACTTAATAAATTAGTGGTTAATTAGTTAATAAGTAATTTCGTTTGTTAAACAACTTTTGTAATTGCATGTAGTGTTTACCTCCATTTTATTGTACACTTAGCTCTAAGTTATTTTCAAATCAAAATTTATGTAAACATGCATCAGTGTAACCGTTACTGGTAAACCAATAAAAAAAAAAAAGAAATTACTAATTGTTACGTATTGTCAGGATTACGAGCGGGAGGAGATGGAGACGGAGGCGGAGAGCGCGGGCGGCGTCCCGGGCGCGTGGAGCCGCGTGGACCTGGCGGAGGAGGCGCCGGCCGACCTGCTGGCCGGCAGCGCGGCGCTGGCCGCGGAGCCGGCGCTGGGCCACGGCGTGGCGGGCGCGCTGCAGCTGGCGCTCAGCAAGGGCTACCTCGAGCGCGCCGGGCCCGCGCCCGCGCCGCGCTCCGCGCTCGCGCACCTGCTGCAGGCCCGCCACTACTCCATCGAGGACAAGACGCAAGGGTGAGTGGGTACAGTACTCCCTGCCGGCCGGCAGCGCGGCGCTGGCCGCGGAGCCGGCGCTGGGCCACGGCGTGGCGGGCGCGCTGCAGCTGGCGCTCAGCAAGGGCTACCTCGAGCGCGCCGGGCCCGCGCCCGCGCCGCGCTCCGCGCTCGCGCACCTGCTGCAGGCCCGCCACTACTCCATCGAGGACAAGACGCAAGGGTGAGTGGGTACAGTACTCCCTGCCGGCCGGCAGCGCGGCGCTGGCCGCGGAGCCGGCGCTGGGCCACGGCGTGGCGGGCGCGCTGCAGCTGGCGCTCAGCAAGGGCTACCTCGAGCGCGCCGGGCCCGCGCCCGCGCCGCGCTCCGCGCTCGCGCACCTGCTGCAGGCCCGCCACTACTCCATCGAGGACAAGACGCAAGGGTGAGTGGGTACAGTACTCCCTGCCGGCCGGCAGCGCGGCGCTGGCCGCGGAGCCGGCGCTGGGCCACGGCGTGGCGGGCGCGCTGCAGCTGGCGCTCAGCAAGGGCTACCTCGAGCGCGCCGGGCCCGCGCCCGCGCCGCGCTCCGCGCTCGCGCACCTGCTGCAGGCCCGCCACTACTCCATCGAGGACAAGACGCAAGGGTGAGTGGGTACAGTACTCCCTGCCGGCCGGCAGCGCGGCGCTGGCCGCGGAGCCGGCGCTGGGCCACGGCGTGGCGGGCGCGCTGCAGCTGGCGCTCAGCAAGGGCTACCTCGAGCGCGCCGGGCCCGCGCCCGCGCCGCGCTCCGCGCTCGCGCACCTGCTGCAGGCCCGCCACTACTCCATCGAGGACAAGACGCAAGGGTGAGTGGGTACAGTACTCCCTGCCGGCCGGCAGCGCGGCGCTGGCCGCGGAGCCGGCGCTGGGCCACGGCGTGGCGGGCGCGCTGCAGCTGGCGCTCAGCAAGGGCTACCTCGAGCGCGCCGGGCCCGCGCCCGCGCCGCGCTCCGCGCTCGCGTACCTGCTGCAGGCCCGCCACTACTCCATCGAGGACAAGACGCAAGGGTGAGTGGGTACAGTACTCCCTGCCGGCCGGCAGCGCGGCGCTGGCCGCGGAGCCGGCGCTGGGCCACGGCGTGGCGGGCGCGCTGCAGCTGGCGCTCAGCAAGGGCTACCTCGAGCGCGCCGGGCCCGCGCCCGCGCCGCGCTCCGCGCTCGCGCACCTGCTGCAGGCCCGCCACTACTCCATCGAGGACAAGACGCAAGGGTGAGTGGGTACAGTACTCCCTGCCGGCCGGCAGCGCGGCGCTGGCCGCGGAGCCGGCGCTGGGCCACGGCGTGGCGGGCGCGCTGCAGCTGGCGCTCAGCAAGGGCTACCTCGAGCGCGCCGGGCCCGCGCCCGCGCCGCGCTCCGCGCTCGCGCACCTGCTGCAGGCCCGCCACTACTCCATCGAGGACAAGACGCAAGGGTGAGTGGGTACAGTACTCCCTGCCGGCCGGCAGCGCGGCGCTGGCCGCGGAGCCGGCGCTGGGCCACGGCGTGGCGGGCGCGCTGCAGCTGGCGCTCAGCAAGGGCTACCTCGAGCGCGCCGGGCCCGCGCCCGCGCCGCGCTCCGCGCTCGCGCACCTGCTGCAGGCCCGCCACTACTCCATCGAGGACAAGACGCAAGGGTGAGTGGGTACAGTACTCCCTGCCGGCCGGCAGCGCGGCGCTGGCCGCGGAGCCGGCGCTGGGCCACGGCGTGGCGGGCGCGCTGCAGCTGGCGCTCAGCAAGGGCTACCTCGAGCGCGCCGGGCCCGCGCCCGCGCCGCGCTCCGCGCTCGCGCACCTGCTGCAGGCCCGCCACTACTCCATCGAGGACAAGACGCAAGGGTGAGTGGGTACAGTACTCCCTGCCGGCCGGCAGCGCGGCGCTGGCCGCGGAGCCGGCGCTGGGCCACGGCGTGGCGGGCGCGCTGCAGCTGGCGCTCAGCAAGGGCTACCTCGAGCGCGCCGGGCCCGCGCCCGCGCCGCGCTCCGCGCTCGCGCACCTGCTGCAGGCCCGCCACTACTCCATCGAGGACAAGACGCAAGGGTGAGTGGGTACAGTACTCCCTGCCGGCCGGCAGCGCGGCGCTGGCCGCGGAGCCGGCGCTGGGCCACGGCGTGGCGGGCGCGCTGCAGCTGGCGCTCAGCAAGGGCTACCTCGAGCGCGCCGGGCCCGCGCCCGCGCCGCGCTCCGCGCTCGCGCACCTGCTGCAGGCCCGCCACTACTCCATCGAGGACAAGACGCAAGGGTGAGTGGGTACAGTACTCCCTGCCGGCCGGCAGCGCGGCGCTGGCCGCGGAGCCGGCGCTGGGCCACGGCGTGGCGGGCGCGCTGCAGCTGGCGCTCAGCAAGGGCTACCTCGAGCGCGCCGGGCCCGCGCCCGCGCCGCGCTCCGCGCTCGCGCACCTGCTGCAGGCCCGCCACTACTCCATCGAGGACAAGACGCAAGGGTGAGTGGGTACAGTACTCCCTGCCGGCCGGCAGCGCGGCGCTGGCCGCGGAGCCGGCGCTGGGCCACGGCGTGGCGGGCGCGCTGCAGCTGGCGCTCAGCAAGGGCTACCTCGAGCGCGCCGGGCCCGCGCCCGCGCCGCGCTCCGCGCTCGCGTACCTGCTGCAGGCCCGCCACTACTCCATCGAGGACAAGACGTAAGGGTGAGTGGCCTTTTAAAACTGCGTTTTTTACACCAATTTTTTCAGTAATTTGTAGTAAGCTGATTAACCCTTAGACCGCCAAAAACGTCAAATCAAGGGCACGGAAAATCGTGCCCTCGGTGCCAGCGCGTGATATCGCGCACAAATAATAATCGAGTGCGCTTGCGCGCTCTGGCGTCAGTGGCACAATTTTTCTGTCCGATGCTTCAAAGGGACTCGTCACGACTCGTCAAAACTATATGTAGACAAGCAGGACACGGTACTTATTTTCTTATCTCCGTAACCTGTAGAAAATCCGTTGAACAACCCGCCAGCCTATTCCTTTGCTGTAACATTTGGTTCAGAAAAATACACCTAACTTACAGTTTTGTACGCACAACACTAACAATATTTATTAAAGATAATTTCATATTTTGTTTCATTCAAAAATACAGTTTTTTACCAAAATTTAAGTAGCCTCCAATAAGTTTATCAAAACCTAGTCACATGGTAACAGAACATTCCTTAATAGAAATGTTGCAGAATAATATTCCAATATTTGTACGTGCAGGGAGGACGACAAGCACGGGCGGCGCGAGCGCGGCGGCGGCGGCTTCGGGCCGCTGACGGAGTTCCGCGAGAAGTCGTCGTTCCGGCCGCGCATCAAGCTCGAGTACGCCGACGACGACGGCCGCCCGCTGGCGCCCAAGGAGGCCTTCCGCTACCTCTCGCACAAGTTCCACGGCAAGGGCCCCGGCAAGAACAAGCAGGAGAAGCGCATCAAGAAACAAGTGCAGGAGGGGGTCAGTACACAACACAAACACAATATACCTACAGCTTTTTAACCCCGATTCCGTGTAGGGCTCATTTTGAAATAGACAATAGAGACCTAACCTTAACTAAAAGCTAAAGTAATAACATCCTTAAATCAAGGAAGAAGCACTGTTTCTTTATCAGTGTCGAAAATTGTATAAGGGCTCAAGAAACACATGGGGCTCTTTTCAACTGGTAAAATATTTCTTAATACCATGTTATAGCTAAAATCATTCACTTTATAACTTAAAAAATGTATAACTAATCACAACATCATTGTCATTACACGTATTCTCGTCCTCTGCCCGCTGCTCTCTCAGTCCCCTTAGTCGTCTACCTTTCATAATGTCAAGCCTTCGGGGTAATAACCAGTTGTATGGAGTGAGCACTCTATGCTTACTTATTTCTGTTAGATTCTTACTAATTCTATTTTGTCTAACAGCTGATGAAAAAGATGAGTTCAACGGACACGCCACTGGGCACGCTACAAATGCTGCAAGACAAGCAGAAGGAGACGAAGTCGCCCTACGTGCTGCTCTCGGGCGCCAAACGCGACCCCCCGCGCTAACTGCAGTGCCACAGATATCGTTCAAAAAATATATTAGTCCTATATATTCAAAAGCATGTCAGATTATTAAGAGGACGAGGAGGAAGAATTGACGCAGGACTAAAAATATTGTCGTTATTATTCGTTACACCAACCACTAAAATTCGTATTTACTGATTAAAAAATATTGTATATTGTAAAACCATTGATTAACACACGAGCACAAGGTTTTCACATGTTTCTTGTTTACAATTAAAAGTGAGAGCAAACAAGTTTAAATATAAATAATTAAACAGCAATATAAATTACTCAATCATTTAATCATTTTAATGTAACATTCTAGCATTCAAGATAATAAGGAGGGCCTTGTGATGTTGTAAATAAGAATACTTTCAGCTCATTTTGAACTCTAATTCAATGACGCAACAGATATTGTTTGATCACTTTAATGCAGAAAAATTGCAATGGAATTAGTTTCATGGAATAAAAGTGTAACAATTGTCGGAATAATTATTCTGGAAATAAATGTGTTTAGAATACATGTATGTTTTTTCTTATACCGCCCCCCCGGCTTTATATTTGTTGAAGGCAAGCAAGTTAAGATTGAATACTTAGGGCCTGTTTCACAATGTCCAAGTAAAGTCCTGAATAAGCTACTTGCCACTTATCTGACGAATAAAGTCATCTTTGGCGTTTCACAATCTTCAAATAAGCTTAACTGGTAGATAGTGCTAAGTTTTATCTGGCAGTAGTGGCAGTCAATTCATTTGTTAATTAGCTATCCAATACTTTACTTGGACATTGTGAAACAGGCCCTTAGTTAATTAATTTCAAACAGCTATTAAATATACAATAAATAATGAAGGAAAAATGATAGCATTGCAAAATATTATTTTGGCAATCAATTAAAATATTACAATATTTAACCCTTTGACCGCCAAAGCCGTTCAAACACGTCAACGAAAAGTCGTGCCCTCAGTGCCATGACGTGATAAAACGTCCAAAATGAGAGATCAAAATACTCCTTAATAAACAACCTTTATAGAAATATTTTTGTATATTTATTATAGCTCTACCATTCCTATCCTACCTACCTATCTTTTTAGTTAAAATTTCATTCAAAATAACCCGTGACTCGAGACAAAATTGAAAAATACCTCAATGCTATTTAAAAGAACAAAAAGGCACTGCCCTCCTCGCCGTTGACGGGTAATCACGTGTTCGTTTGAAAGCAAAGTGGTCGATAAGAGAATAAAAATGAAATGAATGTAATTGGTGATTAAATAGTATATTATCTAGTAACGGGATTATAGTAAAGATACTTGTAAGTTTGGAGTAGGAAAATTGTAAGTGAGGGATTGCGTGGATTAACTGGGGTTCTCTAAAAATTACTTTAATTAACAACATATTCACAAACCATATTCTACCGACAAATCTAATTTTATCAATTGAGTTATTAATCCAAGAAATGTTACAATAATATTCTTTGATTTATTTATGAACAATGACAGGAGTTCATCAGTGTGGCAAGGATGCATCATGAAATAAGGACGAAAGAAAATGGGGTGCTCCTGTTGAGTTATAACAGAGTAGAAGTCCTTTTCAGTGATACTGAAACAGAAATTTAGAAATTCATATCAGAAACTAAGCATTGAGCACACATTATTTTTATTTTATTTATTTATTTATTTATTTATTTAATCTAGAAACAAACAGTCTTATATAGTTGTATATAACACTAAACATTTTTTTAAACTGGACTTACAGTTTCCTTAAGAATATTATTTGAAATTATGTTTACCCTAATAAATACATAAAGCAACCAAACACTCAAAAGCACTTAACCCTTTGACCGCCAAAGCCGTTCAAACACGTCAACGAAAAGTCGTGCCCTCAGCGCCATGACGTGTTAAAACGTCCAAAATGAGAGATCAAAATACTCCTTAATAAACAACCTCTATAGAAATATTTTTGTATATTTATTATAGCTCTACCATTCACCTATCTTTCTAGTTCAAATTTCATTCAAAATAACCCGTAACTCAAGAAAAATTTTGAAAATACCTCAAAGCTATTTAAAAGAACAAAAAGGCACTGCCCTCCTCGCCGTTGACGGGTAAACACGCGGCGTGACGTCACTTCGAAATAGTGTTGTTCGTTTGAAAGCATAGTGGTTGATGTTGATTATTGTATGAACATTAACCAAACACTGTAATTATGAATGTTTTTCGCATTTCAAGCTTTATTATACAATAAAACTAATTATTAAACTGTGATTTGTGTAGAAGGTTAGTTTTAGGAACTACATATCGTAATGTTAAAAAAGGTATATATTTTAAATTTTTGCTTTATTATATGCATTATTGAAAAAGGAAGAGTTTCATTTAACTTGCAATGGAATAAATACAATGCGTTTTATAAGGGCCATATTTAAAACCTAACAATGTGTATGTCGTTTCTTTTAATCTTATTGCTTTGCCGCATTCTTGTTAATCCTTAAACAATGATAAATACCACGACACGTGGGCTTTCGGTCCATTTCATTCATACCATAAAAGTAAATATATAATGAAATGGTATTTTAGATAAAATGTCAACCAATATGAATGTTATCGGTGAGAGACGGAGTTTAAGTGAACAAAGAATATGTCATTATTAGGGATATACCAAGTTTCTTTAGGTACAAAAGAATGAAATGTGCGCGAGGTGTTTTTTTACCTACACACCCGTTCTGTCCTATGTTATGAAATGAATATTCTTTACTATTATGATTTCTAAATATCTAAAGTGATTTTGCCTAACTAAATCCACTATTAGGCGGAATAAAATGTTTCGTCAATATGTTGTTTTCCAATCACTACGGTATCTGAGTGCGCTCGTGCAAATTTCGCTCTGGCGCTGGTGGCACGATTTTTCTGTCCGATGTGTGGTGTTCAAAAGGTTAAAAACAGAGTTATTTGTGTGTGTAAAAAAAAAACAGAAAATAGTATTAAAGGCACCCTAGGTTAGGTTCCTTATAATGTCCTTAATGTTTTTTTTTTATGTATTAGATATATTTTCGTATCTTACTTTTATAAAAATATTATAAATAACCCAACCCAAGAAAGAAAATGAATAAACATAATAAAAAGCATAAGCAACAATTGCTTATATAACAAGATTCAAATAAGGTAGAGTAAGGTAATATTTTCACATTCAACTGCCAAATACATGAGTAATCTAAACTAATTTATTAATAATACTTTTTTATTCTCTTTTAATAGCGTCGTATTACTCATTTACACATTATTGCAATTTTACTCTACAATTCTGTTAGAACAGCAATCTACAGTATTTGACACTATACCAGCCTCTGGTTACTCCACAGGTAGTTATCCCATCATTTATTCACACAACAGATTACTGGTTTTAAATGTGGATGCTAGTGGTGCACTTCTCTGAGCTCTGCCCAGTAGTTTAGGTGGTCTGAATGAAAGCTTGGTGAGTTATATGTACGAAAAATTTGGAAAATCAATTTTATTTTTTACCTTATAAAAGACATTTGTCTAATTTTCTCTAGAGCGAGTAGAGCTCCTGTTGAGTCCCAAACATTGAAACTGAATGATGGTACAGCATAACTTTGGTTGTAAAATATGACATATTCAGTTTTAAGAACACTAGATCTACCTATATCTTCACAAACTATAAAACTCTCTTTTTTGAGATGTGTTTTAGTTTTATCTTCTGGTTTTTGCAACAGTCTCCATCCGTCGTTTATAGTTTCCGATATTTTCACAAAGCTTTCGGCTGCATTAATAAAGTCTTCGAGAGATACTGCACTCATCCTGTTTTGTTTATAACATAATGAAAACAAAAAGTTTAGAGGAACAAAACAATGGAATCGACCAACAATTTAAAATTCAAAACAAAAGTGTATCGAGTTCCAGACGGCGTAAAGTCAAAGTACAATGACAGGAGAAAGTGTTCGAGGCACACAAAAATTAGAGAGAGCTGCTTGAGGTTTCACGGATTGTTACATGTAATTTTTTAAATAAATAGTGAATTTTATAAAAATCTCAATCATAAGAAAACTAGAACTACACAAAGTTACATTTACATGAATTGATCGTAATTTACAAAGATAACACTTCGTTAGGTTTTATTTTGTACCTTAAACAGCGTATTTTGACAGAATCAGCTGTTGACCAGTGTTGCCAGCTCTCGTGATTTATCAGGAGATCTCCTGATTTCGGGCTATGTCTCCTGATTTTACTACAGATTCTCCTGATTTTTTCACTTCTGTCATCATATAATTCCGTAATTTTTAAACGAACATAAATTGAACAGTTATGTGAACCTAAATAAAAACTACTGTAAACTCACAGAGTTAAAAAATATCTTAAGGTGACAGGTATCACGGTTGACGACTGCATTTTGCGTTTTTATAATCGCAGCTTCCGCTTCTGCCATCTAGTATACTTGAGATGAACTATGACAATTCAATGTTGACATGTTTAAATAGTCAAACAATCGCGGTCTTTTACAGTAAGATGGCGCTTTGATAATAATTTCATTTTATGTGTACTTACTTAATTAAAGTTACTATTGTATGTAGGTAATCAATGACGAAATAATTTAAGTTACCTATAATATAAAACGACTTGGCCAACGCACGCCATTACCTACAGTATCATAATCGCACAATTATAATGTTTTATTCTAAATATCCAAAATAAGCATTCATCATGGCGGTTATATTTCTATGTGTCAAGTACGTGTCAAGTCTTTCAAAATAAAAGTCAAATAAAATGTACTTAACTGAAGATAATATTATTTGTAACTAATTTGTGTTATGTCCTCTTCTGCTCTGAAAAATCCAGGTTTTTAGTATCTATAACGAAATTAGAGATGGTCAAAAACGCTTTCAATGAGGACGGTAAAGTGCGTTGGGGTAAGACCGCATCGGGAGAACATCGGATAATTCAATTACCTATCTGGAAAATTAGCCTTTAGTTGCAAATACAAACCACACATCCTCCAACACTATTGTGTACCTCTACCTAGTTGCATTTTGATATAATGGCGATGGCGCTTTTTTCAGGTACCTACACATTTTACTTAAATGTTTCTTCCGGTATGCTTAATAACAACGACTGTTGGTTAACTGAAAGGTTAAAAAAACCGGCCAAGTGCGTATCGGACCACGCATAGGAGGGTTCCGTACCTTCAATGGAATAAGAACCAAACTAATACCAAAAGGTCGTATCTGATGCCTATGGAAGAAGTTTTTTGGAAATAACTCAAAAATGGCCAAACAATTTTCGTAGAAAGTATATGCTAAGGCGCATCTCCTCAATTTTTTTCATATTTTTTGGACTTACGGTTCAAAAGTTACAGGGGGGGCTACACAATTTTTCTGACTTTCGAAGCGATTATTTCAAAAAATATTCACTTAATCACAAAAAGATCAAACAAACCTCAAAATTATTTTTAAAGACCTATCGATTGATGTGTCACATGTTGATATTTGGTAAAAAAAATTTTTGAAATTTAGTTACATGTATCGAGCGCCCCCCCCTTAAAATATTTTTTTTTTCAAATTTCAAGTAGCGGCATACAGAAATACACCTTATGTGTAAATTTTATTCAGATACGTAGTATAGTTTCCGAGTAAAATGGCTGTGACATACGGACGGACAGACAGACAGACAGACATTTGGCTACGGAACCCTAAAAATCACTTATTCTTTATTTGACGATCTCCTAGCCCAGTCGGTGGTGACCCTGCCTACGAAGCAGGAGGTCCCGAGTTCGAATCCTGGTCAGGGCATTTATTTGTGTGTTGATCGCAGATATTAGTTCCTGAGTTATGGATGTTTGCTATGTATTTAAGTATTTATCCATATTTATCTATTATATATATCGTCGTCTAGTACCCATAACACAAGCCTTATTGAGCTTACTGTGGGCATAGGTCGATTTGTGTAAGATTGTCGTATAATATTTATTTATTTATTTATTATTTATAGTAAATGTATGGAAAATATTTAATTTGTAGCTTTTTAGTACATTACCGTAAGTTGACCCCTAATAGGAAACTATTAGAAACGATACGAATGGAATCGATTGGCATAAAAAAGCAGCATGTGAAAAATAAAAATAAATAATTTTCATAAAGTATGGGAAAAGTTTTTCTCAATTTGTGGCTTTTCTAGCCGCAAATTATTTTTGATCCCATACAAGAATGGGATCGATTGGCATCAAAAAGAAGTTCACCAAATGTGACCTCTTTCTCGCATCCTGTATGTTTTTTCCAAAATCCGTAACGTTATTAATTTGAAATTGAGGGAAGGTCTTCTAATACCATTTTCGCGTTGCAGCGAGGGATCTGGTAGCTGCCCCCACTGACCCAAAAATAAATTGAACTTGTATATTATTTCAAATTATCGAAGTTACAAGTAAAAGTAGTTAAGATAAAAGTAATTGCAATTACAAATTATATGTAATCGGGAATACTACTAACATGTAATCTCAATTACAAGCAATTTCAATTACTTAATATAATTGATTTTCTTGTAATTTAATTAGCAATTTAATACATTACAAAAGTAGGTACCATCTAATAAATTACGCCCAACACTGAATAAACATCAGATTCAAGAGGGTCGTATGGAGGATGTATGCTATCTGCTGCCGAAGTCACGTATACATGTGATCTTTATAGACAAAAAAGTTTCGTTCTATAAATTCAATTGTTTGTCACAAAAAATGGTTTGATTTGTTTTTGCGTGGCATATAAGACTGGATCTTATTAATTGTTGCTGTGAACATTTTTTAAATGTGTACCTAGTTGGTTACTAGGAACAGGTTTAGACACGGGTATGTTACGTCCAAAAGGGAGGTATGGGCACTCCGAACGTTATCTCGCTAACTGTGGTAAGGCACAGTTCAGCGAATGTTATCACGCTCAAATCTGGACCTGGCTCAGAGCTCGACTGGGGAAGTACCTCACAGAAAACCATAGCCAAATAACTTAATTCAACCTAAAGTTTAAGATTAATTTTTTAACATGTTTTAATCATTTTCATTTATACATATACCATAAGTGTTCTTAACTAAAAAAAAATACAAATATAAAAGCGTTTGTCGTCTCACATAAGAATTATAAATTGAAATTACACAAAATAATTAAAAACATGAAAAGTCAGCACGAGTAAGTTAATAACATATAATACCTGCTTTTGCCCGCGGCATCGCTCGCGTTAAATTCGGGGTAACAAACCATACAAACTTCCACCCCCCATTTTAGGGAAGTGGGGGGTTAGAAAGAGACAAAAAGTAGCCTATGTCACTCTCCATCCCTTCAACTATCTCCATTTAAAAAATCACTTCAATTCGTCGCCCCGTTTTGCCGTGAAAGACGGACAAACAAACAAACACACACGTACACTTTCCCATTTATAATATTAGTATGGATTAGTTGTATCGTGTCGTGTATAGGGTCGTCACGGTTTTTTGGGTACATTTTTGGGTTAGTTTTGGTTAATTGCCATCTATTTCAAAAGTTTTACCATATCAAAATCCATTACAATATTAAAATACTAGCTTTTACCCGCGACTTCGTCTGCGCGAAATTAACATGAGCGATATGGAATTACATAATAAAACGCAAAATAAAAGTTACTAGTTAGTAAAATCTAAGAGCAAATATAAAACTAGTACGTATGCTATTTCAAGTCAACAGGGAGCAAAAATTCCATATAAACTTCCATTCCGTTTTCACCCCCTTATACATACCAAATTTCATCTAAATTAGTTGAGCGGTTTAAGCGTGAAGAGTTAACAGACAGACACACTATAATATTAGTATGGATACGTCCATATAATATATCTCTTCAAGTAGGGTGGGGAAAAAAAAAGAATTATAGCCAAAAGAGTTTTCTAAATTTTTTTAAATTTTGAAACATCTTGCTTCAAAGGTTTGAAACATCTTGTCTTTCCACTCTCAATATTTTTAACTCACTCGTTTTTGAAAAGTTTGAGAAAATGCTGAAAGGTTGACATGAACATAATACAGGCGGTTTATAATTATATCTATTATTAGAAACCGTGCATAGGGTGGTTATGCTAGTTTCCCGTCCGGGTTGCCGTCCACCTGATTAAACTGCTACAAATTTATTGGACTAAGAGCTGGCCACGTCAGATATGACACAATAATGAGAGCAATGAAACCTGACTATTGTGTCATATCTGACGTGGCCAGCTCTCCGTCTACATGGAAAAACTTTTTGAGGTCAAATTGGCCATTGATAATAATTATTTATTCTTTAATTGATATATTAATTATAAGGTTTAATTTGAAAAACTTGAATATCAATATATCAATAAGTATGGACTTAAAACTGACACATACTCCACTTTTACAAAAAATGTTTTAGTATAAAAAACCTTTCGAGTATGATTTATTTTCGTATAATATTAATCTAAACAAGATCATATAAGCTCTAGAACGGGCACTTCAAAATTTATTATTGCATTACAAAGCTGGCAAAATCGATAAGTGGAAGAAAACTAGCACCTAAAAACTTACTAAGAGTACATTTTATTGAATAGTCCAATCTTAAGTAGAAGGAGTAGATTTTGAAATTTTATACACGACAAACAGCTTAGGTACACTTCATACTGATTTGAAACAAGGATTAATAATTCGAGAAATTTTTACAAAGGTAAAGCATAAAAGTCAGCCCTGAAAGCTGACCAACTAGTTCAAAAATGGTCCGATCTTACCCCATCGTACCTTACGAGTACTTATTGGTTTTTTCATTTTAGGGATTGTGAGAAATTATATTGGTATATATACTTATACGATTAAATTAATTCCCTATCTACTTACCTACCTAATAATAACATTAATAATTCACTATATCTTTTAAATCGTACGAAAACGAACATACAATAAGCCATATAAACCTAATGGCGCGACCAGACATCGCAGAGTACCGGGACAGCCGAGCCGATTGTTTCTTTCTTATTCCATAGTAAAGAGAGAGATATATAACCTATCACGATGATGTGGACAAATCATTGACAAATGCACGAATGTGTTCCAACTTCAAGCGCATTTGATTCTATTCAATGAATCCGTCATTCATATCATAATATCATAAAGCTCTATAAATGGAGTACGCTTCGCCTCATCTTTCCAAACAAAAAAGTCTGCCAAAATCTGAGGGGGGCGAGGTAGCACGCATGTGAAGTTTTCAAGTCAAAGGTACATCATTGTCGGTTGTTAATACAGTTTATTTCTAAATGAATTTTTATGGCAGCAACGCTTTATTGACAACCGACAAAGATGTACCTTTGTCTTGAAAACACCAAACATATTTGACATATTCTTTTTATACTTCATAACACTAAATGGAGCAATAGATAGTCGACTGTACATATGTTAACATATGGTTCATTATTGGATGCAGTCTTTGGAAATGTCAAACAAAAAAGCCAAGGATCATTTTTGATTGTATTTTCAAACAAAATATAGAAGACAGCAATCCTTAAGCGCGTTAAATATGGAGAAGTGTCAAACATCAAATAGTTACTGCCCGTCAGAAAGAAAACGATTGTCTTTGAATCGATTCTGTAAACGAAGCTTGATTTTCGATTTAGGTTAAATCTTTTACTACGAAAGTAATGATAAATAAAGTAAAACTGTACTTACATCTGAAATGGTATTTCATCTTTTTGTAAACTAGACGAAATATAACATTTTTTTACATCCAAAAACAGCGCATAAGGGCATTTTCACGGAGCTTGTTATCCATTGACAGCGATGACGAAAATGGCGTGACATCGATTATTGAAATAGTTTTTATAGATGTACTAGATTTTCCGCCAATACTTTTGACAGAGGGGAAATGATACTCAGGGCCTCTCCTGGTTTAGAACTCTCTGCATAATATAGATCTAGCTTGCAACAGCGCAAAGCAAGAAGCGAAATGAGCAAATGAAAGTAAGCTGGCAACGTCGCCTCGGATGGAAACTGCTCGAACAAACGCGCTCTTGTAATACAAATTATGGTAAAAACATGGACGAAGCCGTCTATGGTAAAAAGTACCCATACCCACTGTAAAAATTGAATAATGAATTAGTCTCTTTTATAAGTTGGTAGTTTAAATATATTGGGTAAAAAAGTCAAAATAAAAAGATTAAACTAACTAGTAACTTGACTATAGTATGATTTGACTTTTTTTTGTCCAAAAATACCTATAAATCGCTTAGGATCAGGATTGAAAATATAAATGAGAAATGAGATAAAAAAATAAACAAAAAAGTTAACATCAGCCTAGATTTGAACTCGGACATATCTACTTAGTAAGCAAGCGTACTATAACCTAAGCTATGTGGAACGAATTTCCGCACTCAAAATTACTAATCATATTACTCAAATTTGACACATGAAACATGTCTCTGGCTGCAATAGAATAAACGCCTATAAGTTTTATTAGCAATTGCATAGTTCTGATTATTACAGGCTCTTACAAGGTTTAGCGTCTTAAACCTTTATTAAGCGCTTAATACGACTATAGTATCTGCCGAACATTAGTAATGTGCTAAGACGTAGTTATGTTTAATTTCGCAACATAGAATTATTTCTGACCGACATAAAACTTGCGACAAGTTTTCTCCAAAACAGTTTCTTAACGATGATATATATACCTAATTATGTTATACAAGACCAAGCACGTATCGGTACAGCGAACACAACTATATGCCCCTACAGAAAATGTAACACTCATGCTCCAACGTGGTTTGTTTTCTTCAAAAACCTTGCACAAAAACACCTCGATTTGACGTGTTTGCATATATCGTCGCCTTAAGAGAAACTATCTCTATACAATAAACGTCACTAACAATGTTTAACTTGCGATTTTTGGAAACAAACATTTATTTATTTTAAAATTAATCACAACATTTTCGTGAAACGCAACGTCCGTATACAATCCTCCGGGAGATATACTAAATAATAAAAAAAATGACATTTTATGTCTGATTCTAAAATTTTAAGCCAGGCTGAGATGGAACAATTATACTCTAATGGATGCCGATCTTCTTTTCTTCTGCCTGTCTGAATCAGTAATATTAGGCGAAAAACATACTAGAGTGGAATTCAGGGCTCAGCGACAAAATTTCAATGGTAGCTAAATTGTTGTATGGAGCCCATAGACAAAATTCAGCTGGATTTTAAATTTGTCCGTACTACGGCCGACTCCCGTCCATGACAGCCGAATTCGTCTCTGAATTCAGCTCAACTAGCTCAGTGTATTTTGTGATTTAGGGGAACAATTTAGCTATTCATAGACAAAAGCGGAAATTTGTCTATGAATAGCTGAATTCCGCTTTAATGTGTTTTGCGCTTTATACACAATCTGACAAAATGCTTACTTTGCCGATTAAAATCCAAATTTTAAGAGCTCATAAACGGGGTTATATGAACTGAAAAATAATATAAAAAGGCATTTGATTAGTAAGTTTTGATTAATAAAACCCGATCTCTTGATTTTTTTTCCGATCTCTTGATTTTTAGGCTAGTGTTCTTCTGATTTTCGCAAATGAGACCTGGCAACGCTCTCACTGCAGTCACTGCACTGTCAATGTCACGTCAATAACTTATTAGAGAGATGCGCATGCATGACCCGATAAAAGTTAAGAAGTTGATCGCATTTCGCAGTCTGATTACTTTGATTTAACATGTGGTGAAGTTTTAACGTATTCTGACGCTTCATGTGTGTTCATTTATTTATTTTTGTGCTCCGCATTTATTAACACATCGGAAAGTAAGTTTCTAATTAATGAGGGGCATTAATAAGCTTTTTAGTAGATTCTATTTGGAATGATTACAAACTTTTAATATCCTTTAAATACAATTTTGTTATTTATTGTCCTAATGGTTGTTCTATCAAACAAAAAGGGACTTGCGCTATCTTAACAATATTTTGTTGTAACTATAAAGTTTTAATAAAATGTTTATTTCCAGAACTTATTCATAAACCCTCAATGGATACTTTTAAAAAGAACTGGTTTACTGAGGCATGCGAACTATGGCCTGGAGGCACGTTTTCGTTTGAAGTGAAGGAGGTGCTTTTTGATGAGAAATCTGAATACCAGCATGTTCAAGTTTTTGATACTACAAGTTTAGGTAAAGTTTTGGTCCTCGATGGGATCATACAGTGCACTGAAAAAGATGAGTTCTCATATCAGGTAAATAACTGGAACCATCCACCCTTTTGACTAATAAAAAGTAGCATAGCTCAAAATGTAAAATAAAACTCAAATATAATTTTAATTTAATTATCTGGTTTAACTATTTAAAAAATGGTATAATAAGTATACTTATTGTGTGTGTGTGTTAATAAATATTTTTTTAGGAAATGATATCTTTTCTGCCTTTATGCTGCCATAAAAATCCTGAAAAAGTACTAATTGTGGGCGGAGGTGATGGCGGAGTGGCCAGAGAAGTAGCCAAGCACCCCAAAGTTAAACAAATAGTTCAGGTATGTCTTATTAACTTATTGTATTAATTTTGACAAGATACAAAATTATAAAAAAGCCATCTATGGAATTAAAATGTACAAGTGCATTGTTCCTTCTTCATAGTGTTTGTCTCCGCTTTTTCCCCACAGCTCCATTAAGCCTGGGGTCCGCTCGACAGCCAAATCCCAGGCATTGGCGTAGGTACTAGTTTATACAAAAACGACTGCCATCTGACCTTCTAACCCAGAGAGGAAACTAGGCCTTATTGGGATTAGATCCAGTTTCCTCACATTGTTTTCCTACACCGAAAAGCAACTGGTAGATATCAAATGATATTTCGTACATAAGCCCCGAAAAACTCAGTGGTACGAGCCGGGATTTGAACGTGAGACCTTACCACCAGGCTACCACCACTAGCATATTAGTGCATTGTAATGTGCCTAAATTAAAGAACAATATGTTTTACCTTTAGCTTTTTTGATAAAAATAAACCACTCCCATTTTTTATTCATCTTGTGATCCCTTTCTCTTATTATGGGTTATAAACAACCCACACCAAGCATAATTATGTTAGAATATTCACATGGTTATCTATACTAATATTATAAATGGGAAAGTGTGTGTGTTTGTTTGTTTGTCCGTCTTTCACGGCAAAACGGGGCAACGAATTGACGTGATTTTTTAAGTGGAGATAGTTGAAGGGATGGAGAGTGATATAGGCTACTTCTTGTCTCTTTCTAACCCCCCACTTCCCTAAAATAGGGGGTGGAAGTTTGTATGGAGCATTACGGAGGGCAAAGGGGAACCGTGTTACCCCGAATTTAACGCGAGCGAAGCCGCGGGCAAAAGCTAGTTGCCTATAATATGTTATCACAAAGCTGTGATCATTAAGTCAAGCCCAAACAAAATTATGTTCTGGCCAGGTCCAGAGTCCAAACTGTAATGTGTAATGAGATGTGTAAATAGGAAGTTTTCAATTTTGATTTATTTGTTGAGGTTGTAGGACTAGAGGTTAATCATCCGTGAAAACCAAACAGGGGTTGAACAGACATAAATAGGTAAAGTAATTATGGTCTCATTAGCAACTGTGATAACTAAATTACCTAAATTTAAACATCTGTGTTAAAGTAATTGAGATAAGCATTTGAAAACTGACATTGTTAATAAAGCATAGATCAAGTATTAGTTTGCTTAGACTGATAGACAGTTTGCTGTTGTTATCTAAACTTGGAATTGGGAAGGTTGGTCGGTTATCTCTGTTATCAGGAGCCCAGGCTGACCTGGTAACGGGATGTGGGTATAGACCACTTATTTAACAAAACATGATTATTTATTAAAGAAGTTTATAGTCCACATAAGTTCTGCAAAATATAAAGTATTTAAAAAATACTAAAAGTCTATCTACGAATTTAATATTTTATGGATTTCACGTACTCGCAAAAATCAACGAAAACGCCTATAATTTTTTTACGAGCAATTTGACGTTCCACGGTAATGTCGCGTGACGCGTCGGGCATCCAAATAAATTATAGACGGAGAGCTAGCCACGTCAGATATGACACAATAATGAGAGCAACGAAACCCCTCTAGTCAGTTTGCTATACTATGCTTATTTCTATATCACAGGTCAGTCAGTCAGGAGGTCAAAGAATGCAAACCACACCAAGAAAATTAATACTATAGTTCTGGGTTATGAGAAATTATATAAATAATTAGATTATATCATTGCCAAAAGTTTCTGCTGGGGGGAAAGTAGCGCCAAACGACATATAATGTAATTCATAGTTTGTCGCCTACTGTTTTTGTTTCCGTAATAATACGCGAAATTTTTTGTTCTAATGTTTAAATATAGGCCCTGTCCTTTATAACTGAGACAACTTCGGCAGTTTTTACCTATTTTGGTATTACTATTGTCTGTCACTCTGACCTCCACCCATTTAAAGCTGCCAGATGCCCGGATCTAGCAATAATGATAGTATTGCTATACTATCATTTATCTAACCAGATGAGTTTTGTTGCTCTCACATAGAAATGTATTAAAATAAGTTTTGCAAACTATAAATTGAGTATCATAATTAAAGAGCTTATTGTGAGAATTTCGAGTATATGTATTTATTTTATAATTTTAGAATAACAAAAATAAAACAAGTAGGTATGGTTAGCAGTTTTAGCAGAATTATTTCTTCCAGGTGGAAATTGACGCAAAAGTAATAGAAGTATCAAAAAAGTACCTCCCCTTCATGGCCGTAGGGTTTGAAAGTCCGAAGCTAACGCTGCACGTCGGCGACGGCTTCGAGTTCATGAAGCAGCACAGCGCGGAGTTCGACGTCATCATCACGGACAGCAGCGACCCCGTCGGCCCAGCCGTCAGTCTGTTCCAGGAGAATTATTTTAGTTTGATGAAGAGCGCGCTGCGGGAAGGCGGGATTGTGTGCTCGCAGGCAGGCACTATTTGGAATGATCTGGAACTGGTCAGGAGTACGCTCAGGTACGCATACGAACGTTACGTAGGTATGCTGGTTTCTACAAGTCTTAAGAACAGTTCGACCTCATCGCCGTCCCACTCCTACGGTTATTAGGAGGAGGGCAGGTGGAACTTTTGAACCCGGGGTATGTCCTTAAACTACGTCCGGACTTGGGTATGTCCTTAAACTACGCCAAAAAGAGAGGTATGGGCACTGCGAATGGCATCTCGCTAAGTGTGGTAGGGCACGTTCAGCGAATGTCATCTCGCTCAAATGTGGAGCAGAGCCCGACTGGGGAAGTAACCTTACAGAAAAACACAGTCAAATAGCACTAGACCCTACTCATAGTGTTGTGTTCCTGCTGGTGAGTAAGGTTGCTAAAGAGCTCAAAGAGGACCCAATGTGTTGACAATGAGGACCTTCTTGTTCCTTTAGCCATCAACACAGTGAGTCCTACTTTTTGTAAAGCGTCGGCAACGCGCATGTGACTCCTTTGGAGTTGCAGGCGTCCATAGGTTACGGTAGCTGCTTACCATCAGACGGGCCGAATGCTTGTTTGCCACCGTCGAGGTATAAAAAAAACTTTAATTAAGCTAGACCGTCAGCACCAGTAAAGTTAACTTAAAACCTTCTTCTTACCTACTTCATGACGCTTCAATAACGAAAAAACAATCTGTAAAACATACTTTTTGTTACAGCCATTGCAGAAATCAATTTCCCTCGGCGGCCTACGCCTACGCGTCTGTACCGACATACCCGTCCGGCCAGATCGGTTTTGTGATCGGCTCCCTCACCCCCAACGCCCGATTCGACTTTCCCACCCTTACCTTCACTAAAGACGAGGAAGACGCCATGGTACTGAGGTACTACAACTCGGAGGTGCACAAGGCCGCGTTCGTGCTGCCGACTTTTGTTAAATATCAACTAGCGTAGGTACTTAACTGACCTGATACCGTGGACCACTTCGTCCGTTTGTTCATCTTTTGGTGTCTCTGTCGCTCGAATTTGCATGAGGGATAGAGAGGCAGATAAGTAGTCAATTTTCAAATTCTCGTAACGGGTGTTATTTAAAACGAAAGATGTAAGAATACTCCATCTCAGAACATATATTTTTTACTTAGTTAGTAAGTAATTAGTGCCTACATTAATCAAATATGCCCATGATAATATGAATAATGCTCTAATTGTAGAACACAAACCATTACCTGTTCATGTGGCTCATCTTCGAATATAACACGGATGTGTATGCCGCTGTAGGAATCGAATTTAATATTTTACAAAATTTGGTTAGGAAACCATGTCAATTTTATTTTACATTGCCCTGCGAGTGTCTTCCAAAAGTTCCAAACTGTAAGGCATTCCAGAAAATCGATAGCTGAAAGGTCAAAGAATTTGGTTTAAATCGTAAAAACCCTAAACGGCTGACTAGGTAAACTATAGTTTGGCCAGGTTCTGTCTCACTTAAAGCATAGACAGAAAGAATCGTACTGTCTTTTTCTTACGCTAGGTAGTACCCCTACCACTAAAAAGGGATGAGCATAGCTTATTACTTCTACTGTTACTGCACTTATTGGTTTGCCAGACTATTACCTATTAAATGCAGATTTTCTTAACAGTTGAACCCGGTAAATTGCGCTACAATCGAGTTTTTTTTAACATGAATATTATTATATTGTTAGCTATGTTTGGCGTTGTTGGCTAACTGTTTATATTTACTTATTTAATAAGACATTCCATTTATTTTATTTTGTTATATCTAAAAATATGTACTTTATACAACCGTTTGAAATTGTTGTACATTGTAGGTACCTACTGATAAACTTGAATAGGGTCATGGTTACAATATAAGACTGAAACTTATGAGGACCATACATATTCTTACGCTACGATAAGTACCGCCAACTGCTGCAACATTGCTTACGAATCTTACGATGATTTACATTGCAATATTAAGAATATAGTTATTATGATTAAGTAGAAATAGGGAATCTCTGTTTCAAGCCAGATAAAGTTGAGCATCGTAGACATTGTTGCAGGAGTTGACGTTATTTTGTATGGTACGCACTTGTAGTTCGTCTCATTGCTAAAATTCCATTTTTTACTGTAGTAAATTTGAGAAAAGAATATGCATTTTTATACTGTTAGGTAAGATTTGTTTACAATCTAATTATATGATACGAATATTTTTATACATAATTTTGTATACTTAAAAACATTTATGTAAATGTTAAATCGATGACAATAAATTATCTTTTTTAATGTTTAGTTTTTATTTATCTTGAGTCCAGATTATTTACTAAAAGAATTAGTATGAAATCCCGAGAATTCCTACATACCATTTAACAAACCTTAACGTAGACAACTCGTAAGTTTGCATGGTAACTAGTAGGTATTGAAGTTAAGAACTATTTTGTTGTTGTTTTTTATAAACCTGTATGTGGGGGGGGGGGGGGGGGGGAGGTCAATTTTCGTTTCTTGAATAACTTCTAAACAATTTTTCTTAAATTTATAAAACAACAAGTATATACTAATTAAGGTTTCCCTTTTGTTCAAAATACCGGCCGAACTTAGAAATCATAAATATCATAATTTTAATGAGTATTGAATATGTTAACTAAAAAAGTACTCAAGGCATTGTTATAAATCATAATTTATTTATGTTATTAAAAACTCTAGAAATCTGTTAGTGCTTCTTACATATCATTGAAATATAATAACATTGGTAAAGGTATCTTCTTAAAACATATAACATTATTGTAAAATGTATCAATTTTTATTGATTCGCGATAATAATAAATCTCAAAATAAATCACTTAATAGTTTACATATAGCTTCACTTGTCGGCCGGTCATGCCTATCATTCTCCAAACATTTCTTCACTAACATATATATATCTGCGGCTTTCGTCCATTGGGTCGACTGGTCGAGAAAGTCATGAATGCTTTTACCACTTCTCACACCCTCATAGATGTGAGTCTTAATGTCTATGTTCGAGTCGTCTACTGGAATGAGAGGTTTGAGGCCAGTGAGAAGTTCTAGCAGAACGACGCCGTAACTGAATATATCTGATTTAGGCGTAACGGTGCCGTTTAGCGCTTCGGGCGCCATGTACACCTTCGTCCCGAATGCTGTCGGCAAGACGAACGTTTCTTCGTACGACTTCGTCATGCCGAAGTCACAGAGCTGTAACAAAAAGAGATTTTTCTAAAAAAGACAAAGTAACTATCATATATAAACGGCCTATCATATACAACGTGTTCCGGGGAGAAGTGACCGGCCAAAGTGGGTTGATTACATACGTAAAATTATCGATAAAAAACATTGGTTGACAGGTATATCGACAAAAAATTTTTTTACTGTCATTCTTTTTTTTTCTTGTAGAAACGGCCGACTTGTTGCACTATTTTTGAAATATTTTGGTTGTTTTGAGTTTATTTGCCATTCTGTGTTCTATTATGTTTTAGAAAATACCATGCACTTTAATATTAACACATAAAATAATAATGTTTATTGGACATTTTTCGGAGTTATGAGCTAAACAAATAAAAAAATAACCATTTCTTTGTTAAAATTTCAAGTTTATCCTTGGCATTCACCTCCGTTTTTTTATTTTTTATTTATTCTTAGAGTTTGAGCGGATAAGTAATAACAATTAAATAAAAAAAAAGAATGGCAAATAAACTCAAAACAACCAAAATATTTCAAAAATAGTTCAACAAGTCGGCCGTTTCGGCAAAAAAAAAAGAAATGACAGTAAAAAAAAATCTCTTGTCGACATACCTATCAATTAATGTTTTTTATCGATAATTTTACGTAACTAATCAACCCACTTTGGTCGGTCACTTCTCCCTGGGACAGGGTGTATACTATACACTAGGCTAGAAAGCCTACTACCTAGTCTAGTCGGTAGTGATAGTGACCTTGCCTATGACGCGGGAGATCCTGGATTCGAATCCTGGTAAGGGCATTTAGTTATATACTTATCAGGGATATTTTTCCCTGAGTTATAGGTATTGTCAGATTTGTGGGACTGTGGGACTAGGTCGATTTGTGTAAGATTGTCCCATAATACTTATTAAATTAATTTTTATCTAATTTAAAAAGTGGATTGGTATTTCAAAAAACATCCTGAGAATTTAATAAGGTTTTACCTACATTTGATAGATAGACTATTAAGTGTTTATGTATTCGGGAACCCATTAAATCGATAAACGTCTAGGAAAGGTCAAAGGGGAAGAATTGTTTCTGTTACTCATACTACAGTATGACTCGTTTTCCAGAAATGTAATAATGGCTTGACTCATGTCTTGTAATAGTTTCTTTTGGTAAAGGCTTATACTTACCAATCATATGTAGGTAGGTAAGTACTACTCGTAAAACAATTACGTAAGTAATTTTACAGAAGTATAAAACAAGCAAGCAAGAGAAAATAGGAAGTGAATACAATTTAGTTCAATACATACCTTAGGGATATAGTCCCTTGTGAGCAGAATGTTTGCGCTCTTGACGTCACCATGGACGAAGTTAATTCTAGAGACATTTTGCGCGCTGGGCTCCGTCGCGGACGGCACGGCGGGCTGGTCGGCCCTGTTGCTGTGCAGGTAGCGGAGCCCCTCCGCAGTCCCCTGCATGATGGCTAGCCTCTGCCTCTCACTCAACACTTTCTCAGCTATTTTGTCAATCAAAGAACCACCTTCAATGAACTCGCAAACAATACAAGGCACCGGACCATTTTTCGAAAATCCCAGTATTGGAACAATGTTTTCGTGGCGAAATTGCGAAAGATATCGTACTTCAGAATTGAATGTTCTCATCACTTCAGCGTGGTTGGGCTGGTTGTGAGTTTTCTTAATGGCGAGCGGCCCGTGGCTGGGGTGAGGGGCTCTGAACACAACTCCAAACCCACCAGCACCTATCATATAAGCATCAGAAAAATTACTTGTTAAGGACTGTAATTCCCCATAATCAAAGTGAGTTAACTCAGGATCCTGCAGAATTGATGAGTCAATTTTACTACTCACAGTGAAACCATCCATTGGCCCTAGAAATACAGGCAAATTTGGTACGGAATTCTGGAATTGCTGATATTCTGATTGCTGATAATCTAATTGATAATTATTGGATGGCTGGTAATTGATCATTTGGGGTACTTGTTGAAGATAGGGCTGTTGATCACTTGATTGTTGATTAGACTGTTGATTGCTTGGCTCTTGGCTAAGAGTGGACTGAACATTGCCAAAAGACTTGTCTATGAGTTCAAAATTAGGCATATTATGTACTTGTTCAGTGCTCTGCCCTTGTATGTTGTCTTTAAGCCTGTTAGGTTCAGGTCCCATTTGTGCTGTTGTGTCCCTCACTTTTGCGCTGCTCTCGTTTAATAAAACTGACAAGTTGTCAGTGACAGGAGCCCCTGGTCCCTGTGTGGGTCGTGGGGGAAGAGGTTCTGGAAACATCATGAGTATCATGACCATGATTCATAATGATTAATTATAAAATGCTGCCAGCGTCTATCATACCATGCAGCAAGGGGATAGTTTATTTTAGATTATGTACTTTAAGATTATCTACTTATAGTTTTACCCCCTTATTTATAAACGTCTTGCAGGCTTAAATTAGTAGTTTAAAAAAAAAAAAATAATGGCTTTTACTCCTGGCAATAATGGCATTGAATTCTGGCAATAATGGCATTGAATTCTGCCAATGTCAAGGTGTACTTATGATTTTATTCAATTTAAATAAAATAAAATAAAAGCAACATTGTTCGGTTAAGGCCTTGTTGATTGTAAAGTGATAGCCTCCTTACAAACACGTGGGTGGCCCGGGGTCCCGTAACCGTTTGTTCAACTAAAGGGTGGTTACTAGCGTTTTGAGACTAATTCTTCATTAGCTGCACACTTGTTCGTTAGGTCATCGCACAATAAGCTATCAATATTACACACTGAACTATGTAAAATGAGCAAAAAACAAAAAACTATTCTAAAGACGGCACAGCCATCTTGAGCGCAAACGATGAACCAATTCATGTTTTGTCTGTTTCTAACAAACACAACTGTCAAAGTGACAGATAAGGAGAAACGAATATTAGTTAATTTACATATCAGAGACGTTTATGAATAAGGGGGTTAGATTTTAAGTCTGTTGTTGTTACTATATATTCCAATAAAATAATGAATTGCTAAATGAACATAGATCTAATTACCTAGTGGTAATTACAGTATATTACATGTGCATATTTAAAGAATTTAAACATACAAAACCATCTCACTAGATAATTTGCACATTGAAATATCTATGGATCTTTTGCATTTATGGGATTATTTATTTATTTATCGTATGGCTACATGTCACTGGATATAGCTAGGCATTTCTTCCCTGGGGTAGTAGTAGTGGGAAAGCAGATGATAATAAAAATCCAGAGAGTGCTGCGAGGTCCAGAGCGGACAGTGGAGCTGGTGATGGGATTATGACATGACACTAAAGACATCGTTCTAGTAACTATTCCCAAATGAATATTGTGAAATGTGATTAAAGTGAATTAGAAGACTCATGGTGATCGTTAGGAGGCATTCTTTAACCACCAACAAAGAAAAAACTCTGCTCTCCTGCAAAACTAATTGACTCACCATCAGGCGCTGTGTGCTTGTTTATTTTGGTATAAATAAAAATATAATTTGGTGAATGATAATATATGTTTCTCACCTCCCAACATTTTAGCGATTTCATCAGCCAGTCGAATCATCTCTGCTTTCAAAGCAATTTGTTGCACAGTCTTCAGCGTGGGCCTGATCTGGCCGGAGGTCCCCCATTCATCAAACAAAATCTTGGCACATTTCTCATTAATTACCCTAGAATGTTCCTCAATTAAACTGCGAATGAAACAATACAAAAATGAGTAAGAGATAGTGGTCTTAGACAATTTGGTTTGCCTCTGGTTTCAACATTTTTGTAATATGACATAATTACAGCCATAGTAAAACAATACAGCATCTGCATATAATTTATATTACAGATGGTGTGTTACATAGTCCCCGTATGTAATAGTCCCTATATATCTACTTTCATCTAGTACCTTGTTAAATGCTTAAAAAAATTCTAACAGAAACAAAAGAAAAAAAACTGTCAAATTCAACTTAAATCAATTTTCGGTTTAAAAACAAAATTTCTACAGCAAGTATACTTATCTTAAGACTCACCTTATGTGCTCACTATTATATTTACGTTCAGAGTTTTCCTTCTGAGGGTCCATTGGTATAAAATTCATGAACTTTTTCCAATCATCTTCTACAATATGCAAGATTTGTATCAAGGTGTCAAGGGTGCCCTCTTTTAAATTACGAATTTCCGTATATGCCGACATATCGTCCGGGGAATCGTACCACTTTATTGAACAGTATAGTTATTAGAATAGTACCTACCGCCACTAAACTTTACTTAATGAATAAAGATTTTGATAAGACACAATAGTTGTAACTGAGCGGACACCAGGTTTAATTCCGCTGTGAAAAAAAAAACACAGGACAAATGCCAATGCGAAATAGAAACTTTTTGGTAAACCCCAAGGCCCAAACCTCGTGGGTAAATCCCGTGTATATTCCAATTCCAACTTCGACTTCGACAAGTTCGGTTCGACAGACGACAAGTTCTTTGTTGACAGCTTTTGACATAAATGCAAATTTGACATAATGCACAGCCAAATAAATACAGCTCGTTCAATAATGCTTGACCACAGGCCTAGACACGCGGTAGCGTGTCAAGCCAAGTTCAAGTTTAACAGAACTGGCGAGCAGCACCGTGTGTAATATTACACGAACCATTTGGAGCCACTTTTTATCCTCACTTTGAACCTCATAACTCAAAAACTATTTCACATAAACATGTCAAATTTGTTTCATATATATTGAAACTTGATGGATACATATGTTTTCCGAATTTCATAAACACACCTCAAACGGTTATTTAGATATCAACGTCCAAAAATCGTCATTTTTATCCAGAGGCGTATTTGGAAATTTTGCGCCCCGGGCCAGAAAAATTTGCCGCCCCTGTTACTTAACCAGGAAAAATATTTAAACTTTCTTGAGACTCTCTGAACCCTTAGTGTACGGTCAAACGTTGAAAAAACACCCGCCTTTTGCACACCTGCATAGCGGGATCGACACCGCAGTACAACGTACAACGCTACACGTTTCGGCACGTAACCTCAGCGGATCGAGAGCGAAACAAGTGCGAATTCGTGCAACGAGGTTCGGCGGTTTTGATTCCGTTCTTGATTCGCTCTCGATCCGTACTTGATTCGCTCTCGATCCGCTCTGGTTTCGCAACGAAACGTGCTGCGCTGTACCGCGATATCGATCCACTACGAAGACGTGCGAAAGGCGTACCTTACTACGGTCAACGTGGTATAACGACCGGGCCGCCACAGTATGATCACTTACCTCATCTAGTAGCAGTTTAAAACCTAATTAATCGAAAAGTAATAGTTTTATATATTTTATATAGGTCGGTAAATCACTTGGTCGGACAGCCCTCACAGCCCTCAGCCTGGTCGGTTTTGGTTTTGGGTTTCAAATTAATTTTACATGAAATAGTGTATTAAAAGCTATCTCCTGGATTTATTTAAAAAAAATTAATTGCATATTTTAGAAGCTAGAAAGAGAATAAAACTTAATGGTCAAATATCTTATTAAATAGTTATTGTATAAAAAAAACATTAAGTAACCTTAAACTTATTTTTGAAAACGTATATATATACGGAACTGCAAATCAGAAATGTATTTTTCAACATTTATTTTTGTTTTATTCAACAATTACAATAGTTACAGTATGGAGTGCGAGTACGGTACATAATCCCGAAAAACTTATTACCGATTTTTAAAATCCCGAATTTTAAAATCCCGATTTTGAAATGTCCGACCCATTCAAATTCCGATCGTTAAAATTAGGAATAGTTAAAGCACGAATATTTAAATTTCCGAATAGCAAAAACCCCGATTTTGAAAATCCCGAACCATATAATACCGAATCTAAAAATCCCGATGCAATTAAACACCGAAAGCAATATTTCCGAATTATGAAACATCGAATCCCGAATTGTCATTAACCCGAAGTTATTAATTCCGATTCACCGATTACTGATTTTTTAAATCCCGAATTTTAAAATCCGAATAACGTTATCCTGAATGTTAACAGACTATATGCACCTATATCGAAGTAGTAATTTAGTATTGCATAACAACTTTAAGCATAAACTACTGTTAGCATAAACTCTATTGGCATTGCCCAGTTCCGCATATGTGCTAGCGGTTCCGGTTGGTTAAGGGTCACAGTTCTACCCCAACCTAACCCACTTTTTAACACCCGTTTGGGTTGTTTGAGGGTCACAGTTCTAACCTAACCTAACCCACTTTTTGAGCAGCCTTTCGGGTTAATTGAGGGTCACAGCTCTAACCTTAACCCACTCTTTGAGCAGCCGTTCGGGTTGTTTGATGGTCACAGTTCTAACCTAACCTAACCCACTCTTTAAGCAGCAGTTTGGGTTGGTTAAGGGTCACAGTTCTAACCTAACTGAACCCACTCTTTGAGCAGCCATTCGGGTTGGTTGGGGAACACAGTTCTAACCTTTTTTTTTTTTATTGTCAGAAAATGTTTTTGCGCATACCCAATCTTGTAGAGGGAGCCCGGATTATGCAGGACTCAACGGGTGTAAATTGCCCGTAATACCTGCTAAAAACTGACGTTGGCCGCTTCGCTGTCTGTAGGCGGGAACACGGGACCACCTGCGTATTCTCCGAAAACCCACTAGCAGCTGTAATACCTAGTAATGACTAGTATAATCACGGGGGAGAGATCACACTTCCCCCCCGGCTAACTTTGCAGAAACGCGCTTTACTTAGCGTCCGCGTGCTTCCCGCTCGAGGGATTAAGCTGGGTACGACGGAAACCCTCTATCTCCGCCGCCCGCTACCCTTATTTAGGGTGGGAGGTTTCGCTCATGCGCAGCGCGCTTCCTCCCTGCTCTTCGACTGCGAATGGAGTCCGCTTCCGCCGCAATCTCCCTTTCGCGCTCATTTCTCTCCTTCTGCGCCACCACTTCATTACAGAAGGAGAGCATCGCCTGCCACGCCGTATCTTGCCTCACCATGGCAGCAATCACTGTCGGCAAGGACAGATCCGCACCTATCACCGAACCCAGTTCTGAACGCTGCGAGCTCCATGCCGGATAGACTTCCAGTGTGTGCTGGGCCGTATGTTCACCTGCTCCACATTCATGGCATTCAGGGGTTGGTTCCCGACCCACGATCTTCCACAGAAACCGGCCGAAGCAACCGTGCCCCGACAGGATCTGGGTCAAACGGAAGGTCAGGACCCCATGCCACCTTTCCACCCAATTTTTCAGGACGGGACGGATCAGGAAAGATTAAGGCTTGGCCAAACTGCCGGCGTGGCGCCGCGCAGCGGTCGCGCAGCGCGACCGCGGCACATGTTAACAGGTTAGCGACGTCAAACAGACTGCGTCCCGCCGGCGCCGCGCCCCGCTTCTGTCGCGCCCCGCGCCGCGCGGTCCTCCGCGTCCACGCGGCGCGGGCGCAGCGCTGCGTGGCGGGACGCGGCGGCACGCTGCGCCACGCTGGGTCACATCAGTTACGGACGTTAGGCAGCGCAGTGCGTCGAGCGAGCGTAGCAATAGACTGTGATTGTGATTATGGATATAGAAAAATTAAATCTTGGCTTCGGAAGGAATGAGCGACCCTCCTTGCGCGCATGCTGTATCGGGCGCGAGTCACGCCTGCATCGCGCGTTCCCGCGCCGCGTTCGCGCGCGCGATGAGGGCGTGTTGAGAGCGCGAGGCCGGCGCGATCCGCACGCGCCCAGTTTGAACAGTCATCGCGTCGGCGTCACGCGGCGCGGACGCGGCGGTGCGTCACGCTGGCAGTTTGGCCAAGGCTTTATAGTCCCCCGATACGAATCGGGGATTCTCAACGATCAGCTTTTATTGAATTGATTAAGTTTTTGTGACTGAAACCGAAAGCGTAGTTAAATAACCGGGCATAGTTAACTAACTGAAGTACAGCATCGAAAAAGGCGCCTGGAACCAAGCACACGGGGCGGCTCGCGCCGCCCCTGGTAGCCTGCCGCCCCGGGCCATGGCCCTTTTGGCCATAGGGTAAATACGCTCCTGTTTTTATCACGTATTGACCTATAGACCAAAACTTTAACCCTATTCCAGATGACCTAGAAAGTTCAAATTTGGCAACTAGATAGGGAGTAGGGTGAATACAAAGAAATAAATCAGAAACTAGTAATTTTTTATCATTTTTGTATATTTTTTCAATTAATTGATTCTATTAGGAACACTTACTTATAGTGCCTGTAATGTAAGAATTAGTAATAAAATTGATGACAGCTTGTCTTTATGTGGATTTTAAGGTCTTGACGTGAATATATGACGAGTAGAATTGGTATTCTACCCTTACTTTTTTTATTTAAACGTATATCAGTTTTAGTACTTATTATATATGTAACTACTTATAAGTTATAACTAAAAGTATAGTCGACTTTCGTATTTATTACGTTAACTGGGATTTAGTTTTAATTATTATTTCAATATTTAGCGCAAATTAATAGTGTACTCGTAAGATATTCATTACTTATAAGTGGGCAATTCACTTGAACATTTCAAAGGTACAAGAAAATATAGAAAAGAACACAAAAAAAGACAATTATACTCCGTAAACGTAGGAAAATACAGTAGATTAACAAAACCATTCGGTATTAATTTTATTACGAATAACAACCTACTAATAAATTCTGTACAAAAAGTAATGATATCCCATCAAAAACATAAATGTGAAATGAGAGTACATATTATATATGTATATGTGTTATTATATGTGTTCAATATACATATTATATATGTTTTGATTGTTGACTTCAACGACAAAAGAAGTGAGATCTAAATGGGTGCCAAGTTCAATGGTCAGTCCTGAAATTTAACCAACATAAAAAATTATAACAACTCAAAATATAGTTTCTTCTTAAAACTTACGATAATATATTGAAGCCTAAAGTTTGACTTGGCTAGTTCTCAGGGTTCCGCCTTATAGTTTCGTCATGTCCGTCTGTCCGTCCGTCCGTATGTCACAGTAATTTTACTCAGAAACTATAAAACGTATCTTAATAAAATTTAGACATGAGGTGTATTTTGTATGCCGCTATTTAGTTATGTAGTGAAATTTCAGAAAAAAATATTTTTCAGGGGAGGCGCTCTATACATGTAACTAAATAAAATAAAAAAATTCCCCAACATCAACCCGGACCCGGGGTATGTCCTTAAACTACGTCCGGACCTGGGTATGTCCTTAAACTACGCCAAAAAGAGAGGTATGGGCACTGCGAATGGCATCTCGCTAAGTGTGGTAGGGCACGTTCAGCGAATGTCATCGCTCAAATCTGGAGCAGAGCCCGACTGGGGAAGCACCTCCACCTTACAGAAAACCACAGCCAAATAGCACTAGACCCTACTCATAGTGTTGTGTTCCTGCTGGTGAGTAAGGTTGCCAAAGAGCTCAAAGAGGACCCAGTGTGTTGACGATGAGGGACCTTCTTGTTCCTTTAGTCGTCAACACAGTGAATCCTCCTTTTTGTAAAGGGTTGGCAACGCGCATGTGACGCCTTTGGAGTTGCAGGCGTCCATAGGTTACGGTAGCTGCTTACCATCAGGCGGGCCGTATGCTTGTTTGCCACCGTCGTGGTATAAAAAAAAAAAAACCTGCACATCATTTGATAGGTCTTTAAAAATAACATCGAAGTTTTTTTGTACATTTTGTAATTAAGTGAATATCTTCAGAAATAATCGCTTCGAAAGTCGGAAAAATAGCGTCCCCCCCCTGTAACTTTTGAACCGTAAGTCCAAAAATTATGAAAAAAATTGAGAAGATGCGCGTTATTATATACTTTCTACTAAAATTATTCTTAACATTATCGGTTTAGCCATTTTTGACTTATTTCCAAAAAACTTCTTCCATAGGCATCAGATACGACCTTTTGGCATCAGTTTGGTTCTTATTCCATTGAAGCTACTGAACCCTCCATTATGCGTGGTCCGACACGCACTTGGCCGGTTTTTTATGTCTGTGCACCAATTATTGGAAAATGGCTAAACCGATTTGGATTTTTTAAAATTTAAATTTCACATTGGACCTCGTTGTTTGTTAAGTGGCACTACATAGACAATGAAATAGTGGCAAAGTACTGATAGTACTGGAGCCCGCCTTACTGCAAATTTATCAAAAAACTTACCTACCGATTTTCTTCCATTTAAGTAGGTCTTAAATGGCCACAAGTATGTATGGCGTCTAGTTGATAATATATTTTTTGATCTTCATCGATCGTGCTCATGAACGAACTCTCAAATTGTACTGAGCTCTACTACAACCCCAAACAAATTTCATATGAATCAGAAAAGCGTTACTAAAGTTATCGCGCGACAACTATTCAAAATCAAAAAGCCATCGAAATGCAGCCGTTGTTGCATAGCCGAAGTTGTTTGAAAGAACTTCACTTCGCTTACGCTCCGCTCGTTCGACTAAACAATCCGGTGTCCCTTTTTGCATAGGGTGTAAATGATTGACGCAATGATGAGACTCCAACAATTGAATATCGATTATTGACTGTACATTATCTGGTTGTGCCTTAAACGCACCACTGACTTAAGCGCGAAGATTAGTAAATTATGCAAAGCATTATTTTATTACTGACCTACAAACTAGTCTAGCTTCTTCCTGCGACATTGTCTGCGTAGAATTAACACTGCCATCAAGGGATTAATACAACGCTTGTATAAAATTTAAGGCAAACGTTCAATTAAAGCACATGCTATACAGTGTGTCCACAATAAAAGTGCACAAAAAAATACGGATAAAATTAGTTGTAGGACATCATTTCTCGATAAAAGAAACGAAAGAAAATATTGCAATATATCTTAGCTCCCAAGAGGTCAATTGTTTTGATAGGAATGTATTTATAATCACAAAAAGTCGGCTCTTAATAAAAAGTAAAGAAAAAATACATTATTAACAAAAAAACAAAAATATGAAATCTATTAAGTATTTTGAATTTAAAGTTTCGTGAGACATACTAACACTATATTCACTTCATACGACTGTACTCACTTGTATTTAGTCACCACACCACGCGCGACATATTTTGGAGAGCTTAGGTCTCCATCCTCAAGCACTAACAGTGCTAGGCGAACCGATCCGCGACCCGTCTCTGCGGAGCGCCGGAGCCGCGCCATCGACTGGTATAATAATAAATTTGTTGGAATCGTAGACAGACAGACAGAGTTACTTTTGCATTTATAAAATTAGCAGGGATTTGAACGAATACTTACTCGATGTGTGTCGGTGTCACAATAGACAAAAACATAAAAAAGTGGTCTTTTATTTATTTTCGTTTTTAATTTCATTAAATAAATAAATAACAATAAATTATACTTATCTTACTATGTACAACATGACCATGACCAGAACCATGTAATATTTTGGGTACGATTTAATCGATCACCAAATAATGGAGAGTAGGGTAATTGTGCTAGTTTCCCGTCCAGGTCCAGTTTACCGTCCACTTGATTAAACTGCTACAAATAAATGGTAAAAACTTTTTAAGGACAACATAGTTTATATTTATAGTTAATTCTTTAGTAGATTTATTAATTTTAAGCTTTTATTTTGTGAAATACTTGAAGATAAACATATAAATAAGTATGGACGGAAAACTGACAAGAGTGGACGAAAACTAGCACAATCACTCTAGTAAACTAATAAGATTGCTCACTAAAATAATAACAGATCTGTCAAAAAAATTAAATCACCAAATAATTGTAAAACTCTGAACTCTAGGGTTTGGACAAACCAGAGCACGTGGCTACCCACGTGAGCTAGCTGGGTGCTCTTATTCGCTTTTTTGTAACTAATTTATCACGCCAATAGGAAAGGCAACTGTCAAAGTGACATCTCCAACATTGGTCTTTAGAAAACCTACATTTGTATGGCAAGAAGTAGTTTTTATTTATTTTCTCGAATATGATTCAATATTTTGTCTCGAATTGCTCCGAAAGAGAAATGCACCGGTTTCTAAAATATTTTAAAATTAAAAAATATTCGCCAAAACACCCGCTTAGCTACTTCTGCTGCTGACTGTACCTACTTATTCATTTACTAGCCTTTTCCCGCGGCTTCGCCCGCGTACTATAAGGATACGATACCCATGTTAATTTTCTGACTTTGTGACCATATTTGCCCTTTTAGGGGTTGAATTTTCGAAAAACCTGAAACACGTATTTACTCATTTATCGTTAGAAATACTCGTGTGAAGTTTCGAATAAATTAGTCTAACAAATCTTGATTCGCCATACAAACTTTGGACCCCCATTTTACCCCCTTAGGGGGTGAATTTTGAAAAATCCTTTCTTAGTGCATCCATGCATGCATGCTAGACCTTATAAGGAATATACGTGCCAAATTTGGAATCTCTAGAACCAGCGGTTTGGGCTGTGCGTTGATATGTCAGTCAGTCAGTCAGTCAGTTTCTTCTTTTATATATTTAGATAAGTATGGTAGGTATGATATAAATAAATAAGCAACGAGAGCGATCATTAGGTCGCGAAGGTATAGTTTGTCCGGCGGTTTAAGGATAAATGTTCCATACTTGAGGTATGGCGCATAGGAATGCTAAAATTAGCATTCCCACAGTTTCAACATCAGCATTGTAAGTGATGGACACTTCATTAGTAGGTTATTAAAGGATCATAATCAAACATAGAAGTTTTTGTGGCTTTTTGACAATTAACTAGGGATTTCCTTCCGATATACTTAGGTAAAATTTATCGATAATGTTTCGAAGTGACATTTCATAGCATATCAGATATTAAGTTCACTGGGTAAAGTACAAATTAAACTGTATGCTGAAAACTACTAACCGATGTTATGTAATGGTATTCATATGTTATATTTTAGCACTTACTTATTAGACATTTTTAAATTTAATCGGAATTAATTTGAAGAACCAAAACGAAAGCGGTGAAAGCAGTAACTATTCTTAAGCGATTTATAAAAACTTTATGCTATATTTCGTATAATAATGTATGCAATTTAAAAATTCATATTATACGAGTATGTAGGGTCAGGGAGGGAACAGTCGCTAGGATTTTTTCAAGAGGCTGTAGCATGAAAAATATAAATCCCTGAACTAATTGTTGCAAGCACAAAGCACAGTGCATTATTAAACTTTCATATGTAGCAAATATATTTGCTGTTATTTTCACCAAAAAAGATATATCCATTCTTTTTTAAAAATTGGGAATCGAGCCACTGTGTACCCGTTGCTGTACACAGTGACTAGGACCCCCTAGTACACAGTGGTTCTAACAGTACACAGTGGCTCGAGTACACAGTGGTTCTAACAGTACACAATGGCTACGTAGGAATCGAACCTAAATAAACTTTATAACAAAAAACATTTTTGTTGAATAAAACGGTAATTAGAATAGGTAAGCCTAATTCCGGAATAATCGTTCCTGATTCATTCTTCATTTAAAATAGGTACTTACCTAATAAATGTCGCATGATGTATTCACTTTCATTTTATTAAAAAAAGAGTACAAGAATTATTTTTAATAATGAAAGAACTTTTATTCTTATTAATATTCAAGTAAATTTTAGCCCAACTCTGTAAGGTGCACAGTGGTTCGCGAGCCACCGTGTACTTTTCTGAAACGAACGACTGTTGACCTTCGCGCCACTTTGTATTTTAGATAGAACTAAAAACAAATAGAAACATCGAGGGCCTTGAATTATCAGCCAATACTAAGTAGATTAGATACACTCTTCGATAAAAATATAAGTAATTAAAAATCTCGTTCGAGTTAAGAAAAAAGAGGAGTGAAACTTACCTGGAAATGTAATTTTGATAGCATTCAACGCAAAAACGCACCATAATACATTCGCATGGCGCCGAAGCGGCTCACTAACTAGTTCGTACATGATAGGGTACGGAACGCTTCCGATTGATGTAGAGGATAGACATAAAGCTCTTTCCGTTTCCCGCACAGCACATTCGAGCCACTGTTGCTCGGTGGGCCGAGCGACTGTACCCTCCCTGACCCTACCTACCTACATCATAAGTGTCATAAGGATTTGTCGCAAAATTAATGTCGTTGGAAAGTCTATACTTTGTGCATTTTCATACCTGCCACTAAAATAGTTCTATGTCTGATCAAGTGATCATATAATTGTCAATTTAAAAATATAAAATGATTATCACCTACAAACAAAACACAACATTTAGTTTATTTAAAACTAGTAGTCCGCCTAGAACTGAGAACTTGCGATTTACTTGCAAACGAGTTGACCAATATAACATGACACTAATGTTATATTGGTCAACTCTTTGTTAAACTTTACAAGACATCTTAAGCGACCTCTGTCGAAATAAAATCCTAATTTTATCTTTGAAAAAATCATTGAGCAAGTAACCCTGTAATTCCATACTTATCAGAATGTTGCTTAAAAAGCATTTTAGATACATCCAAAAGTAATACATTCATACATCATAATTCAAAATGTAGGTATGGTAAATGTGCTAATTTCCCATCCAGTGCCAGTTTACCTTCTACTGATTAAACTGCTACTAATATATGGAAAAAACTTTTTTAAATCAACAAACTTTTCTTTAGATTTTTTATATTTTAATATTTAATTAGGAAAACCTTGAATATAAATACATGAATAAGTATGGATGGAAAACTGACAAGTATGGACGAAAACTAGCACAATCACCCTACTACTAAGGTTCATAGTGAACAGATAGGCTTTTCTCAAATAACCGTCACGCAGTCTGGCAAAAAGAAATTCGACAATTGAGTCTATGAAACGCGGCTGATTCTCGAACGTTTTTTGTTGTAGTGAGCAAAATGGAACGGAAACGTCAAAGCGGAGCGCGACGTGCGATTTAAGTCTCATTTCCTTAATTTTGTAATAACTAAGTGTACAAAACAATCAAATTTCCACCTTTGCCACCGCGTAGTCTTGAATGACGTATGAAGATACAACATTAATTATGGATATTTTTGTATTTATCGTGAAGTACTTATATTTACTATTTTATACTAGGTATACTTATATTTTTCAAAATAAAGAAAAACATTGCAATATTTTTCTATAATGGTAAGTACACTTGCCATTATACAGGGTGTAACAAGCATACTGGTGATCTATTTAAGGGCATAATCGGTATCGTATTGTGACTAAGAAAAAGTAAGAGCAAAATTTTTTTTACGCAAAAAAAAATCTAATATTGCTGTCGGCTGTTGTCCCAGCCGACTAACCGTCCATACAAAACCATTTTTTTTCGCGTGAAATTAATAATTAGAATACGATACCAATTACGCCCCTATGATATATAATAATGACAGATGGGTTATGTACGCTCCAAAAGTGAAACACTTAAAATAAGTGAATTCAAACATGTCGTTATTCGCGCACCGGCCAGCGTGAAATGCGGACGTGCCAATGAGCTCCCGTCACCCGCGCGAGAAAGAGACAAACCGTAATTTTCTAACAATGAGAGTGACAAAGATGTAATGATTGTCAAAATAGATAAACAAAAGAGAATCGTTGCTAGGTTATGAAATAACTCTGGAAGTATTTTTTCTGATCACTTGGTTAGAGTATAAGTAGTATAACCGATACATAGTAAATACCATTGTTACTCCCTTAAACGGATCAGCAGCAATTTTGATACACCTTGTAGATAGATTCGACAACATTTAAGTTAATCTCTTTTCTTACATTATTAAATAAATACTTAAAAAAATAATTACACAAAAAGTATTGACATAATTGATGAAATAATTACATAGTTAATTAAAGCCTTCCATAAAATAGATTTGCGTCAGTTCAAAACCCTAATTAGAATGTTGCCAACAATATAAAGTTTACCTAAATAATAAACGACAAATCGTTTGTATATCTGAAATAGAGTAAGTACCAAACAAAATCATTTTACGGTTCATTGAAAACACGAGAATTTAATGAAAATTCTCATGTTGACAGCTTTCGGGGCAAACATTCTGAATTAATACAAGCCGACGTTGAGTCGGGGTTTAAGTCGAAGCTGGGCGTTGTGTACACGAGACATCAACATCGTCCATTCGTGGGTACGTAAATTGTAATTTACAGCGTTCACATCAATATTCATAAGCGATAACATGCAACGATGACTATTTAATTACCCTCACATTTTTATGCCTCATTATTTATTTACACCTGTAATTGGTTTCTCCGAGTATGTTTAATCGTTTTACTCAACAAAAAATGCGAGTAAATATTTTATCTGCTTTCGTCGAACATAAGTTATTTGCAACTTTGTATAAACATGTTCGTTCTATAATTACCGATAAGATCAGCCAAAATAATGCATTTTTATTTTGTTCCAAATTTCTAATAGCATTCTCAATTTATGTAAGCTCCGTATTCCTCCATATTTCCGTGATATCCATAGTGAACGTCAGCTATTTGTTCTTCTTTCCTTCCTTTGAAGGTGTTGTGGTTCCTGAACATGTTGAAGATGACGAGGGCCAGGGCCAGCTTGCCGACCATCATAGATTTGAAGAGCATGAACTTGAGCATGCTGAGGAACATGGGCACGATGGTGGACTGGATAAGGAACGGCATGATGAACATCGGCAAGATACGCTCCATTAATTTCTTCTGCTTACCACGACCTGGAAACGATAAATAAAGAAGGTATAAATAGAGGGTATAGAGTCGAAAGCATCGAGCCGGTAATAAAATGAAGCGAGAACGCGCAGCGAGCTCGAGCGACTCCAGACAGCGAGAGTGAGCGAGACGTGAAGCTTCACGAGTTTTGACTCGGTGGGAACGTTGGGTTTGGCTACGGTAGTACTATTAGTTATTCTGTGGTTTGGCTTTATTATATTCAGGAGTCAGGACCCCTATTCGACACTGCCCCATGCCAAACTGCGACACCTGAATTGGATATCCATACGAAATCATGTTTTCACATGTTTGTACCTAATGTGTAAAGGTCCCACTGTTAGGGGACTGTCAGTTTGCGGTTTGTTGAATTGGGCCCAGACTAAATACAACATACAATCATATAGTAAACATGAATACACCTATAAAATTTCTGCTTTCTAGTACTATCGATCACTGAGCTAAGCCGCGCATGGCCAGACAGTCGGACAGACGAACGTAATTATGGTGAAACTATAAGTTGACTTAGGAACCCTAAAAAATCAGCACTTTAATGAAATATTTCTATAAGCTCCATACAAAAACGAGAACCAATAGTCAACTTTCAGTACAATGTGGCATAGTAAGTACTGAGTTTTTGATGTGTTTGCTGTATTCGGTTCAGTATTGGCTCAAGTATGTGACGTCCCTAATTTACACATATATTTGCAAACCGTTTCCACAGACAGATACACTTACTAAAATTATAGCACTCAACTTATTCTGTCGTGGGTTAAAAAATAAAGGATTTGACACTGAAAATGCCTGAAGTTTTAAGTCCAACCAATAAGGTGTTAGCGTTGTGCACTAATTGACTAAGTGTCATGGAATGCACATGACATTTCACTTTCTTTGCAGATGGTTGATCGATTTAATGAAGGCAGTAGCGGCATGCGCCGGCGACAGGCGACTGCTCTGATTATTATACACGTCTGTCTCGAAAGGCAATTTCTACTTTCTCGTGGCCAAATTTCGTGGCTGGTTTACAAAGGACGTTATTGTGGAAATATTAAACTTTCCGCGAATTCATTACTTTATATACTTTCGAGCTCAAACTTTGAAGCGATCTTGTTAAAGTTTGCTACTTATTATGGTCTTTAATTTCTTGGTATTTCTTAGACTTTTATATGTTCTTAGACATATGTAATCGTATGTTTTATATACTAAGGGAAAATTTTGCAAATAGGTAGGGTAGACCGGGGACAATAGAAACACGTCATAATTGAAACAAGTCAAATTTCTCGATAACTATAATACCTACGCGTCTGACGCAACACTCGGAACACGCGGTCGGACATGTTTGAATCCTTGACCAGGAGCGCTCGAGCGCCGGTGCAAGACGGGATTGTCCACGAGCCAAACCAATTTTTCGCGGTAAAAAGTAAGTATTTGTGCTCTCGTATATTTTCTTACAACTTCGTTTAGTCTTGTATTTTGACTAATCAAATTATTTTGGTGTTAGAGTTAGGAATAAACGAATGTTTTTAATGGCCGTTGATCAGCGTTCGAGTCTTTTTTATATATAATATTTGACTTTGAAGTGAAAAACGTGGTGTGGGGACGATAGAAACAACTTGCTTGTGGACGATTGAAACGTTTCAATTTTTGTATTCGATGCACGTTTGTTCTATTAATGTTCACATTTATTTGTGTAGTTTTTGAGCTAGTTGATAAATTATGGATATACAATTTTTTTTTTAAATCTGCAGTTTTTTTTATTCGAGGTTATGTGAACATTTGTTTTTAACCGACTTCATAAAAAGGAGGTTCTCAGTTTGACCCGTATGTTGATTTGATATGTTTGATATATAATAATAAAACGTTTTAGCAACAACCGACTGCTGCCAACCGGCTAATTAAAGAGGTCGGCCTCTGCTAAAATGTATATCAGAGAAAGTTAAACAATTTTTTTTTTAAATTGGCATATCGCTATGTTTTTGTTTACATAATAAAACAATTTAAACTGATTATTTTATTGCGCCTATTATTTTATTTTAAATTCCGACGTCTGCAACACTGCGACGTCGTCACAGGGTGTATGGGAAAGGTTACGATTGGAACATTGTTATAGTTGAAACAAGCACTTTTGTATGAAACATAATAATGCTTGTTTTTTGCGATTCTTTATAGTTATATCTTAGAATTGCATTAAAACTACTTTCGTTAAGGTAAATGTATAAGGTAGCAGCGACAAAGAAAACTAAAAGTCGTATAGTCTTTTTTTTACCAAGTTTTTTTATCGAGATGTTCAGATGCTCATAAATTGAGAAATGTTTATGTTATGCTTGCAAACTTTTGATGAGCTCATTGTATGCCGAGGTAAGGATGAAAAAGATTGAAACAGATATAAGTACTTTTATTGTTCCGAAGATATTTGAGTGTTTCAATTGACCTCACATAGTGTTTCAATTGACACTCATGTGAGGTCAATTGAACCATGCTGCCCCATGATCTTTATTACATTATTGTCAAAAAACTATGGATTATAGACCATCCAAATACATTTTATTTAGGAACCAGATAACTAACCTTGAAATATTTTGAGCGTACATCTTCCTACTCATAAAAATATAACGGTCACAGGAGGTTAAACGCAAATTGTTTCAATTGTCCCCGGTCTCCCCTATACCTATAGGTTTACCTATATCTAACACAAGCAATAACAAACGAAGTTCACGTTCCATGAAGTATATAAGCTTCAGTTTAATTGAAGCTTAATTTACTGAGAGGGGAGATTAAATCTCGACATTGGAATTCCTGTAAGTAAACATGCCGTATATTAAATTTTTCTCCTAGTTCTGTCGTTGAAACTATGTAGGTACCTACTTGCAATGGAATAGCAATAAACAGTTTGGATTACCTATTAACAATCATGCCATAGACATAGAGGCTATAGAAATTATGTGAAAATTGTAATCTACTTTAGAATATTTATTATACATTTAGGTAATTTAATAAGCCCGCAGTGTACCCACACAAACACTAAAGGAGATCGTCAATTTTTGTTAGGCGATTTGCCCCAGATCATAACGATGCATATAATTATGAAATAAATATCAAAACATTCGCTTTAGATTCTAGATCAGGGTGGTCATAAAATAATCATGAAATGTAACGGGAAAATTGAGAAATCGGGATGTAAAAACATGATTGTGATAAGGACAATATTGTTAAGCGTACATGTTTATGATTTAAAGTATAGAATAAAATAAATACCTGTTTTTTAAAGAATTTCTACAAAATCTGACATGATAATGAAACGGAAATCATAATAAAATAATTAAAAGTCATATATTGATCCTGCCGCAGATTTCTTGTATTTGGGTAAATAATGATAATGGCTGTCAAACCATCATTGCTACTATTAACTAAACAATCGTAGACCTTATTACAAAGAGATAAGGTTTATCACTGTTAGTGCGCTCCTACTAGCATCCATGAAGTTATAATTTTAAACCGGAGCACACTCTTGGGCCAAAAAGCAAGGCCGAAAGAGAGAGTAATTTAGGGAGCCGCGTTCCGCTTCAACTAAGGGAGTTATGACGTCATTAGACAATAATGCCAGCATGACAACAAGTCAAAATGTCAATGTATGTCAATTTTGTAACGAATTCGAGTGAAACACCGCCCCCCATATTATGCCCTCTATCGGACCGTTTTTTCTAGTCACCTATGAACGACTGTTTTACACGGTAATACGGTACGGTTTTAGATGAACATCAGATGAACCTTGTAAACTGTGGTTAGGGAAAAAGTGCAAGAATTACATCAACTTTTTAGAAATCCATGATAGTATCAGACATTACTTAATAGAAAAATAGTCAAAACGAGACGCATCCCCCCCATACCACCAACTCCTTCGGCCCCACCTTGTGGCCGAAGAGCACACTCCAGTTTCAAATTATAACTTCATGCGGCAGACATAGATGACGGTGACGTCATACATTAATAGTGTCAAACTATAATCATAAACAAGATTAGCAAAATAAACGTAACTCATTACTGAAAATGTCCGTTTCGTCTCGGCTCAGGAGAAGTTAACCTTATGTCAATGCTGTAAAGACGTTAACAATTTATTTAGCACTATTTGGATGGCGGAAGGATCAACGAAATTACTTTTTATTTTTCATTTCTTATTCCCGTTTTATTTTCATGCAATATTTTGTCTAGTTTCGTAATAAAATGGGTATTTGCTTAAAATTGAAGACCAAACTTTATACGAGACCATATCGCAAGTGGGCCTGGAATTGACGATCTCCTTTATACGCGGGATTTTGCAACAATAATAAGTCTTCGCTGGGGATTTGTATACGTAGTGTTCATTACTCTCGTAGTTACAATTTAGGCGCTCTAATGACCCCGCAACTAATCACCTGCGATTTTCAATACATTGCGGTTTTTGATCCAAAGATTGATTTCATTGCACCAGCCTAGACGGCAACGTAGCGAAATAGCAGGACATTATTATATTTGATAAAGGTGGCTCTAAAGTCTTTGCAATCATACTTAACCAAGTGCACTCGAATAGTTATTTAGTGCAAGAATTTTAATACTAATTAAAAAAAGTTTTCTCAACTCACCCTCCTGTAAGCTCCTTTTAGTGTCAATTTGAAAAGAGACTAATTTATTCTCAGTCCTATTAGTGCTTGAGGACGTTGGTATGTGCATGGTGAATCCATCGAACAGTTCGATTTGTTTTTCAGCACGCACGGGCACATTTTGCGGCGAAGCACTAGCACCGGCGCCGGCGCAGGCCGCCAGCAACGCGAGGCAGAGTAGCGTGCGCGGTGCGCCCATTCCGCCGGTCACTTTGTCAGTGTACTGTTGCGCATACTCCCCCCTAACAGACCAACAGTTTCCAACTGGATTGATACTGTGATCTCGATTGCCCTGTATGGAAAATTTCGGAACGAGTTTGCATGACATAACATGCATACCTATATGGGGCGATTTAGAAAATTGCTATCACGTCACGGTGATATAACTACAGTAACGTCTGATGAATTATTCGCGTATCACACGCGGGCCAGTTTCTATGTAATTTATCATAAATTTATAGTGTCCGGGCTGATTCGAAAGTACCACACATTCATGGCTGCCTACGCATAGTTTTTTGCTTAACCCGTGGGCATGAGGAGTATTATATGATATGCCATATGCACTTATTTGATATTTAATTATTTTGTATCAGTACAGTATTAGGCTAAACATTCGTAATTATGAACCCAGTAGGTACGATAGGTAAAATGGTTTTCTGATTTCTGCGTCTACATTAAATAGGCACTTAAAATGATTCACTGCATTAAAACCTATATCTATGTCTGGTGGCCCTTTTTTTTAATTTTATTCTTTTATTTTATATTTTTTTGTTATTTTATTTTTATTTTACCAGATCCGGGAAAAGTTACATTGACCCAAATGAACTGCTTTATAAAAATATAAATAGGTACAAACATCTAATTTTACTGAGCCTAAGGCGATTATCACACTGGCGCCGCAACCGGATGCGACGACGGTGTGCAAGCGTGACAGAGCAGAGCGCTGTCTCGCTCGCGCACCGGTGCGCATGCGGAAATCGTAGCAGTATGAAAACCGCTTAATCCTATCCATTAATCGATTAAACTGAATAAAGCTCAAAGACTTAGCAAACATCTTAAATATTCGAACAACTTTCTCAATCCCAGGATTACCGTCTCTAAAGGCTGTAGGGAATACGTACGGAGCCTAGGTGGAGCCGCCGGAACCAGTTAGAAATGGCGAATAAGCTTTATATCTCGTTCATCGACCTCAATAGCTTCTTACTTTCCAACTGTTTAGCTGAGTATAAACAATTACTGCTTTATATGCAACGCTCGTAACACTATGAGATTTTTATTATTATACATAGAAACTAACCGGCTCCGGATTGAAAGTCGGACGTCTTACTATTAGCGCTTGATGGTATATATGTCTCTGTGTATTTTTTTTTATTACTTAGAACCTTACCAGCAAGCGCTAGTGGCCTAGGTAAAACGTTCTGGAGGTTTCGAATTCAACCCCCGCGGTTCGTATTCTTATGTACAGTCAAGTGCAAAAATACGTACCGAAAAATCGTTTCATAAATATGGTACTACGCACTTATTACAACGGAATAAAGATACTGGGACATATTTTTGAGTAAGATGAGTACACCCATATTTTTACACTTGACTGTACCTAACCCACGAAATATAATTTCATTTTATTAGTCGCTTTTCGGTGAACGAAAACATTGTGAATTGTGATAATAAAATAAGCCTAATTTCCCTCTGGGCTGGAAGGTCAGATGGCAGTCGCTTTCGTGAAAACTCATGGGATTAGGTTGCCGAGCGGAACCTAGGTTCAATTTAGCAGTGCCGAAAGAACCAGGAGAAACAAGAAGGATGATTATGAAAGAGAAACAGACTGGCGACTGAACCCAGTAACATTTGAAGGAAAGTGGCGACGAGCCTATGGATTTTACAAAATGTTTGAAAGAATAAAAACTTTTTACAAAAAAAGATAAACCGACTTCAAAAAGGACAAAATAAAATATTATATTATTTATATGAGTTACAAACTGATATGTTTGAAGTCGGTGCCAAGCCAAATTTGGAAGAGTTAATACGAACGAGGCTATGTGTTCAGTGAATTGTTCTTCATACTATAGAACTATTCTAATACGGTATTGATTGCATGTAGGTATTCATTCAATTACAGAAAGAAAGTATAATCATGCGTCTTATGATGTTTGTTAATTTAATACTGATCTTTCTATACTCAGACACACTGGGTGTGTGGGGCCCACCTTGTCAGTATAAAAAGGCGCATTATTTAAATTTTCTATGGAATGTCAACCCTACGCCTTTTACATTTTATTAAATTTGCCGCCTCTGATTTTTACAAAGTAGACGTGCATCAGAGTATATATACATAGGTAACACATTTCATCAAAATTGGATTAGTAGTTTAGACGTGAAAATGTAACAGATCCAATCACATTCACCTTTGCAATATAAGTATGTATAGATGTTTTGTGATTTTCAGACTTGACGCTGATTTGACCGGTATTGTAACTTTTTGGCTTGGCACCGACTTCAAACATATCAGTTTGTAACTCATATAAATAATATAATATTTTATTTTGTCCTTTTTGAAGTCGGTTTATCTTTTTTTGTAAAAAGTTTTTATTTTCCATTTTTAGTAGTTATAATCGGATAACGGTTCTCGGAATAATCGGTCAAAATATATAAGAAAAAGTTCATAATACGGACTCCATCTAAGGAAAGTTCCACATATCATATGTGGTCTTCATCATTAGGTCCACTCCATCAAATTGGTGGTTTTTGAGAGGAAATGCCTGAGTTGCTTAAAAAACTACCAAATCATCATACATGTGCCTTTAAAAATTGAGGAGTTCCCTCAATTCCTCATGGATCCCATAATCAGAACAGCGCCAGATTAATGTGGGACCATCTTCGAAGTAGTTTAAAATAATTGCTCAAATCGGACAATGGGTCTCGGAGTAATCGCTGAACATCCTACATTAAAAAAAAAACATCATTATCATTAAAACAATCATAATCTTCATCATCAGGTCCACTCTATCAAATTGGTGGTTTTTCGAGAGGAAATGCTTGAGTTGCTTAAGAAAACACTCAAATCGCCATACATGTGCCTTTAAAGATTGAGGAGTTCCCTCAATTCCTCATGGATTCCATCATCAGAATAGCACCATATTAATTTGGGACCACCTTGGAAGTACATCCTTTCAAACATAAAAAGAATTATTCAAATCGGACCACGGGTCTCGGAGTAATCGCTGAACATCCTACATTTAAAAAAATCATCATCATTATCATCAAAACAATCATCATTATCAGGTCCACTTCATCAAATTGGTGGTTTTGGAGATAAAACTCTCGAGTTGCTTAAGAAAACACCCAAATCACCATACATGTGCCTTTAAAAATTGAGGAGTTCCCTCAATACCTCATAGATTCCATCATCAGAACAGCACCAGATTAATATGGGACCACCTTGGAAGTATATTCTTTCAAACAAAAAAAGAATTATTCAAATCGGACCACGCGTCTCGGAGTAATCGGTGAACATACATATAAAAAAAAAGCCCAAACCGAATACAGAACCTCCTCCTTCTATGAAATTGAAGTCGGTTAAAAAGAAGCCTATTCGAATAATACAATTAGTTTTTGGTATGATTTTAATATGATATTGAACAGAATTGGACCTGTTAGAAGGGATGTTTGGCTCGTTTAGATTTTGTTTCTGTTATCTGTAATGTGAAACAGATATTCAAATGATAATGCTCAATGTTAACACGATAAGGTGCAGCCTTTTAATTGCAACTAACATTTCATTAATTTCATTTCATTTATTCCTTTATAAAACATGTTAATATAATAATATATACAATGTCAATAGGTAACAAAATTAATCTAGGTCATAAACAAAGGAAAATTAATGTTCTCTTCTTCTCTTCCCATACAAATATCGTCAAGATCTCGACATCTTAAATATGGAATACTGCGCTGAAATACTTTATACATATATATGGCGACGTCCTTTTTTTAGGATAAGCAGTATAAGCACTTACTGAATAAGTAAGGTGTAACAGAACAGACCTTTTAGTGAAATAAATACTTAATCTTACTCTAAGTCAGTTTTGGAACACATTTTTGGAAACGTCGAAACATTTCGCTTAAAATATTTTTACGAGCACCTTCTATCTTACTGAAGCTTATTACTCTAACTAATTATTCATTTATTTATTGTATCTTGTTTTAGGGTTCCGTAGTCAAATTATAGTTTCGCTATGTCCGTCCGCGGCTTTGCTCAGTGATGTTCAGTAATAGAAAAGTGAAATTTGGTATGAGTATCACGCCGACAAAAAGGTAAAACAAAATCTAAAAAAAATATATTTTTTAGGGTACGGCGTACACATGAAGTGAGGAGCGGGGTGAATTTTTTTTCGCTCCAATCCTATCGTGTAGGGTGTCGTTGGGGAGGTCTTTAAAAAGAATAAGGTTATTATATAACAATTTTTAGATAAAACGAATACTTTTGTAAATAATAGCTCCGAAAGTTTAAAAATGGCGTCCCCCCTTTAACTTTTAAATCGAGGGTCCAAAAAATCATGAAAGTGAGGCCTAATATGCACTTTCAATGAAAACTATATTAAATAAAATTGGTTGAACCGTTTTGAGTTATAACTCAAACTCGCATTAAAGTGCCGTGTTACAACTACGGAACCCTACACTGAGCATGGACCGACATGCTCTTGGCCGGGTTTATTATTTCTTGTATGGATGATCAATAGGCATTATATTTTTTTTTTGGCTATGGTATTAATCGAGTCGTTTTGTTGTGAACTGAATTGCGTGGCCAAGTGCGTGTCGGACCACGCATAGGAGGGTTCCGTACCTTCAATGTAATAAAAACCAAACTAATACCAAAAGGTCGTATCTGATGCCTTTGGAAGAAGTTTTTTGGAGATAACTAAAAAAATGGCTAAACCGATAATGTTCAAAATAATTTTCGTAGAAAGTATATAATAAGGCACATCGCCTCAAATTTTTTCATATTTTTTGGACTTACGGTTCAAAAGTTACAGGGACACAATTTTTCTGACTTTCGAAGCGATTATTTCAGAAAATATTCACTTAATCACAAAATGGTCAAAGAAACCTCAATGTTATTATTAAAGACCTATCGATTGATGTGTCACATGTTGATATTTGGTTAAAAAACATTTTTTTAAATTTAGTTACATTTATGGAGCGCCCCCCTAAAAAAATTTTTTTTCAAATTTAACTCCATAACTAAGTAGCGGCATACAAAATACACCTTATGTGTAAATTTTATTCAGATACGTCGTATAGTTTCCGAGTAAAATGGCTGTGACATACCGGATGGACAGACAGACAGACATGACGAATCCATAAGGGTTTCGTTTTTTGCCATTTGGCTACGGAACCCTAAAAATAATATAATTGCTATTTTGACTGCGAAATATATATAAATAAATTGCCTTACAATTTATTTTTCAGTAAAATTACAAACAGAAAATATATGAAATTGCTATTTTGTAATATTGGAATATTGCGTTTATCTATATCTATATACTCGTCGTATATAAATGCCTTTGTCCTGACTGACTGACTGACTGACTGATCCACGCAGAGCCGAAACTACTGAAGCTAGAAAGTTGAAAATTTCAGGTCTGGTTACATTTATAACGTGTACAAGTAATAAGAAGCGATTTTGAAAAATTCAACCCCTAAGGGGGTAAAAAGGGGGTTGAAAGTTTATATGGATGGGGTTTAAATATTAAGGTTAGAGATTTAAAACTTCGTCGATTTACTGATAATTAAAAAACAATAAAAGTCATTTCAGCGTTTTTCAAAATTCACCCTCTAACGGGGTTAAAAAAGGGTCGAAAGTTTGTGTGTTGTAAAAATTCAACCCATAAGGGGATAAAAAGGGGGTTAAAAGTTTGTATTCCACCAAAAACATTCTGTAAAAAACTAGCCAAGTCTCGATGGAGCTGCTTGTTTATCTCTAAAAAGTAATGAAATCTAGACAAAGTCGTGCCAAGTCTAAGGTTCCTTACTGCGATTTCTTTATTATTATAGTTAATGTTGTGTGACTTGGCCGTTGAAGGGTACAAAACCAGGTGCTCAATCCATGACACCATTGAACCAATCTGTCGCCAGAACGCTACCCATTGACGATGGAAAATTGCCACTTGGGAAACGTTGATTCAATAACTGGTTATAGAATCTGGTGTCTGCTGGAGCACCTGGTTTTGTACCCTTGTGTACCCTTCAACGGCCAAGTCACACAACATTAACTATAATAATAATAAAGAAATCGCAGTAAGGAACCTTAGACTTGACACGACTTTGTCTAGATTTCATTATAATTATTTTACATGTTTTTTAAAGTGGGGCATTCCACTCATACAATAGTATGTTTTTTCAATCAAATACAAACACTGAAAACATTGAAAAAATAATCAACCCAGCAGGATTTGAACCTCGCATCGATACGCCTAACCGGGGCTCGATCGCTTTACCAATTAAGCTATGGGTTCAGTTACTGAGTTGACGAAATTGTCAATGCCTTCAATCATCTTTTTGCATTTATTTTTACATCGACTTTATAGCAGCCGTAAGCGACATCTAGGTGCTAACTACTAGAGTTAGATACCCTTCCCGTCGACCCTTTTACAAGTGTCACAACGGAAATAATAGATGGCGCTGCTATCAACTCATAATTATTTTACATGTTTTTTAAAGTGGGGCATTCCACTCATACAATAGTATGTTTTTTCAATCAAATACAAACACTGAAAACATTGAAAAAACGGCATGAAACGGCTGCTATAAAGTCGATGTAAAAATAAATGCAAAAAGATGATTGAAGGCATTGAGAATTTCGTCAACTCAGTAACTGAACCCATAGCTTAATTGGTAAAGCGATCGAGCCCCGGTTAGGCGTATCGATGCGAGGTTCAAATCCTGCTGGGTTGATTATTTTTTCAATGTTCTCAGTGTTTGTATTTGATTGAAAAAACATACTATTGTATGAGTGGAATGCCCCACTTTAAAAAACATGTAAAATAATTATGAGTTGATAGCAGCGCCATCTATTATTTCCGTTGTGACACTTGTAAAAGGGTCGGCGGGAAGGGTATCTAACTCTAGTAGTTAGCACCTAGATGTCGCTTACGGCTGCTATAAAGTCGATGTAAAAATAAATGCAAAAAGATGATTGAAGGCATTGAGAATTTCGTCAACTCAGTAACTGAACCCATAGCTTAATTGGTAAAGCGATCGAGCCCCGGTTAGGCGTATCGATGCGAGGTTCAAATCCTGCTGGGTTGATTATTTTTTCAATGTTTTCAGTGTTTGTATTTGATTGAAAAAACATACTATTGTATGAGTGGAATGCCCCACTTTAAAAAACATGTGAAATAATTATGAGTTGATAGCAGCGCCATCTATTATTTCCGTTGTGACACTTGTAAAAGGGTCGGCGGGAAGGGTATCTAACTCTAGTAGTTAGCACCTAGATGTCGCTTACGGCTGCTATAAAGTCGATGTAAAAATAAATGCAAAAAGATGATTGAAGGCATTGAGAATTTCGTCAACTCAGTAACTGAACCCATAGCTTAATTGGTAAAGCGATCGAGCCCCGGTTAGGCGTATCGATGCGAGGTTCAAATCCTGCTGGGTTGATTATTTTTTCAATGTTTTCAGTGTTTGTATTTGATTGAAAAAACATACTATTGTATGAGTGGAATGCCCCACTTTAAAAAACATGTAAAATAATTATGAGTTGATAGCAGCGCCATCTATTATTTCCGTTGTGACACTTGTAAAAGGGTCGGCGGGAAGGGTATCTAACTCTAGTAGTTAGCACCTAGATGTCGCTTACGGCTGCTATAAAGTCGATGTAAAAATAAATGCAAAAAGATGATTGAAGGCATTGAGAATTTCGTCAACTCAGTAACTGAACCCATAGCTTAATTGGTAAAGCGATCGAGCCCCGGTTAGGCGTATCGATGCGAGGTTCAAATCCTGCTGGGTTGATTATTTTTTCAATGTTTTCAGTGTTTGTATTTGATTGAAAAAACATAGATTTCATTACTTTTTAGAGATAAACAAGCAGCTCCATCGAGACTTGGCTAGTTTTTTACAGAATGTTTTTAGTGGGATTTCACTTCTTTTTGTAGAAACGTGGGCTTATTGATTTATTTAGACGACAGCGACAGTCAGCGCCATCTAGCGACGCCAAATTTCAGCTCTCTGAGTTTATGGGAAGTACTAGTTCTATTTTGATGATCATGAGTGAGTGATTGTCATAAATGCGAAATTTTGCTTTCGCTTAACTTCGGAACTAAATGACCTACAGACTTGAAATTTTGGATTTTAAGTATGTGATTATAGCTTACTGGATGACGAAAATTTCTGCGTTCTGGTCTTATCCAGAGGTTCTCAAATAGGGGCCTGAAAATGCGGCGAAATGGTTCCAGTAAAGGATGGTACGGCAGTGTTTGCTTCGCGCTCGACTTGGCGGGGGCACTGCCGTGCCCCCAGATATCTAACTAAATAATCTTAACCTAGAATACTAGAAAAGTACTTATAACTAACAATATTACCTATCTAGCACTAATTGTTATAATAACAACCTGCTAATTAACCTTAGCAAACCTCACGAAATAAAAGCGTAATCAACGAAATGCAAATAATCCCTCCTAATCCCTTTTCCCTTTATATAAAATCCCTTTATCCCTTTTCCCTTCATATAAATAAAGTTAATCGTTCGACTACATACATACAACAGCATTATATTACATTACAACAACTCGTAATCCTACTTAGGGATTCTACATTGAAGTACCGTTAGCGCCTTCTAACTCTATGCACAACGCCATCTAGAGGTGAATCAAGTCACTAGTGTAGTAACTCTACGCGCTTCTGGATAGCGTTAGTAGTGGTCACTTCTGTTGTGGTATAGTAGTTATTCTACTGGCTTCTAGATGGGGTTCGTAGTGGTCACTTCTTGGTGTTACATATGCGTATTAAAAGCAGAAGGGGAGGCATTCGCCCAGCAGTGGGGCGCTATAGGCTAGATTAAATTTCAATTAGAAGATGTGTCCCACTACGCTGGATTTTTGCAATAACAATCGATTATTTTATGTACCAATAGTAGAAGGGGGCATTACCATATCTCTAATACAGTTGAGACCAGCTGAGGGTTCTTCATCAGATACTTCAGACCTTCGATTTTTGACATCAAATGAAGCGGCCCACCAAGTTGAATATTTTTTGTAAAGGCGGTATAGATATATCTCTAATAGTTTGGTTGAGCTCTTGTGTTTTCTAATCAGGGTCACCAGGTACTCCAGATCTTCGATTATCCCAGTTTTTATAGTTTTCCCTTTATGTGGCCATTAAACCCTAACTCTGTACCAAATTTCAGCTCTCTGAGTTTATGGGAAGTACTAGTTCTATTTTTATGATCATGAGTAAGTGAGTGTCATAAATGCGAAACTTTGCTTTCGCTTAACTTTGGAACTAAATGACCTACAGACTTGAAATTTTATTTTGGATTTTAAGTATGTGATTATAGCTTACTGGATGACGAAAATTTCTGCGTTCTGATCTTATCCAGAGGTTCTCAAATAGGGGCCTGAAAATGCGGCTAAATGGTTCCAGTAAAGGATGGTACGGCAGTGTTTGCTTCGCGCTCGACTTGGCGGGGGCACTGCCGTGCCCCCAGATGTGTAGGATTTTAAATTTTAAGTTAGAGGTTAGAAACTTTATACGCTTACTGATAATTAAAAAATAATAAAAATAATTTCAGCATATTTTGAAATTCAACCTCTAACGGGGTAAAAAAGGGGTTGAAAGTTTGTATAGAGATTACAATTTATTTTGTGACAGACTTGAAATTTCGTTTGCAGGTTACTAACTTATAAAAGAAAAAAAAACCTAATTTCAGCGTTTTTGAAAATTCCACCCGAGAGGAGTTGAAACGGGGTTGAAAAGTTTGTATTAAAGCGAGGCCGTAACAACTGAAGCTAGAAAGTTGTAATTTGCAGGTCGGGTTACATTTATAACGTATTCAAATAACAAGAAGCGATTTTGAAAAATTCAACCCATAAGGGGGTAAAAAGGGGGTTGCAAGTTTGTATGGATGGGGCTTAAAATTTATGGTTAGAGGTTTGAAACTTTGTACGCTTACGTATAATAAAAAAATAATAAAAATAATTTCAGCGTATTTTGAAATTCAACCTATAACGGGGTAAAAAAGGGGTTTAAAGTTTGTATGGAGATTATTACAATTTTTTTTTGTGACAGACTTGAAATTTCGTTTGCAGGCTACTAACTTAAAAGCAAAAAACTGATTTCAGCGTTTTTGAAAATTCCACCCGAGAGGAGTTGAAACGGGGTTGAAAAATTTGTATTAAAGCGAGACCGTAACAACTTAATCTAGAAAGTTGTAATTTGCAGGTCGCGTTACATTTATAACGTGTTAAAATAATAAGAAGCGATTTTGAAAAATTCAACCCATAAGGGGGTAAAAAGGGGGTTAAAAGTTTGTATGTTTATGATTTTAAATTTTAAGTTAGAGACTTGAAACTTCGTACGTTCGCTGATATTTATAAAAAATATAAAAGTGATTTCAGGGTTTTGGATAATTTCGCCCCTCAGGGGGTTAAATAGGGGTGCAAAGTTTGTATGCGGAAAACTTCTTTCTTTGAGCTAGACACTTCCAACTTTGTAGGAATATTACTTATTAGAATACACAAAAGTACTTTGAGCGTTTAGGATAATTTAACCCCTGAGGGGGTTAAAAAGGGGTGCAAAGTTTGTATCGGGGAAATTTATTTTTTGAGCTAGAGACTTTTAACTTTATTTATTTAATCTTTATTGCACATAAAGAAAACTTATAGTACCAAAGGCGAACTAAATGCCATGAGACATTCTCTACCAGTCAAACTTACTGTCAGTCTGTGCTATTATACGCGGACGAAGTCGCGGGCGGAAAGCTAGTCTATCTATACATACATATAATAAAAGCTGAAGAGGGTCGAAAGTCTGTACATGGAAGATATTCGAAAAAAAGTTGGCTGGGGATACTTAGAATCAATAACAGAACACGTTCCAGCAGTTTTTATAATTTTTGTCTGTTTATCTGTTTATATGTTTGTCTGTTTGTCTGTTTATTTGAGCGCACATCACGTAAAAATGGCTGAACGGATTTAGATGAAATTTCGTATAGAGATAGTTTGAGTCCTGGGAAACGACATAGGATAGTTTCATCTCGAAAATCAACCCTAGAAGGGGTGAAAAGGGGGTTGAAAGTTTGTATTGAGAATTTTTAACCACTGAACCGATTTAGATGAAATTTGCTAAAGAGACAGTTTTGGTCCCGGGAAAGGACATAGGATAGTTTTCATCTCGAAAATCAACCCTAGAAGGGGTGAAAAGGGGGTTGAAAGTTTGTATTGAGAATTTTTAACCACTGAACCGATTTAGATGAAATTTGCTAAAGAGACAGTTTTGGTCCCGGGAAAGGACATAGGATAGTTTTCATCTCGAAAATCAATCCTGGAGGGGGTGAAAAGGGGTTAGGAAGTTTGTACGGAGATTTTTTTACCGCTGAACCGATTTAGAGGAAACTTGGTATACAGATAGTATGGGTCTTGAGAAAAGACAAAGGATAATTTTCATCCCGAAAATCAACCCTAAAGGGATGAAAATGGGTCTGGAAATTTGTATACGGAATTTTTAACCGCAGAAAATATTCAGATGAAATTTGGTATTGAAATAGTTTGCGTTGTTATCCCGGAAGCTCCCCTAACGATGACTAATTCCACGCAGACGAAGTCGCGGGCAAAAGCTAGTATTATACTAATTATTAGCTGGCTTAACTGTTCAAGGCCGAAGGATTAGACGATGGTTTCGTTGGCGTTGATTGGTAAGAGTACCTAACTACTAGAGATGTAACGAATATTGATTTTTGAGTATTCGCGAATGCGATTGCGAACATTTGCCGCTCATATTCGCGAATGCGAATGGAGAATATGGGGTCAATAAACTTGGTATAAGGAAAGTTGTGGTATTGTTGAATGATTGAGGCGTGGTATTTTCTAACCGATTGTAAAAAAAACGGATTTTATATAGGTAATTAGTAGATAAGATCATAATTTTTTGTTCCTTTTACCGGAATATATTCGAAATCATGAAATAACAATTATATATCTTTCATGAGTAAATAAATTAATATTATGGGACAATCTTACACAAATCAACCTAGTCCCACAGTAAGCTCAATAAGGCTTGTGTTGTGGGTACTAGGCGACGATATATATAATAGATATATAAATACATAGAAAACATTCATAACTCAGAACAAATATCCGTGATAAACACGCAAATAAATGCCCTGACCAGGATTCGAACCCGGGACCTCCTGCTTCGTAGGCAGGGTCACTACCGACTAGGCTAAGAGGCCGTTAAAGAAGCCGTTATGAGATAATTAAAAGATGTTTTAGAGGATTGTAATTCATAATTTCTGCCGAAAGACGTCCACTGCTGGACAAATGCCTCCCCCAAGGATCTCCACAACGAACGGCCATTCGCCGCCCTTAACCAGCTTTTCCCGCGACTCTAACCAGATCGTCGGTCCATCTAGTCTGGGGCCTTCCCACACTGCGTCTTCCGGTACATGGTCGCCACTCCAGAACCTTTCTGCCGCATCGGCCATCGGTTTTGCGAGCAATGTGGCATCATTTCTGATGTGATCACGCAGGGAAACACCGAGCATAGCTCGCTTCATTGCTCTTTGAGTGACCTTAAGCCTTCTTATGAGGCCCACTGTGAGCGACCACGTTTTGGTTCCGTAAGTCATCAATGACAACAAACTGGTTGAAAACCTACGACTTAAGAGGTATTTTGGACGAGAAGATGCTATGTAGCTTCCCAAACGCTGCCCATCCAAGTTGGTTTCTGAGACCTTGGACCTAACTAACTGGACTGTTTGTCTCAGGTATAAATACATAGTCGTCAAGAACTTCAAGCGTAGGATTGTAATTTATTTTTCAATATTTTTTCTTAGATATAATGCACTAAAAATATTCGCAAATAACGCATTGATTTTTGCGAATACGAATGGGAATATCCAAACACATGCAGATATTCTCGAATGCGAAATACGAATATTCGTTACATCCCTAGTACCTACACTAACTAGTTCGTAAATGGTATCTTAGACTTTGCTTGTATTAGGTATTTATAGACATCAAGGTAGACAAGGCAACTTTTAATGTGTAAAAATAGAACAATAAGTAAGGTATACATATAATAAACGCGTAAGGAGAAAAAAAATGTACATTGAAGATATTCTAGAAAAATTTATTCGGGGGTCTTAGAAACGTTGACTGAATACATTTCAGTGATTTTTGGAATTCTTGTCTGTCTGTCTGTGAATTTGTCCGCGCACTACGTAAAAACTACTGCACAGAATTTTACAAAATTTTGTATAGTAACAGTTTATAACCCGGAGCAACATATAGGGTAGTTTTTATTCTGCTTATTACAAACGTAATGTTCATAAAAAAGTAGTTCTCAAAAGTGGTCACAGATGGCGAGGTACAGGTACTCTGTATACTGTATACAAAAATTATTTAAGGACGTCTTTAGATTAAATTAAGCGATTCGGTCTGTTGCGTTCCGCCGAGGTTTAAACCATATATTTTTAAATGCTTTCCCAATTTAAGGATTGCGGGTTAAATATTTTTAAAACGTGTTACTTCGATTTGGAAATTGTAAGTATCCGGACATATATTGTGATCCATTAATACCTGGAGGTACTTTAAAGTTACTGAAGCTACAGTTGGTACTGAAACCTACTTACAATATACGTCAACACAAATAAAACAGGTAGTTAAGATTATCCATTTCGATTTACCCGACAGCAAAATTTGTACCGTTTGTGAGATCAATATGTTTTATCTCGCTTTAACAGTTGATTGCAATAAAAAGAGTAGTCATGAATCTAGCAATTACTAGCGGCTAGCTGTTATCGCTGCTGCTGAAGAAATTCTCGCTGCGATGCTCCGGGCCTGGGCCTACGCGGTACTCAGCCTATGGCTTTTGCAGACATTGCCGCTCACCATCGGGCCTCCGGCCCTCAGATTTGCTAAGACCCTTCGCCATTGAGTTTTGTCTGGATTCTGTCATGCTGCCTGCTGCTGCTGAATAAATTCTCGCTACGACGCTCCGGGCTTGGGCCTACTCGGTACTTGGCCTATGGCTTTCGCAGACATTGCCGCTCACCCTCGGGCCTTATGACACTTCACCATTGAGATATGTCCGGTCCCAGTCATGCTGCTGCTGAAGCAATTCTCGCTGCGACTCTCCGGGCCTGGGCCTAAGTGGTACTCGGCCAATAGCTTTCGCAGACGTTGCCGCTCACCTTCGGGCCTCCGGCCCTCAGATTAGCTAAGATTCTTCGCCATTGAGTTTTGTCCGGATTATATCATGTTACTGCTGCTGGAGAAATTTTCGCTGCGACGCTCCGGGCTTGGGCCTACGCGGTACTCGTCCTATGGCTTTCACAGATATTGCCACCCATCCTCGAGCCTTAAGACACTTCACCATTGAGATATGTCCGGTCCCTGTCATGGTACTGCTGCTGACCTGAGCCCTTCACGGTACACGGCCTTTGGCTTTCTCTGATGTTGCCGCTCACACTCGAGCGGCGGCCCTCGGGTTCGCTAAGACACTTCACCTTTCGGTTATGTCCGGTCCCTGTCATGATGATGTTGATGTTGTTAACTCTAGTAGTTAGCACCTAGATGTCGCTTACGGCTGCTATAAAGTCGATGTAAAAATAAATGCAAAAAAATGATTGAAGGCATTGAGAATTTCGTCAACTTAGTAACTTGACCCATAGCTTAATTGGTAAAGCGATCGAGCCCCGGTAAGGCGTATCGATGCAAGTTCAAGTCTTGCTGGGTTGATTATTTTTTCAATGTTTTCAATTTTTGTATTTGATTGAATAACATACTGATGTTGAAGAAGTTCTCGCTACGATGTTCCGAGCCTGAACCTAATGCGGTACTCGGCTTTTGACTTTCACATACATTTCCGCTCACCCACGTGTCCACAACCCTCGAGTTCGCTAAGACACTTCGTCATTGAAGTATGTCCGCTCCCTGACATGCTGCTTCTGCTGAAACAATTCTTGCTGCCGGATTTGGCCTTATTAGATTTTGGCCTGCTGCTGCAAAAGCAGTTTTCGCTGGGACGTTGCGCTCACACGCTACCTCGCGCCAGTACCTTCAGCGTTTGACCCTCTGTTCAAAGCATATTCTCCTGCAGGAACTCGGCCATTAGCATTCGCAGGTCTCGACGCACATCTTTTAGTCAGTTCAGCATCTTTATCACGGATGAACTAATAAATTTAGATAGAAGTTTATATGTAGAACGCGTAAATTAATATTAATAATAATAATATTAAGAGAACAAACGAGCTGGCAACTTCCTCGCTCAATGCATATGTATTGCAATTCATCGAGGAAATGCTGCTAGCGGCCTCGGCATGATGCCACAGGGGCCCATTTTAGAGATAGAATTTTAATTTTTAGTATTTTTAAGTAACTTAATTTTAAGTTATATTTACATAGTTTATTTAAGTACCTATTTTGGACCTTATATAATTATATACTAATATTATAAGGAATTTTAAGGTAAAGGGTCACTTGCGATAATGCCTCGATACTCGTGGCTGCCCTCTAAAGGCATGTGTGAACAGAAGTTTCAAGCAATTATAATTTTTTGCTTAACTTATTTAAATTTGAGCAGCAATTTAAATTTGGATACCTCCCAACCGTAAAATATCCCAACTCCTTATCTTTGTTTAGGAATAATTTATTTCTGATAATCCAATTCAAACGGGCTCTTAAGCCCATAAGGTCCCTTTTGATTAAAATTATCGGATTTACTTAAATAATTTGGAAACTTTAGTATTTATATTAGGGAGTAAAAAAACGCAGCAAAATATTGTAGCTTTTCTTACGAGTGTCTCTCTTTCGTACCTGTAGGTTACATCGTTACAATAAAGTATCTATATCACATTATTTACACGTTAAAAATCTAAAAACGGGTCCGGCTGTAGGTCGTGGTCCAATCCGATGTAATAGAAACGAAACGAAACTATCATAACGTCAATTCAATACTTATAATTCGTACTTCCCAAGAACTTATTGCTGTAATCTAGTTAGAATAAAACCTTGTTATAAAACCCTCATTCAAATAATCCAATTTCACAGTGCCACGTCGGTGATTGAGAGGATACCTTATTACGATAAAAAATAAATTGTATTTCGTCGGCGTGTTTGCACCGTAATAAAAAACAAAAACACGCAACATTCTGTCCGTGAAAGTGCGCAAGCGCAACTGGAGCGCTCGAGTGCGTTTTGATCAATGATCTTGTTGATGAGGTGCTATTTACTAATTATGTATTTTTTTGCTTCAATGTGTATCGAAATCTGACGATTTCGTATTTCATAATGATTCTGACAATGTACCTTCCTATCGAATAAAAGTTTTTTACTCAGACATAAAAACCAAAGAGCAGTATAATATAGAAGAAACCGACAGGTTACAAGTTAATTGGATAATTCATTGCATTAATTATAAATGGATTTGCCTCCTAGCTCAGTCGGTAGTGACCCTGCTTACGAAGCAGGAGGTCCCGGATTCGATTCCTGGTAAGGGCATTTATTTGTGTGTTTATCACAGATATTTATTCCCGAGTTATGGATGTTTTCTATGTAAATATGTAAGTATTTATCTATATCTATATATTATACATATCGTCGTCTAGTACCCATAACACAAGCCTTATTGAGCTTTACCGTTGGCCTAGGTCGATTTGTGTAAGATTGTCCCATAATATTTATTATATTTATTATTTATTAAGTATTTGCATAAAAAAGAATCTTGAATGTTAAGCCGTTTACAGTTAGTTAAGGCTTATTATTTTCCGTCACAACTGACTCTTATCTTAAGATAACACTGTGACACTTTAATGTCAAATTATTTTGAAGTAATTTATGTATAGATATCATTTTAATTACCAGGCTAATATGACATTTATATGCGGGCAGTATTTATTGACTTTTCACAGTTAAAAATAAATATCAGTGTCACAGCTTTTCAGCCTTTGGTAATATGGAGAAGCTTACATATTATCTATAGGTAGGTACGGCAGGTACGTGAAAACAAATAGATATTTGTATACAGTAGGCACCTACATTCACTATACTTTTCCGTAGCAAAAAATAAATTTGCACATAATCTTGTATTACAGGCCCTAAACAATGGTGAAACCGATCTCTTAACCATTTTGTTCTTATTGATATCAGATTTCACTATCAGTTGCTGGCTGGTGATCTCTTCATTTGATTTCACTTGTTAATTACCCACGTGAAACAACGTAGATGTTTTGCATGTTAACTCTCGCTTTTGAAAGTACGTGGTAATCCAATGTACGTGCAACAATGGATTAAATCCAGCAACCGCAAGTTTTAGCTTCAAGTTCAATATAAATTACTTAGTTATTAGTATGATCTCGTACTAAAACCAATCTAATTTAAACAAAATTGATATTAATTATAAAATAATGTCACTAAATATTTGACATATCTGACTGACGTTAATCAATCTATTTTTTTAAAAGAGGATGCTTAAATAATTTATGATATTTGTTTTACATATTTTCATTTTAAAATATCCAATAAATTAAAATATAAAATTTCGAGTAAAATAAATTTATCTCTTAATTATTTTACGAATAAATGCCAATTTTATGTTTAAAATTTTAAAACACATCAACTTGTTATTTATATTCATTTTAATAAAAATATCCGTTAATTATTTATATTAAAATCATGAAACACAACTATGTCAAAAATTAAAAGACCGAATTACTTACTAAAATACCAACTAGTCATAAATACCCTACATTAACATTACTGCAGTAAAAACTATAAAATCAAAACAATATCTTAAAAACATTACAATAATTTGTTAAAAACATACCTGTCATACTAAATGACTAAAACCTAAATCCCGTTCCGCGCCATATCGTCCAAAGGTCCCCCTCACGCTCGCAGCGTTGCCACGCTATAAGGCGATGGAGACCTGTTGAACCAGCCAAGATCCGGGACGGAGGTCGTTACCCCTCTCCTTCAACCGCCGACCCAGTTCCCTAAAGAGCTGGCACGCCTCGCTGCACCAGGGACCAGCTGTCTCGACTGCAACAGGGACGAAATCGTAACGCACTTCCAAAGCAACGCTTTAAATTTTAAAAAGAAAAAAAAATCTTTATGAAGACCTTGTATTTCTCATTCGAAATAGCATATATATAGGGTGGGGCCTGTAACTAAAGCAAAAAATTAAAACGTATATTCTAGTCCTCACACTAGAAAACTTTTGTGTAGCAACTTTTTAAAATCATAAAGTTTTTAGATTGTTATTTTTTCAAACAAAGTAAATAGTATTTTCAATGTACTTAAAACTCCGTCTAATTGACATCGCCTGTCAGTCTAGTTACTCTACAGACATAATCAATTTCATAGTACATTGCGTGTTCGAATTAACTTTAAAATGTAATAAAATTCAAACCGCAAGTTTTTTTTCAAAGTCGTCAAACAAACGTTGCGTAGTTTGAGGAGAAGAATGTACATCTTATTTGCTTTAGTTACAGGCCCCACCGTATATATATACAATATATTTTTAAGAGGAATATGGCGAGAAAATATATTACTAGCCTGGTACAAAAAATCTCTTAAATAAAAATTACAATACGTAGTAGAAATGTTCACATTTTCAAGTAAAAATTTTATTACTAAAAACTGCCTATATTTTATTTATTTAATTACTAGCTATGATACCCGGCTTCGCTCGGGAGTTGATATGAGATTACGTGGTAGATGAAATAAAAAAACCGGCCAAGAGCGTGTCGGGCCACGCTCAGTGTAGGGTTCCGTAGTTTTCCGTCCGTCACAGTAAGTGTCCCCACTTAAGAGTTAAAATAACACCGCCATGTAGGATTGATATGAGCGTTCCACGTACAAAGACAACTATCGGCAAATTAAGTAAACTATTGCGCGCGAGCTTAAAGTATGGAAGATGACTTTTATGGGATAATTCTTTATTGCGTGAACCGATTCTCACCGTTTTTACTTTATTTGAAAGCACGTCATTTCATTGTGATTTTGTAGAAATTACAGGTACAATAAACATCTACTTATACGGTTAAATTACAAACTTAGTTCAGAAATTATTTTATATTTTTTTTCTCTACTATTCAACCTATCAAGTTCAAAATAATTTTCCTAGAAAGTTTCTATAAAGTTCTACTTTTGAGATTTTTTTCATATTTTTACAACTTATGGTTCAAAAGTTAGAGGGGGGGGGACACATTTTTTTTAACTTCTGGAGCGATTATTTCCGAAAATATTTACATTATCAAAAAATGATTTTAGTAAACCCCTATTCATTTTTAAATACCTATCCAACAATATATCACACGTTAGGGTTGAAATGAAAAAAAAAAAACACTCCCCACTTTACGTATAGGGGAGGTACCCTAATAAAATTTTTTTTTCCATTTTTTATTTTACCACTTTGTCGGCGTGATTGATATACATATTAGTACCAAATTTCAGCTTTCTAGTGCTAACGGTCACTGAGATTATCCGCGGACGGACGGACGGACGGACGGGCAGACATGGCGAAACTATAAGGGTTCCTAGTTGACTACGGAACCCTAAAAACATACTATGACGTAAAAAGTAAAAAATATATTTTGAAAACATTTTCTATATTTACATGTATTTACATTTTCTCATTATTTACACTACTTGTTTATAAACAACATTTTTGATTTTATTGTCCGGGGTATATATATATAAATTTTTCGAACTTCCTACTCTTGAGCAAGCTACATATAACTGACCGTGAGAGAAGCAGGATTCTTTGAGGTTGATGCCACAATATTTCAAAGTTTGCCCTTGCGCTTTGTTAATTGTAAAACTAAAGGCTAATTTAATTGGAAACTGCAATCTTTTAAATTGAAATGGCAATTCAGAAGAGATCAGTGGTATTCTAGGTATAAATACTGTGTGTCCTTTGTTCTTTCCAGAAATAAGTTCAGCTTCAATGACATTATTCGATAGCTGTTTTACGATCATCCTCGTTCCATTACATAGTTTTGGGGAGTTGAGATTTCTGAGTAGTATGATTGGAGATCCAATTTTCAGACGAAGGCAGTGTAATGGCATTCCTGGTACTTGTAAAGAGTTTAGAAATTCAGTAGGAAAGTTGACACTTTCTTCAATGGATACCATCGTGTCGATCGATTTATATACTTTCTCTTCACCAGGTATTTTCTTTAGAATATTAAAATTGATATCGTCAACAATATTATTTTTAGTGACCAAAATTGCTCTTTGAAATAACCACTCTACGTTGGTATAGTTCTGAATAATATTTGGATAAATTTTGTCGATTAGTTCGTTTTCAGTAGTGGCTATGTTACAGAAATCACTATTGAGTTCAATGAGGCCGGTCGTTTGGTCAGTAGGATATGTACCTTCGCCTATTTGTAAAAGTATTTTAGCAAAATGTGCTGTTGTTTCATCTTTTGATAATTCAACCCTCATGTTTTTTGTTAATTGCAGTATTTGTACTTGCGGCCAGAGATGTGACTTTTTTAAGCATGCATTGATCTCGTCTGCTGGTGTTGATTTGGGAATAACTGGAAGTGTTTGTCGAAAATCTCCTGAGAGTATGAGTAGAGCTCCTCCCATCATTTCAGAGTTTTTTCGCAATTCTTGTAATGTTCTGTCCATGGCTTCTAGTGATTTTTTATGGGCCATGGTGCATTCATCCCAGAAGATAATTTTAGCATGTTTTAGAAGTTGACCCCGTCCAGATGTTCCTGAGATTTTACATACCGGGAATTGTTGTTCGGCTATATTCAACGGTAGTTGTAAGGCAGAATGGGCAGTTCGTCCTCCTTCCATAAGTGTGGCTGCAATGCCGGATGATGCTAGTGCCAGTGCGATGTGTTTTTCAGCACGTATTTCCGCCAGTATTAGATTTATTAGAAACGTTTTACCGGTGCCTCCTGGTGCGTCCAAGTAAATAATTCCACCAGTGTTGTTATTTATTCGGTTCATTATAACGTTGTAATTTTTTTTTATCGTCATTGAGGAGTGGTTTGTTGTGAGCAATGTATTCAAGTAGTTCATTGACGTTGTAGCTTTTTTCCTTTGTAATTTCGTAGTTTAGCACACTGAAAGTATTTCTTTGTGGTGCTGGCATTCCAATTTCTACTAAGGTCTGGTTATTTATTGCTAAACATTTATCTTCTAAGCGAATGAGTGTTTCATTGAAGATGTCGTCATTGAATTCTATAGTCAGTTCTGGATTAGCTTGTCGGATTTGGTACAATATATCATCACTCATATTCCTTTTGAAAGAGTCCCATAGCTGTTTTGGGTTTGATGGGTTACATGTTGTTAGAATTATGGCGAATAACTCTCGAATTTGTTCAGCTGAAGCTGTGAGTGTGGCTTCTTGTAGTGTTAATTCCCAGTGGTTATCGTTTTCCAATAATCCTAAACGTTGACATGCTTCTCTGTAAGTCTGGCATATGTAGCCGTCAATAGTCCTGAGATCTGTGAAACTTGTTGGTCCCCGTATTTCGTGTAACAACATTCGGAGATAGAAACATTCGGCATTGTTTGGATGTACAGTGTATACTCGACCTATTGCGTTAGTTTTCATTATTTCTGGATGACCCTCTTCTGGCATTCCTTGTTTTCGTCGTTGAAAAATTTTCCTTGTTTTGTCCCACGTATAATAAATAGGGACGTCGACATACAGTAACGTCTTTGCGAATGGATCCGTTTGGCAAAGTTGGAAAAAAGCTGTTAATATTGTGTTCTGAGGTGGTTCGCTTGCAATTTTTCTAGCCGAGTCTTTTGTGAAGTAAACTCTCTGTCCATTCTCCAAATGTACTGCTAGATGTTGCACAGCTGGTTCGCGTTCGTGTATGGGAAAACTAAAAATCCTCCACACTGCTTCGTGACTGTTGATGTATCTTCCCGTTTGGTACATGAGGATTTCATCATTTCTATTATTTTGTTCGCTATTTTGGACTATTTGAAATACTGCCATATCACTACCTTTGTTTACGTACTTACATATATATTTAATAGATTTTACTGAATTGCAATATTCAACGTTTATGTGTGCTTGGAATATTTTGGAAAGTAGTGGGTTATATGGTACTACCCATTGATTATCTATTTCCAGTTCGTCTCTGCCTTGTATTCGTATTTTTGCTCTGAAGCCACCATTTTTCGGTGATCGTCTTCTATATTTGGGATAGCCGTCATCTTCGGTTTTTGTATCGTCCAAGTAAGGTTTTGGATATTTTTTTGTACATTTTCCATCACTCATGCATGGCGCATTGAAGTTTAATGGTCCACATGGTCCGTGAATCATGTTTTTCACTACTATGTTGTATAGTTCCGGATCATTTTGTGGATTGGGCAATTCAGCTTGGATGATTTTGTCGATATCCGTGGGATAAATTTTATCGTGTAGCCATATGAGATTGTGTGAGTGAGGTAATCCTCGTTTTTGCCACTCGATTGTATACATCCAGCATCTAACGGTTCCAAAGATGTGGTATTTTGTGATGACTTCAATAAATCTTATTTGTTTTTGTCGAAAAACTCGGGCTATCATGTCGTGTCGATCCATGGAGGTTTGTCCGTATTTTAGTTGTTCTTTGATTTCTGGCCATGATGAGTTGCATGTAAATGTTATGAAGAGATCAGGTCGTCCATATTTTCTTACGTAGGTCATGGCATCTTGAGTATATTCGTGCATATGTCTTGGACTTCCTATGTATGATGAGGGTAAGATTACCATTGTTCCAATATCGTCAATAGTGCCGTCATTTATGATCGCATCTCGAAGGTGGATGTATTCTTCTGTGCGTAGTTTCTTCTGATTCAGTCTTATGCAAAGCATCCGTTCTGCTTCTATTTTTACGTACATATCTACCAGAAATTGTTGGATTAAACGGCGAGTGTTGAGAATGTGATTGTATATTTCATTGTCTCTGATCATTAAGCGGTAAGCATAGAACTCCTTGGAAGTGACTTTTTTGTTTGTTTCTATGCCTGTTTTAGGATGAATTTGTTTTATATTGAAATGATAACCATCCTCTCCGTGCAGAAATATTAACGGATATTGAAGAGCATCATATGAACGGTGTGTCTCTGCAATGCGTTGTAGTCCTTTTCTTCTTCGTTGTACAATTATGTCACTTGTATTTTCATTGTCCACAATTACGATGGCGACTTCATCTATCTGAGGTGCATTAAATCTACGTTCGTGTTCTCCACGTGGTCTTTTATCGGCTCGAATTACAATTTTATAGTCATCAGAAATCATGCGGTCTAGTGTTGTTTTGAATATGTAAATCAGTTGATTGTATTTGTGTAAGATCCTCTGTACATCTTGGATTATTTCGCGTTTCAATCCAATAAAATTTGTACATCGTTGATCAATTTCGTTTTCTTCATTTCCGATGAAATATGCTTGCAGAAATTTATAGTCATCGTTAGGCATTGGTAGTAACGATCCAAATTTGTGATAAATTTGCCCTTGAATTGAAAATACATATTCAAATTTGTCTCTATTAGTGTCAGTCGAAGTAACACCGAAAGAAGTCATTTGAAAGCAGGAGTTGTATGATCTTATATTTTGAAGAAAGTGTTTTGATTCTGGTGTTTCCCCGGTCATGTAATGTAGAAATTCCTGTGGAGGTGCTTCCAGTGGTGGTAATCGAATTTTTCCATTCATGCAACAGAGATCTGGTGTTTCTTTACTGAATTTTTTCGCGTGGTTTGCCACGCAAATTGGCAAATGTTATTCATTTTTCCGATCACAACATATTTATGATCGTAATATTTCTTCGTCGGTTCGTAGTGGAATGCTTCCTTTGTTAGATTATCTTTTAAAATGCTCGATTCTTCAATACTTTTATTTTCTTTTCTTTCTTCGCTTTTTCCGCTTCTCAGGGTGCTCATTCTGGTTCGTTGATTTTGTAAACGTGCTTCGCGCTCTTCTTCCGTTTCATTTCTACGATTTTCTTTTTGTTTCCGCCGTTTCGCTGCAGAACTGGCAAGATCTCCACCTCTTTTACGTCTAGGCATTGTATTCTGTAAAATATAAATTAAATGAACATTTTATAGACAAATATATTGTTACGTAAACGTGGAGCACGTTGAGACAAAGAAAAAAAAATTATTTAATCTTCAAGCGGTGGCGCGATATTTTGTTTACGGCCAAAGTATATAGAAGGCATCGATTCAACGCCGCGCGACTACTTGAAAGTTAAGGAAATTACAATTAAAAGAAAAAAAAAAACCATTAGAATTAATTAAATCATTATATATAATAAAACTAAGTTGAGAAAATGTGCGTGCCGTTAAAACTTAAAAAGGAGTCCCAGCACGATAAAGGGACTTATATAGTGTGATAGCCCTTTATTCCCCCTCGAACAAGAAAGTTCCCGTTTTAACCTAAAGGGTGTGTCTTTAAAGATATAAGGGCTTTTCCAACCCTTCAACTCGGAAAGTAAGTGTAGTGGCGCCATCTGTTGTCGAGTAGTTGAACTTCATTCATTGTCCAAAGTGGCGCCATCTGTTGTCGAATAGTTGAATTTCATTCATTGTACACAATATGGACTTAAACGAACGATTATTCCCAAACTTTCTCGAATATCCTAGCGCCCACTTTCTCGAATATCCTAGAGCCTAGCTTTCTGAATATATAAGAGCCCGGTGTCACCCGCCAGAGTTAGTTTGATTTGAACAGCGAAACAAGCGATTTCGAAACGAAAAAGAAAGAAATTATCTGTGTGTGAGCCTTTATTTTGAAGTATCACGTGTGAGTATTTTTAATAGTGTGTTTAATTAATTCTCGATTTCGAAGCGAAGAAGAAAAAAGTTATCTGTGAGCCTTTATTGTGAAATATCAAATGTGAGTATTTTTAATAGTGTAAATAATTAATTCTAATGGTTTTTTTATTTATTTTCTTTTAATTGTAATTTCCTTAACTTTCAAGTAGTCGCGCGGCGTTGAATCGATGCCTTCTATATACTTTGGCCGTAAACAAAATATCGCGCGACCGCTTGAAGATTAAATAATTTTTTTTTCTTTGTCTCAACGTGCTCCACTTTTACGTAACAATATATTTGTCTATAAAATGTTCATTTAATTTATATTTTACAGAATACAATGCCTAGACGTAAAAGAGGTGGAGATCTTGCCAGTTCTGCAGCGAAACGGCGGAAACAAAAAGAAAATCGAAGAAATGAAACGGAAGAAGAGCGCGAAGCACGTTTACAAAATCAACGAACCAGAATGAGCACCCTCAGAAGCGGAAAAAGCGAAGAAAGAAAAGAAAATAAAAGTATTGAAGAATCGAGCATTTTAAAAGATAATCTAACAAAGGAAGCATTCCACTACGAACCGACGAAGAAATATTACGATCATAAATATGTTGTGATCGGAAAAATGAATACCATTTGCCAATTTTGCCACGCGAAAAAAATCAGTAAAGAAACACCAGGTCTCTGTTGCATGAATGGAAAAATTCGATTACCACCACTGGAAGCACCTCCACAGGAATTTCTACATTACATGACCGGGGAAACACCAGAATCAAAACACTTTCTTCAAAATATAAGATCATACAACTCCTGCTTTCAAATGACTTCTTTCGGTGTTACTTCGACTGACACTAATAGAGACAAATTTGAATATGTATTTTCAATTCAAGGGCAAATTTATCACAAAATTGGATCGTTACTACCAATGCCTAACGATGACTATAAATTTCTGCAAGTATATTTCATCGGAAATGAAGAAAACGAAATTGATCAACGATGTACAAATTTTATTGGATTGAAACGCGAAATAATCCAAGATGTACAGAGGATCTTACACAAATACAATCAACTGATTTACATATTCAAAACAACACTAGACCGCATGATTTCTGATGACTATAAAATTGTAATTCGAGCCGATAAAAGACCACGTGGAGAACACGAACGTAGATTTAATGCACCTCAGATAGATGAAGTCGCCATCGTAATTGTGGACAATGAAAATACAAGCCGTGACATAATTGTACAACGAAGAAGAAAAGGACTACAACGCATTGCAGAGACACACCGTTCATATGATGCTCTTCAATATCCGTTAATATTTCTGCACGGAGAGGATGGTTATCATTTCAATATAAAACAAATTCATCCTAAAACAGGCATAGAAACAAACAAAAAAATCACTTCCAAGGAGTTCTATGCTTACCGCTTAATGATCAGAGACAATGAAATATACAATCACATTCTCAACACTCGCCGTTTATTCCAACAATTTCTGGTAGATATGTACGCAAAAATAGAAGCAGAACGGATGCTTTACATAAGACTGAATCAGAAGAAACTACGCACAGAAGAATACATCCACCTTCGAGATGCGATCATAAATGACGGCAATATTGACGATATTGGAACAATGGTAATCTTACCCTCATCATACATAGGAAGTCCAAGACATATGCACGAATATACTCAAGATGCTATGACCTACGTAAGAAAATATGGACGACCTGATCTCTTCATAACATTTACATGCAACTCATCATGGCCAGAAATCAAAGAACAACTAAAATACGGACAAACCTGCATGGATCGACACGACATGATAGCCCGAGTTTTTCGACAAAAACAAATAAGATTTATTGAAGTCATCACATAATACCACATCTTTGGAACCGTTAGATGCTGGATGTATACAATTGAGTGGCAAAAACGAGGATTACCTCACTCACACAATCTCATATGGCTACACGATAAAATTTATTCCACGGATATCGGCAAAATCATCCAAGCTGAATTTCCCAATCCACAAAATGATCCGGAACTATACAACATAGTAGTGAAAAACATGATTCACGGACCATGTGGACCATTAAACTTCAATGCGCCATGCATGAGTGATGGAAAATGTACAAAAAAATATCCAAAACCATACTTGGACGATACAAAAACTGAAGATGACGGCTATCCCAAATATAGAAGACGATCACCGAAAAACGGTGGCTTCACAGCAAAAATACGAATACAAGGCAGAGACGAACTGGAAATAGATAATCAATGGGTAGTACCATATAACCCACTACTTTCCAAAATGTTCCAAGCACACATAAACGTTGAATATTGCAATTCAGTAAAATCTGTTAAATATATATGTAAGTACGTAAACAAAGGTAGTGATATGGCAGTATTTCAAATAGTCCAAAATAGCGAACAAAATAATAGAAATAATGAAATCCTCATGTACCAAATGGGAAGATACATCAACAGTAACGAAGCAGCGTGGAGGATTTTTAGTTTTCCCATACACGAACGCGAACCAGCTGTGCAACATCTAGCAGTACATTTGGAGAATGGACAGAGAGTTTACTTCACAAAAGACTCAGCTAGAAAAATTGCAAGCGAACCACCTCAGAACACAACATTAACAGCTTTTTTCCAACTTTGCCAAACGGATCCATTCGCAAAGACGTTACTGTATGTCGACGTCCCTATTTATTATACGTGGGACAAAACAAGGAAAATTTTTCAACGACGAAAACAAGGAATGCCAGAAGAGGGTCATCCAGAAATAATGAAAACTAACGCAATAGGTCGAGTATACACTGTACATCCAAACAATGCCGAATGTTTCTATCTCCGAATGTTGTTACACGAAATACGGGGACCAACAAGTTTCACAGATCTCAGGACTATTGACGGCTACATATGCCAGACTTACAGAGAAGCATGTCAACGTTTAGGATTATTGGAAAACGATAACCACTGGGAATTAACACTACAAGAAGCCACACTCACAGCTTCAGCTGAACAAATTCTAGAGTTATTCGCCATAATTCTAACAACATGTAACCCATCAAACCCAAAACAGCTATGGGACTCTTTCAAAAGGAATATGAGTGATGATATATTGTACCAAATCCGACAAGCTAATCCAGAACTGACTATAGAATTCAATGACGACATCTTCAATGAAACACTCATTCGCTTAGAAGATAAATGTTTAGCAATAAATAACCAGACCTTAGTAGAAATTGGAATGCCAGCACCACAAAGAAATACTTTCAGTGTGCTAAACTACGAAATTACAAAGGAAAAAAGCTACAACGTCAATGAACTACTTGAATACATTGCTCACAACAAACCACTCCTCAATGACAATCAAAAAAAAATTTACAACGTTATAATGAACCGAATAAATAACAACACTGGTGGAATTATTTACTTGGACGCACCAGGAGGCACCGGTAAAACGTTTCTAATAAATCTAATACTGGCGGAAATACGTGCTGAAAAACACATCGCACTGGCTCTAGCATCATCCGGCATTGCAGCCACACTTATGGAAGGAGGACGAACTGCCCATTCTGCCTTACAACTACCATTGAATATAGCCGAACAACAATTCCCGGTATGTAAAATCTCAGGAACATCTGGACGGGGTCAACTTCTAAAACATGCTAAAATTATCTTCTGGGATGAATGCACCATGGCCCATAAAAAATCACTAGAAGCCATGGACAGAACATTACAAGAATTGCGAAAAAACTCTGAAATGATGGGAGGAGCTCTACTCATACTCTCAGGAGATTTTCGACAAACACTTCCAGTTATTCCCAAATCAACACCAGCAAACGAGATCAATGCATGCTTAAAAAAGTCACATCTCTGGCCGCAAGTACAAATACTGCAATTAACAAAAAACATGAGGGTTGAATTATCAAAAGATGAAACAATAGCACATTTTGCTAAAATACTTTTACAAATAGGCGAAGGTACATATCCTACTGACCAAACGACCGGCCTCATTGAACTCAATAGTGATTTCTGTAACATAGCCACTACTGAAAACGAACTAATCGACAAAATTTATCCAAATATTATTCAGAACTATACCAACGTAGAGTGGTTATTTCAAAGAGCAATTTTGGCCACTAAAAATAATATTGTTGACGATATCAATTTTAATATTCTAAAGAAAATACCTGGTGAAGAGAAAGTATATAAATCGATCGACACGATGGTATCCATTGAAGAAAGTGTTAACTTTCCTACTGAATTTCTAAACTCTTTACAAGTACCAGGAATGCCATTACACTGCCTTCGTCTGAAAATTGGATCTCCAATCATACTACTCAGAAATCTCAACTCCCCAAAACTATGTAATGGAACGAGGATGATCGTAAAACAGCTATCGAATAATGTCATTGAAGCTGAACTTATTTCTGGAAAGAACAAAGGACACACAGTATTTATACCTAGAATACCACTGATCTTTTCTGAATTGACATTTCAATTTAAAAGATTGCAGTTTCCAATTAAATTAGCCTTTAGTTTTACAATTAACAAAGCGCAAGGGCAAACTTTGAAATATTGTGGCATCAACCTCAAAGAATCCTGCTTCTCTCACGGTCAGCTATATGTAGCTTGCTCAAGAGTAGGAAGTTCGAAAAATTTATATATATATACCCCGGACAATAAAATGAAAAATGTTGTTTATAAACAAGTAGTGTAAATAATGAGAAAATGTAAATGCATGTAAATATAGAAAATGTTTTCAAAATATATTTTTTACTTTTTACGTCATAGTATGTTTTTTTATTTCATCTACCACGTAATCTCATATCAACTCCCGAGCGAAGCCGGGTATCATAGCTAGTACACTATTAAAAATACTCACATTTGATATTTCACAATAAAGGCTCACAGATAACTTTTTTCTTCTTCGCTTCGAAATCGAGAATTAATTAAACACACTATTAAAAATACTCACACGTGATACTTCAAAATAAAGGCTCACACACAGATAATTTCTTTCTTTTTCGTTTCGAAATCGCTTGTTTCGCTGTTCAAATCAAACTAACTCTGGCGGGTGACACCGGGCTCTTATATATTCAGAAAGCTAGGCTCTAGGATATTCGAGAAAGTTGACGCTAGGATATTCGAGAAAGTTTGGGAATAATCGTTCGTTTAAGTCCATATTGTGTACAATGAATGAAATTCGACTATTCGACAACAGATGGCGCCACTTTGGACAATGAATGAAGTTCAACTACTCGACAACAGATGGCGCCACTACACTTACTTTCCGAGTTGAAGGGTTGGAAAAGCCCTTATATCTTTAAAGACACACCCTTTAGGTTAAAACGGGAACTTTCTTGTTCGAGGGGGAATAAAGGGCTATCACACTATATAAGTCCCTTTATCGTGCTGGGACTCCTTTTTAAGTTTTATCGGCACGCACATTTTCTCAACTTAGTTTTATTATATATAATGATTTAAAATGTCAAAAAATAATAATAATAAAAAGCCCTTCTTATCCCCATTATAAAAAAGAATTCATTGCGTATTAGTTTCATTTCAGTAATGTAGGTACAAAAATATATTGTTAGTTTGGATCCACACTAGCTGAAAATAGTTTTGCTATTATATAGTATTATTTTAGTATGAAACAAAGATGTATTAATAAGGACTTCCTGAGTGCCATTATGCAAAAGGGGATCCCATCATCACTAAAATCCGTATAGTGCCCTTTGTTGTTGTGTACACCGCCGAATACTAATTGACATGAACTTGATAACATATTGATAACAAGAAAATGACGATCTGAATAAGCCAAACGTGGCTTCGCCAGTTCAATATCGTTTCAAAAGGAAATTTAACTTAAGTAATTAAGTAAGCAAAACAGACATTTGGATTTGACTATCTATTAATACAGTGAGGACTGAATGAATTGAATATTAAGAAGAATGTAATAAATAGAATAACAATTTGACATCTATAGTTAACTAGCTTTTGCCCGCGGCTTCGCTCGCGTTAAATTCGTGGTAACACGGTTCCCCTTTTGTTAACATTTGTTCCAGCTACTCACTCACAATTAGAATCCGTCGAAATCCGGCTCTCATAACTGTAATAATATTTTATTGTTTAGGTACTAAATATGTAAATATATTACTTATTGGAAGTAACAGACCGGAGTAACACCGCAGGAAACTTTATGCTCTGATGATACTCAATAAGAACAATATCACAGTTCCTTTTTATCTAAGAGATATCAAGGTAAATAATAGCATACTTAGAGCAACAGGGAGCTCCAAATTTGTTTACTCGAGGCCCCGAGAGTCTTTGTCACCTCTTCGCGGGCCGGACAGTAGGGAATTTAATTAGCTGTTTCCTCAGTCTCGATTGGCAGGCTCGCGGGACGTAGTTTGGAGACTTTGGAGTCGTCTGGCATAGAGTAATAACATACGAACAGTAGGATTACGATAACTCTACACCGATTTTACATACCTATGTTAAAGTGTAGAAAGCCACTTGTGTACGAGTGCTACTTATATATCCGGAAACAAAAAAACAAACAAACGTACACGGCTGAAAATGGTTTTATTGTTTTTCAAAGTATTCCCCTTGATGATCTATGCACTTTTGCATTCGCGTGAACCAATTTTTAAAGCACTTCTGCCACTCCGCCTGACGTACCTCCATTACGTGTTGTTTGAATGCGTCGACAGCATCTTCAGCGGTCGAAAATCGTTGACCGCGTAATTTATTCTTTATATTTGGAAATAAATAAAAATCGTTGGGTGCCAAGTCAGGGCTGTACGGCGGATGACCCGTTAATTCCACATTTTGACCCTCCAAAAATAGAGTTGTTTCGCGTGACGTATGACAGCTGGCATTGTCATGATGAAGAATGATTCTTCGTTGCTGGTTAGTTTTACGAATTTGTTCAAATACTTCCGGTAAGCAAATGGTCGTGTACCACTCTGAATTAACCGTTCTACGGTTTTCTAGTGGCACTGTAGCTACATGGCCATTAATACCGAAGAAGCAGGCCACCATTTGTTTCAATGTACTTTTTGCACGAGTAACTTTCGTAGGGTTCGGCTCATTTTGAAACACCCATACCGTTGATTGTTGCTTCGTTTCGGGATCGTATGCATAGATCCAGGATTCGTCACCTGTATAGATGTTATAAACGGCTTTTGAGTCACCACGGTTATATTTTTTTAACATTTTATTGCACCATTCGACGCGAGCATCTTTTTGCTCTTTTGTTAAGTTGTGGGGTATCCAACGCGAACAAATTTTTTTTACAGCGAAATAATTATGTAATATGCTATTAATGCTGGTCATAGAAATACCCAGAGTCGCCTCTATCTCGCGGTACGTAACATGTCGGTCGTCCATTATAAGTTTTCGCACAGCCTCGATATTTTGTTGTACAACGACCGATTTCGGGCGACCTGCCTTAACTTCGTCCGTAAGCATACTACGTCCACGATTGAACTCACTAAACCAGTGATACACAGTAGTTTTAGATGGGGCTTCATCACCAAAAGTTGAAGTTAGTTGATCTATGCACTGTTGTTGCGTTAAACCATAGATTAATTAGTTTAAATAGATATTTCACTAGGAACATCGCTCGTTTTGTTCCAATGTTCTTCAATAGATGTCGCTCAGAGTACCACTGGCTCGTAATCATTTTTTATGTTATTTGAAATCTAGTACCTAGTTATCTAAAACTACGTCATTATATTACCAAAACGGATTACAACAAAACCAATTAAAAATAACTGATTAAACCTAAGAAAAAAACAATTCCACGTAAAATCGCATTTTTAGTTTAAGCGCCATCTATTGTAGTTTCTCATAATTTTACAGTTTAGCTCGATCTCGAAGTAACACTTTATATAGCTAGTTTCTTTAATAATAAAAGCTCATAGATGTCACTAAAATAAATCTCAAAAATACTTTTTGGTCAACAAAATCAAAAATTATTGGAATTTTCAATGAAAATTATGTACAGTCAGCTGCAAAAATACGTATCGAAAAAATCGTCTCATAAATATGGTACTATGCACTTTATTACAACGGAATAAGATACTATGGGACATATTTTTGAGTAAGATGAGTACACTCATATTTTTACAGCTAACTGTACTTAATAATTTAATTCGGCTAGGTAATAATAATAATAAATATTACAGTACAATCTTACAAAAATCGTCCGTACGTAAAGTAATCAATAGTTAAGGCTTGTGTGTACTAGACGACGATATAATTATATAATAGATACATATATATAGATAAATACTTAAATACATCGAAAACATCCAAAACTCAGGTACAAATAAATGCCTTTACCAGGATTCGAACCAGGGGGCTGATTTTTGACATTCGAGCGCTCGAATTCAAAGAATTTAACTTGGAATATAATCGCACACAAAATTAATAGTATAAATAATAATGACTTTTAATTACTATCGCTGTTATTTTTAAAGCATAATTTCTTCGTTTTATTCAGTTTTAAATGTCATAATCGAGTGCTCCAATTTCAAAAACCGCCCCGCTGACTGTCTGCTTTCTGTCTACTGCCTCCATTATTAATAGGCTAAACATCGACTGGGCTAGGAGGCTGTTAAATATAGTAATTTTACTAAATATCACCACCACATCACCATCGCATCTTCATTAAATGTATTTTTTTAATCTATAGGTATTTATTTTACGCTATCGTTGAAGTTAATAAGATAAGGTTTTATTATATACCATCCTTTAACCACTTTACAAGTTTTAAGGTACCGCCACTGCACTCAATTACGAATTCTACTCTAAGTAGGTACAGAAAACCAAAAAGAACTTTGTCGTAATGACTGTTGCCCTTGGATACGTATAAACGTAACCTATTCGCTACAAAACTAGCTATTGTGACTAGGTTCTAGAGTGGCCTAGGACTGAATCAAATTGGTTGACCCTACCTTCAGATCAGACCGCGAGTCAGCGACAAATTTCTATGAGCAAATAGTTCAGAAATTTGTTACCGATTCGCGGTCTGATCTGAAGGTAGGTACTTAGAGTACCTACTTAGAATACAATTCATAATTGAGTCAGTAATTTGACAGTAATGATTACGTCAAAAATCATAAATAATTAGTAGTATTGAAACTAGATATAGGCACCCATGAGGATGAAACGGTATACTATAGACATATAAAATAAAAAGACGCGGTGCCTTGAAGACCATAGTGAAGACAAAATTGTGATTACATATTAAGCCGATTTCCTTGTGTTTACGCGCGAGTCGCGCGACACGCACACGTGGAAGTCGAATTTCAGCTCAGCGCCCGACGGTTCGCGACGCGTAGGTAGGTAACTAACAGAGCTCGCGCGTTACCAAGGCCTGACGCGACGTTGTCAGCTTGCTGTGACGCAGGCGGCCGAATTGGCAACAACGCACAAAACTTACTCAACGTCTTGTCATTCCCAAATCAGTTGTAGGTTAATATTTGAATGTAGGGAAGTGGTTAACAATTTGCATCTTAAATTTAAAGACCTCGTAGCGCAGCGGATATACATATGGACTTATGAGTCGAAGGTCCGGAGTTCAAACCTTATCACAGACAATTTTAATGTTTTTATTTTTTGATTTTTACCCTGCTACACACGTGGCCTAATGTATCGAAAAAATTATCTCTTACTTTTGTTTCATTGCAGGATTTGCAGATAATTAGTGTTTACTTACATAATAATATAGTATCTTGTTCGCGAGTGCTATATATGTAGCATAGCTCGGCAGACAACTTTCGGAGACGCCCGTTGGGTTCATATTTGATTTACATATACAAAAAAAAATAACAAATAAAAAAAAATACAATTTACTCAATATTTCTACTGTAAAGCGACATCTATTTATTAATAGTATTGTTGAAGGATTTTCATCTAGGGAACTTTTACATAAAGACGTGTAGATGTCGTTAGTAGCCATGGCAAGTATTATGACTTCTCTGTGACGTGTAACGCCATCTCTAATCGAGAGATGTAAACAGTGAATTTTCAGTAACGCCATCTAGTGCTGATAGTTCTTTAGGCGGTCGCATTTTGTAACAAGGCATGGGCCCTCTATCATATACTTACTTTATGGCTCCTTTAACAAATAATCGTAAACCTTGTTTGTTTGTTAAGGAAGTGTTTTGTAAGAATACTTTTCAGTTTCAATATTTTGAGGTGAACTGCAGATTGCAAATAAATTAACTATTTTATTTATATTAAGTTGTTTATTTATTTAATTAACATTCTTTCGTCGTCTATCTGCCACAAAACGAGTTCGTGAGAGACAGACGAAACCAATATCTGAATGCAAGTACAAACTTATGAATAAAATAAATTAAATCACTATTCTAACAAATGCACATCCATAAAATGATTTAAAAGTTAAAACTATTGAGGTACAATAAAACTTCCCAACTATACTCCAGTACTGCAACTATGGTCTACGAGTTCAACATGTAATAAAATATTAATAAAAATATTTCCATTCATTTTAACGGCCTCCAGTCGGTAGTGACACTGCCTACGAAGCAGGAGGTCCCGGGTTCGAATCCTGGTAAGGGCATTTATTTGTGTGTTTATCACAGATATTTGTACCTGAGTTATGAATGGTTTCTATGTATTTAAGTATTTATCTATTATATATTTCGTCGTCTAGTACCCACAACACAAGCCTTATTGAGCTAATTGTGGGACTAGGTCGGTTTGTGTAAGATTGTCATATAATATTTATTTATTTATTTTTATTTATTGACGTATTTTGTCATAGAACTGTGTTATGTAAAAAAAGTCACACTTGAACGAAGATACTGAAGTCACTTTTTTGGACCTTTGGACTATAGCTGGGAGGTTTTACGGTACTTATTTATATTATTTTTATATTTGAGTAGGTAATAGCTTTAATGAGAAGGATATATCTAGAATTATTAAATTTCTATCTATATTACGTAGGTACATATACTCGTAGATCTAAAGAATAAATACGATAAGTATTATTACAGGGTACCCTCTACTTCGCAGACTTACGTTTGGCATAGTTTGCTTTGGCAGATTTTGTTATAGGTTCATACACTTTTGTAAGTTCGATGTCTATATCGAATCGAAAAAATCGTTACTTTGAATAAGTACCCATATAATTACGTAGGCAGGTATTTATAGAGTACAAGTCAACTTCATAGGCTAACCCATAAATCGCTACCAAATCTACATAACATGTAACAGGACACTTGCGCTTCCGTATCATGTTTCCCATAAACCCGTGCTGCTATTAATGTAGTATTTCTGGTAAGCAAAGGAGAATACTAAATGTACTCATTGTATCCCATAGGATCTTGTACAAATGTACCTATGTACAAAAAGTACGGTCAGCTGCAGAGAAAAGGTACCACCGTGCCCTACAAACTTGTATGGCGGGTGGTACCTTTTCTCTGCAGCTGACAGGATTCATTAATCCTTATTAGTTAATAATAACTGTATTTAGTCGGAGATAGTAGCGTCGTTGTCGGACCTGCCCCAGGGCGACAGCAGGGGCCCGGGCGCAGGCCAGGGCGCGGCAACGGGCGCGGGCAGCAGCTCGGCGCGGGGGTGCAGGTGCACCAGCGGAGAGGGCGCTGGGGCCACGAACAGGCGGGACACGGCCTGCAAGATAGCAGTAGTAGTAGACCTTCATATTGATTGAGGTGAAGCTGTTGAAAATGTGGTATGAGCATATCTGGCTGACGGAGACAACGAGCAGCATGATGCCTATGGCCAGGTTCTTGACGAAGATGACGGCCAGTACCATTAGTAGCGTGGAGATGATGCCTATTTTGAACATTACGGGAAGGAAGATGAACGACAGTGGGATGAGCTATATAAATACCTGGCTGACGGAGACAATGAGCAGCATGACGCCGATGGCTAAGTTCTTGACGAAAATGACGGCCAGCGCCATTAGCAGCGTGGAGATGACGCCCAGCGTGAACATTACCGGCAGGAAGATGAACGACAGTGGGATGAGCTATATAAATACCTGGCTGACGGAGACAATGAGCAGCATGACGCCGATGGCTAAGTTCTTGACGAAGATGACGGCCAGCGCCATTAGCAGCGTGGAGATGACGCCCAGCGTGAACATTACAGGCAGGAAGATGAACGACAGTGGGATGAGCTATATAAATACCTGGCTGACGGAGACAATGAGCAGCAAGAAGCCGATGGCTAGGTTCTTGATGGGGATGACGGTCAGCGCCATTAGCAGCGCGGAGATGACGCCCAGAGTGAATATCACGGGAAGGAAGATGAAACGACAGGAAGATGAGCTATGTAAATACCTGGCTGACGGAGACAATGAGCAGCATGACGCCGATGGCTAGGTTCTTGACGGAGATGACGGCGAGCGCCATTAGCAGCGTGGAGATGACGCCCAGCGTGAACATTACAGGCAGGAAGATGAACGACAGCCGCTTCAGCGCGTTGTGACCGAACGTGCGCCCACTTTCATCGCCTGTAAAACAAAATTTAGTTAAAAAAACCGGCCAAGAGCGTGTCGGGCCACGCTCAGTGTAGGGTTCCGTAGTTTTCCGTCCGTCACAGTAAGTGTCCCCACTTAAGAGTTAAAATAACACCGTCATGTAGGATATGATATGAGCGTTCCACGTACAGCGACATCTATCGGCAAATTAAGTAAACTATTGCGCGCGAGCTTAAAGTATGGAAGATGATTTTTATGGGATAATTCTTTATTGCGTGAACCGATTTTCACCGTTTTTACTTTATTTGAAAGCACGTCATTTCATTGTGATTTTGTAGAAATTACAGGTACAATAAACACCTGCTTATACGGTTAAATTACAAACTAAGTTCAGAAATTATTTTGTAATTTTTTTTCCAAAACTATTCAACCTATCAAGTTAAAAATAATTTTCCTAGAAAGTTTTTATAAAGTTATACTTTTGAGATTTTTTTCATATTTTTAAAACTTATGGTTCAAAAGTTAGAGGAGGGGGGGACACATTTTTTTTACTTCTGGCGCGATTATTTCCGAAAATATTTACATTATCAAAAAATTATTTTACTAAACCCCTATTCATTTTTAAATACCTATCCAATAATATATCACACGTTAGGGTTGAAATGAAAAAAAAAATCACTTCCGACTTTACATATAGGGGAGGTATCCTAATCAAACATTTTTTTCCACTTTTTATTTTACCACTTTGTCGGCGTGATTGATATACATATTATTACCAAATTTCAGCTTTCTAGTGCTAACGGTCACTGAGATTATCCGCGGACGGACGGACGGACGGACAGACATGGCGAAATTATAAGGACTAACTATAAGGAGTTGACTACGGATCCCTAAAAACATACTTAGAAAATACTTCTAAAACTTGATTGGCTCCATGGGTTTTTTTCTATTTTGTGTTATGTTATGAATTAAAAAAACTTATGGGCTACATATACGACATAATAGGATATATCAATTGATTTCATAAACAAATAGTGCTCTATTTGATCATAAAATCTATACATATAATAAACGCGTAAGGAGAAAAAAAATGTACATTGAAGATATTCTAGAAAAACTTACTCGGGGGTCTGAGAAACGTTGACTGAATACATTTCAGTGATTTTTGGAATTCTTGTCTGTCTGTCTGTGAATTTGTCCGCGCACTACGTAAAAACTACTGCACAGAATTTCACTAAATTTTGTATAGTAACAGTTTATAACCCGGAGCAACATATAGGGTAGTTTTTATTCTGCTTATTACAAACGTAATTTTCATAAAAAAGTAGTTCTCAAAAGTGGTCACAGATGGCGCTGTATAGGTACTCTGTATACTGTATACAAACATTATTTACGTCTTTAGATTAAATTAAGCGATTCTGTCTGTTGCGTTCCGCCGAGGTTTAAACCATGGATTTTTAAATGCTTTCCCAATTTAAGGATTGCGGGTTAAATATTTTTAAAACGTGTTACTTCGATTTGGAAATTGTAAGTATCCGGACATATATTGTGATCCATTAATACCTGGAGGTACTTTAAAGTTACTGAAGCTACAGTTGGTACTGAAACCTACTTACATTATACGTCAAAACAAATAAAACAGGTAGTTAAGATTATCCATTTCGATTTACCCGACAGCAAAATTTGTACCGTTTGTGAGATCAATATGTTTTATCTCGCTTTAACAGTTGATTGCAATAAAAAGAGTAGTCATGAATCTAGCAATTACTAGCGGCTAGCTGTCTCGCTGCTGCTGAAGAAATTCTCGCTGCGATGCTCCGGGCCTGGGCCGACGCGGTACTCAGCCTATGGCTTTTGCAGACATTGCCGCTCACCATCGGGCCTCCGGCCCTCAGCTTTGCTAAGACCCTTCGCCATTGAGTTTTGTCTGGATTCTGTCGTGCTGCCTGCTGCTGCTGAATAAATTCTTGCTACGACGCTCCGGGCTGGGGCCTACTCGGTACTCGGCCTATGGCTTTCGCAGACATTGCCGCTCACCTTCGGGCCTTATGACACTTCACCATTGACATATGTCCGGTCCCTGTCATGGTACTGCTGCTGACCTGAGCCCTTCACGGTACACGGCGTTTGGCTTTCTCTGATGTTGCCGCTCTCACTCGAGCGGCGGCCCTCGGGTTCGCTAAGACACTTCACCTTTCGGTTATGTCCGGTCCCTGTCATGATGATGTTGAAGAAGTTCTCGCTACGATGTTCCGAGCCTGAACCTAATGCGGTACTCGGCCTTTGACTTTCACATACATTTCCGCTCACCCACGTGTCCACAACCCTCGAGTTCGCTAAGACACTTCGTCATTGAAGTATGTCCGCTCCCTGACATGCTGCTTCTGCTGAAACAATTCTTGCTGCCGGATTTGGCCTTATTAGATTTTGGCCTGCTGCTGCAAAAGCAGTTTTCGCTGGGACTTTGCGCTCACACGCTACCTCGCGCCAGTACCTTCAGCGTTTGGCCCTCTGTTCAAAGCATATTCTCCTGCAGGAACTTGGCCATTAGCATTCGCAGGTCTCGACGCACGTCTTTTAATCAGTTCAGCATCTTTATCACGGATGAACTAATAAATTTAGATAGATATTTATATGTAGAACGCGTAAATTCTATACTATCGGCCTGGATAGTAAATGAAAATGACAAAACCTCCCACACACGCGGGCGAAGCCGCGGGTACAGCTAGTATTCAATAAGACTAGAATAAAACAAGGCCAAAATTATTATTAGGTAAAATGTTGTGAGTCTTAGCGCGAACATTTCGAGGAAAAATGGTAATTACCTTCTAAAGTTGGCCTTTTGAAATATTTTGGATTTAACGATCAATTATGTAAATGATTCTACAGAGACTACCAGACGGCGTTGGAATTCAAAAATAATATTTCCTCTTTTGAAATATTTCGTCTAGAATTGGCAATTAGGTACAGTAGATTGTTATTAAATCAAATACAAACATTGAAAACATTGAAACAGAACAATCTAGTGTATGAGTGGAATACCCCACTTTAAAAACATGCAAAAATAATTATGAATTAGGTACAGGTCGTCACCGTAAATCTTGGCAATTAACACCAGGCGACCCGTGGGACGTACTAAAAAACCTGTTTTTGATTGGAGTACTATCTCGTTCATATTACTCATATATTGGTGTAGACGAGATGCATAATAATTTATAATAAATATAAATTAAATAAATATCACAACGAGAACAGAAGAAGTTCGAATGCCGCCTCGGTCTTTTTGAATGTTCGTAGTATAGGACAAAAGGTTTTGGAAATCCTGAGGCTTGAGAAGGTAGAATCTGTATAATGAATGATACCTATAGGTAAAAATTATAAGTAGGTATTTACTTAAATTAAAAATATGAATTAACCAATCTGAAAGTAACATCAACAAAACGATGTGTTAAAGCGTGAAAATACCAACTTCTGTAATATTAATTAGCATACCAAATAGTGGTCATAAACATGCGTTGTATCCATGTGTATAATATATGTGCAGTTTTCGGCTGTCGAATTGGCCCCTTTTTTTCGTTTTTAGGGTTCCGTACCTCGAAAGGAAAAAACGGAACACTTATAGGATCACTTTGTTGTCCGTCTGTCTGTCTGTCTGTCAAGACCATTTTTCTCAGAAACGCGTGGAGGTATTAAGCTGAAATTTATATCAAATACTCAAGTCTATTGTCCCTTGGAGCCGTGAAAATATCAAACTTAAAAGCCAACGCAATCAAAAGATACAGTCGTTTATGCTGCAAATTTTAGAGTTTTTCGGCACTCGCAAAACTTACTGGGTACATCCCGTGAACTCAGAAACTTGAAATTTGGGACGAAGCAACATCATATAGCATAGACAATGGAAAAATTATTAAAAGTAGACATTTTTAGTAAAATCATACAAAAAATATTTTTTTAAACTTACTACCTCTTTCCTCGTAAACGCGTAGAGGTATTAAATTGAAATTAGTAATAAACATACTACAACTTTTGCTTGTTATAGATTCGTACGGAACCCTCGGTGCGCGAGTCCGACTCGCACTTGACCGGTTTTTTGTTCACGTAACTACTTTTAGGATTAATATCACGTAACCAATTTTATGAAGCGGCAGTATCAGAAAAGCCAATGTAAAGTCTGACCAGAAATATTATTCTCATTTATATGGCAATGGTATGTTATTCAATAAAATACAAACATTGAAAACATTGAAAAAATAATCAACCCAGCAGGACTTGAACCTTGCATCGATACGACTTACCGGGGCTCGATCGCTTTACCAATTAAACTATGGGGCAAGTTACTAAGTTGACGATATTCTCAATGCTTTCAATCATCTTTTTGCATTTATTTTCATCTACATCGACTTTACAGCAGCCGTAAAACAGCAGCTATTGTATGAGTGGAATGCCCCACTTTAAAAACATGTTTAAATAATTATATGGTATGGTTCAATATACTTAATCAAAAAGCATATTATTCTCTAAAATATTTTGATTTGTTTACCTGTCACCTCTAATATTAATTTAAAAATGTTTCGGAGCGGACTAGTAATCCATTAAAATACAATCATCGTGTGCGTCAAATCCGGTAGATCTGATTTTTTGCGGACTTATTTCAATGTTGGCTCAATAAATAATCCAAGTTTGTGACTTCGAGCGCCGATCGCAACTTTGTCAAAAAACGGATAATCTTTTTTTTCAGAAATTGGCGATTATTACCCTAAAAGACTGGTTATGAACAGTACCTTTCCAGGATATTTTAAAGAAGACTAAATTTGCTACAATTTAAGACTAGAAAGGTCTCTGTAGACCCAATAATTTCCGAGATAAAGCTTCCGAATAGAACCGTTTTTCCCAGAAGGGAAGGGTAAAGGGTAAACGGTTCTGGGAAAAACGGTTCTATATCACCCTAATGACGTGTTACAAAACTCGTTCCTTTAATAATAAAGTTGTGATAAGTTCATTTTGAATGCCTTCCCGCTTAGCAACTTCTGCAGCCAACTGTAGTTAATTAATGTACATTTTGAATGGTAAGCGTGGAGTTACAAACGAACGAAATGGAAAGCATTTAATATTGAATTTAGTCTGTAATCCAAAGGCTCGTTTATTTCCGACAAAGTTTCAGGTGAAATTTATATTATTATATGTATAACGGTTTCAGCCGTATGGACTCTATACGGATGAAACAGTTTTAATAATATATGTGAATATAATTAACTACCTAATTATTGTCACCAAACGAACTATTTAATTATCACAAGTAAAACAGTAAATAAATACCTATACCTACTTAGATCAAAAGTAGGCCGTAGGCAACCCTAGCTCATCGAGTAGCAGAATTTGGCTTAGGTATGCAATGCAGGGCAATGCGCGGTGAAGAGTTATGTATTTTAGCACTTTTGGTAGCCTGAGCTAAACTTGGAGCATTTTACACAGTCAGCGAAATATTACCTGGCCTTCTGATACATCTGAGACTTGATAGGCGATTAAGTCCCGGTTTTGTCAAAATAATGAGTGAAAACCGTGTGGGTTTAAATCAGTACAGTGTTAGCTGATAAGTATCATGTAAAAGTATGTGAAAATACAATTAATAAAGTACCTTCCAAAATCTGTTATAGGCCAAGAAAATTAGTTTTTTTCGAAGAATTAATTCCCAGCAGGCTAGAAATCGCTTTAATACCTTCATGTGGTCCTAAATGCATGTAATCCGAGTTTGCCCAATCCCAAGAGGTGTGCATAACTTTTTAGCGAAATTTTTGCTCTTTGTCAGGTTTTTGCTTGTAGCTCGAAAACAATACGTCCGACGGAAAATGTTAAATATATCAATATTAAAGAGGGTTAAATTCTGCGTCGAGTGAGTATCTTAACTTCTAATTCGGTTCAGCGGTACAGCCGAAATCAAAAGTTAGAAACCGGGAAAATGTCTCATTTAATTGAAAAACTCGTATTTTGACTCCCATACCACATATCTTTGAAACAGATGACTCCTGTTGAAAAGCCTATAGAATAAAAGTTGTAGAGAATACAATTTCACGTTATATCGACATCTCAATTTTCAAGTAGAGTCATTTTGAAAGACTAAATTTGGCATGAATTCAAAATCAGTTTTTTCTAAATCATTCTGAGTTGCATATTTTCCATAAAGTATGAGGTGTGAGGCGTACATTTAATGCATCGTTACAACTAAAAACATTGAATTGCAAATTTCTAAAACGTACCCAATCAGAAAACTATTGATACACCGTGTTTTATTTTATTTTCGGTAATTTCAAGGGTATATTTCTGAGCTTAACTTAGGTTTATTTCTCGAAGACGCCAGTGTCCTACTTAGCTCCATTTCTGAGGTAATTGAACTGATTGAAATGAAAAATTGAACATTATGATATGTCAATGAAATTTCGAACATTAACAATCCGAGATACAAAGGAAACATATTGTATTGAAAATTTTATAATTAAAATAAAAATGGAAAAATTCACCGCGACGAGCAAGGTTCGAACTTGTGACCTTTCGGAACACCGGTCCGAATTTTTAAATTTTTTCTTTCAATTATAAAATTTAAATTTCGATTGCAGACGTTTCTGCTTAGTACAAAATTAATATTGTATTGACTTAACACACAGTTACATGACTTTATAGCGGGTTCTCAGACTAAAATAAAAATATAAACAATCAGAAAGACCAAAAAGAACTATCGATTACCTCAGAACTGGATCAAATTACGACACTAGCGTATTCAGGAAATATACTTAAGTTAAGCTCAGGAATGTACTCTTGGAATTACCGGAAATGAAAATAAAACACGGTGTATAAATAGTTTTCTGATTAGATACGTTTTGGAAATATGCAATTAAATGTTTTTAGTTGTAACAATGCATTAAATGTACGCCTCGCACCTCATATTTTATGGAAAATATGCAACTCAGAAGGATTTAGAAAAACTGATTTTGAATTCATGCCAAATTTAGTCTTTCAAAATGACTCTACTTGAAAATTGAGATGTGGATATAACGTGAAATTGTATTCTCTACAACTTTTATTCTGTAGGTTTTTCAACAGGAGTCATCTGTTTCAAAGATATGTGGTATGGAAGTCAAAATACGAGTTTTTTTAATAAAATGAGACATTTTCCCGGTTTATAACTTTTGATTTCAGCTGTACCGCTGAACCGAATTAGAAGTCAAGTTACTCATTCGACGCATAATTTAACCCTCTTTAATATTGATATACATAACATTTTCCGTCGGACGTACTGTTTTCGAGCTACAAGCAAAAACTTGACGAAGAGCAAAAATTTCGCTAAAAAGTTATGCACACCTCTTGGGATTTGGCAAACTCGGATTACATGTATTTAGGATCACATGAAGGTATTAAAGCGATTTCCAGCCTGCTGGGAATTAATTCTTCAAAACACTTTTTATAGATCTTATTTGCTTGGCCTATTATGTCTTCAAAGTGTTCTGTTTTCTGATTGTCTTGCAAAGTTGAGAGACTGTTGGCCAGGCGTCTAGCATATTAATAGGTATCTACTCGTATAACAATTCCTAACTAGGCGCTTAATTCATTGTCCGCATTCCGCAATTTATGGTAAAAGTATGGGAACTTCCAAGAATTCTCTCGTATTATATTAGACGTAATAAAAGACTATTAAGCATGTCCCATGCGAACATAGCATTGCATGTTTCAAACTAACAATTTTCTCATATATTTAATGTATGACATTGTATAAGTGTTCTAGCTCATGCAAAGTGAGGTTTAGTACCTATTTCTCATGTTCACCTAAGATTGTAACAACTTGTGATTACGGTGAGTAATATTAGAATTTTCCGTTGGACAACAGTTGAGGTGTTAGTGTTTAAATAGCTGTTTATTACTGCGTTATTTTTTTAATTACTGGTCATTGCGTGAATAGCACTTGTAAATATCTCATTTGCTCGTTCGCGGTATGTAAAAAGTAAATGTATCTTTATACAATTTACACGCTAGCAGGTTATAATTTTATTATTCTATAACGTAGGTATCGTCATAGCATAACAGCTCCCGCTTAATATAACTTTTAACCCCATTTTCACATCCATAAGAGTTTAATTTAGAATTAGAGACTTTAGAATTCCCGTGTATAGACGGAATGCCATAACAAATTATTTTTGACAACTTTAAAATTCAACACCCTTAAAAAAATATAACAGCGCTTTCTCATAAGTTAAAACCTATTCATAATTATTTTACATATTTTTTTTTTTTTTAAGTGGGTATTCCACTCATACATTAGTATGTTATTCAATCAAATACAAACATTGAAAACATTGAAAAAAGAATCAACCCAGTTGGACTTGAACCAACATCGATACGCCTTACCGGGGCTCGATATCGCTTTACCAATTAAGCTATGGGTTCAGTTACCGAGCTGACGAAATTCTCAATGCCTTCAATCATCTTTTTGCATTTATTTTTACATCGACTTTATAGCAGCCGTAAGCGACATCTAGGTGCCAACCACTAGAGTTAGATACCCTTCCCGCCGACCCTTTTACAAGTGTCACAACGGAAATAACAGATGGCGCCTGCTATCAACTCATAATTATTTTACATTTTTTTTTTTTTTTAAAGTGGGTATTCCACTCATACATTAGTATGTTATTCAATCAAATACAAACATTGAAAACATTGAAAAAAGAATCAACCCAGTTGGACTTGAACCAACATCGATACGCCTTACCGGGGCTCGATATCGCTTTACCAATTAAGCTATGGGTTCAGTTACCGAGCTGACGAAATTCTCAATGCCTTCAATCATCTTTTTGCATTTATTTTTACATCGACTTTATAGCAGCCGTAAGCGACATCTAGGTGCCAACCACTAGAGTTAGATACCTATTACCTATTACCCTATGTTAAAACCTATTTTTCGTAAATCATCTCGAGACAAACATCAAGTGAGATTTAAAAACGAACTCATTTCGTTTTATGTATTTATCCGTTCGGAAACTACAATGTTAGTTATGGGAAACTGTTCTACCTTTGACATAGTTTTTTTTACCTATGTCAGTCAACTTTTTCTCGAAACCTACTGATTCTTTTAAAATATAGCGAATGTCAGTTTTACCCTTTTTGTGAATAATTTAATCAAGTTAGTAAATAATATTGTTACATGCGAGAGTAAGTTTACTTACAAAAAGAAAAAAACAGGATTTTGACTCCAAGTAATATGTAGATATTTTCGATTTTCGAAGAATGTTCATGCAATTTGTGATATGTAGGGTATTTTTACCCGACTGCGCGACGCAAAGGAGGGTAATGTGTTTACCAGTCTATGTATGTATGTATGTTTGTTCCTTTGTGGCACTCTAGAGGCAAAACGCGTAAGCCGATTCTTACGTCAATCGATTCATCTTGATTGCGCGAGTGTCACTGAAGATATTTCAGCACTCAAAATCCAAAATGGCGGTAATCAGACGCCATATTGTCAAAAATATAAAATAGATGTATCATGGCGAGTGGGGTATCATTCGATAGGGATTTAAATAGAACTATTTAGTTTCTAACATCATTTCTTATTAATAATTACCGTTTAGGATAAACATGTTTTCAGACCGTTTCAGGGGAAGGCCAAACACATATCAGAGAATCGGAAATTGCTCCCAGTTACCACCGTCTTCAGGCGCCTGAAGAATCGTTAAATATTTGACGATTGGGTTGGGATCTCGAATAATGTTAAGAGGAAACTTAAATGTGAATCATGGTCTAGTCAACGGCGCAATGGGAGTTATAAGAAAAATAGAATGGCCAGCTCTTCGGAGGGACCAGTTGGAACCCGTAGAATTACCACAAGCTGTTTGTTTCGAATTTGATTACAAGGCTAAGAAACAACGTCCCTGGCGCTGGTGTCAGAATCCAACCATCGACGATAGAGTTTGATGCTCTTCGTGGACAGGGCAAAATAGAGCGGAAAATGTTGCCACTCATCTTGTGTTGGAGTGTCACCGTACATAAATTACAGGGAACAACTTTGAACCAAGCCGTGGTTGATTTAAGTTCGCGTATTTTTGCAAAAGGTCAAGCGTATGTAGCCTTAACCCTCTGCAACTGTGGTGACTTTTTTAGAGAGATTCTACTGATGTGGAGTCTATCAGACGTCATTTTCGATAATTCATTAAAAATAAACGAATGGCAAAATAGTAACTATTGTTATATAAAACGTTCATTTCATTAAACATGTAATTAATTAAATTGTAAAATGGCTTTTAAAATCAAATACATAAGATTATATATAATCAACTTTAATGAGATCACAGTTTCTTACCATTTGTACTTAAGCTCACAAAAAAAAATTAAAAACTTAACAATCAACAAGTTCTAGTAACGTAATCAATTTTCCTTCTTTTTAACATTGTACTTATGCCTAAAAAAAATATTGAGAAAATCTAAAGACAGAATAAGGCACTAATCAGTCTTGAAGTTGGCACTTATTTTAGAGATCAATTTTGCTTTGAAAGTCGTAGATTGTAAAATTGATCTCTGTTAGAGATCAATTTTACAATCTACGCATATGTGGTTCGAACATTGAAGACATATTGCTTTGTTGCACACACACAACAGGCAAATCTTGTCTTCCTCTTACGTCTCGCAGGGCAGATGGCGCATGTAGACCTGGTGCTGGTTGAGGGGGAGGTTTGGGCAAATCATTTCTCAAAACTCTTTTAATTGTTAAGCACAGTTCTCTTGGTAGTCTATCATTATATAGTCATTTATTTATAATATTTAAAATATTACATGTCAAATTACATTACATTGGTACTTATTACACACACACACACAACACACACACACACACACACACACACACACACACACACACACACACACACTTATTATACACGTTGCTTGGGAGCAATAATTCTGGCATAAATTTCTATAACTCTTAATTAACTGTGACATAAACGCTTCATATTCCGTTGATGTAGGTAATATGTGCTTTTAAATTCGTCTCCACCCTAAAAAGCCATTAACTCAAGAGAAAATCAGAGTCTGCAACTGAGTCATCTACATCGCTAAAATCACCTTCCTCGTTTAGTTCTTCTAGCCATTCACTAATTTGTTGATCACTAGCGATAACTGAAAACCCACAGTGGTTTCATTTGAATGGTTTTCGTCGATCAGCCATCTAAAATATAATAATTTATGTGGTTAGGTACCTCAGACACTATAGAAACATTAACATTTTTCTGAGGTGACGTCTGACATACACTATACTAACATTAATATTTTGATGTGGTGACGTCTGATAGACACTATGAACAAGTACATAATTTTATGACGTGAGGTATGTCAGACTCAGGACTTATTGCTGTACTCACGTCTGTGGGACACCCGCAGCTCGTATCTCCCGGCATGTGCACCTCGTCGCCACTCGGGCGTCACTGTCCGATGCCGCGAGTCGTTTGAGGAAGGTAATGAGCGAGACAGAGCTATATCGTGTCGTACGCCGGCATAGCAACAAGAAGTTTATTTGGCGGTGTCTGATATACCGCACATCAGTCGCAGAGGGTTAAGCCGGGTTAGGTCTCTAGATGGATTAATAATAAGTAGTTTAGACCATTGTAAGCTTCTCAATAACCCCCACGATAAGAACTCCCTCGACGAAATGACAAGATTGCGAAGTTTACCGGCTTATAACCCTAACTAAAAAGTTTAAAATATTATAAAAATTAGAGTACATACCTACCCAATTATCCGCGAAGGACCAAGCCGAGTCGACCGAGCCCCGAGCTTGTAGCGAGACATACTGGAGCAGCAGCGTGGCAAGTACCGGACAGAACTCAATGGTCTTGTGTCATACAAGCAAACACGAAGGCCCGAGACCGAGTTTAGTGGCAATATCTGTGAAGGCTGAAGGCCGAAAGTTGCGATCAAAGTCTCCTCCTGGGATATTCACGGTTGTTTCAGCTCAGCCCCAGGCCTGCAGCTCTCGGGTTCCCTTATATGTCACTTGACCACAGAGCTACGTCCGGTACCTGCAATGTTGCTGCTGAAGCACTTCTCGATATGATGCTTCGCGCCTTTGGCCTTCACAAAAATTGTCGCTTACCCTCTGTCCTTCGGGTTCGTATGATGTATGGTATGGCGCTTGTCCATTGAGTTCTGTACTGTCCCTGAAATGTTGCCGCTGAAGACCTTCTCGCCATAATGCTTCTTTCTTCACAAGAAAATTGCCACTTACTCTCGGGCCTTCGGCCCTCGGTTTTGCATGTTTTTCGCTTCGACATTGAGTTTTGTACGGTCCCTGCAATTTTACTGATGAAATACTTCTCGCTGTGACGCTCCGCGCCTTTGGCCTTCACACCGAGTGCCGCTCACCCTCGGGCCTTCGGGCCTCGGGCTCGCATGTGTGTCGCTTGTTCATTGAGTTCTGTACGGTCACTGCAACGTTGCTGCTGAAGCACTTCTCGCTATGATGCTCCGCGCCTTTGGCCTTTACACCGAGTGCCGCTGACCCTCGGGCCCGCATATATATTACATAACGACTGAGTTATGTCCGGTCCCTGCAATGTTGCTGATAAAGAATTTATCGCAATGATCCTCCGCGCCTTTGGCCTTCACAGAAATTGCCGCTTAACCTCGGGCCTTCGGCCCTCGGGTTCGCATTCGTATTTTTCTATTCTGTATCATGCCTTGTTATCTTGCTCCACGAGTCCACGACCCATTAATCAGCCTGTACTTACTGCATGTTGTAGGTGTACTATTGCCTTGAAATTAACGTCAGAGAAGCTCTACCTCGCATAGAATTCAAATATTTTTTTCATACCTTAGTCTTGCTGTATATGTCGCAGGGAAATGATTAAAACAGAGATTTGAACAAATCTCTAAGGGATATGATCAAATCACGCAGGATGTTAAAATGGAGACTCCATATCATCATTTCCCTAGAAAAATTCAGTAATTTCACCAACTCACTGACTCTGTTTAGTGGGAAGATAAAATCGGCCAAAAAACGTGACACGCTTTTTCATTTCACTAGATTTGTTTAGGAATTTGATAAAATCTCTAACCACTACAGTAAGTTGACGAAACGAACTCAAAAAGTCGACTAGTTTTATCATTTCGCTAAACAAATTTAGTGAAATGATAAAGTCTCAACTGGAAGATGGTAGGTATATGGTGATTTGATTAAATCTCTGAACTGGTTTAGTGAAATGACGAAAGGAAGTACGGAATACAATATTTTACTTTACAGTTAAGCGATTTTATAAAATAAATAAAAAACTAAAAAGCCAAAAACAAGGCCAATGCGCTACAAATTTGTTATTTAATATTAAAAGCTTTGCCTTGACATTAACGTCAGAGAAGCTCTACCTCGCATAGAATTAAAATATTTTTTTCATACCTTAGTCTTGCTGTATATGTCGCAGGGAAATGATTAAAACAAAGATTTGAACAAATCTCTAAGGGATATGATCAAATCACGCAGGATGTTAAAATGGAGACTCCATATCATCATTTCCCTAGAAAAATTCAGTAATTTCACCAACTCACTGACTCTGTTTAGTGGGACGACAAAATCGGCCAAAAAACGTGACACGCTTTTTCATTTCACTAGATTTGTTTAGGAATTTGATAAAATCTTTAACCACTACAGTAAATTAACGAAACGAACTCAAAAAGTCGACTAGTTTTATCATTTCGCTAAACAAATTTAGTGAAATGATAAAGTCTCAACTGGAAGATGGTATATGGTGATTTGATTAAATCTCTGAACTGGTTTAGTGAAATGACGAAAGGAAGTACGGAATACAATATTTTACTTTACAGTTAAGCGATTTTATAAAATCTCTGGCTAGATAAAGTGAAACAGATATTAAATCAGAGATTTTAACAAATCTTTAAGGGATATGATCAAATCACGCACGATGTTAAAATGGAAAATCCATATCATCATTTCCCTAGAAAAATTCAGTCATTTCACCAAATCACTAACTCTTTTCAGTGGAAAGACAAAATGGGCCGGTGCAGTATTTGTGAACATCCAGTGCATTCCACATGTAAAAGTACTGTTGGAGAGGAAAGTTAAGGCTTAGTCGTTAAATGCCAATTTGTCAAAAAGAAAGCAATATTAGAGTTGAGAGGCAAAATACAGCAAAATTTTTGAACATATACTAAAGAATGAAGATATGACTTGAATATATAGACTAGATTACATTGAAATTATTACATAAAATGTCAAAAGTAGGTATCAAAGTTGTTTATGCCATCAAAAACAAAACTTGTAAAAAAACAAGTCTCGCAACTCAGTTCTTCTACCGCGAAAAGTTGTTAGATCCATGTAATACCAAGTCGGTTGAATTATTCAGTCCCTACTTAAGGGACCTTATGTCTTAAGTTATTACGTAATTAGCTAATCTAAGAACATCTTATAATGACCGTCAGCATGCACAGATTTTCACACATAATACACCTTCCAATTATGTCTTTTCACTAAACAGAGTCAGTGATTTGGTGAAATTACTAAATTTTTCTAGGGAAATGATGATTTTATTTTATTTTTATTTTATTTTATTTGGGATGCTTACTGCCTAATATACATATGTTAATAGACTTATCAACTAGATGCAAAATACAAGCTTCCACATATGTAATGCTAAATAACATGAATATATAGTCTCTAAATAGCAAGATATTACACTATGAAATATTCAGGTCAGAATCTATGAACGCAAAATTATGTCGGGTATCTTTAACTATCTATTAACAATAATATTTTTAACATTAATAATCTTGCTATGAAACAAGTCTACATCAGAGATATCATTCAATTCATTAAATAGCCTAGTTGTTCGCGGAAAGAAACATTTTTTACGAATGTTATTGCGAGAATGAGGGATGCGAAGCAAAGGTCTTCTGCGCGATTGCGAGGCAGGTATATGGAATTGTATCTTACTTACTAGATCCGGAGAATCGATTTTACCTTGGGCAATTTTCATTAATAGACTTATGTCATTTGCCGATCGTCTTTTAAATAGAGGGACAAGGTGTAATTTTTGGCATGACACAAAATAGTTGTCAATATTCAGCTTAAATTTAAAAGTGAGGAACCTACTAAATTTTTTTTGAACTTTTTCAATATTGTCTGCATACAATTTATAGAACGGGTTCCATATTTGAGAAGCATATTCAAGTTGAGATCTTACATAGGCACAGTATATGATTTTAATTGTTTTCATTTTTTTAAAGTCACCAGCGGAACCAATCAGAAAGCCAAGGGCTTTGTAAGCTTTGTCAGTAATACATTCCACATGCTCATTAAAAGTAAGCTTATCATCATAAATGACACCTAGATCTCGGGAGGACTTTTGATTTATAAGGTTTTGTGATTTGATTTTGTACACACTTTTATAAGCATTTCTTTTCCTAGTAAAACTCATACTAAAGCATTTTGATACGATTAAATCTAAATTGTTGTTTTTACAATACAAATCTAGTCTATCCAAGTCCTCCTGCAACAAATTGGCTTCAAATTCAATCTTAACTATTTTGAAGATTTTCATATCATCCGCATAAAGCAGAAATTCACTATTAATAAAAGTAGAACCAATGTCGTTGATAAAGATTACAAATAAGAGTGGTCCTAACAAAGATCCCTGAGGAACTCCGGAGGGCACCCTTACCCAAGAAGATTTGAAACCATTAAGGACAACAGCCTGAGTCCTATTTAACACGTAGGCCGAAAACCACCTAAACAGGTCACCACGGATACCCAGGGTCTGTAATTTGAATAATAATATGTTATGATCTATTCGATCAAAACATTTGCTGTAATCGGTGTATATTACATCAATTTGGTTACCTTTACCCATATTATGAGAGACAAAATTATTAAAAGACAATAAATTCGTGACAGTGGATTTACCACTGACGAAGCCATGTTGCTGCGGAATTATTTTAGATTTAATATTTTCAAATACTTGATTATAAACAATACGCTCGAAAACTTTAGCCAAGAGACATAGTTTAGAAACGGGTCTATAGTTTTCTATATTTTTTTTGAGCCTGATTTGTGTATGGGTGTTACATATGCTGATTTCCATATGGCTGGAATTGCTCCGTCTGAAAGAGACCGACTAAAAATGATTGATACTGGAATTGAAAGTTCACGTGCACAGTTAATAAGAAGTGTAGCAGGGATTGTGTCGGGTCCTGCCGATTTGTTAGGGTCAAGTGACTTTAATAATTTATAGACCTGGTCGCTATCTACCTCGACAGAAGAAATGTCGCAGGGAGTTAATAAACAACCATCTGGGCCAGTACGTGTCGTGCTAGAAACGTTCTGTAAGGGGTTTAGAAAGGTTGAGGCGAAAAACGAGCTGAATATGGATTCTCCATTTCAACATCCTGCACGATTTGATCATATCCCTTAGAGATTTGTTAAAATCTCTGTTTTAATATCTGTTTCACTGTATCTAGTCAGAGATTTGATCAAATTGCTTTACTGTAAAACGTTGTATTCGGTACTTGCTTTCGTCATTTCCATTTCACTAAATCAGTTAAGAGATTTAATCAAATCACCATATACCATCTTCCAGTTGAGATTTTATTATTTCACTAAACTCGTTAAGCGAAATGATAAAACTAGCTGATTTATTGAGTTCCTTTCGTCAACTTACTGTCCTAGTTAGGGATTTTGTCAATTTCCTAAACAAATCTAGTGAAATGAAAAAGCGTATCGCGCTTATTGGCCGATTTTATCTTTCCACTAAACAGAGTCAGTGATTTGGTGAAAAGACTGATTGTTTCTAGGGAAATGATGATATGGAGTCTCCATTTTAACATCCTGCGTAATTTGATCATATACCTTAGAGATTTGTTCAAATCTCTGTTTTAATCATTTTACCTGCGACATATACATACACCCTTGACTATTTTTTCTCTCGTGTATTAAGACAAATATTTGAAACTATATTAAAAATCTACATCATTGAAAGAAAATGTTCCTTAATCGATACTCACATAACAGATATTACATTCTAATGTGGAACATAGCAACATTAAACAGGCAAATATTTGTCTTAATACACGAGAGAAAAATTTCAACGGAGCTATTTCTTTTAAAGGATATAAAGTGAAATAAGCTTAGTTGAAATGGTAGAAACTATAGATACAAACAAATACACAGATGTAAGCTTTAAAATTTATGACGGTACCACTGTACCTAAATACACCATACATACACCTGACGGAATCGTCACGTGTTAAAAATTAAAATGTGTTTTATGAGGGTATTGGGTACACGGAATTGAAGGTATTTTCGTAGGTATTATTTGTGCATAATGAAACGTTTCTCGGTACCCTATCCAAGTATCCACCCGTGCAAATTGCTGGCACGGATTTTATTTTCCGAGAAACCGTGCTTACTACAGTCGCCATCAGATATATCGGAGCGGCCAAGGTGGTCACAAATATCTGAACAACTCCTCTATTCTCAAGGCGATAAAGTGCATGTTCAGATATTTTTGAGTACCTACCTTGGCCGCTCCGATACATTTGATGGCGACACTTCAATAAGTCTTTGGTTTAAAGTGTTCTCGGTAGGTACGCGATTACACGTTTTATTTCATTACTAGCTGTACCCGCGGCTTCGCTCGCGTGCGTTTGGGAGGTGTGTCATTTTAATTTACTATATCTAGGCCATTATTGTAAAACTTACGTTTTTTTTACAATGTCTATATCCATCAAATTGGTAACTGAATCAAAATTGATTAGTTTAGCCGTGTTAAGATAACCGACTAAAAGGCGAGCGTCAAGGCCTGCGAATGCTAATGGCCGAGTTCCTGCAGAAGAATATACTTCGAAAAGAGGGCCGAACGCCGTAGTATGGTAAGTGTGTGAGCGCAACGCCCCAGCAGAAAGTACTTCTCCTGCAGATCTACTAAGGCCGACGAAAGCGAGAATTGTTTCAGCAGCGGCATAACAGGGTCCGGACAAACTCAATGGTCAAATTTCTTGAACCTCTATATCTGGGAAAGCCAAAGGCCGCATTCTACGTAGAACTCGGGCCTGGAGCGTCTCAGCGAAAATTGCTTCAGCAGCAGCAGCATGACAGCGACCGAACAAAACTCAGTGATCAAGTTTCTTAGCAAACCCGAACCCGAGACTGAGTGGAAATTTATGCGTAAGCCAAAGGCCGCATAGTATCGCGTAGGGTCCATGCCCGGAACGTCGCAGCAGGGATTAGTTCAGTAGCAGCATGACAGGGACCGGAATAAACTCAACGGTCAAGTGTCTTAAAAGGAAACACGAGGGCCGAAGGCCCAAAGGTGAGCGGCAATGTCTGCAAAGGCCAAAGGCCGAGTACCGTGTAGGGCCCAGGCTCAGAATGTAGCTGCGAGAATTGCTTCAGGAGCAGCCTGACAGGAATTGCTTCAGGAGCAGCCTGACAGGGACTGGAATAAACTTAACGGTCAAGTATCATAAAAACGAAACCGATGGCCGAAGGCCCGAGGCTAAGCGGCAATGTCTGCAAAGGCCAAAGGCCGAGTACCGCGTAGGGTCCCGGCTCGGAAGGTCGCTACGAGAATTGCTTCAGCAGCTGTATGACAGGGACTGGACAAAACTCAGTGATCAATTGTCTTATCGAATCCGAGGGCCGAAAGCCCGAGGGTGAGCGGCAGTGTATGCGAAGACAAAAGGCCGGGTACCGAATAGGGCGTAAGCTCGGAACGTCGCAGCGAGAACTGTTTCAGCAGCAGCATGATAGGGGCCGGAAAAAACTCAGTGATTAAGTTTCTTAGCAAACCCAAGGGCCGAAAGGCCGAGAGTGAGGGGCAATTTATGCGTAAGCCAAAGGCCGCGTACCGCGTAGGGCCCCGGCCCCCCTGAGGATGGGGGCCCCGTGTGCCCTTATGGAATAGGCGGCCCTGCTCAAATGTCAAACGTCTTACAAAGAGGGTAAAATTACTTTGTTAGATTTTGACTACCCTTTTCATTGTATTCGGATGTTAAAGCGAGATAAAACATGTTGTTCTCGTGATGGGTAAAATTTCTGCTCTCGGGTAAATCGGAATCGGTAATTCTTAGTTAAGATCACTTCGTTTCAAAAAAAAAAATCGAAAAACATAGAAGTGATATTTTTTTCTTCTTATGCGTTTATAGTATACTAGCTGTACCCGCGGCTTCGCCCGCGTGTGTGGGAAGTTTTGTCATTTTCATTTACTATCCAGGCCATTAGAATAGAATTTACGCGTTCTACATAAAAATACCTATCTAAATTTATTAGTTCATCCGTGATAAAGATGCTGAACTGACCTAAAGACGTGCGTCGAGACCTGCGAATACTTATGGCCGAGTTCCTGCAGGAGAATATGCTTTGAACAGAGGGTCAAATGCTGAAGGTACTGGCGCGAGGTAGCGTGTGAGCGCAACGTCCCAGCAAAAACTGCTTTTGCAGCAGCAGGCCAAAATCTAATAAGGCCAAATCCGGCAGCAAGAATTGTTTCAGCAGAAGCAGCATGTCAGGGAGCGGACATACTTCAATGACGAAGTGTCTTAGCGAACTCGAGGGTTGTGGACACGTGGGTGAGCGGAAATGTATGTGAAAGTCAAAGGCCGAGTACCGCATTAGGTTCAGGCTCGGAACATCGTAGCGAGAAATTCTTCAACATCATCATGACAGGGACCGGACATAACCGAAAGGTGAAGTGTCTTAGCGAACCCGAGGGCCGCCGCTCGAGTGTGAGCGGCAACATCAGAAAAAGCCAAAAGCCGTGTACCGTGAAGGGCTCAGGTCAGCAGCAGTACCATGACAGGGACCGGACATATCTCAATGGTGAAGTGTCTTAAGGCTCGAGGATGGGTGGCAATATCTCGCGTAGGCCCAAGCCCGGAGCGTCGCAGCGAAAATTTCTCCAGCAGCAGTAACATGATATAATCCGGACAAAACTCAATGGCGAAGAATCTTAGCTAATCTGAGGGCCGGAGGCCCGAAGGTGAGCGGCAATGTCTGCGAAAGCCATAGGCCGAGTACCGCTTAGGCCCAGGCCCGGAGAGTCGCAGCGAGAATTGCTTCAGCAGCAGCATGACAGGGACCGGACATATCTCAATGTCAATGGCGAAGAAACTTAGCTAATCTGAGGGCCGGAGGCCCGAAGGTGAGCGGCAATGTCTGCGAAAGCCATAGGCCGAGTACCGCTTAGGCCCAGGCCCGGAGAGTCGCAGCGAGAATTGCTTCAGCAGCAGCATGACAGGGACCGGACATATCTCAATGGTGAAGTGTCATAAGGCCCGAGGGTGAGCGGCAATGTCTGCGAAAGCCATAGGCCGAGTACCGAGAAGGCCCAAGCCCGGAGCGTCGTAGCGAGAATTTATTCAGCAGCAGCAAGACAGAATCCAGACAAAACTCAATGGCGAAGGGTCTTAGCAAATCTGAGGGCCGGAGGCCCGATGGTGAGCGGCAATGTCTGCAAAAGCCATAGGCTGAGTACCGCGTAGGCCCAGGCCCGCAGCATCGCAGCGAGAATTTCTTCAGCAGCAGCGAGACAGCTAGCCGCTAATAATTGCTAGATTCATGACTACTCTTTTTATTGCAATCAACTGTTAAAGCGAGATAAAACATATTGATCTCACAAACGGTACAATTTTTGCTGTCGGGTAAATCGAAATGGATAATCTTAACTTCCTGTTTTATTTGTTTTGACGTATATTGTAAGTAGGTTTCAGTACCAACTGTAGCTTCAGTAACTTTAAAGTACCTCCAGGTATTAATGGATCACGATATATGTCCGGAAACTTACAATTTCCAAATCGAAGTAACGTTTTAAAAATATTTAACCCGCAATCCTTAAATTGGGAAAGCATTTAAAAATCCACGGTTTAAACCTCGGCGGAGCGCAACAGACCGAATCGCTTAATTTAATCTAAAGACGTCCTTAAATAATGTTTGTATACAGTATACAGAGTACCTATACAGCGCCATCTGTGACCACTTTTGAGAACTACTTTTTTATGAAAATTACGTTTGTATATCAGAATAAAAACTACCCTATATGTTGCTCCGGCTTATAAACTGTTACTATACAAAATTTAGTAAGATTCTGTGCAGTAGTGTTTACGTAGTGCGCGGACAAATTCACAGACAGACAGACAAGAATTCCAAAAATCACTGAAATGTATTCTGTCAACGTTTCTAAGACCCCCCGAATAAGTTTTTCTAGAATATCTTCAATGTACATTTTTTTTCTCCTTACGCGTTTATTATATGTATGTATATGTATAGATATAGAAGATAGCATGATTATGTGTATTATGTGTTGTTGGGTACTTATACAGCGCAATCTGTGATCACTTTTAGAACTATACATATGTTTTTTTTTATAAATTAGCGGCATAAAGACTACCCTAAATGTTGCTCCGGGGTATAAACTGTTAATTTACAAAATTTCATGAAATTTTGTTTTGTAGTTTTTGTGTAGTGCGCGGACAAACTCACAGACAGATAGACAAAAATTCCAAAAATCACTGAAATGTATTCAGTCAACGTTTCTGATTAGTTTTTCTCAAATATTTTCAATGTACATTTTTTTCTCCTTACGCGTTTATTATCTATACATATAATAAACGCGTAAGGAGAAAAAAAATGTACATTGAAGATATTCTAGAAAAACTTATTCGGGGGTCCTAGAAACATTGACTGAATATATTTCAGTGATTTTTGGAATTCTTGTCTGTCTGTCTGTGAATTTGTCCGCGCACTACATAAAAACTGCTGCACAGAATTTTACTAAATTTTGTATAGTAACAGTTTATAACCCGGAGCAACATACAGGGTAGTTTTTATTCTGATTATTACAAACGTAATTTTCATAGAAAAGTAGTTCTCAAAAGTGGTCACAGATGGCGCTGTATAGGTACTCTGTATACTGTATATAAACATTATTTAAGCAATGATATTTACTATGGATGGGTTATGCTCTAACAAAATGAACACAGAAAATACTTCCAGAGTTATTCCATAACCTAGCAAACATTCTGTTACGTTTATCAATTTTGACAATCATTACATCTTTGTCACTCTCATTGTTAGAAAATTACAGTTTGTCTCTTTCTCACGCGGGTGACGGGAACTCATTGGCACGTCCGCATCTCTCGCTTGCCGATGCGCGACTAGCGACAATTGTTTGAATTCACTCATATTAGGTGCTTCACTTTTGGAGAGTGCATAACCCATCTGTCATTATTATATATCATAGTATTTAAGGACGTCTTTAGATTAAATTAAGCGATTCGGTCTGTTGCGTTCCGCCGAGGTTTAAACCATGGATTTTTAAATGCTTTCCCAATTTAAGGATTGCGGGTTAAATATTTTTAAAACGTGTTATTTCGATTTGGAAATTGTAAGTATCCGGACATATATTGTGATCCATTAATACCTGGAGGTACTTTAAAGTTACTGAAGCTACAGTTGGTACTGAAACCTACTTACAATATACGTCAACACAAATAAAACAGGTAGTTAAGATTATCCATTTCGATTTACCGGACAGCAAAAATTGTACCGTTTGTGAGATCAATATGTTTTATCTCGCTTTAACAGTTGATTGCAATAAAAAGAGTAGTCATGAATCTAACAATTACTAGCGGCTAGCTGTCTCGCTGCTGCTGAAGAAATTCTCGCTGCGATGCTCCGGGCCTGGGCCTACGCGGTACTCAGCCTATGGCTTTTACAGACATTGCCGCTCACCATCGGGCCTCCGGCCCTCAGATTTGCTAAGACCCTTCGCCATTGAGTTTTGTCTGGATTCTGTCATGCTGCCTGCTGCTGCTGAATAAATTCTCGCTACGACGCTCCGGGCTTGGGCCTACTCGGTACTCGGCCTATGGCTTTCGCAGATATTGCCGCTCACCCTCGGGCCTTATGACACTTCACCATTGAGATATGTCCGGTCCCTGTCATGCTGCTGGTGAAGCAATTCTCGCTGCGACTCTCCGGGCCTGGGCCTAAGCGGTATTCGGCCTATGGCTTTCGCAGACATTGCTGCTCACCTTCGGGCCTCCGGCCCTCAGATTAGCTAAGATTCTTCGCCATTGAGTTTTATCCGGATTATATCATGTTACTGCTGCTGGAGAAATTTTCGCTGCGACGCTCCGGGCTTGGGCCTACGCGGTACTCGGCCTATGGCTTTCACAGATATTGCCACCCATCCTCGAGCCTTAAGACACTTCACCATTGAGATATGTCCGGTCCCTGTCATGGTACTGCTGCTGACCTGAGCCCTTCACGGTACACGGCGTTTGGCTTTCTCTGATGTTGCCACTCACACTCGAGCGGCGGCCCTCGGGTTCGCTAAGACACTTCACCTTTCGGTTATGTCCGGTCCCTGTCATGATGATGTTGAAGAAGTTCTCGCTACGATGTTCCGAGCCTGAACCTAATGCGGTACTCGGCCTTTGACTTTCACATACATTTCCGCTCACCCACGTGTCCACAACCCTCGAGTTCGCTAAGACACTTCGTCATTGAAGTATGTCCGCTCCCTGACATGCTGCTTCTGCTGAAACAATTTTTGCTGCCGGATTTGGCCTTATTAGATTTTGGCCTGCTGCTGCAAAAGCAGTTTTAGCTGGGACGTTGCGCTCACACGCTACCTCGCGCCAGTACCTTCAGCGTTTGATCCTCTGTTCAAAGCATATTCTCCTGCAGGAACTCGGCCATTAGCATTCGCAGGTCTCGACGCACGTCTTTTAGTCAGTTCAGCATCTTTATCACGGATGAACTAATAAATTTAGATAGATATTTATATGTAGAACGCGTAAATTCTATACTAATGGCCTGGATAGTAAATGAAAATGACAAAACTTCCCACACACGCGGGCGAAGCCGTGGGTACTAGTATGTACTATAGATTTTACTAGCACGTAGAAATTGCACAGTTGTTGAATGGGAAATGTTGATGTTTTAATGTAATGATCTTTCATGTATTGTTTAATACATTAATTTTATATCATTTAATTTTAACTTCGTTAGTTCGTTGTGATGATCTTCGCGTGACTTCATTGTTGAGAGAATAAAGCTTATAATGTATGTTGACACAGCTCAGCCGCTTCTCTTTACTATTTCTTCATCCTAGCGTTTGTCCCGGGTTATTGTAACGACTCAATTGAACTTGGGGTCCTATTGGTAATCATATAATCAGTCAGTGGCGTATTTTAAAATTGGGCGCCCCGAGCCATTAAAGGCCTTATGGGCCGGTACTTGACTGACCGGCGCCCTGAACCCAGCGCGTAGGGTGGGGTGGCAGACGGCGCCCCTGGCGTCCTGCCGCTCCGAGCCATGGCCCTCTGGGCCCTAGGGTAAATACGCCCCCGTATTCCATGAATTGGCGTAAGAACTAGTTTTATTTCCAACCCAGAGGACCATAAACGAATAGTAAGTATCGTTAATTTGATATCAAACGATACTTCATAGGTACAGTAGGTAGGTACATAAGTTTCGAAAAGTCCGTGATACAAGCCGCTGACTGATTGGTATTCGTTTAATGAATTAAATTTAGTAAGTTTGACATGTGTGTTTAAATATATTTTTTGTACTTTTTTCATAAAATATAAAAAAAAAACTTATACTAACGTCTCATTATTTGACTCAAAACCTTATTGGTACATGCTCGTAAAAGGCGTATTTAATGTCGGTCTGACTGAGATTTAAATGCTTACGAATTTAATTTGGATGGAGACATAAAGTAAATATCTATGATAAGTACCTACACTTCGAGAAGAATAGCAGAACCATTAACCGTACTTACCGTGACCCTTTCATGCGGCAATATGTAAAATGATCAATTAACTGCTTGAGTGCTATAGTTCAGTGCCTGTGGTTTAGAAAATAAATACCTATATAATAGGTATAACTTTGGACGCACTGAATTTTTAGTATTTTTCACATATCGGCCGAGTTAGATTTCCGAGGTACCTTCACTTCATATAGGAACACAAGGTGTAGAATGTAGGTAGCTAAGCAATAAGGCTTGCGGAATTAAAAACGAAGGTTGAGATTAGATTCCTGGCTCGTACCAATAAGTTTTTCGCAGTGGCGGCCCTTACCATCGTGAGGCCCTGGGCGGCCCTTGTAAAAATGTGTTCTGCGAGGCCCCGGTCGACTGCCCTTTTAAATACTCCCAAAGGACTCCACTGGTTTTTCGCACCCTTTTAAAAACAGTTCTGGACTATCCGTCTACCCAAACACCATATGTAGGGACTATATATTTAGAACATTTTCAAAAGTAGGTAAAGTCAGCAGCAGAGGAAGCTTAGCGGGTGAAGTGTGCAAAATTACTTTGGTACGACGTAATTGTCAAAGAATAAGAGCGTGTGAAGATCATTTTAAACACCTCACTCGCTAAGCTACTTCTGCTGCTGATTGTACCTAAGACGCTTAAAAATAGAGTTCAGTTAATCAATAGGTACATAATAATGTAATTACCGCTACTCAATATTCCTGTCAAGTTTGAAGCATCTTCCTCACACTGCACTACGCCTACAAATATAGCAACGTAAGCTAGGGACAACACGGTGATCTTGTTACACATCTCGGCCACCCACTACACTTGCGTACTGCAATTAAAAAATAAAGACGATCACCAGCCGATCGCTAAACTATGACTGATTGGATTTTGAAATGCAGCCAGGATATAAAGTGTCCTGCGAAGACAATGGTCGGCAAGACCAAAGTCACGATGGGGAAAGAAAGTACAGTGCGTGACAGTTGAAATTGGCCCCAATTCCCGGCCCTGGACGACTAATGTTGAATCATTAACGGGCCCAGCGCTCCCCATAGACATATTGGACATCGCGGCAACGGCTTCTGATCCTTATCGGCATAATTGAAAGTGAGAAACACGGACACGTGTGCCCTGTCCTGTCATTATCGCCGCGTCTACTTACATATTCATAAACGAACCTGATAATTAATCCATTTGGATTAACTGTTTGTGTTTTTGTTTTGTTTTGTTTTGCCTACAAGCTAAAAAATGATTTTTTAATGTACCTATTCAACGACATCCGTTTCCCGATTTCCCTAATGAGGTCTACACTCGCCGCGATGTGGCATCAGCACGATGGTGACATCACAGTTGACATCCCGACCCCCAACTTGACCGTTGATTTCACGCACGTTTTCAACTAATATTAACACATTATCGAATAGTTAATTACTAAACACAATCAAAATACGACAAAACTCGAAATCTGCCGGACAGTTTTGAAATTTGGTGTGTATGTTGATTAGAGGTCCCGTTTTATTGTCCACACCATTTGACATTTGAGGACCTCGAGGAATCGCCAGCACCTTGGAAAATGTCCTCCATCCTGAAGAAATTCGCTTTTTCCTCCGAATCTACGCACTCTATTCATATTCATATTCATTTATTTCGTAAATGCACATATACAATACACGTCAAAAGAAAAAATAAAACTAAAATAAAAACTTTTTACAAAAAAAAGATAAATCGACTTCAAAATGGATAAAATAAATTATTATATTATTTATATGCGTTACAAACTGATATGTTTGAAGTCGGTGCCATGCCAAAAAGTTACAATACCGGTCAAATCAGCTTCAAGTCTGAAAATCACAAAACAGTTAATATGAACGAGGCGTATTTGTTCAGTGAATTGTTCTTCATACTATAAAACTATTCTAATACGGTATTGACTGCACGTAGGTTTTCATTAAAGTATAGAAAGAAAGTATAATCATGCGTCTTATGATGTTTCTTAATAAACTTTTTTACTAGTTTTCGGACTAACCATATCTCGAACGGAGCCCGTGCTTCGGTTTGAATTATTTATCCTACTTCATTTAAGGTGTAATATCGAAGTGTAAAGGAACTCATTGGCTAGATTTATCTTTCTATACTCAGACACACTGGGTGTGTGGGACCCACCTTTTCAGTAGAAAAAGGCGCGATATTTAAAAATTTCTGTGGAAGGTCAACCATACATGTTTTTTTTTAATTTGCCGTCTTTTTCTGATTATTGACAAAGTAGAAGTGTATCAGAGTATATAGACATGTGTACCACATTTCATCAAAATTGGACTAGTGGTTTAGACGTGAAAATGTGCCAGATAGATTCACATTTACCTTTGCAATATAAGTAGGTATCGATATGTTTTGTGATTTTCAGACTTGAAGCTGATTTGACCGGTATTGTAACTTTTTGGATTGGCACCGACTTCAAACATATCAGTTTGTAACGCATATAAATAATATAATAATTTATTTTATCCATTTTGAAGTCGGTTTATCTTTTTTTTGTAAAAAGTTTTTATTTTTCCATTTTTAGTGGTTGTATAATTATCATAATCGGACAACGGATCTCGCAATAATCGGTGAAGATATATAAGAAAAAGTTCATAATACCTACTCAATGTAAGGAAAGTTCCACATGTCATATGTGGTCTTTATCATTAGGTCCGTTCCATCAAATTGGTGGTTTTCGAGAGGAAATGCTTGAGTTGCTTAAGAAAACACTCAAATCGCCATACATGTGCCTTTAAAGATTGAGGAGTTCCCTCAATTCCTCATGGATTCCATCATCAGAACAGCACCAGATTAATTTGGAACCACCTTGGAAGTACATCCTTTCAAACATAAAAAGAATTATTCAAATCGGACCACGGGTCTCGGAGAAATCGCTGAACATCCTACATTAAAAAAAAAACATCATCATTATCATCAAAACATTCATCATTATCAGGTCCACTTCATCAAATTGGTGGTTTTCGAGAGAAAACTCTTGAGTTGCTTAAGAAAACACCCAAATCACCATACATGTGCATTTAAAAATTGAGGAGTTCCCTCAATTCCTCATAGATCCCATCATCAGAACAGGACCAGATTAATATGGGACCACCTTGGAAGTATATCCTTTCAAAAAAAAAAATAATTATTCAAATCGGACCACGCGTCTCGGAGTAATCGGTGAACATACATAAAAAAAAAAGCCCAAACCGAATACAGAACCTCCTCCTTCTATGAAATTGAAGTCGGTTAATTAATACTTACTAATTCGCAATTTATAGTAATAAGGTTAAAAAAATATATATAGATATATATATATTATGTTAAAACAAAAGACAAACGATGTCAATTCTGATTACAATAGAGCTACACAATTATAATTAAGTTAATTTTATGTCACATAATTCTCTAAGGTCATAGAAAGCATTTTCAATTAGCCATTTTTTCAATTCTTTAAAAAACCGGCCAAGAGCGCGTCGGGCCACGCTCAGTGTAGGGTTCCGTAGTTTTTCGTCCGTCACAGTAAGTGTCCCCACTTAAGAGTTAAAATAACACCGCCATGTAGGATATGATATGAGCGTTCTATGTACAGCGACATCTATCGGCAAATTAAGTAAACTATTGCGCGCGAGCTTAAAGTATGGAAGATGATTTTTATGGGATAATTCTTTATTGCGTGAACCGATTTTCACCGTTTTTACTTTATTTGAAAGCAAGTCTTTTCATTGTAATTTTATAGAAATTACAGGTACAATACACACCTGCTTATACGGTTAAATTACAAACTTAGTTCAGAAATAAGTTTGTATTTTTTTTTCAAAAACTATTCAACCTATCAAGTTCAAAATAATTTTCCTAGAAAGTTTTTATAAAGGTTTACTTTTCAGATTTTTTTCATATTTTTACAACTTATGGTTCAAATGTTAGAGGGGGGGGACACATTTTTTTTTACTTCTGGAGCGATTATTTCCGAAAATATTTACATTATCAAAAAATGATTTTAGTAAACCCCTATTCATTTTTAAATACCTATCCAACAATATATCACAAGTTAGGGTTGAAATGAAAAAAAAAATCACTCCCCACTTTACGTATAGGGGAGGTACCCTAATAAAACATTTTTTTCCACTTTTTATTTTACCACTTTGTCGGCGTGATTGATATACATATTAGTACCAAATTTCAGCTTTCTAATGCTAACGATCACTGAGATTATCCGCGGACGGACGGACGGACGGACGGACGGGCAGACATGGCGAAACTATAAGGGTTCCTAGTTGACTACGGAACCCTAAAAATGAGTTATTATTTTCTAGGGTTTGTATATACTTTGGGATGACATTATACAATTTTGGTCCGATTACATAAGTTATTTTGGTAGACTTGGTTAGTCTGCAACTAGTCGTTGCTAGTATTCCTCGTTTCCTATCTCTTAGGTTTCGTAGGTTGCCCGGTCTTAAGGGAAAATCAGTCATGTTGGTCCTAACAAACTTTATTATATTAAATATAAATTGAGACGGAACTCTATGAAAATATGATCTACGACAATATTAAAGCTCATTAAATTCTACATAGAAACATACGCACTCTTTTGCTAAAAAACCGGCCAAGAGCGTGTCGGGCCACGCTCAGTGTAGGGTTCCGTAGTTTTCCGTCCGTCCCAGAAAGTGTCCCCACTTAAGAGTTAAAATAACACCGCCATGTAGGATATGATATGAGCGTTCCACCTACAGCGACATCTATCGGCAAATTAAGTAAACTATTGCGCGCGAGCTTAAAGTATGGAAGATGATTTTTATGGGATAATTCTTTATTGCGTGAACCGATTTTCACCGTTTTTACTTTATTTGAAAGCACGTCATTTCATTGTGATTTTGTAGAAATTACAAGTACAATAAACACCTGCTTATACGGTTAAATTACAAACTTAATTCAGAAATTATTTTGTAAATTTTTTTCAAAAACTATTAAACCTATCAAGTTCAAAATAATTTTCCTAGAAAGTTTTTATAAAGTTCTACTTTGAGATATTTTTCATATTTTTAAAACTTATGGTTCAAAGGTTAGAGGGGGGGGGGGGGGGGCACATTTTTTTTTACTTCTGGAGCGATTATTTCCGAAAATATTTACATTATCAAAAAAACTCCCCACTTTACGTATAGGGGATAAAACATTTTTTTCCACTTTTTATTTTATCACTTTGTCGGCGTGATTGATATACATATTAGTACCAAATTTCAGCTTTCTAGTGCTAACGGTCACTGAGATTATCCGCGGACGGACGGACGGACGGACGGGCAGACATGGCGAAACTATAAGGGTTCCTAGTTGACTACGGAACCCTAAAAATGCACCTCCTTAGAGATATCACTTGAGGAAGTGAAGTGTATCATCAATGCCTTTCCAGGGGATATTCTCATGCATAACTTGTGAGAATACAAATTTAACGTTTATTTATAGTTTTGCATGTCAGCTACACCAATATCAACATTTTAACCGACTGCGACAAAAATAGTAAGTAAGGTAATGGTTTCAAAAGTGAAAACTGAATACATCCTGTAGCTTAGGATGCTAAGCGGATTCCTACAAGTGACATATCCCTTAATTCCACTTGATTTGAACAATGAATCCACACTTATATATCTAAAAAAAACAATATGGCTGCCGCAAGAGGTCACCAAATATGAAATCATGTTCTTTCCTTGGTGCCTAAACTATTGCGCGGGTTTCAATGCAAATTTCCTAAAATGTGTGATGGATAAATCACTAAGACTATTTGATGATAAAACCCTATTTTTGCTCTTAATTAGAGGTCAAACAATAGTGGCAGCAATTAAACTCGACACCTATTTTCTCTGGGATCCTAGTATGCATGTCTGAAAACAAAAGCTTCGAGGACCACCAGAGTCGGTTGCCATCATGCAAAGTATGTCCATTTTTAGTTTTTTTGTACGCTTACAAAAAATGTAATTGTTATGCAATGAATGTGTATGGCAAACGAAACTTCATTAAATTCCACTCAAAAAAGTGTATAACTCCATATTTCAAAAACGTAGCCTTCTTGTAGTACTTAATGGGTTATCAAAAACCTATCAATTGCCGAATGTATCCTTAGTTGAAATCTGCTAATAGTTTGGACACCAACACAACATGTTGACTTCTAAAAGAAGGATACATTTTTGTGATGTGGTGTCCATTTTTTGTGTGGATTTTAATGAAGTCCATATTTCACGTTAGTTTAGTCATTGTGCGTAAAGTAGTAAAGTATTTTATTCTTATTTTTTTTTATTTTCTCGCAATCGAAGTGAAAACTAGTATGTATTACTCTGGTCTAAAAGCCATATATACTATATAATAGCCATATAATAGCCATATATTACCACTTGAAAAATAACCACCTCGTGGTAATGTGGCCTACCTTAGACCCTTGAAAAACAATCTACTATTTTGATTAAATTAGGCATAGAGAGATACTTATATGAATTGAATGTATTATAATTTATAATTTTATTGGAAATCCTTAAAAAAATATCATATTAGTCAATCATGTGCTTAACAGACACCACTAGAGGTCCTTTGGACGATGGAGTTCATCAGAGTGCCCGCACGCCTGCTCCAAGCGGCACCTCCGCCGTGATGCGACAGACAGGGCGCTAAGCGTCGCTACCTTCTGGTCCCGCACAGTCTGAAACCATCGACTCGAGAAGAAGAAGAGGTCCTTTAAATATTTCTTTGATGAATGAACTTTCACAATTGATAATTATTACATTACATTATAATAGATAAGTACATCTGTGAACACATGCCGTGTATATCGTACTGTGATACCTTCTTACCTAACCTATTTAGATACCTACGGAAAATGTAATATTAATTTGAAAAGGTACCATTTGGATCAAGGCGCTTACGTCGTACGTTGTACAGATTCAATATGTGGTGTATGTGTGTGTGTGTGTGTGTGATTTTGTGATGCACGTTAATTGTTTGTTTTCATTTTTATTCTGTCACTCAATGTTCATGTAAGCGTCACAAATAAATGTTTTTATTCTTATTCTTATTCTAAATATTATATTCGAGCAATAACAGCGTAAGTGTAAGCCGCCAAATAGTACCTTTGCCAAAATGAAGACACAATTATTATTTATTATTATTTTGACAAAAACGGGATCGTTACGACATGCTCGAACCGCCAGGAAAATAATAAAAGTGAGTGTACGCGATTAAGTCCCGTTTTTGTCAAAATAATGAGTGAAAATCGTGTAAGTTGAAATATGTATACAATTAGTACTCTATATCTACCTATAATATTAGTTGCCTCTTGTACCGCGAGTACGGGTAATTACCAACATATGTGATGTGAGTTACTAATTTTGCTCGCGAAGCACTTCTGTCGTATAAACGACCGCAGTTTTATCAACATTAAATACGTGGTTTTATGTTTACAACGACTTTCATTAACGGAGTAGTCTGCTAATTATCGTTCGTTGGTGCCTGAATTTCTATAGAAATCAAAGCCACGGTAGTATCAAACTTTTTGCTTCTTTCCTAATTAGACTTAACTTCTGTTAACGAGATTAAGCCGCGATCTGTCATGATCACAATGGGGACTGCGGGGAAGAAAGAAAAAACTTTATACTTCAATTCATTGTATTGCCAATGCTCTGTTAAAACTATATAAACAACGAACTATATGTATACCTATCTGAACATATGAAACAGAAAAAATATATTTAGGTATTTAAAAGGTACAGGTTGGACATATATTAAGAGGCATACACTATATAGGTACTATATTCAAAATAATACTTTAAGTAAGTATAGGTAAACATTACGAAATATACAAAAATACATGTAGAGATTAATGTTGGCCTCTAGCAGCCAGGCAAAAGCACATTTCAATAAAATAACTGCCGTTATTTCAGTAAGTGTCGCAATCATATATTACATACCTACATATTTACTTGTAAAAAGTCAACAGCTTGTAATAGACAGGTATCTTCAAAGGAATAAGTGAGAAAATAAAGGTAAAAAAATAACAAAGATCCCGACGAATTGAGAGCCGCACAATTAGTTGGAGTTCAGTCGCGATCGCGAAGGTAAAAAGATTCTGGTAAAAGGTTGATGAGTACCTTTAGTTAATGGATAAAAGAGTGACGAGGGGTTGAAAGGTTGAATGACGGTAGATAGAGTCTGTTCGGAAAGAAAAGTTTCGTGGGAGAAAAGGGAACTAAGTAAAATTATCATTTTTATATGGCAACCAGGCCTAGTCATCAGTCACATGTAAAAACTATGAAACATGTCAATTGTATTTCATTGTTTAATATTATACACAAAAACCGCAATGTTTGAAAGGGAGTAAAAGCATACAGAGTACCAGAAGGGAAATAATATTTCAAATTATGTGGTTTTACCGGGTTTACCTTCCATAGCGGCTGAAAACACTGTTTTGAAGTTTCAAATAGTCACAGAACATACAGGTGATTGGAAATTCGCTGTATTCCTTGAAATATGTATTCTATAGCTCATTTGCAATGATTTAAGTCCAGTCAACTACGGGTCAAAACTCATTGATTTTCAAGTTATTCAAGTTTTTATTTTTTTTGAAAAATATCCGTCTCTCGACCTATGTAAAACTGACAATTGTGAATACACTACTTTAATTTGATGCAAAAAATAGCTGATGAACCAGTGATTACGGTAAGTAAAAAAACATGCCTAAACTTGTCAAAATTGTACAAAGGAAAGGATTTAAAATTATAAGTTTTCGGATTTTCTCTGATTTTTTTTTACATTTACTGGCATAACTTAAAAAAAAAAGGTATTACACAATGTTGTGTGACTTGGCCGTTGAAGGGTACACAAGGGTACAAAACCAGGTGCTCCATGACACCATTGCACCAATCTGTCGCCAGAACCGCTACCCATTGACGATGGAAAATTGCCACTTGGGAAACGTTGATTCAATAACCAGTCATGACTGGTTATTCAGTACCCTTGTGTACCCTTCAACGGCCAAGTCACACAACATTAACTATAATAATAAAGAAATCGCAGTAAGGAACCTTAGACTTGGCACGACTTTGTCTAGATTTCATTACTTTTTAGAGATAAACAAGCAGCTCCATCGAGACTTGGCTAGTTTTTTACAGAATGTTTTTGGTGGGATTAGTTTTTCATTTAATATTGAACAAGCGAATAGTCGTATTAAAAGTGACGTTTGGCTTGTTCAGATTATCATTATCAACTTCGTGACAAAAATCAAAAAGTTTGCTTAAGGTCAATACGACACGTCAACATTTAGTGACATTGGTTGTTAGAATTACAATTTGTTTTAATTTGTTGACAAAAGAAGATCGTTTTGATATCAAATCCGTAACAAGTCATGATTCTAAAGTTAGAATACCGCTCCTTGATACTGATGCAGAAAATTACTTTTTTCTAATTTACTTTATTTGCGTGTTACCTCAATCAGTTAAAATCCGCAGAACTCCCACTCAATTTGCTAGGGTAATTTACTCGTACTCAAATCTATCAATTGACTTTTAGATAACCATTTTCAGTATCACTTTTAATTAATATTCGACCTGACTATTGGTCCACAACGCTCATAGGTACACGAAATAATTTACAGCTTCAAAAACATACCAAATAGTAAATAGTCGTAGTTTTTAAAAGTCAGTGTTGGACGATCAATGTTATTCAATAAATCAATAAAATCTAAATTTCCTTTGTTAAAAAAAATCAATAAAATGTATTAATGTTGTTGTATAGTGGTTTGTCGCGGGTTCCTCCACACATTCATGAAACACTTATTGGACTCATGAAGTGGGGGGGTGATTTTTTTTTCGCTCCAAACCTATCTTGTGGGATGCCATTGGATAGGCCTTTCAAAAAGAATAAGGATCTTCTGAAACACTTTTTAGATTACACTAATAGCTTCGTAAATAATAGCTCCGAAAGGTGAAAAAAGCCCCCGCCCCCATCTAACTTTTGAAGCGTGGGTCCAAAAAATTTGGAAAAATTCGTGGAAGTAAGGCCTTATAAGTACTTTCAATAAAAACTATATTGGAAAAAATCAGTTGAGTCGTTTTTGAGTTATACCTCAAAAATGCATAGTAAAAGGACTTAAGTGCCGCATAGTAAAATGAAGTAAGCACCGCAAAATATATCTTAATAAACGGCCTTTTGAAAGGATGTATGGTAACAGCCCGGCAACTACGGAATCCTACACTGAGCATAGCCTGACATGCTATTGTTTTTACTAGTTTGCAGAGCTGCCGTACATTAGGAAAGTGCTGAGATAATGCGGATAGGCATTTGGTATGACTCTTAGTTTTTTTCGGCCCTCCAACGTTGAATCTATCCATTGATTTGGACTCAACTTGGTCCTGATCTTATTTCAGACGACACTTTATATATACCCAGTTTGTGTAAAATAAACAAACAACGTTTCAGTTATTTACGTATAATTATTTCCAATGTTATATCTACGAGTATATATATGTGTTACTTTGTAACCCTTTCGGATGCAAAACGTCTCTTGATGTCGCCGTATACAACTTAATTGAAATACTTCACCCGAAAGTGCCGTTGAATTATATAATTTGACGTTCAAAATTCAATAAGACTATACAAGTAAGGGTTTATCCACAAATAACGTCACCCCATATTTCATGATTTTGTGTACCCTTTTCTCCCTCTCGTCACACTTTGTTACATTTTTATTCCCCCTTCCCTGGTGTGACGTCGTATATTGATCGATTTTGTTTTTGAATATAAAAAAAACTACACTTATAATGATTGTCCTACAGTTCAACTTATTTTAAATGAAATAAACTTCGGAATAATATCAATCCTGATTAAATATCAGACTTCACGTCAAGAAGGACTCCTTTCCTTAAAAAAAAGTGAATTAAACCTACAAAATATTTTATAAATGTGACTTCACTAAAATGTCGCCTCCCCGACCCCTTATCACAACTTTGCCCACTTTGTTGACCCACTCGCTTCTCCTTAACATGTGACATACTTCATGGATGGCCCCTTAGTACCTGTTTTATTTTCTATTGTCTTTCCTGTAAGTATACGGGACAATGGAGTATCTGAACTCTGAAGTTGGAAAACGTGCGCGTGACAGAAGTCCACGAGAAAGTTGGTATAAGGACTATAAGGCTGAGAGTAGAGAAGTGTCACTGGATTATTGTATTTTTGAATACCTCCTATCTACATGAAACATAATAGATGCTTTAATAGATATTAAAAGAGAGTATATAGAGAACAATTAAAATTATTTTATTATATTAAATAGGTACTTATATCGTCCCTTGCGAACGTTGCGATGTTTCACATACACGCTTTTTAGGGTTCCGTAGCCAAAATGGCAAAAATGCAACCCTTATAGTTTTGTCATGTCCGTTGATCCGTCCGTCCGTCCTTATCTCACAGCCAGTTTACTCGGAAACTAGCATCCTAATTAGGATTCTAACTTTACTTAGTAGTAAACTCACTTGCTAAATGCGGTTGCATTTAACTAAATTAAGTAACTAAATATTTTTTCTAGGAAGCTGATTTAGGACAAGTGTAACAGGCAAAATTAACCAACCAGCAACCAACCAACCTATCAACCAACTCCCAACTCTTTTGGAGCGATTCAAAATTAAAAATCGATAGAAAAAACGTTCAAATTATATTAGTAGTCACAGAGACTTTAGTAGAATTATAGATACGACAAAATGTCCCTTAGGATGTACTGATTTAAACTTACACGATGTTCACTCATTATTATGACAAAAACGGGACTTAATCGCGTACACTTACTTTTATTATTTTCCTGACGTTTCGAGCGTGCCGTAACGCTCGTGGTCGCAGGCAGACTCACCACCTCCACCACGCCTGCCTGCGACCACGAGCGTTACGGCACGCTCGAAACGTCAGGAAAATAATAAAAGTAAGTGTACGCGATTAAGTCCCGTCCCTTAGGATATTCGAAATTTCTCTTGTCGCTATTATCGCAAATCCACGGCAGAGCGTAACACAACTCAAACAGAAGTTACCAACACCAACTGTTCGTGTGTGTTGCAAATTCAAGTGAAAACATATCTATGTATAAAATGAATTATTATATAGAGATAAATTATTATTTACATTTGCATCAGAAATCAATAAACAGCCAATAAAATCGTAACTAGCGTTACATTTACTTGGAATTACCCATCACTATTGCGTTAGTAATATTCTCATACATAACTATTCATACAATTCTTTTATGGTTATAAATCATATGAAGTGCCAATTATGTCGTATAATTAGACACGAGACTGTAGTAATGAAGTCGCTGCACGTAGCGGTGGTAGAGAAATCCGAGCAACGTCGGCGCCGGCGACGACAAGCCGGCCGTGACCGCCGTATGCTAATGCGCTCGTTTTGGCAATATAGGCCATTTCCTGCTATGCCAAGAATTTAGGATAGCTGTCCTGCTAAACACGACTTTAAGTCATGATACTTCTTTGCCACCGTCGTTATATAAAATAGTGGTTTATGCAACAATACAATTACATACACTGCTTAATCTGCAGTATCTACATACACACATATTATAAATCCTGAATGACGTGTTCGGGAACCATTACAATAACCGCAATGGGGCCGTATTCTAACTTCAAAACATGTTAAGACACGATCCTACTTCAATATAACTTCAATGCTTTAACTACTCAATACAACTAGCGCCTAAACGTCTGAATCAGAAATATCAGAATTTGCTTGAAAATTATTACGACGCAACTCCAATACACCTTCAATATTGGTTGATTATATATTGTGTGTTGGAATTATGTTGAAGATATATTGTATTTTTAATGTATTGTTTATTTATTTTGTCGGATTGCTTACATCTGTGGGAGTCAAACTGGAGAATTTCGCACGTCTGTGGACCCCCGAGAGGGGTTCGCCACTGACCGAGGTTTTAAGGGGTCCAACCTACGCTAAAACTGCATTTCCCTAGGTTTGTAGGGGACAATAGCCTTTATTATTTATAACAAAAACCTTTTTTTAATTAATTTTGCTAATTATATTTACGTACTCTTGTAATCTTGGTATAATAATGTTTTACATCATTAAAGGGGTACCTAAATTTGAAATAGATTTTGGAACATATTTTTATAATAAACCACTTTTTAACGTAGAAACTATGTTTTATTTCAACTTTATAATAGTATTTACAAAAAAAAAGCATAATAGTCATGCCTCTTATACAAATGTTTTAAAATATAAACTTAAAGTGACCTAGGCCTCCGGTTTCCATTGTATATGACATCGAAATAAGTTTATAATTTATATAGTAGTGTGTCTACTTAAAAATAAACAAAACAAAATATTTATTAAAATAATTTGATTTGGTCTTCAGTAATATTTTACACAATCAAAGTTTTAAGTGTAAAACTAAAATGAACTACCTTTACTGATGATTTGCGCGAGAGTTTTCGTCTAACAAGTACTCTAACGACCGCTTGCTACCTGTCTTGTTTTACGTTTGACGCGTTTTAATCTTTCTTAATCCAAAAGGCCTATTATTCTGTAACTGAATTTCTTATTGAAGAGCTTTAAAGTGTATGTACTTATGTTAATTTTTGTTTATTGTAAAATCACTATAACTTGCTGAATGTAAGTATTATTCTTGAATTCCATGTAAATATTGACATCGATCTCATGTAATTTGACAATGTATGTTTAATACAAAATAAATGAATATGAATATGAGTAATTTAATGAGGTAGAATGAGATAAAGTAAATTTATCTATGAGTTTTTGATTTTAATTTGATCACGTGATTCGTCACAGTTTAGGGAAAATATCGCTATTTTCACTTCCACGACTGAGGGGATAACCCTGACCCATGCCAGATCTTGGTTGAATGAACTGGTGATGCTGGTTGTTACCAAAAATAGTTCATTTTGTCAAGTGAGGACTTCAGTTCTTCAGAAACTTGACAGAGTTTTTCTTCTGCGTTGTGTTGCTGGTAGCATAGAGTGCCTTTGGGGGCGTCCATTAATCGCGTCATATTGTTTAGGGGGGGAGGGGGTCAAGAAAAAATCACCAATAATCACCACAGGGGGGAGGGGGGTCTGGACACATATCACGTGTAATTTTTTTGTTCCTTGTGCTCTACTGTATTATGGTCAATAAAATAAAAATTATCAACTAAAAATGAATCAATCTGTCAAAAGCAGAGTAAAATTGCACTAGCACTATGATTGTAAATAAGTTTTAATGGCATTTGACATATTATTTTGTGAAGTAGGTCTTTAGGGTTCCTTAGCCAAATATTAGGTGTGTTTTTGTATGCCTCTACTTGGTTTTGTAGTAAAATTGCTGAAAAAGATATTTTGAGGAGGGGCACTACTCCATACATGTAATTATTTGTCAAAATTTTTTTTACGAAATATCGACATGATGCACATCACTCGATAGTTCTTTCAAAATAACTCTTGTCTTGTTGTCCTGAACATCAACAAAAAAAAAACATTGAATTTTGAATTTTTTTTTATTTTGTGAATATTTTAAGAAAATATAAGTCTAAAAAACTTGTGTCCCCCCTGTCACTTTAGAACCGGAGATCCAAAAAATATGAAAAAATTTGAGAACATTATCGGTTTAGGAATTATTGAATTATCTCCTAAAAACTCATTTCATACGCAGATACGACCTTTAGATATTACTTTTTCGATAGTACGAAACCGCTTGGTCCGACACGCACTGGGCCGGTTATTTTTCTATTAAAGATAATTTTATTTTATATGTATACATGTAGTTTCATATTTTACCCTTTACGTGTACGTACGTTACGTAAGTAGGTTCACGTGTTAGAAAACTGTACTTACTTTAGTTAGCAAAAAATTACACGTCATATTGGACAGGGGGGGAGGGGTACTGAAAATATCACCAAAGATCATCATGGGGGAGGGGGGGGGGGGTCTAAAACAAGCCAAAAACGTATGACGCGATTAATGGACGCCCCCTTTGGTCCCTCTAGGAGGAGACGAAGTGCTAAGATCACGATAAATTAACCGTGATGAAGGCACGTTTCATACTTCAAATTGTGTCTCAAATGCCTCAATTAGCCTTTTAGGTAGGTATAACAAAGAGATAAAAATCGCACCGGCACTAAACTGCATTAAATATTTTGAAAACTTTCACAATTATGGAATTCCAAGGAATCAGGAAAGTAAAATTACTCTCGCTTAAATTGAATTTACGAAAGCACTTTTATCAACAGGTGCATGCTACGCGATACATAACAGAACGTCAGTGGGCCGACCGCAAAAAAGTCCCTTCCAAGTGGTGTGAGTAGTACGCGCGACCGAGTTATCTTGCGGTTCAGTCTACGGCGATGCGCGCTTTCGTTGCCATTCTCACACTCGGCTTGTGGCCGGTGTGCGTCCGCGCGCTCCACGTGCCGCAGCAGCTGCTGGCTGCGCTGCGCATCGAAGGCACGCCGGCCGAGAAACTAATAACTTGCGGTCAGGCACTCGGCCCCGCGAAATGTCTGAGCGCGCTGAGCGCCTGGCGCGCGTCCAACGCCGCCGACCACCTAGTCACCAACAAGGACCGAATATTCAACCTAACGGAGGACGTCGAGAGATTTCCATGGCAGAAATACGCTAATTCCTCTGATGACCAGATTTACTCAGAATTATGCGATGGCGCGGAAAAGTTGCTTCGGTATAGATCGCTAAAGTTAAATGTAGTCCCTGGGTACTCGTTCCAGTTGAATTCTAAGGAGAACGGGGCTCTAAATGTTGACGTTTATTCAGGTAAGAGCTATCTTAATTTATGTTTAAATACGACTGTTAAAGTAGCTAATTTTAAATAACTTCAGTGCAAATATACACCAGTCATAAAATATGTTACTTAAGTACCTATTTCAATGGACATGATATGTGATGATTCCGCGAAATATCTATAAATAAAAATTTCGCGGCAAAGCTGATAAATCAAGCTAATAAATCATTGGGTTGTCAATGATATTGAATTGTATTGATTTATTGGTTGACCTAGGGATTGAGATTATTGCGATAAGTAGGTATAAATATTAATTCCCGTCTGCTTATCACTGCTTATTTGTAAACAGTAAAACATTTTGTCTTATTACCGCCAACCCGTTAAATTTCGTCGTCCCTAGAAATTATTCACTTAACAGTTATATATATATCATACACACATACACACACACACCTTGCACATTAACTGCATCGTACATGCTGGTATGTTAAATTAATCAGTCGCAGTTTCGAAATCAGTCGAAATCGGTCGGCATAATGGAAAGCGAAACGCGATCCTATTTATAGCACGAATTTAAAAGTTTACTTTCCATTTAAGCTTTGTTTGTCCATGGTTTCTGAAATTAAATGTGGTGTTTATGTTAAATCGTGACTTTCTGCTCAATATATTACTATGTATTTATTCTGTTTGAACCATAATCGGATAATTATTACTTCGATTTGTCTTAGATCATACATCATTATTACGATACTTTCGAAAATTACATAAGTATACATATACTTAATTAAAACGGTGGCCCTTTTCTGTTGTTAATTGCAGTATGGATAATAAAGCATTATTTGAATTTTGTTTTGGAATGTTTAAAGTAGGTTTTTCCACTACTTGTAAATTGTCTGTTTTCTGGAGATGCAGGGCTGCAAACGCGGCGACGTATACTCAGGCTTGCCTCCGACGTGTTCGCGCACATGTGGTGCCACCCTTAAGTCAAAGAAAATATCGAGATTTGGGTGGTCAAACCCGATAAGTCTATAAAAATGTGTTTTGAAATTAGAACCATACGTAACTTACGTAGACTTCTTCTTATATTGGTTTCGCTGACGAGGATAACATTTTTCCTAAAGGTAGACTTTAAACATTTAAGTAGTACCTAAGCTAATTGCTATGAGCTGTAAGGTTGATGCTAAATCGGCTGTTACGATTCTATGTAGGTCTTCGTCTTTTTCACGAGGCAACTCTAAATAATTTAAGATATGTTTGACTATATAAAATGTACGTGTTTAGTTTCAGACGATGATGTTGGGTCTGCACGCAGCACCATGAAGAAATTCTACTCGATAGTTCCACTACTTCTAATACCAGGGCTGATCATGTCCGCCATCCTGCCGTTCATGCTGCCAGCGCTCAAGATGATGGTAATGGGCGTGGTCATGCTGAACAACATGGCGCTCAGCAGCGCGGTCTTCACGCTCCTGCGGAACAACGCCTTCAACGACAACTACTACCACAAGAAAATAATTTACACCAACGACGGCTACAGGAACAAACCAGAAGAACCAGAATCTCACAACTATGAGGTCGCAAGTAACTTCGAAGAAATACATAATGGACAAGACTTTAATATTGTCGAAGAACCGAACCAGCAGTGGATGAATGAGTTTTTAGGTCACGAAGATAAATTCGTTAACATTCATGGATATCGGAATAGAAGGATCGGTCATAAGAAGAGGAAGAAGAATCGTCACCGTAGAAATAAGATAGTAAATTATATTCGGTAAAGCTTTAATCTATATTTTTCAAATATAAACTAAACTTCTTGTCTTGTGACAATTAGTGCATCTGATGAAAGTGATGGATTAGAAATAATGCGAATGAGTACCTAAAAATTATAATTTAAGAACTTTCTATGAAGTAATAATTTAAGAAATTAATGTATTATAGATAGGTTCTATTATTTATTTTTAGATTATGATACTTATGTTGAGATTATGCCATTTTTATTTGAAATTTGTATACATCTATTTCAATTTATGATTTCAATGGTGGTATTTCTACAAATTAATTAAATAAAAACTAAAATAATAATACGTAGACCCTGTAAAGAAACTCAACACAATAAAGTAGTAAATTCGACAATTTTATAATAGCCTTTATGACCTGAAGGTAATTCTCGGGATATGTTAGCGATTTCACAAAGATGTGTCTTCAAACTACCCGTACGTGGGCGAACTGTAGCTTTAATAATTACATTATTGGTTTCTATGGCACATTTTGTGTGATACAGATTCTTGCCGTCATACCTGATGATTTTTATTGTCCAAAAATCTTATGCCATTTACTTATTTAGATAAATACAATAAAAGTCTAAATTCACCTTACAATGTTTTATTTGTATTGTTGTATCTATGATGTTACAGTATTAATTACTATTATTTTACCATTAATATTATTCATTCCATTCCATTTTTACATTTATACCCATCTCTCGTTATCTGCTGAGCCGAGGTGGTTCCAACTGTGTGGTTGACACGGTCGGTTTGCGTTCCAGCAAACAGTTTTTATGTAAACTGTTCGCGCGCACAAAGCAGCTCAGATGCAGTCGGTGTAGTTTACAATATTTAGTAATTAAACTAATAATAGTATGTTCTTGAAGAGACTACAATGTATAGATGCTAATTTATCCTCGATACTACCTATATGACATTTTTTATACCTACCAGTCCAGTCAATGTCTATACGCAAAGAGAATGTATAAATGAGGGGCAAAGTATAATTTAAGAATTTTGTGCTCCAGGTTTGATAGCATTACTAGATGGCGCTGTACGGCCCCATGCATTATGCGGTACCTCTGGTTTGCTCTGGTTCATATGGCGCTTCAGAGTAACTGCATTAATATACGGGGGCATAATAGATGTCATGCCGTACAGCGCTACCTAGTAAAGGTATCATACTCGGAGCACAAAAAAATCTTAGACTGTGCGCCTCTCTTTGTACATTCTGTTTGCTATACGTAATCGCGTTTAAGTAGATAAATACTGCCTCTGTTCTGTATCATGTAACGTAGCGCCATCTATTAAAAGGAAGTTGAGTTATTTTGACAGCGTCAAATTGCCATACATTTTGTAGAATTGGGACCTGCTACGTTAAAGATGCGATAGATGGCACCATTGCATTTGTCTTTTTAGGGTTCCGTAGTCAACTAGGAACCCTTATAGTTTCGCCATGTCTGCCCGTCCGTCCGTCCGTCCGCGGATAATCTCAGTGACCGTTAGCACTAGAAAGCTGAAATTTGGTACTAATATGTATATCAATCACGCCGACAAAGTGGTAAAATAAAAAGTGGAAAAAAATGTTTTATTAGGGTACCTCCCCTATACGTAAAGTGGGGAGTGATTCTTTTTTTCATTTCAACCCTAACGTGTGATATATTGTTGGATAGGTATTTAAAAATTTATAGGGGTTTACTAAAATCATTTTTTGATAATGTAAATATTTTCGGAAATAATCGCTCCAAAGTTTAAAAAAATGTGTCCCCCCCCCCTCTAACTTTTGAACCATAAGTTTTAAAAATATGAAAAAAATCTCAAAAGTAGAACTTTATAAAAATTTTCTAGGAAAATTATTTTGAACTTGATAGGTTGAATAGTTTTTGAAAAAAAATTACAAAATAATTTCTGAACTAAGTTTGTTTTAACCGTATAAGCAGGTGTTTATTGTACCTGTAATTTCTACAAAATCACAATGAAATGACGTGCTTTCAAAAACTCTTAAGTGGGGACACTTACTTTGACGGACGGAAAACTACGGAACCCTACACTGAGCGTGGCCCGACACGCTCTTGGCCGGTTTATTTTATTTTATACCACCACCGTGGCAAATAAGCATACGACCCGCCTGATGGTAAACAGCTACCGTAGCATATGGACGCATGCAACCCCAGAGGCGTCACAGGCGCGTTGCCGACCCTTTACAAAAAGGGTCCCTCATCGTCAGCACACTGGGTCTTTTTTGAGCTCAAAAAATCCCTGAAAATTTCCTGATTTACAGAAACACAAGTTTGCACGGAGTTTGATCGTTGAGCCATTTGGGGTTCACTTTACATTGGACATTTTATAGTCTACTAATAAACAAAAGATAATAGAAATAGCTTGAACCGTTAATGGCTGTTTAGACATCGTTAGCCCAACATATAACAGGTAGATATTATATGTATGGGCATTGTTATAGGTAAAATATAAAAGAAGAAACTGACTGACTGACTGACTGACTGACTGACATATCAACGCACAGCCCAAACCGCTGGGTCTAGAGATTTCAAATTTGGCACATAGGTTCCTTATAAGGTCTAGGGGAGCACTAAGAAAGGATTTTTTAAAATCCTCCCCTTAAGGGGGTAAAATGGGGGTCCAAAGTTTGTATGGCGAAACAAGATTTGTTAGACTATTTTATTCGAAACTTCACAGGAGTATTCCTAACGATAAATGAGTAAACACGTGTTTCAGGTTTTTTGAAATTCAACCCCCAAAAGGGGCAAATGTGGTCACAAAGTCTGAAAATCAACATGGGTATTGTATCCTTTTTGAGTACTTATAGTACGCGGGCGAAGCCGCGGGAAAAGGCTAGTAGGTAATATAAAAAAAGTAAGCAAGTGAAACAGACGGTGTTACTGAATGCGTTTCGCTATTAGTTAGGCCTTGGAAAAAACAGACTGGGAGCAAAAAAGTCGAGCTAATTCTGCACGCGTGACAAATCCTAAGTATATTGCAATGTTTGTTGTGTTTGTGTAGGTATATCGATCTACATACCGCAAGTCAATCGGCTTAGCGAAGAAGGGTATTAGTGTCGTACATTTTATAGAATTTATTTATTATTGTTTTTATTTTTATTTACTTTATTTATTAAATAACATACAAGTTTATAGGGCTAAAACCAAATCACTTATATGCTAATATAAATATGCACAGTTAAAATTTAAAAATATACATTAAACAAGAATCATTAACATGTAACAGACACAATAAAATATATTTAAAAAATTAACAGCAATTACGCACGAGGACTAAATGAAAACAAAGATTTTACGAAAGACTGTCCGCAAATAGATCAATATCCTCAACCTCTATAGTAGTTTATCTACACTCACACTGTAAGTCCTCTAAAACGTGTTCAAAAACGGTAGGCAATGGCTAGCATTACCACAACCGATTTTACTATGATAAGCTTTTTATCTGTGGCAGTAACGTAATTTTATCTTTACATGCTCAAATATTGATGTGCTATGAGTTTTGATAACATAATGTAAATCCTGTGCTCCTTCCTGACCAACGGCACGCGTCCTCGCCTGCCGCCTGTCGCCTGCGGCTCGTTTCATAAAACGACACTCGTATTTTAAGGCCTAATTACGTACAGTTACATACACTGCTTTATCTACACTCATATTATATATATTAAATTAAGTGCTCGGAAACCATAGAATGACCGCCATTGCACCGCCATGGCCAACTCGATTGTGCCGGCGGTCGGGGAGGCGCGTGTCGGCGGACGCGCGGGCGCGGGCGTTGGTCAGGAAGGAGCACAGGATTTACATTATGTTATCAAAACTCATAGCACATCAATATTTGAGCATGTAAAGTTAAAATTACGTTACTGCCACAGATAAAAAGCTTATAATAGTAAAATCGGTTGTGGTAATGCTAGCCATTGCCTACCGTTTTTGAACACGTTTTAGAGGACTTACAGTGTGAGTGTAGATAAAAACAATTAATTATACCCTTTTTAAGTGAGCCAAATGACGAACGAGATGAATGATGAGCTTTTTAAGTCAAATGACTTATACCCCTCACTAGGGCTACAGTCATTACTTACTGAAAACAAACAAAAGCGTAGATTATAGAAAATTATTTCTCCAAAAATAACACTACTTTTATGGCCTGTTTTACAATCTCCAGTTAAAGCATATCTGTCAAATAAATGTTTGCTGTCCTTTTCTTTTATATGACTGGAGAAAAGGATAGCAATAATTTTAACTGGCAGATAAGTTTATCTGGAGATTGTGAAACAGGCCCTTAGTGTACCAAACACATTATCTTATTAGGACAGGTTACTACGCTTCCCTGCAAATCTTATCACTGTACACTGGAACCTGATCGGTTTTAAACAACGCCTATTTCGCTCAAGCCCTGTTACACTTTACTTTTTTTAGTGTCCTAACTAGCATCCTAATTAGGATCCTAACTTATTTTCATAGTAAATTTACTTGCTTAATGCGGTTACACTTGACTAAATTTAGTGACTAAATCATCTAGGAAGCTAACTAGGACAAATGTAACAAGGCTTTTAACGCTTACTTGGGCTTCCACACACAAACACCTGATATATGATATCCATGATAGCCATGAGCCGCTATAAACGAGCTGACGTCAACGCCACTAGGGTCACTACAGCCTTTGTAGCCCTGGGCGACTTGACTGTGAATTCCGCCTGGTTATCGTCCCTGCTGCCGCTGCCGTAACTTTGTCAGGCTTGCTTGTAAAGTGATGTTAGTATAAGAGGTGTAACAAAATAGTGGTGATACGTTTAAGGGTATAATTGGTATCGTATATAATTACTAGCCTTTTCCCGCGGCTTCGCCCGCGTACTATAAGTACTCAAAAAGGATACGATGCCCATGTTGATTTTCAGACTTTGTGACCAAAGAACCTGAAACACGTGTTTACTCATTTATCGTTAGGAATACTCCTGTGAAGTTTCGAATAAAATAATCTAACAAATCTTATTTCGCCATACAAACTTTGGACCCCCATTTTACCCCCTTAGGGGGTGAATTTTGAAAAATCCTTTCTTAGTGCTCCCCTAGACCTTATAAGGAACCTATGTGCCAAATATGAAATCTCTAGAACTAGCGGTTTGGGCTGTGCGTTGATATGTCAGTCAATCAGTCAGTCAGTCAGTCAGTTTCTTCTTTTATATATATATAGAAGACTAGCTTTTTTTCCGCGGCTTCGCCCGCGTACTAAAAGTACTAAAAAAGGAGGTTCTCAGTTAGACTCGTATGTTTGTATGTAGGAATGTATGTTTGTCCGCGATCATCTTGCGTTTCGCTGAACTGATTTAGAAGAGGTTTTCGGAAAAGTATTCGTTACATTCTGGAGGTTTCGGTATACCACGTTTTGAAGACGGCGGTCCCCTCATTTTTTATTTTAAAGAAATTATTGCAATAATTGTTTAATTGTTACGCCATCAACGACTTACTACTGAGAGATTATGATTAATACAGATTTCTACTCTTGAATAGAAGCTTTTCCCCGCGACTTCATTTGCGTGGAATTAGTAATCCACCCTCCTTTTTACCCGCTTAAGGAATGACTTCTGGGATAACAACTATTATATATCCTTCCCCAGAACGCAAAATATCTCCATACCAAATCATCTAAATAGGTTCAACGGGATCCCCCTAGAGGGTTGATTTTCGAGATAAAAACTATCCTATATTGTTTACCGCGACTCAATATATATAATATGTACCAAGTTTAATTTCAATCGTCTGTTCAGCGGTTAATAATTCGCCATACAAACTACCAACATGTTTTCTACCCCTCTAAGATTGATTTTCGGCTTAAAAAATATTCTATATTGTTTCCTGGTACTCAAACTATATCCACAACAAAATTATCTAAATCGGTCCGCGGTAAAAGAATCTCCATACAAACCTGCAACCCCCATTTCACCCCCTTAAAGATTGATTTTTCGAGATAAAAACTGTCCCATGTCGTTTCCCAGTACACAAACTATCTCTATACCAAGTTTCATCTAAATTGGTTCAACATTTAAAAATTCCCCATACAAACTATCAACCCCCATTTCACCCCCTTAAGTGTTGATTTCGTAATCAGCAACCCGATAAACCATAGAAACAATACCCATGTTGATATTTAAATTTTGTCACCACATTTCCCCCTTATGGGTTGAATTCTCAAAAAAGCTGAAACACTTATTTTCTCATTTATCGTTAGGAATACTCCTGTAAAGTTTCGAATAAAATAGTTGAACTAATCTCGTTTCCCATACAAACTTTGAATCCCATTTCCCCCCTTAGAAGGTAAATTTTTAAAAATTATTTCTAAGTGCATCCTTATGCCTTATAAGGAGCCTACGTACCACATTTGGAATCTCTAGAACCAGTGGTTTGGGCTGTGCGTTGATATGTCAGTCAGTTTCTTCTTTTATATATTTAGAAGAAGATTGCAATTTGGCACAAATATTTTCAAGAATTTTCATGTCCACAATATTAAATTTCAAAATCGATGCCATTTTCTTAATTAACGTCCCAAAAAATCACAAAAACGACACCCATATGGATATTTAGACATTTCAACCCCATTGTACCCTAACAGGGGAGATGGTATTTCACGTCCGCCACGTCGGATTTTAAAATCGTTGTTGTTTTCGTAATCAACGACCCGATAAGAAACAATACCCATGTTGATTGTCAGACTTTTTGACCACATTTCCCCCTTTTAGGGGTTGAATTCTCAAAAAACCTGCAACACGTATTTATTCATTTATTGTTAGAAATACTTCTGTGAAGTTTCGAATCAAATAGACTAACTAATCTTGTTTCCCCATACAAACTTTGGAGCCCCATTTCACCCCCTTAGGGGATGAATTTTGAAAAATCCTTTCTTAGCGCACCCCTAGACCTTATAAGGAACCTACGTGCCAAATTTGGAATCTCTAGAACCAGCGGTTTGGACTGTGCGTTGATAGATCACTATGTCAGTCAGTCACCTTTGAGTTATATATATATAGATAGAAGATAGATGAAAAACTAAGAAAAAATTTTATCACGCAAAAAAAAATGGAGGGTTGGCCAGCTGGGATGACATGTCACATACAAAAAATATTTTATCTACACTCATATTGTAAGTTCTCTAAAACATGTTCGAAAACGGTAGGCAATGGCTAGCATTACCACGACCGATTTTACTAATAAGCTTTTTATCCGTGGCAGTAACGTAATTTTAACTTTTCATGCTCAATTATTTATGTGCTATGAGTTTTGATAACATAATGTACACCTGCACCCTCCCGCGCATCCGCCGACAGCCCGACACGCGCCTCTCCGACCGCCGGCACAATCGAGTTGGCCATGGCGGTGCAATGGCGGCCATTCTATGGTTTCCGAATACGGCATTTTGGATAAATAATATGAGTGTAGATAAAGCAGTGTATGCAACTGTACGTAATTAGGCCTTAAAACACTCGTGTGATCTTATTATGAAACTCACCTGCGGCTCGTTTCATAAAACCACACTCATGTTTTAAGGACCCTTATTACGTAACAGTTACATAAACTACTATTTCGTGTCTAAAAAAAATGGTTTTCGTACTTTTTCTTAGTCAGTTATGCCCTTTAACGGATCACCACTATTTTTTACTTTACACCTTGTATAATATACTACTGTTTTATGTTAGGTATGTCTAGCATTACCTAGAAATGGACATTATTCATCTCTTGATATTTGCCAGTCACTTTCAGATGAAGGAAACTTTTAAGTAACGGGACTTAAGTCCCGTAAGCGAATTTATTTGTTTTTATTTAATAAACGCGATTAAGTACCGTTTATACTTATAGAATTGTGTAAAAATCGTGAATATTTAAATCAGTGGGCCCACAGTTAACCCCAATATTCCCAATAGTTTATCTTCTAGGTTGTCAGATCAGACGTCAGTTGCTTTCGTTAAAACTATTAAAACCAATCCTTCGGATTCACTTTTTAAGAGTGCATCCTTGAAAACTATAAGATAAGAAAAGGCTTGACTCAAACACGTCCCTTTTTTGTAGGACTGTACATATTACCAATTACCTGTTAATAGATCCTACGTTGAAGGAATTTATAGAAACAAGTTGCTAATATTTTCTATATTTATTTAATTTTCAACTAGGAAACCCACTATTAATACGACTATTCATGTAGGTATACTTACATACTATTAAATAATGAGCAAGTTTTCTTGTATTTACATTATAACAAGTCAATAACAATGCAAAACACAAGAGAAGTCGTTTTGCCTTAAGTTACAATAAAATTTATAGATTGGTTTGTGATAATCACATATACAGAACTGGCCCAGTAATAAATAGGACATCTAGGTACTTAAGTATCTTAACAAAAAGGTAAAACTACCGCTGGGCAGGTAGTTCTTTAGGTATATAATACACTTTAAATTATAATATAGGTCACCCAAAATTTTTTTTATACCACGATGGTGGCAAACAAGCGGCCCGCCTGATGGTAGTGGTTACCGTAGCCTACGCCTGTAACTCCAGAGGATTCACATGCGCGTTGCCTACCCTTTAAGAACCTATATACTCCTTTTTTGAAGAACCTCATACTGGGAAAACCTCGGCAGGGAGTTCGTTCCGCAGCCATACTTTCATTATAAAAATTAAGAAATTAGATGATATAGCAGTCAGAATTATTATTTATAAACAGGTCCTAAAAATCGACTTTATTTTCATTCAAATCTCTTAGCAAGTTCAGGATGGTTCACGCTGTTCCATTCCGCGTCCTATGCGACACTCCAACACTTCATTTTGTATAAAAAAACATCACGTAACCTAATCTCCGAGGATGAAGTGACGCTTTCTATACAAAATGGGGTGTAGAAAGGGTCGTGTAGGACGCGGAATGGAACAGCGTGAACACGTTATTAAAGAATAAAGAGTCCTAACGTTTATCTGCAAGAACCGTAAAATTCTTGTAAATTTTCTTTGCTGTATTTATAATATTATAAGTAAGTTAATAAGTATCAACATTTTCTACCTCTTTTGACAGGTAACACGGAAAGCGCTTCTAAACGTTTTTTTAAATAAGCATGGCGCTGAAGAACAAACAATTCATTTCATGGATAAAATATCAAATTACTAACAGCTACCTACGTAATTTTCTAAAAATGTATTAGGTAGCTAGTAATTGAAATTATACAGTAGGTAGTTAAGATTAGGATAAACAACTTGCCCTTTAAATTTTTTTTCTAAAATTCATTCTGAATCCTACCTAGCTACTCCTGTTTCTGTCATGTTGGCGTTTATCCACAAAATACGTATGGTACTAAAGTGGAGCAGTTTAAAAGATACATTTTGGCTTTTTAAAAGTTCTCTCTCCTAAGCTACTTTACTTTCTGATGTGATATTTCAACCAGACGGCGATCCTCCTCGGGCATGTCCTTGTCGTCCCAACCCCACACGGGGTTGTCGGGGTGGTGGTGGTCGTCATCCAGTTGCTTGACCTCCTGTTGCGATGGGTGGCTCCCGTCTCCTGTCCGCGCCACTCTGTTGTTGATCATTTCAAGGGAGACTGTCTTCAAGTCGTACGCCCAACCTGAGTTTTTAAAACAGTTAAAGCTTGTTAAGTTAAAATACAATTTGCAATATTATTGTATACCTAATTTGTTGCACAATCAAGAGTCCGGTAACGATTTGAAAACGAAAATTGCGAATAATGAAATAATACGCATGAATTGCATTTGAGGATAGTTCAAAGTCATGTTATTGCAAAAAAAAATACTTTTGATTCATATATATTATTAAATTATTATTTATTATCCGAAAACTCAATTCTCACAGAGCTTGTTTACTGAGGACGTTGATTGGAAAGCTTATACATCTGTTAATTAATCCCGTACTTTGAATAGGCATTGGATTCTTTATCTTAAAATTATGGTTAATCGAGGAGAACAACGTCGCGAAACAGTATGTAATTTCTACAGTATTAATTCCCTATGGCTGAAAGCGAAGACCGTGGAAAATTTTGTAGATATGAGATAGAACTAAAGAGCTATTTATAATATTTTCGCGTCCTTTTTCTTTGCTACATTTGCTATTGCTACAAGAAAGCCTGGTTTAGGGAAACATTCCAGCATTAGCCAGTTTGCTGAGAGAGATCGATCAAGGAAAATGACAGCCCGCTGAATCACAAAATCTTATAGAGAACTCAGAAAGGCATTCAAATGTGGCAGTAAAACTGTTTTAAAATATCTTGAAGACATAAGTATCAGTTAACAATTAAGAAAAGTTACGCCCATCGTCTCCAAAAATAAATAAAAAATAACCGAAAATACGGACACGTCGTTTGGTCAAAAAATGTAAAAACAGGTGTTTTTTTCATTTTTGGATTTTTTGAATGACTAAATATTATGTTGTTTAAAATGGAAATTCGTGGCAAGGTAACTATTATTTTGAGAACACCAATAATCTTACGGTCAAGAATGTGAAAAATGTCAAGTATACGAAGCTTCCTTAAAAAGTTACCCGATGGAAGATAAATTTAGATCTTAAAAAATCTGTACATTGTTCTTGTCGACAGCGATGGACATAAAGTACCACAACTTTCGTTTGAAACCTCGCATTGGAGTAAACTTACTCTGGCGTTTAATGTGATTAAATACATTATTAAAAACCATGAAAGAGTATAAAAATAACTATGTTCTATTCATTTTATAAGAAATTGAAAGTTGTCTAGATTTCATTCCGCATACGTTATCATAGATTTACTTGAAAACACTCATATCTTATTATAATTTTGTAATTAGGTAATGTCACCTAATCGGTGTCGAAGAGTTGTTCGTCTTAAACACTCAGCACAACATCGTTATGGTTTTCCTAATTATAAATATGACCGCGTTGTTTATCAGACCAGCTCAATGGCTCGACTGTAGGCCATTATCATAGCACACAATATGTACCTAAGCAAATAAGCATGCCATTGCTTGAAACAGTTATTTAACTTTGAGTGGTATTCTGGATTTTTTTGCCGAGGTTGTCAGGTTACTAACCTCGGCTAATCTATGGAGGGGTGGGGGGGGATGCAGTTATGTGTTAGAGGGGAGCAAGTGAGGTTGCGATCTCGTTCTGCCGCATAGATGAGTCCCTTAGATTTATCCTATGATAAATTGTTCTATAACAATCATATCCAAGAACCGCGTGTCCCAACCGGGACCCGGAAATACAGGTGGTACGTATGTATTTACGAGGACTTTAGTTATGTAGTAACGCTATACTTTGCTTAGCGGGCATGACAACGAGTACGTTGCCTCAGTTTGACTAACGCCTATCCACGATACAAAAAATGCACTGGCTGTACTTTACCGTATTTGGCCGCGAGATCAATGAAAGCCGTAGAGATGTTGGTGCGGTAATTGCCAAGCTCAGCTGCTTTGTAGTCCCACGGGAACACGTGGTGGTAGTTATGCCAGCCCTCGCCCATCGCGCAGATGGCCACGCCCACGTTGTCGGTGGCGCCTATGTTCCTGCAATAGCAATGGAATGGTAGTAACTAGTGATGATGATAGCGCTTGGCAATTAAGGCGCCGAGATGACGGAAGGTGGAGCCAGCTGTCCTAGCATGGAGAGCTCGTTCTACAAGACCAGATCACAGACCTCCGACCAGATGGGAGGACGATATTAAAAAGATTGCGGGCCCACTCTGGAGGAGTGAAACCATGAATCGGGGTTCTTGGAGGAAAATTGGAGAGGCGTATGCCCAACAGTGGGCGCATACTCACTGAGGAAGATGAAGAAGTAGAAGAACTAAGGCGCATTTTTTTTGGCGCAGCTCTCGACTTGGGTTCGCACTGGGTACTTGTTTTCTATACAAAACTAGAACTCGAACTAGAAATCTTGGTTCTCGTCATACATTAATAGAACCGGAAGATTATCGACTTAATTGTTCCTAAGCCCAAGGGGCATTTAAATGTTGCAGTAGAATGCGTTGCTTTGTTTGAAAGTAAGTACTTACCTAAAACAGATGTTTATTTTCTCAATCTATGGACTCGTTAAAATGATTTAAGAAAAATTGCGTGTAGCACATATAAGTACTATAAATTAAAATACTGTTATACAACAAAGGGATGTTAAAGTATTAAATGCTGGAATGAACTTGTCAGTCATTTACGGGTATTAACATATGTTTACGGGAATTAACAAATAAGTCGGTTCGGTGTTATATGGGTATATGGGTGTGTGTATTCTCAGTACTCTTTTCACAATAGTTAGGTATGATTAAACATATAGGTACGGTAACGGTATAGATTTCCTTCCACGGTTTTCGCACCAAATTTTCCAACTAACGTACATTTATTTATCCTGATGTTTCAAACGCGAAGTTAAGTAGGTAGCGTCTTACTTACAAATACAAAGAGGTATTCTTTATTACACACCTCAGTAAAATAAAATCAGACAAACAACAGGCAGTTTTATCGCAAGCGAGGCAAGCGAGCGATATTTTCTTTGGTTAGCAGAAATTCAGTCAAAGAGAAGTAATAGAAAGAATAGGTGGAGATGCAACTTTAAAATAAACAATACCTACTTGTCAAAGGGTTTGTTTCCCCATATGTGAGCCGCCGAGTTGACCAGCCACGTGAAGTTGAGCGACAGCGTGTACCGCCAAATGGAGGCCACGTACCACGAGGTCCAGGGGTCTTCGCCCCAGAAGTACACCGGCAACCATGACGGCAGCAGGAAACAGAGGATTGGCATCACCACCAGATACGTCCTGTAATTACATCGTAGTTAATTAACCTCTGACTTCAGGCTACATACCGTCTGCCGGAAGCACATTACACAACATTTCGTTTTTCCGATTTTTTATAATGGTTAACGGTAACATAAGGAAACAATTTGAAAAGCGTTAAATTGTATTTTCCTGAATACACCAAATAAAACTTGTAATCTAATATATTGAAAAATCTATAAGCCCAAGTGGGACAACGGAAACATTGGGAGAAGTAGAACATTTACGAGTATGTGGAATTTTCATACTGTTCCTTTTTCCCGGGGCAAAATAAACTACGTGTCCCTTAACCCAGTTGACATTAAGTACCTAACTTGTATATACAGGTAACAGGCAGCACCCCTGCACTAATATGCAGGCAGCATGCATGTACCCCTTGATTGTCCTGCTCATATACGAACTCTCAAATTATATTGAAATTTTATAAAGATCAGAAAAATGTTACTAAAGTTATCGCGGAACAAATATTCACAATCAAAAAGTCATCGAAATGTAGGAAATCTAAGTAGGCAGCTGACAGTTACGTCGTGTCCGAAGTTGTCTGTAAGAATAAACTGAAGATAGATGTCATATACTTCAGAAAAAGTGACCAAGCCCTCGGATGTCCGAGGCCAGATTTGAACTGGCGTCTTCAGCTTTTGCGGCTGACGCCCTGACCACTAGACCACCCGGTCAGGGCGGAACTTGACAATTTTTCTCATGTACCTATTTATATGCAATCTCTGAATTTGAAACGGCTAGGCGCCGTTGATCATACTCTTAAGGGTATGCGCAGTACGTGCTTGCACCTCCTACCCGAATCACTTACGTGATTCTGGTATAGCGAGAGAGATGGTGCTGCCATCTATGAATCTTGAAGCAAATCAAATTATTTTGTTGAATATTTTTTTGATTTGCAATTTTTAAGTAGTTACACTACTATATTATATATATATATTATAAGCTGAAGATAGATGTCATATACATCAGAAAAACTACTTAAAATTTGCAAATCAAAAAAACATTCAACAAAATAATTTGATTTGCTTCAAGATTGTCTGTAAGAACTTCACTTCGCTTACGCTCGCTCGTTCGTTTATATGTTTTTCCTCAATTTCCCGCGGTGCTATGGATTTATCATAATTTGGTAAACAACATTTCGCAAATAATCACCTAACAAATAACAATTCACAAACTAGGTATTAATTTTATAAACCTGTCATTCCTAAATATGTTAATTCTATAAATATTTGCTAGTCTAATTTACATTTAGTAACTTTGACGCTTTATAAACAAATTGAACAACAAATTATAATGAATAACATGTTAATTTCGCGAATAAATCTTTTTTAAAATAAATAAGTTATTTTGCAAAATGTCATTAGATAAACTATTGTTTTTACTCAATACAATAAGTACAATAATAAACATACACGTACCAACGATTTGAAAACCCCCTCCTTTTTTGAAGTCGGATAATAAGTCAGTTCGGTTAAATTCAGGGTCAATAGTAAAATACGGTAAACTAGTGAGTCGCTTAACTTCAAACTCGGATAAATCCATCTGTCAGATTATGCGATTTTGATATTAAGAAAAGGTAATAGGGTAATTTTTTGGTGAGAGGGTCGAATGGATTTACCCTAGTTTGAAGTTAAGCGGCACAAATATGGCTGAATGACAATCGCATTTCTAGGCAAAAAGAGCATTTGATACATCACAAAATATTATCAAAGAATTCGTACCCTTGGTAAAATAACGCAGCATCTTGCATATGACCTTCATTACAGATGCTGCGTTATTTTACCAAGGTTACGCATTTCGTTTTCACCGAAATAAATTGACAATGAAACTGTGGCTGTTCTTTAAAAGTGCGTGATTGCGAAGTATTGTAGGTAAATGGGTTGGTTTACATAAGTAACTAGCCTAGTAGGTACTATTTGGTCGCAGTTGACCTAATAACAAGCTCCTCCTCGCTTCTTTCGTCGTCGCACCTATCGGGCTCTGTCAAATTATATTCTTCCGTAATAATATTTTTAAAATTATGTTCATTTCCTAAAATTAGAACACTAGAACATTAGTACATCATTTTTAAAATCTAGTACTCGTAGATAATTTGGTACACGTAGGTATGAATGGCATACACTCAATGATAATTTATTAAATGAAGTATTTACCAAGCACTGCATTTTACTAACGGTTTTTACCATGCGTTATTTTGTTACTTGCCCTGAATAAAAAAAATAAAAATTTCCAAATAATATTTTGTAAAATACTTAATGTTTTTTCAAGTAAATAATTTGACCCATAAACTATTTGTAAAACAAAACTTTATTCAACGTCTAATTTGGGAATCTTTAATTTGCCTAAGGTTGTTTGTGAACTGAATATTTATGAAACGTTGTTTACCAAATGATAGGATACACTCACTGATGGAGTTCATTACGATGTGCACTCAATCGCCTTGTATGTAATTAATGAACAAATTAGTAGTAGCATACGCCCTGCTACTACTAATTTGTTCATTAATTACTATTATTGCGGTTATCAAAGTACATTACAAAATAACATAGGTAACACGTACTTAAAAATATATAGTTACATAAATACGGTTACTTATAAACAAGTACCTATACAGTAACATTAAAATCCTTTTAAGATGTTTTATAGCGAAAATTTTGTCTATATTCGAATAAAACGTGTTCCCGTAAAATTTACAATATTTGATTGCACGGTCGGCTAAGATCTGACAAGGTTTACTAACATGTATTTAATACATGTGGGAACTATGTGGGAACATAGGTTGATACAACACACTACAAGGGGTTTTTTGATGTCTTATCATGCACCGAGATGTAAGTACCGTAAAACCACCCAACTATAGTCCAAGAGCTCCCAACTATGGTCCAAAACAGACTCTGATATCTTCGTTTACCTAGGTGCAACTTTGAAATTGAAATGTCGCATTTGATATTCAAAATATGTTCAAATATGAGTGGAAAAAATTAGATATAAGCAAAAAGAAGATTGAGATTGATGCTTAATGACGCATTAAAGTTGTGGACCATAGTTGCAGTGCTGAACTAGAACTGGGTGGTTTTACGGTATATCGATAGCTTTACTGCTTTTTGATCAACGGTAATGTATATCGGTAATTTTTACAATACAATCATACCTATTGTATGTCGTTAGAAACATAGATGACAGTAAAAACAAAGAGAGTCACTTTTGACATTAAAAGAGTCGTGTATTATTTCCAATTTTTCGATCTTTTCACGCTTGATTATGAAATTATATAAAACTTTTATACTCGTACTTATAGATAATTCGATTACTTCTGTTCACCTTAACTTTATATGACTTAAAATATGTTTTACAGTTCACCGATATCATCGTCACTTCATATGTACATAAGTGGCCATAATAACGTCTTTGCATGTCGTAGTCTATTATGTATATGGGCACGTTAAATAAAAATAACGGTCCGCTTTCATTCTTCGAAACAATATACACCAGGGATTAATTATTTTGATTGTATTATATTTCTTTTTCCAACTCCTACGCGGACGAAGTTATATTTGAAGATTTGTACCTAGATATAATTCAAAGCTTTAGGTTTATTTACTTCGGCTTAAATTCAAAGGAAGTATTATTTTAAACACCACCTCAGGATACAACAGGGCTATTTCGACATAATAATAATAATAATAATAAATACTCTTTATTGCACACCTCATACAGTTACAAGCACAAATTTTACAATTAGATAAATTTAGGTAGAGGTAACAACAGGCGGTCTTATCGCTAATGAGCGATTTCTTCCAGACAACCTTTGACTCTTGACATAACAGGCTTTCATTTTACATTTACTTATACTGGAAGTTTGCTTAGTACATAGATCAACCATGATCAAAGTCACAAGCCGTCACATCAGTAGGGTTGTTTGAAGTCACAATAATGAAATAACAGTATTTACGTCAATAGGCTCTACCATTTACGTTTACTGCCTTTGAGAAAATAAGTATCTGTAAAAAAAGGACGCTCTAGCTAAAAGGTATGTATTTTCAAACGACTTTTTGCACGGGTCCAATGCCTCCAATGGCTAGGTTAAGTTAAGAGCCGAATCTACGCTCGCACTATATGTCACTTCTGCAGGGTGTGCCAAAGAATTTGTACAGAAACTTAATAGTACATATAAACATACATTCTAAATATATGGGCTCTCTTTGCTCAAATGTTTTTGCCGAGTTTGGTACTTACCTATCAGTGGCGGTACGGTGCGTCTAAATTATTCGTAGGCAAACGGAAACTGATTTGATTTCCCTTTTATATACGTGACCTAAGAGAAAGTGTTTACTTTCCTAAAAACTAGGAAAACCGGCAAAAACGGGGTTCTATCGACGCTCCGCCATCGCCATTATTTCATATTCAAGTCGTAAAGTGTTTACGAATACAAGTAAAAATAATAATAGGGATGTTTAATGATGACTAAAGGATGCAACAAGCTGGTTTAAATGGCTTACTTCTTCTGGAACATGACGATGGGGTCCTTCTCGAGGTCGGACATGTCGATTTGGGCGCCCTTCTCGAACACCTCCTTGTGCTTGCGCACCATCAGCCAGCCGATGTGCGAGAAGAAGAAGCCGCGCCGCGCGTTGTGCGGGTCCGCGTCCGTCTCCGTGTACTTGTGGTGGACCCTGGAACAGTCACATGTGGCGTTGGTAAAGGTAGGGCTGTGGGGGGCGGCGGGAAGGGGGTGGGGGTGGGTCATCATGGGGTAATGACCTATCTTAAAATACTTATGCCCTACCTAAAAACTACCATCGACTATGACTGTCTATATAGACGGAGAGCTGGCCACGTCAGATATGACACAATAATGTGAGCAACGAAACCCCTCTAGTTAGTTTGCTATACTATGCTTATTTCTAGATCCGGACATCTGGCAGCTGTAAAGTGGTGGATGTCAAAGAATGCAAATAACTCGAAGAAAACAAATCCTAGAGTTCTGGGTTTGATGCAATATTATGGGAAATTATGTAATTAATTAGATTATATCATATCCAGAAGTTTTTGTTGGGGGCAAGTAGTGCCAAATGATGTATAATGCAATTTTTAGTTAGTCACCTACTGTTTTTGTTTCTGCAATAATAGACAATGGTTTTTAATCTAATGATAAAATATAGGCCCTGTCCTCTATAAATGACACAACTTTGGCAGTTTTTACCTATTTTGGTATTATTTTTTTCCAACTGAAAAACTTTGGTGGTCTGTCACTCTGACCTCCACCCATTAAAAGCTGCCAGATGCCCGGATCTAGCAATAAGGATGGTAATGCAGTCTGACAAGACAGGTTTCATTGCTCTCATTATTGTGTCATATCTGACGTGGCCAGCTCTTAGACCAATAGTGTCTATAAAAAGAAAGTAAAAAGCCCTACCTTTAAAATTGGTCATGCCCTACTTTACTTTAAGTTAGCACTGCTTTTGTCTTAACTGTAACTCTGGGTACGTTCCTGGACAAAGGTGCATCCTTAATTTTACGGAAGTCGATGTTATAAACTCGACTTATTTTTTTAAGTTATTAAAAAATATATTTCAACGTGTTTTGTGGCGTACCTATTTAAACAATTCTTTGGAGTGATTGTCATGTATTTTAAGCATGAATTTAATAAGGAACCGGCCGAGTACGAATCGGACTCGTATCCTGTGCTGTGGGTTCCGTAGGTACATCACAATTTTAACAATAACTGAACATTGCTGTGCCAAAAAGAGAAAAGTGATTAAGGGACAAACCTTGACTTTAAAAAAAACTCTCCATACATCAACATCCAACATAAGTCGCGATTAGTTACCAATTGCAAATAAGTCTGTAAGTGCATTTTTTTGTGTAGAAACAACAAATTAGTAAATAAGGCTTGCGTTGACTTGAGCTTGATTAACAAATTTAAAAGAACATCAAAGTGCGTTTTTTGAGCAAAATTAAATCTTGTTTTATAAGTCAAAACAAGTTTTTGACATCGCTACTTTCGCTATCGCAACTTATAATATATATGTTTTCAAAAGCCGCGAGTCCGCTTTCACTTTCCGGAAATGTTTATGTATGGTATGCAACATATTGCGAAACCTAACTTAAGATAACTTATATTTATTTTATCACATTATTTAATCAAGTTTTGCTATTCCTCGTAAGCAGGGAAACGCTGGATTCGGCCACGAGCCTAATAGACGGAGAGCTAGCCATGTTAGATATGACACAATCATGAGAGCAACGAAACCCCTCTAGTCAGTTTGCTATACTATGCTTATTTCTAGATCTGGACATCTGGCAGCTGTGAAGAGGTGGAGGTCAAATAATGCAAATCACTTCAAGAAAATAAATCCTAGAGTTCTGGGTTTTATGCAATACTATGAGAAATTATATAAATAATTAGACTACGAGTATATAATTGCCGAAAATCTCTGTTAGGGGAAAGTATAGTGACTAACGACGTATAATGTTATTCATAGTTTGTCGCCTACTGTTTTTGTTTCCGTAATAATACTCAATGTTTTTTGTTCTAGTGTTAAAATATAGGCCCTGTCCTTTATAACTCAAACAACTTCGGCAGTTTTAACCTATTTTGGTTTTACTATTTTCCTATTCAAAAATTTTGCTAGTCTGTCACTCTGACCTTCACCCATTACAAGCTGCCAGATGGATCTAGCAATAAGGATAGTATAGCAATCTAACCAGATGGGTTTTGTTGTTCTCATTATTGTGTCATATCTGACGTAGCCAGCTCTTAGTCCATAAATTCGAAGCTAAGCGAACAGTTTGTCCAATTAGGGCGGTATTTCATATATTATTACCCACAATAATTACTATTTACGTTTTTCGTCTTATAAAACATATTGGTATCCTGTAGATAATTATTTAGAAACGTAGGTAACTTATATACGTAACTAATACGTACCTACCAACAAAGGAAAAGTTACCAAGGCCTCCGGTGCCCAGAGGTACATGCCGGTCATTGGATTTTTTCCCCAAAAACTCTGATTATTTTATGACATAGGTACCATCAATGTCACTTAAGTCCATTTAATACAGGGGCGGAAAAGGAATTCCAATATGAAACGAGTCGAAAAGTTTCATATCTTACGCGTGTCACGGAAAGGAAGCTTAAGGCGGCTTTCACACTGCTGCGGTTTTCGCATGCGGCACCGATGCTCGAGCGAGATAGCGCTCTGCATATGTATAGCGCTGTCAGGCTTGCACACCGTCGCCGCATACGTGTGCGGCGCCAGTGTGATAACTAACTAACCGCTTATTTTTTAAGAGATAATTGGGAACGTTCGTTTGTATGCAATAAACTACAAATAATCAGCGTCTCATCCTAAATGCATAATTTATAGTGATTGAAAATGTCTATGGATTGAAATGTGTAAATTAATATGTCGTTGCAAACTCATGGGCCAGCTCGTTTTTTACGCGCGCCCGGCACTCACAACCAGGCCTATAACTGTTTAACTTCGTTCGTTCGATCATCTATTTGCATTACTTTCCTTCGAATATGCAAGAGCGCTAGAAACGGAGATAACGAAATTTCGATTTTCGAACTTCATAGGCCCGCAGTGCTCCCGTTCACATATATCTATGGCGAACATTGCAATGCAGTCAGACCGGTAAATTTAAGATAGGGCAGACGGCAGATAGCCGCAGATTCTGCCACGCGACCTTGGTTGAAGCGAGCGTCTACATGGGTGACAACCAACCAACCACTTTTGCCAATGGTTGGCAGAGCATGCCTAGCCACCAAGAGTGTTTAAAGGTCATGTAGAATTTAGCATCAACCACGGGCTACATGGTTTAAAATCTCTGTTTTCTGCCAAGGTCTCGTGGCAGAGGGCTGTGGTTGTATGCCGTCTGGCCCTAACTTTAGGTTTGAAAAGCTCACCTATGATCTCGGACCCACTCGTAGATGTGGTTCTGGAAGGCCATGGTCTGGAAGAAGGCGAGCAGCAAGCGCATGGGCCAGTGCGCCTTGTATGCACGGTGAGCCCACAGCCGGTGAGCGCCCACCGTCACACCCATGGCTGACAGGAGCGTGAATATAAGGGCTGTAACAGATCATATCACTATGTAAGAATGTGTAAACCTATGCGGTTCTCGTACGCGGTGGGCGTGTGAGTGCAAAACGGCGTCATGCATGCCACCCAAATGTATATATTAGATCCACAGATCACCTCATCTCAACTACAAGATCGCGAATAAAAAAATAAGTCGAGGTTATCACACGTAGGCCTTACCGTACCAATGTATTTTGTAGTGGAAGGTGTACGCAAACAAAAACCGCAAATCGGTGTACAGGTTAGTCGTTTAGCACACGTATACTAGAAGGTCTAAACAAATTTTTTGAACCGCAGTTCTAAAAAAATCCCGAAGGAGTGCCGAGTCATTTTAGCAACCTTTCGCGTGTGGTATAATATGAAAGAGGGCTTCTAAAAATATAAGGTGGTTCTAAAAATATACTAAATCATTATTCATTACATTTCAACTTATAAAAATAAAAAAAGCCAAAATAATTAAAAAAACAAGTTTGGGCTTCTCCAGATTCGATTCCTAACATTATATTAGTAAAATTGCGTCCATTGGTGACCTCGTGCTCTTTGTAAAAGCTTCATAATGGAGGTTCTGTTTACTCTGCGGTTAGATCTTATGACAGTGTAACGATTTCTACGTTGTCTAACAGAGTTTTAGAAAATTATGTCGGTACTTATTAAAATCATAGCTAACGCTTCATTCAAAAATCGGAACTTAATGCTACGGTTCACGCTAACAACAATTAACACGGAAAGGTAATTTCTTCCAAGTTTCAAGCAAACACAACGGATTTATTCAGTAAATTACTTTTGTAAGAAAGTTATGTTTTTACTGGCACCAGACGAAGTGCCATACATACAATAGCATATTTCACATTACATACGATTTTTATTGATTTATGGAATAAAAATCTCGGTTAGTTGAGTATTTTGATTACCAATAACTAGCAATAGTAGCAATCTTACCAAAGATAGGTGTCCATAGTTTGGTTTTGCCCGAGAAGATGAGATAGAAACCGTAGATAAGTCCGACGTGCAGGTACACAAACGCAAGAACGTTTCTCCACACAATCTGCCATCTGAAACCACAATACTTTCTTGAGTTTGCTGTCCGTGTAGGTCAACAGCGTCTTATAAAGCGACAAGTTACAATATTACAGTTATAGACTGGCCCCATAGAACCGAATTTAACCTGTCTCCACGCGTTTGAACAATGGTGATAGGCCTTTTATTTAACTACCTATGTTGGTTTAGATACTTTAGACAAACACTATAAGATTAATCCTAAATTATAAGAGGAAAAATATTAACATGTATGTAGGTAGCCATTTTACTTAATTTTGTGCAAATTACGGCTGGTTGTATTTCTTAACAAATGGGTATTTTTAAGAATTTTAAATAAATATAACGAGGACAAACTCTCGGTACTGGTATTGTCTGTAAGCTTGGGCTAAAACAACGGAGGATTTCCCGTAAAATCAAAACCGGGAGAACCCTTCGTGAAAGCCTTATTTGTTTCAGCTGATTTTCCTGAGTATTTCCGCGTATAGGATTTCACGACTGCTAAAAATAAATTTATTTATAAAAAGTACTTAAATTAGAGGCACAGTTTTAGACGCAAGCACATTAAGAATAGCCGCCTGCCTGAGAATTGGGGCCAGGATATGCGTACCTCATACATGCGCCTGTGGAAAAGACGTGGATTGGCTGGGTCGACATGGGCTTTCTTGTGTCAGAAGCGCTGGCCGCATGTACCGTCACGGCACCATTAACGACCTGGTACGCCGGGCGCTTGCCACTGCGTTGACACATTCGCCATGTCCCACATCCAAGCAACCCGCTCATTAGCCGGCGCTGCTGCTGATCAGGCTCAAATTCTCAAGCGCCGCAAATACTCCACCCTTTTAAAGGATTACGAATTTGCGGCGCTTGCAGTCGAGACGTTGGGTCCCTGGTCGGCAGACATGAAGACATTTATGAAGGCCCTTTCGTCCCGGTTAATTCACGCCTCAGGAGACCCCAGAGCCGGCTCATACCTATCACAACGACTGAGTCTGGCGATACAAAGGGGGAATGCCGCTAGCGTGATGGGGACTATGCCACAATCGGAGCTGCTGGACGGGGTATTCTTTTTGTAACTTTGTGGGTTGGTAGGTATATAGTTTTTCTTGTTTTTAATGTAGTTTTATGTATAGTTTTAATTTAATTTTATATGATTTAATACTTAAGTATTATGTTGTAGTTAATAAGTTTATTAAGTATTTATAACCATAGTTCTGAAGTGTTAATAAAACAGAATATAATGGACATCTGTTTCCAATTTGTAATATGCCAATTTTGAACACACTGAGAAAACGAAGAAATTCATATTTATATGTAAGTAACTTAAATTATACAAGTCCACTGTATATTATATTTGCTGGCGGCAGTAAACACGGCTTTATAATTAAGAGGCCAACACCCGATGACCTTCAAATTGACTTTACTCAAACAGTTTTTTTAGCTATAACTACTTGTTATGAGAAAGTAAAAAAATATATGTTAATATTCATTATATTTGGATAACTTCGTTAATTCCGATACACGATTGAACGAAATCGGCTCGATAGAAAATAATTCCAAAGTTACATCTTAAAATTAGCTTGAAACAGCTGTATGTCTTTAGTTTATTGACTTATACGTCTGTAACTAAGGACAAAATTCCACCACACTAATACAAAAAACCTCGTTGTTTTATATTTATCAATTAATGCGTAGTTTTTTTTAATTCATCATTTCGTTAATTTTTCGTTAATCGTGCCACAGTCTTTCTCTTTCACTTGCGCTGAAAAAGATAGGGAGGGGATTTAGCTGTTGTCAGCCCCTTAATTCGAGTTTTCACATGCGCTAGCAGCACGATAGGGAAGGTTATAGGTTAACGCGGGCTGATTTCCGCAACTCGACGTCCGTATACTGCGCCTATTTTGCGTACTGGGTGGCCTATTCGTGCCAACCCAGTTCCTCCAGGAAGCCTAGCAGACCCTTTACGTTGCCGACGACTTCCGGGAGAGCCCTCGGCGAAACAAGATGTTTCGCCCGGTATTCTGCGACCCCCATGCAACAGGTAGAGGTAATATGGGCTCGGGACCTACCACTTTCGCCTCTGAGCCCCCTCTCGCTAAAACATCAGCTGCGTCGTTGCCACGTGAGTTGCTGTGCCCTTTGATCCACTGCAGGGTTATGCTGTTGGTGGTACATACCTCTGTTAGGATTTTGTGGCATTCGTATATGAGACCTGAGGTTATTTTGTGACTCTGCAGGGCTTGTTGAACCGATCGACTGTCGGAGAGTATTCGGATGGGGTATTCCGTTACCTTCCTAGAGGCGATTGCGTGAGCTGCCATTATTATGCCCATACATTCCGCCTGGAAAACTGTGTTGTGGGCTCCTAATGGTGTAGAGATATGTATGTTTAGGTCCTCAGAAAACTCCCGAGTCAGTGCCAGACCTTGTTTTGGACCCGTCTGTGAAGATCCTCAGCTCCCTGGGGTTGAGGCCCTCGTCCGGGTCTTCGTACAGCTGGATTTTGTACTTCTTTTCAAAAACGAACTGCCTAGGTATCGCATCAGTTGCCGCCTCTATGAGCGGTTCCATACTTACGGCCTCGATGAGGATTTCGGTGTGCGGTGTCCTAGGCGCCTTCCAGAGATTTAGCTTCTTTAGCCGTACCGCCGTAGCCATAGCCTCTTGCTTAACAAAGAGGTGCAGTGGTGGTAGGCCTAACATAGCTTCCAGGGCCGCAGTCGGTGTGGTCCTCATGCAGCCCGTGGTTGCCATGCAGGCCAATCTCTGTAGTCGTTGTAGTTTAGCTTCGACCGTAGTTAGTTTGGTGCGTGGCCACCATACTATTGCGCCGAAGCATATGATTGGTCGAATTACTGCCTGGTATAGCCATAGAGTGATCTTGGGGTTTAATCCCCACGTTCTACCTACCATTCTACGACATTGCCAGAAAGCGACCGTCGCTTTTTCAATTTTGTTGTTGAGATGGGTGCTCCAGTTTAGCACGATAGGGAAGCGGGTAAGTATGTGTATGATCTAGGACTTTAGAGCCGTCGTCACGTAGTTCACGCACATGGGTAAGTACAGTCACCTGCAAAATATCTGACACAATCTTATAAGACCATATAAAATATCCTATAGGGCCATAGTTAAAAGCGTGTCACATATTATTGCGGCTTCCGTTGTTGAGGAATATACTATTCCAGGTGACTGTACCCACTACCTACATACCTAATGCTTGTACACCGGATTGTGGAGACGTGGCAAGCAAAGTAATTTTTATTTGGTCTCCAATATGTACTTCGTTTACGCAATAGTATGAATAATGACTAATTACTGTAATAAACGTTTCCAAATTATATTCTATAAAAAAACGTAATGTTTTTAATGTCGCAATGTTGGTCTTAACGATCTATTTATTTATTTTCGCACGGATTATGATAGCCATTATGGCAACGATTGATGATGTCATAGGATACCTAATACTACTGATGTATTTCAAAACATGACTAAACAAATAATAATATTGACCGCGGGACTGTAAGCCTGGCGTACTCAACCTCCTTTATGTTTGTTGAGTATATTGTACATAGGGTTAAAGGAATGCCTGTTAGCTATATTAAAAAAAAACATGTATATATTAAAGACTTCTTAAACAGACATTTTCAATTTCGCCAACAAACTGTCGCGCAGTTTAACGAAACTTTTTTTTAAGGCATAATTGTATTTTCACTTGTTTTGTTTTTAATTAAAAAAAATTAATGATTTCTTTTGAGTAAATAGTAGTTAATAATATTTTTCAAATGAATAAATAGTGTACATATTTACCTATTTTATGATTTATCGCATTGGAAATTGTAAAAACGCTCTTATGTCGAACATAATTGACGAGCGGCATTGAGATACCATTTTTTATTTTTTTTATTTTTTTTTCTTAATTATTATTCGTTATATTTGAAAGAACTTCGTTAAGTCCGATACACGATTGGACGAAATCGGCTTGATAGAAAATAATTCCAAAGTTACATCTTAAAATTAGCTTTAAACAGTATATAATAATGTTATTGAAACCAAGAAATTGAGTTTTTAATTGAATGTAGTAATCTGATAGCTCCGCATACAAATTGGTTTTGTAAAGTGATACAATAACCTACAAAATACATAATAACGTGTGTAGTGTATAAACTCACTCGTAATCTCTCCGTTTGCCGGACACCCTGCCCGACACGACGGCGTTCATGTTCTCGTCGTCCATATACTTGTTCTTGGCGGTGAAGTAGCTGCCCGCCAGCGCTAGCGAAGTGCCGGTCGTCATTGTATACGGTGCCTGAAAATAATGTTTTCTGTTATTAATTCAAAGAGCCGATTTTAATCTGTTTATGCTGGAAGTCCGAGAATCTAAAGTAAACAGCCTGCAGCCCTACCTAGAACGTGGAAATTGAAATTAAGCAAAAATTATTTGTAAAAGATGCAAGGTAACGAAATTTCGAGTTTAAACGTTTCCGGAAGGCCTGCAGGCTGTTTAATTCTTTGGTTTTTTTGTTACAAGCAATACAATTTATCTTTTTAATAGTTAAAACGATGGATAAATTATTGTTAACAATTCAATGGTCTTTAGAAACTTGTGCCTAGGGGTACATTTTCTAGTTAAGTCTAAATACTTATGTAAACTAAACTTTTGTAAAATTGCTTGTATTCATTGCAAATTACATCAAGAAAATCAATACAATACAATATTCTTTATTGCACCACACAAAGAAAAAGAAGTACAGAAACAGATTTAACAAAGTCAATAATGGTAACAACAGGCGGTCTTATCGCTATTAAGCGATCTCTACCAGACAACCTTAGGGTAGCATGAGATAGAGAACAGAGTTTCAGAGCAGGTAGTGCTTTAACCAATTAGCGAGTTAAGACAAGCTACACAATCATTGAAGCTACACAATCAATCATTGAAATATATAACAAGAAGTATACAAGTATATTGTTGAATACACATCTAAAGCAATTAACATTTTTAACCATCTAGAAAGTAACATTAATTTACCAGATAATAAAACCCGGTTTGTCGACCTACCGTGCCGACGGTACGTCGATACATGGCGTAGGTACCTAATTGTCCAAGACAAATCTTTCAATAGCGTATAGTATGTAGATATCTCGTGAGAAACAAGCCATTGACTTTGGCCTACCTATTACCAGAGACTATCTATTTTATAGACACGCACAGTCTTAAGAAGTTTTTGAGGCTCTAAGTCTGAAGCGGCATCTGAACGAGAGCGACCCAAAGTTACCGAAAATGTAGGAGGAACTGTAGTAACGCTACTCGTGACTAGATGGCGCTGCACGGTTCCTCTTATATTTTCGGTAACTTTGGGTTGCTCTTGTTTAGATGGCGCTTCAGACTTGGACCCTCAAAAAGTTCTTAGACTATTCGTCTCTATAAAATAGATACTCTCTGCTATTACTTTACCACCTGTCGTAAGATACCTTCGCTAATCGTTTGAAGTGTTGTCTCATTCCTTCATATACGTATATTATCATAGAAAGATTCTTGTTACATAAAAAAACTTGTGTCCTTTCTTGATTCATAGGCACCACTTATATAACATGTATGCTAAAATTGTGGACATTATGTTAAACGAGATAGATCAGATATATGGGCATACATCTAGCCTGAAACCACTAAGCGCAATTGAAAATGGTAATCTAATCATAACTGCGAAGTATATTAGAAAGGCGACTGGCTATTATAAGGGAGAAAGAGACAGCAGTTTACTTTCACATGACGATATCGCTTGAGCTCCCGTAGCGAGTAGGTACCATCTAGTCCGACATCTATAAAAATTGGTCAAAGAATACTTAAAGTTCCTTCGTTAGGAGTGACCCACATTATGTATTAAGTTTTTGTGTGCCTGACCTACTCAGAACAACAATGCGAAGTTGATTCATTGAATGTATTTTTAAGTGACAGAATAATAGAGCGTCTTATCTATAGGTGCTGGAGATGTAATGAACTCTGTGTTCTTCTTTTTAGGACCTAATAGCCTAATAGTATGTACACAGTTGGGGTCGTCTAAGAAATCCGTTACAAAACAATAAGTAGAAACTTCTATTATATTAGATTAACAATGGCTCGTCCATAGGATATTGGAAATGTGAAGATGTTGGTCAAGATGTCTGTGGGCAAAGTTATACATTTATAATGGATGTACAATTGAGAAACCTAATCAATTAGGTATATTAGCATCGGAACGAGTTCTGAATTTCTTAATAAAATAGTTAATGAGTAGATAGGAGTAAAGAAAATTTAATTATCTTCTAATTTTTGCGATTTTGCCTAATTAGACCCTTTTTCAACGTTAACTGCGTCTACAATATTTTTAATACATTTCACGTATACGTTTCCTGTCACTAATATATTAATAGGATGTCTAAATTACATATAAAAATGAAAATTACAATTAAAAGTATAAAAAATTATATTGAACGTCACAGAGTCTGTGGAAAGCTGTATATCATAGCCTCATGTTACACCACTCCCGCTAGGAAAGAGTCATTTAATTCTTTGCAAACGATGGACAATTTTATGTCTACATATTTCAGCTGCAGAGTGAATTGACCCTGCATACAAACTTTGTATGTAGGGGAGTTCAACTCTACATACAGCGGTATACAAAGAAAACGTAAGCTGTGAAACGTTACAAATCTTATCCAAATTAAATGCTTTTCAATATTTACTTTCAAAGTCATAGCTTTCAAAGTTATTTATAGTTAAGTACTTTGCAGTAATTAAAAAAATGTCCATCGTTTGCAAAGAATAAAACGGCTTTTTCCTAGCGGGAGTGGTGTGACAATAAGGCTATGATATACAGCTTTTCACCGATTCTGTGACGTTCAATATTCATCTTTACTTCTAATTTTAATTTAATTAATAGCGCTCAAATCCCGCTCGCACCACAGAGTTTCATTTCATATTTACCATTGAGTCATTCCACATGAAAACAGCTGAAACTAATTATTTTTGTTGCCGCGTGGTCACAGATTTCAATGAAAAAAAATTAGGATGTACCATAACACATTTAAGCATAAAAACCGTTGTCGTTATTTTTTTTTAATACTTATCTTTTTATCGGCACACATCCAAAGTACAAAATGGTGTCATTTTCCTACTCCCACAAATTATGATGAAACTTTGTTGAGAAATTATGTACAAAATTGGTGTTCATTGAATATAAGCCTTTAATAAAGATACTATCTGATATGCATTATAACTTTTCCTCCAAATACTTAGCATAAAATACCGTGTCACTGAAAATCTTAAAAAATTGGCTCATTTTCGTGGTATTCGGATAAAAATCCTGACTTTTGTATTAGACCTAGGATTTTTTTTTATATCACAGCTTCAGTAACAGTTAAATTCTAACTATTAACATTGATTTTAAATGGCAAAATGTATTATATAGTATTAGAAAACACGTACTGAAATTTTTGAAAAATAGAAACGTGTTCACTTTGGATGCTGAAAAATCCTGGTTTCAGTATAAATAAAAAATTGAATTTACCACAAAATGATAGATCATATGCTGAAATTAACATCGCAACTTGATTTTATAGTGTAATTTTTGCTACGTTATGAGATACGATGTTTTGAAAATCGTAAAATATGCAAATTTCAGATAGTTAATAAAAGTGTCTTAAACACATAAAACTGCACCTAAATATTATTTATTTCTTAACTAAATTAAAAGCATCACTATAATAAAGAAATACTTAAATAGAAAATTACAAATTTAATTTAATCCTTACTTCTACGTTTCGATAACTGCCTCCTAACTGTCACAACTTCAAAAGTTTGTGATGTTGAATATTTACGAGCTTTTAAAGTGTCGAACGACAGACGTTCGAAATGGTATGATCTAGTATTTTCAATCGTGAGTAAATTCTCGAACCTCTCTGTAAGCTTGATTCTGAAGCTTCGACATCTGCTTTTGACACGAAAATGAATGTAATGCCAGGTATCCGCTCCGTACAAAAGTCGAACATCGCTTGAGGGGTTAATATGTGACTTTCCGTTGTTCTTTGCAAACTAGCTTTTCGGATTCGCTTCCATCCTTCATCTAACCTACTTTCTGGTACTTAGCCATATTATTATGTAGAGGCCGTTTTATTTTGTAGGAGATCACAGTTCTAACCTAACCTAACCTACTTTCTGGTAGCCGTTCGCTTTTTGGGGATCACAGTTCCAACCTAACCTAACCTACTTTCTGGTAGCCGTTTTATTTTGAAGGAGATCACAGTTCTAACCTAACCTACATTCTGGTAGCCGTTCGCTTTTTGAGGATCACAGTTCTAACCTAACCTACTTTCTGGTAGCCGTTTTATTTTATAGGAGGTCACAGTTCTAACCTAACCTACTTTCTGGTAGCCGTTCGGTTTTTGGGGATCACAGTTCTAACCTGACCTATTTTCTGGTAGCGGTTTTATTTTGTAAGAGGTCACAGTTCTAACCTAACCTACTTCCTGGTAGCCGTTTTATTTTGTAGGAGGTCACAGTTCTAACCTAACCTACTTTCTGGTAGCCGTTTTGTTTTGTACGAGGTCACAGTTCTAACCTAACCTACTTTCTGGGAAGCCATTTGGATGGCAAATGATATTATGGCTAGTGATCATTATGGCTTACAACGATCATGACAAATGAGATTATTGAAATTGATTTTATGGGAAACAAAGTTTCTGGCACGTGACTAATATAGTAAACAATAAGTATTGCATATGTAATTATGGGAAACAATATAATGGCTGTTGACTATTATGACAAATGAAATTCTGGCAAGTAAGTGTATACCCCTCTTAGTACATACAAATTATACATGTAACCTGGTCTAACATTTTCAACTCTTTAGCTGCAGTGGTTTCGGTGTTGCGTTGATGAGTCAGTCAGGACAAAAGCATTTAAAGATAGACTAATACATATATTCTTCATACAAATCGTCAACGTTTTTTAACCCCCTTAAGGGATGAATATCAAGACACGCTGAAATTGCTTTTTTTATTTTTTAATGAGTAGACAAAATAGGTACAAAGTAGCCTATCTGCAAATTACAACTTTCTAGCTTCAGCAGTTTCGGCCTCGTTTTAGTACAAACTTTTCAACCTTGTACAAACTCATCTAGGGTGGAATTTTGAAAAACACTGAAATTAGTTTTTTTTTGTTTTGAAGTGCTTACAAATGAACTTTCGAGTCTGTCACAAAAAAGTAGGTATCTATATCAACTTTCAACCCCTTTTTAACCCCGTTTGCGGGGTTGAATGAAAAAAAACGCTAAAATTACTTTAATTATTTTTAATGTATTAAATGTACGAAGTTGCATGCCTCGAACTTAAAGTTTTAACCCATACAAATTTCTAACTCTACGTTTTTACTCCCTTAGGGGTTTAATTTTTCAAATTTGTTTCTTATTACTTGTACACATTATAAATGGAAATTATAACTTTCTAGTGAAGCTAGAAATAAGTAGTTTCTGCCTGGCTACAATCCAACTTTTCAACCCCGTTTCAACTCCTTTGGGGTGGAGTTTTAAAAAACGCTGAAATATTTTTTTTGTTTGGAGCTGAGTAGCCACCAAACGAACTTTCAAGTCTGTCACAATTTTTTTTTAAATATTTCGTTACAAATTTTCAACCCCTTTTTAACCAGAAGTAGTAGTTATACACCAGAAAACGCTAAAATGACTTTTATTATTTTTTAATTAGGAACAAACGTACGAATTTTCAAGTTTCTAACTTAAAATTTTAAATCCTAACCATACAAACGCTTAACTCCCTTTTTACCCCCTTAGGGCTTGAATTTTTCAAAATCGATCCTTACTACTTGTAAAAATTAAAAATGTAACCTTATCTGCAAATTTCAACTTTCCAGCTTCAGTAGTTTCGGCTCTGCGTGGATCATTCAGTCAGTCAGTCAGAAAATAAATAGGCATTTATATAAATATAGATTAAAATAATATTTAGAATTATATTTTATCAGTGTGATTTGAAAAATAGTGTAATATTAATAAATAAAATGAGCCTATTATTTTTCCACCCTGATTATTACTCCTAAGTAAGCAACCACGCACCATACGCTATGCCCTTCTGCGCTTATTAGATACCTACACGGTCAATGACCTTAGGTTCACTAATCGTATCGGCCGCCGCACGTCTTATGTGTTGTAGTTTCCGCCCCGCGCCCCGCTCTAATTATGTTTATTTTTTAATTACTAATTTTACAATTCCTGAAAATGCTCAGTATATTTACTGGTGCAATTTTGATATTATGTAACATATTATTAAAGCTAAAAGGAGCATCAAAATCATGAGTGTAGAATTAATGCGCGTGTTCGAAAATCATTTAAGAAATAGTAATAATACAGTCACCGCTGTAATTTTTTTTTAAACGAAACGTAATAATTGTCTCGACAATATAGTGAAAAATCACCATTTGTATAATTAGTGTTTGATTATTATTGTATTTTTTAAACATTTTTATTATTTCTAATGTATTCTCAACTTGACAGGTGGTCAATATTTCAAATACTGTTTTAAATATTCAGGTAGTCTCTTGGATTAAAAATCTCTAGTGTAGGATTTAATGTTTGTGGGAAATAAACATTAAAATTTTCAATTTTTTTTTTAAAAGAAAGGACAATGTATTTTTTGGGAAAAACTTAATACATCTTTTCAATAAATGTTGTTTTACCAGATCCCAAGGACAAAATAGTGTAGGATTAAATGTGATCTCCTCGAACAACTTAAAGTAACTTTATAACCAAATAACTTTGTTTTTATTATAGAAACGTCTTAATAAAGGATGTGTGTACGATCTCATCTGAAAATATAAATACATTTAATGTAACAATAACATGTATCCATATTTTTAGACGTGACTGCACATTAAATAGAAGGAAGGATCGTGTGTTGTTGGGTAGCTGTACCTAGGTCTTACCTATACGGCGCCCTCTGTGATCACTTTGTAAAATTAAAAAATAATGTAGTACAAAATTTCATAAAATTCTGTGGAGTAGTTATTCCGTAGGTAGTGAAAGATAAAAAGATATGTAAAATATATTTATTCTTTAATTTAGGCACATTACAATGCACTTATGAACGTCAGAGAAAAAATACTACCACCGGTTCTATTCTAACCCTACACCTCTGACCCGAGACGTATTATGACCGGAAAGAAACTCGGCGGGACTTATTTTTTAAAATCAGTAATAGTATATCTTAAAGATACACAATAATGCGTAGTTCTATAAGAAGACATATCAAAACAGCTTGAGAGACATACAATGTACGTATTGTTTAATAAAAATAAAATAAAATAATGATAATAAAATCCATATCTGATTGCTTCACAAAACGTTTGATATACTTTCCTATCTGAACTGTGTCCTCTAAATGTTAGATGACTTTGTAGTAGTTTCTGGTTTGGGCCATGCATCTTTGTCCGTCATATAGTCCTCGACCCTGTAATAACCCTTTGACATTAAAGTTTTTTTCGAATATTTCTTAAGAGCGGGAAATGATAAATTTAAAGCATCGACGGGTAACTTGTTATAAATGTGAATACTTTGACCAAAAAATGACTTATATGCTTTGCGGATACGACTACTTCTGATAGCAAGCTTGTTTTTATTTCTAGTGTTATAGCTGTGGATGTCAGAATTTTTTTTGAATGTTTGTATATTCTTTACAACAAAAATAATATTGTCATAGATATATTGGGAAGCAACAGTTAAAATATTAATTTCTTTAAATAGTTCTCTAACTGATGCACCTGCCTTTAAGTTATACAGAAAGCGAATGGCTCTTTTTTGTAAAACAAATATAGTCTGTATGTCAGCTGCTTTGCCCCAAACCAGAATACCATATGACATTACACTATGAAAATAACTGTGCTAAACTAAGCGAGCTGTGTTAATATTCGTTAATTGTCTAATTCTCCTGACGGCATGAGCGGCCGAGCTTAATCGAAGAGCGAGTTTTCTTATATGAGGACTCCATTGTAGATTTTTGTCCAATGTCGAACCAAGGAACACTGCTTTATCTACTATCTCTAAACATTCACCATTCAGGAGAATCTTAGTGTCCACCGGTGCAACGTTTGGCAAAACAAATCTAATACATTTGGTTTTCTTAGCACGGACGGTGCGCGGACAAACTCACAGACAGACATAAAAATTCCAAAAATCGCAGAAATGTATTTAGCTAACGTTTCTAAGACCCCCTAAATTGGTTTTTCACAAATATCTTTAATGTACATGTTTTTTATCCTTACCCGTTTATTACGTGTATTACATGTTTATTACTCGTATAAATATGTATAATAGATTATGAGACTATTGTGTCCTACTGCTGAGAAAAGGCTAGGAAAATAATGATGTCGAGATAATAAATGATACTTATACCCTATTCACCCGGCAGCAAAGCTTGTTTTGTCTCTCATACGAACCCATGACAACGATCAAATTTAAATGTTTTGCCCCACGTGCATGGTTCAATTTTGAGGTTTTTTCCGTGTCCAAGTTTCAATAGAGGTAAGCTTGATAACAACCACTTTTCTACCTTGGGTGATACTGATACTATTGAACTTTTATTAAGTGATAACTAAGAGTTCATAATTCAAAAACATCCTCTGATGACGAGAAAGAAAACTGACCTAATCAAAAGTTGTTGCTTTTTTTGGTTATGTCGAATATATAATATTTACATTTCTACTAATAAACCAGCCGTTAATAGTACACTATGATACAAGTGTGCTAAGTTGATCATTACATACGAAGCGATATTGTGGGCACGAACGCACGTGAGTGCGCTAATAAGGAAGCTGAGCTGTGGAATGATCAAGCACACGCGTTTCATACGACGTTTTTCAACACACTTGCGAACATAATAGTGTAATTAATAACTTTTGATAAATACATTAATCGTCTGAACGTTTACAGGATAGAGGTACGAACCTAAGATAATTAAATTTAACTAACCTTTTTTGTGATGTTATTGAGTATCTGGAACTCTTTTTCAAATCATTTCATAAAATTAAAGACTTCACATTTATTGTGCAATAAATTATAGTTTTTTTTTCTTACGTATTGCTCACTAGATTTTTATGATGACATTTTACTAGTATGTATCACAATTTTCAAATATATCCAGAGGTTAAATTAACGCTAAAGTTCAAAAAGCATTCATTGAAAATATAATTTGTTTAAATTAATAAAACACGACGAGAAAAATCTAACAAATAAACAATGATTTGAGGTTAACTTATAAATGGCGCGCAATTTTCTTTTTTGGATGTGTGTGCAGCTTGAGGCAAAGGCGCGGACGTATAATGCCAAACAGCCAATATTAAAACAGACAATTCGTGTTTAAAACGTAATTTATTGTGTATTACGAGTAATATAATAAGTTGAAATGATTCTTATTCACAATCAGGATTGTATAATTTGTATTCTATCGTAAATGTGTATATTTTTAATATATTTACTTTTTTAGAATGTAAACTCATAAAGAGTTAAAAAAAAGTAAAGGTAATAACCGACTAAATTACAACGATTCGTCTGCGTACGTACAACTTGGTACTAGAGTACAAACGTCACTTGATCGGATTATTAAATTATTGCACTAGTTCGATAACTATTGTGAAATGCACGCGTGTTTAATATCTAGGATTATGAGCATAAAAGCGGTGGAATAAGAACCTCGTTACGAGCAGGTGTGTTGAAAAACCTTATATCATCTCCGCGTTTGGCGACTTTTACTTCCGTCAGGAAAGTAAATTCTTAAAAACGGAACCTGTTTGCGCTTGACCTCTACTACGGCTTTTTGTTAATATACACTTTCACTGCGAGACGCGCCGGCGTTGCGGCGATCTGTGCCAAGTGCACAGCGAAAATGATACACCGCAGTTCATTCACTCCGCAACACAGCCTCTCTGTAGGTACTATACACTTTACGGCCTTCTAACGGTGAGAGAAAATGTCTACGGGCCGGAGATTTGTTTGACTTTACAAGTCACGTACACTTTACATTAATACATGCAAATATTCTTGCCGTTGAGTAAACTAAATGTTTTCGTTTCGAGTAAACTGAAATTGTATGTATTTACTATTTATGTATTGTATGTAATTATAATGTTAGGTTAGGTCGGTATATTCAAAAAGGTAGGTGAATAAAATAAAAATAGGAACATACTTAAACTAAGTAATTAACTTGGAATTTTGTCGTTGTTGCGCAGAGACAAAGTCAATAATTCTGCTGTGCAACGCCAAGTAGCTTTATCTCATCATCATCTTACAAGCGTTTTTTCCTGGTGTTGCCGCGGCTCAAATGAGCTCGGCAACCTAATCCTATGAATTGGCGTGGGCAGTTTTTACGAAAGCAACTGCCATTTGAACTTCCAATCCAGAGCGGAAACTAGGCCTTATTTGGATTAGTTCCGGTTTCCTGAAGCAGTGGCCGCCTTAACCTTTGTTAGGGCCCGTGCGGCCCTTGTAAATATTATCTATCTGCTCTGCGAGGACCTTGTAATAATCTGATCGGCTGTTGCGGTGCCCTTGCGACTGTCCGTCCTGCTCGCCACCCCCTAAGGCCGCCACTGACCTCAAGATGTTTTACTTTATCGAAAAGCAACTCGTAAATATCAAATGATATTTTGTACATAAGTTCGGAAAAACACAGTTCAGATTGCAAGTCGGACGTCTTGCTGCTAGCACCATCAATTTAATCACCTCTTTTATGTTTCAAAATGACGAGATAGAGGTTTTTTAACTTCATGAATTCCTAAAAGAAACGAGTTTGATTTTTTTCAGAATTTATAATATCCTGAAAAATGCACAATAAAAGTCTTATTTCCGATTTGTCCTACTCAAATCTCTAAACAAAGTTCTAATTAAGTTTTAAATTAATGTTTTTTAAGTAATGTAAAGAGAACACACGCAAGTCGTTATTCCGTAAATCTTTCAGAGTTTGATGCGTGATTATTATACGTTCCGTTAAACGCGGTTAGGCCGCGGCACGGAATGCTGTCGTATCAACATTTGAAACTCATTCAATATTACGCCTTGATCCTATAGCAACACGTTACACAATCGAATATTTTTTGAATGCAGATATGACGCATGTTGCTACAGAAAAAGCACGCTTTTGGATTAGGGCGTAGCAATCAACAGTTACCTCAGCTGAAGTTAATTTTACAAATTTAACGTGTTCGTCACGCATCACACCGGCTAACTGTACCTATTTGGTATTCAAGTACACTTATACCTAAATATGTTCCCGTTTTTGAGCAGCCTAATTAGTATAAGTACTTAAATCATTTTCAATTGTGAAGCCTCCTTTTCAGTACCAATATTTTCTCAGTTTTAGAAAAAAAACATAATGTATCAGCGTCGTATGTTAAACAACTATTAATTAGGTAGGGAAATTAATATTTAGTTTAGCAGTTATCTTGCTTGAGACCGACTCGATCCGTTCGTTAACATGTATTTACTTATCTATACATATAGGTATAATAAACGCGTAAGGAGAAAAAAAATGTACATTGAAGATATTTTAGAAAAACATATTCGGGGGGTCTTAGATACGTTGACTGAATACATTTCAGTGATTTTTGGAATTATTGTCTGTCTGTCTGTGAATTTGTCCGCGCACTACGTAAAAACTACTGCACAGAATTTCACTAAATTTTGTATAGTAACAGTTTATAACCCGGAGCAACATATAGGGTAGTTTTTATTCTGCTTATTACAAACGTAATTTTCATAAAAAAGTAGTTCTCAAAAGTGGTCACAGATGGCGCTGTATAGGTACTCTGTATACTGTATACAAACATTATTTAAGGACGTCTTTAGATTAAATTAAGCGATTCCGTCTGTTGCGTTCCTCCGAGGTTTAAACCATGGATTTTTAAAAGCTTTCCCAATTTAAGGATTGCGGGTTAAATATTTTTAAAACGTGTTACTTCGTTTTGGAAATTGTAAGTATCCGGACATATATTGTGCTCCATTAATACCTGGAGGTACTTTATTCTCAACGTAAAAATAATCTATTTATCAATACATGAAACCTACTTACAATATTACGTAAAAACAAATAAAACAGGTAGTTCAGATTTATCCATTTCGATTTACCCGACAGCAAAAATTGTACCGTTTGTGAGAGCAACATGTTTTATGTCGCTTTAACAGCTGATTGCAATAAAAAAGGGTAGTCATGAATCTAGCAATTACTAGCTGCTAGCTGTCACGCTGCTGCTGAAGAAATTATCCCTGCGACGCTCCGAGCCTGGGCCTACGCCGTACTCTGCCTATGGCTTTCGCAGACATTGCCGTTCACCATCGGGCCTCCGGCCCTCAGATTTGCTAAGACTCTTCGCCATTGAGTTTTGTCTGGATTCTGTCATGCTGCCTGCTGCTGCTGAATAAATTCTAGCTACGACGCTCCGGGCTTGGGCCTACTCAGTACTCGGCCTATGGCTTTCTCAGACATTGCCGCTCACCCTCGGGCCTTATGACAATTCACCATTGAGATATGTCCGGTCCCTGTCATGCTGCTGTCCGGGCCTGGGCCTAAGCGGTACTGGTACTATGGCTTTCGCAGACATTGCCGCTCACCTTCGGGGCTCCGGCGCTCAGATTATTCGCCATTGAGTTTTGTCCGGATTATATCATGTTGCTTCTGCTGGAGAAATTTTCACTGCGACGCTCCGGACTTAGGCCTACGCGGTACTCAGCCTATGGCTTTCGCAGATATTGCCACTCATCCTCGGTCCTTAAGATACTTCACCATTGAGATATGTCCAGTCCCCTGTCATGGTACTGCTGCTGACCTGGGCCCAATATGGTAGGTACTCGGCCTTTGGCTTTCTCAGACGTTGCCGCTCACCCTCGAGCCCCGGGTTCGCTAAGACACTTCGCCTTTAAGTTATGTCCGGTCCCTGTCATGATGATGTCGAAGAAGTTCTCGCTGCGATGTTCCGAGCTTGGACCTTACGCGGTCTTTGACCTTCACATACATTTCCGCTCACCCTCGTGTCCGCAGTCCTCGAGTTCGCTTAGACAATTCGCCATTGAGTTAATTATGTCCGGTCCCTGACACGCTGCTTCTGCTGAAACAATTTTCGCTGCGATCCTCCGGCCTGGGTCCTGCGGCGTACTCGCCCTATGGCCTTCTGCCGCTCACCGCGTCACGGCTTCGGCGTTCGGGTTCACCAAAAAACTTGACCATTGAGTTTTGTGGGGACCCTTTCATGCTCCTGCTGAAACAATTCTTGCTGCCTTTGGCCTTATTAGTTTTTGGCCTGCTGCTGCAAAAGCAGTTTTCGCTGGGACGTTGCGCTCACACGCTACCTCGCGCTCATACCTTCAGCGTTTGACCCTCTGTTCGAAGCATGTTCTCCTGCAGGAACTCGGCCTAAGAGGGCATTCGCAGGTCTCGACGCACGCCTTTTAGTCAGTTATCTTTATCACGGATGAAGTAATAAATTTAAGATTTAACTAAATATATGTAGAACGCGTAAATTCTACACTAATGGCCTGGATAGTAAATGAAAAAGACAAAACCTCCCAGCTACAGGTACAGCTAGTTATTAATAAACTACAAAGAACTCTGGTACCGGATTCTAATTTTAAAATACATTAACAATACAATGAGAACACAACCTATCTCAAACATAACTCCAACACACAACAAACAATCAACCAATATTGAAGTTGTATTGGAGTTGCTTTGTAATATTTCTCGAGCAAATTCTGATATTTCTGATTTAGATGTTTATGCCGTAGCTGTATTGGGTTGTTAATGAATTGGAGTTGTATTGAAGTTGGATCGTGTTTTAAGGTTAGAATACGGCCCCTGGATGTTAATATGTTGATAGTTTATTGTATATTGCACGCAGTCCGTGAATCCACACGTTAGTGCTAAATTTCGAAAATCGCAAATTGAAAATAGTGTTGGAAAGTAGGTTCAGCCACGTTCAAACAACTGAATAATTTAGCGAAGAACTTATCTCTGCATTTAAAAGAAGCTTAGTTTCCTTGCGTAAGTTTTTATAAATAAAGTTTGTTTAGTTTTACTTTAGCAGCTTTCTCGATATTTTATTTTAAGTAGTTTGCCTTATAGATAGAATTTGCAATACAGACCTAGAACCTAGCTAAGGGGTATTGGACAAGTTTTACTGTTAATTTATAAAATTAATAAGTTCACCATTCCGTTAAAATATATTTAATGTAACACTAAAATCTTTTTAGTAAAAAGAAGTATAGGATTACATTTAATTAATAGGTACTATCGGGTTCAGAATTGCATGGCCAATTTATGAATGAATTCATTGATAACTTGACCATGCAATTTTGAACCCGATGGTACAATTTGAACAAGTGTTGTAACAAATGGAACCCTATTAGCCTCTGCTGGTGCTGTCAGTCTTACTGGACATCCGTCGTATGACGTAGATGGTTACGTAAATTGTCCACAGATCGTGTATTTTTAGATGTCAGTTTTTGTTTGAAAGAGTATACTTCACAGTTGATCCCATCATCAGATCCTAATCTGATGATGGGATCGTGGAGAAATCGAGGGAACTCTTCAACTATTATAGGCACACCTATAGTGATTTGAGTTTTTTTTTTTAGCAGCTCGAACATTTGATTTTGGAAACGTGGAGAAAAGTTAAGTCGGTTCTTTTTTGTTTAAAATTATTAGGGATATATTTATTTTTAAGTTAGATTTGGATTTAGTCATTTAATTTTATAAATTGTTAATACTGAATTTGTATTTTACTCGTATATTTAATTTTTTTTGTAGCACACTAGCGGTATAAGCAGACATTATACCGCTTAAAGGTTGTACAACAGCGGTTTAATAGAGTTTGTATACTCCTTAAGCTGTATATAAGGGATATAAATAACTTCAAAAAGGCTAAGGTAGTATAATCGCGATACAAAAGTCAAAGTAACGGCTTTGACGGTATAAGAGAGTATTACAGCGCTTTTGTACCTGCATCAGCTGCATAAGAGAGGTATAAGGATCCCATATAACTCTATTAACTCTATATAATATAAAAGAAGAAACTGACTGACTGACTGACTGACTGACTGACTGACATATCAACGCACAGCCCAAACCGCTGGTTCTAGAGATTCCAAATTTGGCATGTAGGTTCCTTATAAGGTCTAGGGGTGCACTAAGAAAGGATTTTTCAAATTTCACCCCCTAAAGGGGTAAACTGGGGGTCCAAAATTTGTATGGCGAATCAAGATTTGTTAGACTATTTTATTCGAAACTTCACAAGAGTATTCTTAACGATAAATGAGTAAACACATGTTTCAGGTTTTTTGAAAATTCAACCCCTAAAAGGGGCAAATGTGGTCACAAAGTCTGAAAATCAACATGGGTATCGTATTCTTTTTGAATACTTATACTACGCGGGCGAAGCCGCGGGAAAAGGCTAGTAACACTATAAAATCTAAAGCGTTGTAACGCTTTAGATTTTATAGAGTTACTAGCCTACTAGACTATATTTTTAGAGTTACTAGACTTATAAGCCTGCGTTATACCACTTAAAGAGTTACTAGAGTGTTAATACGTAGGTTAAAGCGGTACAATAGAGATATTGAGATCCTTTTTACCACCTTTACCGTAGTAGAGTATTATAACTCCTTACTATCTCTTAAAGTGGTATATCTGGGAATAATGACGCCTATTTAGAACTATAGCCTGAATTTTTCTCTATTATATGAGTAAAGGAGTTTTTAACCTCTTCTTAAATCCTAAGGTTCTACAATAGCGATAACTATAGCTATAGTAGATCCTTAGCCTCTAAAATAGCGATTACTATCGCTTAGTAGATGCTTAAAGCAGTTACTATCGCTATAGTAGATCCTTAGGCTCTACAATAGCGATTATCGCTATACTACCGCTAACACAGTTATAGTAGCGATAGTAGATGCTTAAAGCTGTTCTAACAAGTCGCCATTGCTATTTTGATGAAATTTGTATTCATGTAGATTTAATATAAGGTTGACTGGTAGAGAATGCCTACTGGCATTAAGTCCGCCTTTTGTACATCAAGTTTTTCTTTTGTGCAATAAAGTTTAAATAAATAAATAAATAAATATATTACTTTTCGTATATAATACACTATAATTTCCAACATACACACTTTGAATTTGCATATAATGTATTTATAAACTTATCACAAGGCTCTGTCTGACATGTGTGAACCATTTCAAGATTACGTTTAATTTTACAATACACTTCAATATATTTTTACAATGCAGATTTTACGATTTCGAGGGGCGCGTGAAAAATATAACTAGATTACGGTATACTTTGACAGTAAATTGATGTTCGCACAAATAATTCAAGTAATCAAGTAAAAAAAACATACTTTAGGACAGCTATATGTATAATATAATTATTTTTTAACCACCATGTTGTGATGTGCGCCATGCACATCACAACTTATGACACCGCATACTTTGTAGAATGTTTTTACATTTTATTATATACAACTTAGGATGTTTATATCACTAATTTCAAATCAATAGGAGATAGAAAACCCTTTAAGTTGCATATTAGAGTGACAGTACTGCTTAAACCTCTATAAGAGGGGCATAGAGGTGTCTTATAACTCTTATTCTTATTTTAGCTCTTACAATCGCTCTTCACGCGCCATTATAAGTCCTTTAGCTCTTACTACCGCTCTTCACGCGCCATTATAACTCCTTTAGCTCTTACTACCGCTCTTCACGCGCCATTATATCTCTTAGCCATTTCTCTGTTGTATCGCTTAAGCTCGTATTAAAGCGACTCTAGCGATATATGACGCTTAAGCCTGTATAAACTGGGCCCTTTTTGGCGATATAGAACTTCTATATCGCTAATATGGAGCTTGCTTGTGCAGGCTTAGCCGTTACAAACAGCCCTTATACCGCTCTTTTAGCGCTTATTTTAACTCTTGTGTGCTACTTGGGACTGGACATCCGTCGTATGACGTAGATGGTTACGTAAATTGTCCACAGATCGTGTATTTTTAGATGAGAGTTTTTGTTTGAAAGAGTATACTTCACAGTTGATCCCATCATCAGATCCTGATCTGATGATGGGATCGTGGAGAAATCGAGGGAACTCTTCAACTATTATAGGCACCTATAATAGTTGAAGAGTTCCCTCGGCCCACGGCACCTATAGTGATTTGAGTATTTTATTATATTATTGTAGATTTTGGAAACGTGGAGAAAAGTTAAGTCGGTTCTTTTTTGTTTAAAATTATTAGGGATATATTTATTTTTAAGTTAGATTTGGATTTAGTCATTTAATTTTATAAATTGTTAATACTGAATTTGTATTTTACTCGTATATTTAAGATACCTATTTTTTTTTGTATTTGTTGTATGCCTACAAAAGTTTCTGTAAACCTGACTGAAACGTGCGTATCGATAGAAGAGCATAGTTTATATACCAAATAATAAAAAGGTGAGTCGGAAGACAAGGACCAAACATAAAACGTTATTAAAAATTGTAATTGCACGGGACTGTAGGAGCGCGGCGCCAAATAGCTTTTTTGTTCATCTTTGTACGCATACTATGTTTGGTTCAGGGATTTAGCTGAAAAGGAGTACGTGGTAATAAATAACAGGCACTCGTAAAGTGTGCACAAATGCCCATTATTCTATCGTCAATTGTGTAGAATCTAACAGAACTGCGTTTTCAAATATTTTACGACACGTTTGTGTGCTCGTAAAATGTTTTCAACTTAAACTAAAGAGGTCAGATCGTTTGGCAAGGTTTGTCAAACGTGTAGCCTTAGAAGCCTATTCATTCTAATAAATCGGGATGATGTTTGTTCACGTACCTGCCATACGATGATAATATACTTGACACACTTTTTTGGAAAAGGTACCATTTTGCTAAAGGCGCTTACAGGTATAATATTATGTATGAACAATATAAGCGTCAAATGATATCCTTTGAACTAGATATGATAATCTAGATTCTAGATTAGATTTTAGATACGAAACTAATCTAGATTCTAGATTATCATATAACATAGTACATTGTGCATCGAGGCCCGAGGAGGTTAAGTTAAATATTGCAAACGAGGGTAATTAATTCACAACGGCCGGAGCACAGGCTCTACACTTGCGAAAATAAAAAAATTCCAAACAAAACACATTCATAGGTAGCTTAATTTTAAACATATATTTCACTTAATAGATAACCTTCTTGATTCATATGAGTTAGTGACAGATTGAAATTATAAATCGAATACTCCCGTGGGAGTCAAATATGATTTACCTCCTGTTTCACTTGCGTGAAATAGCACGCTTTATGAGCAAGTGCGATGAAAAAGTTTTATGGCGGCTACACAACTGGCGTATTAGCAAAGGGGGTAAGTGATGTAACTACACATAGTACTCGGTACTTTCTCATAAGTGAGAAAGAGACTTTGTTATGCATTAAGAAGGGACAACATGATACGTGTTTTCGCAGTGAGACCCATATTAGTGTTGTAGCTTTTTCTTAACCCATAGTAAATAAATAGGTACGAAACTAATACATTCAGAGCAATGACGCGTAGTTTCAATGTCCGCAAGGTATAAGTATAGGCTCGCAGACACTGTAACTACACGCCATTGCTTTAACTAATATTTAGACAAATAAGGCGCATCTAAAATAAGGGCAATAATTAAGACAACAGTTTTGTTTAAAAGCTATTATTTAGATAACTAATACTAAATTAAGTAGTAGTTAATTAATGGGGGCGACTGATGCTGGTGTATGAAAATTACATCAAAATAATGTCGAACGATATCCGCATTATGGATATGAATAAATTGATTATTTTACTGTAGTAAATAATCATATTTTTCTGTGTATACATATTAAAAAGGTATTTGCAGTCCATTCTTTTTAAAGTATAATATCCACTTATATAGGGAAAATTACCGACGAAGGAGGTGTATTTGTAAAATAATATTTCACCGCTATGAGTGTGAGTCGTAGTTTATAACTAGAACTGCATTCATTTTCATATATAAATAGTTCTCGTCATTTAATAACCAAAATACACTACCTAGGCAACCGTGCATACACACACATACGCATACACTCACACACAAACTGTCTGTAAATTGTGTCCCTTTTAATTTATGTACTTATACCTATAGGTAGTCTATATTATATCTATCACCTACTAGTTAGTTTGGTATTGTAATAGCTGCGATGTTTGGTTAGTTGTATAGTGCCACATAGTCAGAGTGGAGTGGAGCATTCTGTGACCTCAAGCTGAGTGAGGACCATTTAGCGCAAAAGATAACTTAATTTAGATGTTAATTAACTTTTAGTTCGTTTTAAGTTTTATCTTCTGTCTTTGTGCTAATTAATTAACTAAGTGTGCTCTTTTCTTTATTTCTTCTTTCTTTCTTTTTAATAAAAGTCTTATCCATCTTATGCTTGTCACCATGACGCATCCGTCAGCCGCCCTTTAACGTTTTGACCGCCATCCGTCAAAAATTGAACTTTCAATTTTGAACTCTGTCATAATGTATGAAGGTGTCATTCACGTTGTCACTTTGTCTCATATATCAGACGACGGCGGTCAAAAGGTTAATAACTAGGGATACACGCTCAGCACGGTTAGCACTAGAGTGGCGCGACGCGACAGTATCTCGCGTGCGAGATCGACTACCCGTCTCTTTTTAATTGATACAGTCAGAAAAGTCAGTATCTGTTACATGTCCAGGTCCACACTGAATTTTAATAATCCATCCATGTGTCAAATATATTCATTATAATATCAATAAAAATACATAAATTTGAATTCCAACAATTTGGCGTTTAATGCGTGTAACTATATAACTATGTATATTATATATGTATATAGTATGTACTATATTAAGATCACTCATAAGCAGAGCTGAGCATCTCATGATGATTGTGGTTAGAGTTATCTGTAAAAATGTGTCGGCTCGACTCAACTTAGTCACGACGTAAACGAAAAATGGTCGACTCACATGACTTGATACTTTTGCTGGTCATGATCACGATGAAATGTTATATAAATTTCATATTTCAGCTATTTTGGTCTTTGCGCAGCCCGTAGGTAATATCTCTTAGCGTAAAATAATTTCTGCCTACCTACGTACTTAATTAAATATTCGCCTCTAATAAAAGAACAATTTACAGTAGTTTGCAAATAATTGCTGTTTATTAAAGCTTTCTTTATTTTATTTAGATAACATTGTTTTTATTGTCTACCTCTGTGTATTACTTCAATTTGACATAATTAAATGGAAATAAAAATATTATTTGAATATTACAAGGACGAATAGAGAGACAGAATCCAAAGATAGATTCACATCATCAAAAAAGGGACCTAAACCTGGGCATTATTAAAAAAAAGTTAATGACAGGTTAAACGATATTTATTATTAGAATAGATAGCTTCATTTTTAGGGTTACGGAACCCAAGGGTACGGAGCCAAAATGAAAAAAACGGAACCCTTATAGTTTCGTCATGTCCGTTTGTCCGTCCGTCCGTGTGTATGACATATCTTAATAAAATTTAGACATACGGTGTATTTTGTATGCCGCTACCTAGTTATGTAGTTAAATTGCAGAAATAAATATTTTTAGAGGGAACATACATGAAACTAAATTTAAAAAAAAATCAAATATCAACATGTTGCATATCAATCAATACGTCTTAAAAAATAACAGAGGAGGTTTATTTGAATATTTTGTGATTAAGTGAATGTGTTGAGAAATAATCGCTTCGAAAGTCAGAAAAATTGTATCCCTCCCCCCCCTGCAACTATTGAGCCATAAATCTAAAAATATGAAAAAATTTGAGAAGATGCGCCTTATCACATACTTTTTACAAAAATTGTTTTGATCATTATCGGTTCAGCCATTTTTGAGTTATCTCCAAAAAACTTCGTCCATAGGCATCAGATACGACCTTATGGTATTAGTTTGGTTCTTATTCCATTTATGTGAAGGTACGGAACCCTCCATTATGCGTGGTTCAACACGCACTTGGCCGGTTTTTATTCTGACAGATGGATCATAGGTCAAAATAAATATAACTCTTAAGTAAGTATTATTTAAGTGCTAAGCGATGTGTTCAGTATCGATCTTTTCCTAGACACTTTTGATTTTATGATTGTATTTGTATTCTTTAATTTATTGTTAAAGTGAATGATCAAACGGACTAGGCCGCGCTAGACGCACCGCGCGCAATAGGCCGCACGACTGCGGTCCAGCCCGCAATAATCATCCTCAGCTGTTCCTCTCAAAACACCTCTTGTTTTTTGTATAGTACGATTTTTTTAAGATATCGGAATTGTCGGTAGAACTCTCTAGTAAGATTCCGACATCTTAAAAAATTACCACTATACCTTTTTAACTATTTTGCATCCGATGCCTGTCAGTCTTCTGGTCCCTACCCAGATTTCTTTTAGTCACAGAGCAATTAATTAAGTACCTTTATACCTGGGTAAACGAGATGTACTTAAGCAAACTAAAGTGATTTTCCCATGCGTCTAAACTAATTAGATCGATTTAGGTGTTAGCGTGGGAAATCCGTAGTTATATTTAGGGAATACAAACCGGTTCTTTTTACTGTGAAAATTACAATTTTTTCGGTTAAAAACCGATTATTTATATTTATATATATAATTACCCTAGGTAAATAGTAAAAGTCTTAAAAGTCATTAGAGATGTAGTCGAAATCCAAAATCGAGAGGCCGAACAGTTGATTTGCGAAATGTGACTATATGTGTAAACTTACTGGTGGGAACCTTTAATTGGCTCTCTGTTACTTACCAATATAGCTACACTATTATTATTAGCTGTTGGTTCCCCGAATAAATAAATAAATGAATAAATAAACACCGGTACACCGGTACAACCTAATCAATTTGTATGATTAACGGACGAAACGGCCATCCTTTTTATATGGGCTTAAGAAGTTAGTCGCCAAAATTGGAACAACATAGAAACAGGAAAATGGTATAAAAAGTTGATAACCATTTCGTTGTTTCTTACGGTACAAATTGTTACGAACTCTTAGAATGGGACAAGCCTATGAAAGACTGCGTAACATTTTTCAGGGCTGCGGTGTAAAAATAAGCGTACCTACTCCTTTATTTATTCAAAAATTAACTTTGTTTATTCAGATAAATATGAATATAGGTAAAAAGTAAAATATATTAAAAATACAATGTTAGCTGTTAGTTTAGGAAGCTTAACGAAAACAAAGAAACTTATTTATCGTTAAATCGAACTAGTTTTAAGCCTTTAATTTCTAAATATTATTATCGTTCCGTAGTTTACAGTGCCTTGGTTTTATTACTGTAACGCTGTTTAACTTATCTGTATAATAATTAACGTATTTTAATCGAGAAACCTTTTTGTTTCATTGCAGTAACCAAAATTCATACAAAAAAACTTGTATATGAAAATCTTAGTACAAACGCCCGATTATTTCAGTATTTTTTTGGTAATTTGACACAAATTACAAAATGTTACACCAAAGAAAGTGTTACATCCAAAACAATTTTTCTATACATACCAACTTTCCAAAATGTCGTCGCTCTAAATCCGAGAGAGAACACACACTAACATAACACCACTTTATGTGAAAGCAATTAAAGTAACGTAGTTACTATTAGACGAGCGTCCGTGACATTGGTCCGAGAGAACGGCGAGCTTTAGGCGGCGCGTGCGCATCGCCTCATACTTATAGGTTCAGGGCTCGACCACTTTCCCCACCGGTTGGGTTTTCTTCTTAAAACATGGCTAGAGGCGTTAGTGCAATGTCAGCATGGCAGAGACATTATGGATCCAAATTTTTACTAGAAATAGAAATACGTTTATTTGCTAGAGTGCGGATAGTTAAATATACATTCAGCCACCTAGTGGCATGCAAAAAATAATTAAGTTTATTCTAATATTCTACAAAAATGCTAGTTGCAGTTAGTTATAGAAATAATAATTTTAAGTGTGCGTCATTTTAATCAAATTAAGTTTATATAATTGCAATTAATTTATTTTAATTAAGCAACATCATCATCATTGGCCTAAGATTGTTGCAATGTGAGGATTGAATCAGTTGATGGTGCCGGTACATCGTCTTCTGTGGCTTAGCAGTCCTATGGCAGCACGACATCTTTTGCCACATCTTTCACAGGTGAAACGTGAGTCAGGAGGTGGAACAGCAGCGCTGCGGAGCCTTTTCTACCTTAGGTTCTTGAGCCAGGCTTCTTCGTATGTAGATATTTAAAACAAAATTTGTTCTTAAGTTTCAATTGTATCATGAAATGTCATATTTGAAAGAGATAAATGTCTCTATATTTTTGTATGTATGTTATAAATTTCTTTTGGCCTTTTATACTAAGTTTGTATTTAATTTCAGCGGCCTCCTAGCCCAATCGGTAGTGACCCTGCCTACGAAGCTGGAGGTCCGGGGTTCGAATTCTTGTAAGGACATTTATTTGTGTGTGTTTCATAAATATTTGTTTGTTTTATATGTATACCGGGTGTCCCACGACTTTGCCACATGGAGGGGAAGTACTTTAAATACTGTAGATAGGACATTTTACTGAAAGAAGACTTCATTTATATTTTTAAAACAATACAAACTGCATTCAAATAATTTTCAATAATCGTCTGTCTGAACCGGGAATCGAACCCGCTAAAAGTGGTAACAAAAAAACCTGCAATGTTACTGTACTGATCGAAGCCTACAATCGTAAGAATTTATTTCTTTTAAATAACGTAGCATCTTAAATAAAAAAAACCGGCCAAGTGCGAGTCTGAATCGCGCACGTAGGGTTCCGTACAATTTATCTAATGGCAAAAAAATCATGTCTGTTGTATGGGAGCCCCCTTAAATATTTATTTTATTCTGTTTTTTTTTCTATTTGTTGTTATAGCGGCAACAGAAATACATCATCTGTGAAAATTTCAACTGTCTATCACGGTTCATGAGATACAGCCTGGTGACAGACGGACAGACAGATACACGGACATCGGAGTCTTAGTAATAGGGTCCCGTTTTTACCCTTTGGGTACGGAAACCCAGTTATTTTCGCATTTAAAAAATCTTACCAGTGCCTACCATATTTAGGGGGTTCGATTCCAGGTTCAGACAGGCGATAATTTAAAATTCTTTAAATGCAGATCGTATTGTTTTAAAAATAAAAATGAAGTCTTCTTTCAGTAAAATTTACTATCTACAGTATTTAAAGTACTTCCCCTCCTTGTGGCAAAGTCGTGGGACGGTATATATAAATATAAGTATGTATTTATCTATCTAAATATGGATATCGTCGCTTAGCACCCAAAGTACAAGCTTTGCTTAATTTGAGGTTAGGTTATCCCCAAATATTTATTAATTATTATTTATATTTTATCCAATAGTACTACCGTTTTATCTTTAGAGCCTTTTCAGGCTTTCCCCAATTTACCTTTTTATTTTTAGAAAAAAATGCTAAGTTTAAAAGGTTTAACAAAACTCACGAAATTGGGAGTGTGAAGGTCAATTGACCTAAATTAACCTAATTAGGTTTCAAGTTATTAGGGGGTCAAAAGTGGTCCCAAATGGTCCGTGTTGTAAATAAACCCACGGCTGGTATGACGCCCCTCTGCTTTGCGAACTTGGCTCACAGTCACACACTGCGGTGTTTTTAGATAATTATTCTCAGGCCTTACATGCATGGTTAGAACCGGAAGTAGTTTTTTGTCATTCATAAGTACATTGTACAGCGAGTCAGCAAAAAATCTAAAACTGTAAATTCGTATATTTATTTGATGACAAACTGGTGGCTTATGTCAATATACAGTCGAAATTTCAAATATAGGTATTTATGGTACCGGTAACTCCTGTAACATTCCCTACCATACCTAACTATACCTTGCTTGAAAAACAGTGATTGTGTCTAGATAGACAAATGTATATTCAGTAGAGACCTACTGAATATACATTTAATTCTTAATAATGAACGCCTTTTTTTCATCTCAGGAATAAGATCGGACCCGGGGTATGTCCTTAAACTACGTCCGGACTTGGGTATGTCCTTAAACTATGCCAAAAGAGAGGTATGGGCACTGCGAATGGCATCTCGCATAGTGTGGTAGGGCACGTTCAGCGAATGTCATCTCGCTCAAATCTGGAGCAGAGCCCGACTGGGGAAGTACCTCCACCTTACAGAAAACCACAGCCAAATAGCACTAGACCCTACTCATAGTGTTGTGTTCCTGCTGGTGAGTAAGGTTGCCAAAGAGCTCAAAGAGGACCCAGTGTGTTGACGATGAGGGACCCTCTTGTTCCTTTAGCCGTCAACACAGTGAATCCTCCTTTTTGTAAAGGGTCGGCAACGCGCATGTGACTCCTGTGGAGTTACAGGCGTCCATAGGTTACGGTAGCTGCTTACCATCAGGCAGGCCGTATGCTTGTTTGCCACCGTCGTAGTATAAAAAAAAAAAAAAAAAAGATAAAAACACCATATTTTTCAAGCCAGGCAAGTTAAGCATGGCACCTACGAATGGTAATGTTGACTTTATGAATTTCAGTAGTGTTGTTTATAGTATGTTTTTTTTAAGATTTCGGAATGTAGGTAGAACTCTTTAGTAAGATTCCGACATCTTAAAAAATTACCACTATACCTAACAATACGGAATCATCGATGCTTGAGGCCGACTCGCACTTGGCCGGTTTTTAGTGTTTATATACCAATACATAGGTTTTAATGTTATCTGTCTGTAATAACCAGAATCCTAATGGTCGTACTTGATGATTAAGGATTGTAAAAAAAATTTTTTTTAATGATATTTAAACAAAAGGTGTCAAAACTACAGTAAGTAATGTTAAGTTAGGTTCTAATAAATCGTGTAGTTATTGTGTAATGACTAATGATATCAAATAAATGACATGGTGTACTTGTCCGTAAGTGAATTAAAACTCGTTGAAATTGTTTTCGTGTTACCGATATTGTTTTGATATTCAACTGTAAGTACCTATACAGCTTGTAAATTTTATACGGGCGTATACTTTATCCACCTATAGTATCCAGCAATAGGACTCATATAGTATAATCATTTTGTTAAATAGTGTTATTAATTATGTGTAATGATTTTTTAAAGTCCTACCGGGCACCAATGTACGCTATCCAACTGATTTAAAACTGACATAACTGACATGACGCACCGGTCATTGTCATGGATGCAATTCATTGCGGGCTGAATTATTATGTATGAAAAAAAAATCTTATTTTCATAAAGAAATAAATGTAAATAGGTTCCCTAGGTCCAATACTAATCGCCATTACAATATACGCCCGTATAAAATTTACAGACTGTATGTACTACGTATTAAATGGTTGCAGTAAGTACACGTAAATACGAAATCTATAAAAAAACCTTCATTAAATATAATCTTAGGTTACGAATTAAATTAAAATTATTAAAAATTTAAATTGTTTATAAGAATAAATTACATACCCAAATTAAGAAATTTGGTTATGTAATTGACGAAGTGTAATTATTTTTAACCGACTTCAAGATTTGAAAAGAGGAGGTTCTCAATTCGGCGTGTATGTTTTTTTTTTTTTTTTTTTTTGTTTTTTATTTTTTATGTTTGTTACTCCATAACTCCGTCATGTCTGAACCGATTTTGAAAATTCTTTTTTTGATTGTAAGTATATATATACAGATTGGTCCCGTTTTTGTCAAAACGCAGTTCTGATGATGGGATCCATGAGGAATCGAGGGAACTCCTCAAATCTTAAAGGCATACATATAGTGATTTTTATATTTTTATCAACAAAACCATCATTTTCATTCAAAACAGTGACATTTGATGAAGTAGAACTGCTGATGATGATCAGAACGGAACTCTTCAACGACGCATAGTTCACGTTTGGCGATTCGTCCTCTTCGCTGTGTTTGTTTAGCAAGTTTAATTGTCAGAACAAATGTTCGTCAAGCTCAAGTTCTGATGATGGGATCCATGAAGAATCGAGGGAACTCCTCAAATCTCAAGCATTTTCATTCAAAAGAGTGACATTTGATGAAGTGGAACTGCTGATGATGAACAGAACGGAACTCTTCAACGACGCATAGTTCATGTTTGGCGATTCTTCCTCTTCGCTATGTTTGTTAAGCAAGTTAGATTGTCAGGACCAATTTTCGGCAAGCTCAAGTTCTGATGATGAGTTCCACGAGGAATCGAGGGAATTCCTCAAATCTTAAAGGCATACATAAAGTGACTTTTGTATTTTTATCAACAAATCAAGCATTTTCATTCAAAAGAGTGACATTTGCTCGTAGAACTGCTGATGATAATCAGAACGGAACTCTTCAACGACGCATAGTTCACGTTTGGCGATTTGTCCTCTCCGCTGCGTTTTTTAAGCAAGTTATTTCATTGTATGGAATCTAAGTGCACCATCTACAATAATCCTTCACCGGCTACCCCCATTGAAGTCGGTTTTTTTTTCTTAAAAATTATTTATTTGTTTTTTTTTAATGATAATATTTTAATTTATCGTTTGAGATTTACAGTAAGTAGGTACAGTCACCGGCAATAGTATCTTCCTACTAGAAGGCCGCAAAAATATGTAGCACGCGCTTTTGGCCCTACAAATAAGAGCGTGTCACATATTTTTGCGGCCTTCGTGTAGTAATATAATATTGCCGGTGACTGTACATAATCAGTCACTGTTCCTAATCGTTGTTCAATGTACCCTGTTATAATTTTATGAGACTGAATTTCTATTTGTGTAAGAAGTTTTTTTTAATATATAATAAAATAACTGTTGTTAACGTGATGAGTTCCCCTTCCCGTACGTTGACGTGTCCCCATTGCCCAGAGTCGTCTCGCAAGTTCACGTCGCATGGCCTTAAAATTCACGTTGGACGTGTACACAAGGACGTGGCTCGAGTACGCCCGCAGTCAGCATCCGCCGTTGTGTCTCCCAACCTCGACCAGCCCGGCTGCGTCAGTCCACCGCCACGCTTCTCGCCACCAGCCGTAGTTGCTCTCGAGAGCCTCGGTGCCCTTAAGAAATCAGTGCGAGTGCTTAGACACATTCCTAAAGGGGCGAGAAACCTGGTAGAAAAATTGTGCACCGTCAGAAGTAAGTTTATTGAAACCAACGATACCGCTAATTGGTATGCTCTACTTACATTTACTTACTCGGCCCTAAGAGCACCGGAGGTGCAAGGCCAGGGCAATCTGACCACTAAGGTGAAATGAAACATAGCCGCGGCCGACAGTTGGTCCAGTTCAGTTGAACTTGGTAGTGTCGGGGAGGCCTCCCACAGGACGCCCTCTGTCCTGAAGACAATCGAGTCCAAAGTATATGAGGGCGATGTGAGGGGGGCGGATCGCGTGCTGATGTCAGACGACTCAATAGCACCTCCGGGCCCTGAGACGCTTGCTTCTTTGCGGACAAAGCACCCGCCTCCGTCCCGCACGTTAACTTTCCCTCAGCTGCCGGATCGGTCCTTACAAGCCTTGGCGGTAAGCTTGGAAGGCGTCATCCGAGCGCTAGGGACGTTCCATAGTGGATCAGCCGCGGATTTAGACGGAATTCGTCCAGCTCATCTTAAGGAGCTGACCTCGAGTTCTGCGGGTGACAGCGGGCAGCGGCTGGAGCCCGGGAATGTAGAGTGCGTAGTTTAAAAAATAGATCTCAAGAACGCATTCAATACAGTGGAGAGGGATGTACTGTTGGGCGAAGTAGAAAAGCATATTCCTACCTTGTACTTTTTCTTGCACCAAGTGTATCATTCTCCGTCTAACCTCGTCTACGATGATTCCCTAATTATTTCGCAGGTAGGTGCACAGCAGGGAGATCCACTTGGGCCGCTCGCCTTCAGTCTTGCTATTCATGAGGCGGTGTCGTCTCTGAAATATCCCCTTAATATTTGGTATTTAGACGACGGCACCTTAGGCGGGGAGCCTGAAGTCGTTAAGCAGGACTTGGCTTTTCTTATCCCCCGTCTTAGGGATATGGGACTGGAGGTAAATCCGGGGAAGTGTGAGGTTTACTGCTGTGGACCTGCCTCTTCTTCTTCTTTGTCTTCTTAAGGCCCTTACTTTCTGGTCTCAAATAGCTCTCAAACGGAACTTTAACCCTTTTGGGTTCGCCTATATTTCAAGAGCCCATTTCAAGCGCAAGACCAGGAAGCGTCTTCTTTTGCTCGCCCAAGAACGCCTTAAAAGTATTAATGCTCATGTCGCCCTTTTACTTCTACGCATGTATTTTGCGGTTCCCAAGATGACTTACCTTTTAAGAACCACTCTATCATGGTTGTATCCTGGTGACGTGTCTCCTTTTGACGTCGCGTTGAGGGATACAGCAGAGACTAAATGTGTGTTTTTCCGATGGGCAGTGGATACAAACGTCTTTGCCGATACGCCACGGTGGTCTTGGTTTGCGGTGTGCAGGGAATGTGGGCTTGCTTGCCTTCCTCGCGTCGGCACATGGAGTCGGTGATCTGGTCTTTAAAATTTTAAATTACCATGGAGACAAGGTTACCATTCCGTTTGTGGAAGATGCTCTGGCAAGGTGGACGGCTCATTACCCGGCTGCATCGTTGTCCGAGGCATCACAAGTGCAGCGAGTTTGGGACGATGTGGGGGCCAAAAACGCTCTTGCGCATCTCATGGGTGAAGCCACAGGGGTGAATTTGGCCAGGCTAAATCGGTGTCGAGAGTCGGAGCGGAAGCGTGGCTGCAGGCTTTGCCTGCTCCTCATCTTGGAACACTCCTGAACAACGACTCATGGCGGGTGGCAGTAGCTCTCCGCCTGGGCTGCGATGTTTGTGTGCCTCATAAATGCATCTGCGGTTCCATGGTTGAGGCGAATGGCCATCATGCGTTGAGTTGCTGTCGTTGTTCGGGAAGATTTCCGCGTCACCACGCTCTGAACGACATCGTAACAAGGGCATTAATATCCGCCAACATCCCTTGTGTTCTGGAGCCTCCAGGTCTCTGCCGTGCCGATGACAAAAGGTCAGACGGCTTAACGTTAGTACTGTGGCAGAGGGGGAAGTGTCTGCTCTGGGACGCCACGTGCGTTAGTACTTTCGCTGCCTCGCACCTAGGCTGAACAGTGCGAACAACTGGTGCCGCTGCAGATTTTGCCGCGGTCAGAAACCGGGATAAATATTCGGCCCTAGGCGGTAATTATAATAAAAATCTAATCTTAACAACATGTTTTTTGCGATCGTGGAATAATAATAATAATAATAATAAATACTCTTTATTGCACACCTCATACAGTTACAAGCACAAATTTTACAATTAGATAAATTTAGGTAGAGGTAACAACAGGCGGTCTTATCGCTAATGAGCGATTTCTTCCAGACAACCTTTGGCTAGTGGAGACTAGAGAAAAACAATAAGCAGTAGGTGGTGCATAGAAACAAAAGAGACGAAATAGATAACACAGCACATTCATATGAATATACATACTTAAATAAATACAAAATAAACATACATATACGTACATATATACATATATACATATATAATACACACAATAAGAAACAACAGTGTCAACTTAAAAACCTAAGGAAGAGATAAATAGTATTCCTTAAGTTGCGATTTAAAGCTACCAATAGATTGCGCGCGTTTAATGTTGAGAGGGAGAGAATTCCACAAACGAACGGCCTGGAACGTAAATGAGCAATTATAAAATTTGGAAGATGAAGATGGCACTTTTAGGAGCAATTTTTGAGAGGATCTAATAGAATTAAGATAAGAGAAACGCTCTTTGAGGTATGTAAGTTGAATAAGAATAAGAATTCGGTTATTGTGTTTGCAAACATAATAAAGATGTAAAAAAATATAAGTAACGGTTGTGCATCCCGTTTCAGGCCATTTCGCGCCATAATTTCCAAGGTTTAATTTTTATGTCGTGTGCAAACGCAACTATGTAATATTCAATGGAGGGTTCCGTACCTTCAACGGAATAAGAGAAATAATTATCAAAAGGTCGTACCTGCTTATGGAAGAGCTTTTTTTTTATTTGAAGATAACTCGAAAACCATTTACTTTTAATGTTCAAAACAATTTTCGTTGATAGAATATGCAAAGATGTATCTTCTAAATTTTTTTAATTTTTTTGAATCGCTGTTTCAAAAGTTACTGTAAATAAAAATAATTACGACTTTGCATGTTGTTCCGGGGGCGTAGACAAGATGTCAATCGTAAGTACAGTCGCCATCAGATATATCGGAGCGGCCCAGGTGGTCACAATTATCTTAACAATGCCTCTATTGTCAAGGCGATAAAGTGCATGTTCGGATAATTTTTGTACACCTGGCCGCTCTTATATATTTGATGGCGACTGTACGAATCGTCAATGGAAAAACGAATAATGTACGGGAATGACAGATGTTAACGAAAAGTGTTCATACATATTGTCTTTTGATTGGTTTTTCGTACTTATGATTGACAATGTCTACGCCCCTACGTAGCAACATTAAAATAAATATATCGTGATGTGGATGTAGGCCATATAGGCCTACATTCACATTACACTATGATCCGCTAGTGCACTACATTGGGGTCGTTGGCGGCCGCGCTTAGTTGCGTTCATAATACATATGTAGATCATTAGATAACTTGTATGAAAACCATGTGCTCGTCGAGATACGCTAGTCAGTTTAGTTTTACGTGTATGTAGATACGCTAGTCAGATTAGTTTTACGTTATAGCCTGGCTAACCAAAACAGTGTAGTAATACTAGAAGAAGTTTTCAAAAAATAAGGCCCGCCGAATTTCTTGCCGGTCATAATACTTAGAACTGTGGTAATTTTTTTAAATCTCTCTGACGTTCATAAGTGCATTGTAATGTGCCTAAATTGAAGAATAAATATCTTTTGTCTTTTTAGAAGTAATAAGCTAGAGCTATACTCATCTCTTTTTAGTGTTGAGGGTACTAGTGTAAGAAAAATACAGCATTATTCTCTCTGTCTATGCTTGAAGTAAGACAAACCCTGGCCAAAATACACTCATTATAACGACTTCATTGAGTTTCACCATCCTAAATTTGCACTGACTTGAAACGGTAAAAGACAAAGCGTGCACGATATGAAAATAGAGTTTGTGCGGAAAGAAAATTAAATATAATTTTAATATTTATAGTGCTCCAGTTACACTAGTCGTTCGCAAGTCGGTACAGACTACAGAGTAAGCTTGGCTTAAAGCCCTGTTACACTTTACATTTTTCAGTGTCCTAACTAGCATCTTAATTAGGTTCCTAACTTTACTTAGGTAGGAGTAAAATTTTTACTTTCTCAATGCCGTTACACTTGACTAAGTCAAGTGACTATTGACTAAATCCTTTAGGAAGCTGATTTAGGACAAGTGTAACAGAACTATTAGACTGATTCTAGCAGATTATCTAAAGGTATAAGTAGGTACCTACATAGGTTTTTTTTATGGTTCCGTACCTCAAAAGAAAAAAAAACGGAAACCTTATATGATCGCTTTGTTGTCTGTCTGTTGGTCTGTCGGTCTGTCAAAACACTTTTTCTTAGGAACGCGTGGAGCTATCAAATTGAAATATACATCAAATACGTCTGTCTGTCGTCTCTTGAAGCTGTAAAAAACCAAGCTTCTTAGTCAATTCAGTCCAAAGATACGGCCTTATTTTTTTACACTTCGCAGGGGACTAAAACCCTATAGGGTACCTTGTTAATTACTATAATACTCTTTCATTCACTTCAGTTTCTTTCATATCGAAAGAATAAATAGGTGGTTCGCTTGATCACGTAAAGTAATTTTATCATGACTTTTAAATGTTATTGTTTTATTTTAATTCAATGCATTATTATTATGGCTATTATTTAATTTAATTATTTTTCAAATGAAATATTTTAGTACTAGCTTTTTCCGGCGGCTTCGCCCGCGTACTAAAAGTACTAAGTCTAAAAGCAGTTAGACTCGTATGTTTGTATGTACGTATGTAGGATTATATGTTTGCCTGCGATCATCTCGCGTTTCGCTGAACTGATTTAGATGCGGTTTTCGGAAAAGTATTCGTTACATTCTGGAGGTTTCGGTATACCACGTTTTGGTGAAGCCGGTTCCCTCATTTTTCAACCGACTTCAAGATTTCGAAGGAGGAGGTTATCAATTCGTCGGGATCTTTGTTTTTGCTATTTTTTTTTTTTTTTTATGTATGTTCACCGATTATTCGAAGACGGCTGGACCGATTTGGAAAATTCTTTTTTTGTTGGAAAGCGTATACTTCACAGTTGGTCCCATTGTAACCATGTCAGGGTCTGATGATGGGATCCTGGAGAAATCGAGGGAACTCTTCAACTATTATAGGCACACCTATGGTGATTTGAGTATTTTCTACAGCAGATCGAGCATTTGGTGTTGGAAAGGTGGATGCTTAGTGAAGTCGGTTCTTTTTTGTTTAAAATTATTTATTTTAAAGAAATGATTGCAATAATTGTTTAATTGTTACGCCATCAGCGACTTACTACTACTGGGAGATTATGATTAATACAGATTTCTACTCTTGAATAGAAGCTTTCCCCGCGACTTCATTTGCGTGGAGTTAATAATCCACCTTCCTTTTTACCCGCTTAAGGAATGACTTCTGGGATAACAAATATTATATATCCTTCCCCAGAACTCAAAATATCTCCATACCAAACATTCTAAATAGGTTCGGCGGTTATTTTATTAATTTCCTATACAAACTTTCAACTTCGTTTCACCCCCTAAAGGGTTGATTTTCGAGATAAAAACTATCCTATATTGTTTTCCGCGAATCAATCTATATAATATGTACCTACCAAGTTTCATTTCAATCGTCTGTTCAGCGGTTAATAATTCGCCATACAAACTACCAACATCCTTTCTACCCCTCTAAGATTGATTTGCGGGATAAAAACTATCCTATATTGTTTCCCGGAACTCAAACTATATCTACCACAAATTTTATCTGAATCGGTTCGGGGTTAAAAATTCTCCATACAAACCTCCAACCCCCATTTCACCCCCTTAAGGATTGATTTTCAAGATAAAAACTGTCCTGTCGTTTCCCGGGACTTAAACTATCTCTATACCATGTTTCATCTAAATCGGTTCAGCTGTTAATAATTCTCCATAAAACTTTCAACTATTTTTAAACTATTTTGTCCCTTCCCGGGATACAAACTATCTCTATACCAAGTTTCATCTAAATTGGTTCAACGTTTAAAAATTCCCGATACAAACTATCAACCCCCATTTCATCCCCCTTAAGTGTTGATTTCGTAATCAGCCACCCGATAAACAATATAAACAATACCCATGTTCTATGGGTTGAATTCTCAAAAAAGCTTAAACACTTGTTTACTCATTTATCGTTAGGAATACTCCTATAAAGTTTCAAATAAAATAGTCGAACTAATCTTGTTTCCTATACAAACTTTGGGTGAATTTTTGAAAAATCCTTTCTAAGTGCATCCCTAGGCCTTAATAAGCAGCCTACGTTCCACATTTGGTATCTCTAGAACCAGCGGTTTGGACTGTGCGTTGATATGTTAGTCAATTTCTTCTTTTATGTATTTAGAAGAAGATTGCAATTTGGCACCAATACTTTCAAGAATTTTCATGTCCACAATATTAAATTTCAAAATCGATGCTATTTTCGCAATTAACGTCCCAAAAAACACATAAACGACACCCATATTGATATTTTGACATTTCAACCCCATTGTACCGCAACAGGGGAGATGGTATTTCACGTCCGCCACGTTGGATTTTAAAACCGTTGTTGTTTTCGTAATCAACGACCCGATAAACCATAGAAACAATACCCATGTTAATTTTCAGACTTTTTGACCACATTTCCCCCTTTTAGGGGTTGAATTAAAAAAAAACCTAAAACACGTATTTACTCATTTATCGTTAGAAATACTCCTGTGAAGTTTCGAATAAGATAGTCTAACTAATCTTGTTTCGCCATACAAGCTTTGGACCCTCATTTCATGCTCTTAGGGGGTGAAATTTGAAAAATACTTTCTTAGTGCACCCCTAGACCTTATAAGGAACCTACATGCCAAATTTGAAATCTCTAGACCCAGCGGTTTGAGCTGTGCGTTGATATGTCAGTCAGTCAGTCATTCAGTCAGTCAGTCAGTCAATCAGTCAGTCAATCAGTCAGTCAGTTTCTTCTTTTATATTCTTATCTTTCAGATCCTTCGCAACATTGTAAAATACAAGGACAATTAAGTGAAAAAACTATACGGGACACCTAGATACCGCTATTTTTCACTTGTTTTGTATTGCATAAATAACTGCAAGCAATGCAAATACATATATAAAATATAAATATAGGTACTACCTATGCACGACTTACTGATAAAAAGATGTTTATTTTCAAAGGAAACGAAATGTGTTTCGCCTTGAACTTAGTATATATACCCAAAGCCGTTGAAAACGGGCCACTTTGTATAGAAATCACATGCAGCCACAGTCGTTGTTCTTTGCCCTTGAGTGTAAATAAAGTAGTGTGTTCGGAACAAACAGACTCAACCCAACCCATTTAAGGACTTGTGCAAATATAGGAAAAACTTATTTTTGTGTCAAGATCTTCAAACTTCTTGCATACACGTATTACACGAGGATCTTTTCTTCACATTTTTATAATCAAATTTAAAAAGTAGGTGTTTGTATTTAAGGTTCCGTAGCCAAACTAGCAAAGACGGAGCCCTTATAATTTCGTCATGTTCATAATCATTCACCATTTTCATAATAATCATAATTTTAAGAGCCTGGTTTTTAAGAGTAATCGCCAATCTGTTCTTTCCCCTGCTATGCACGATGTTAGCTTTTTTGGGTTGATATAGAAATGCAAGTCTTGGAAAACCACGGCCTCTTCATTTTAATATTCTTCCTTCCTTAATTTCCTTCCTTCTTCTGCCTTGTTATTTGTTCTGTTTCTAAATTTCCTTCTTTTTATTCGTACTGTATACCTAAGAAACTGTGAAATTAAAACTTGATTTGAAAATTATAAACATATAATATATAACATCTATATATGTTTATAATGTATATAGAGGTGTGTCTACTTAAAATAAACAAATCAAAATATTTATTAAAAATAATTTGATTTGTTCTTCAGTTGATTTTAAAATTTGGTAATTTACCCAGTAGTTCTTGTTTTTTTTTGATGACTAAAAAGACACATTTCCCAGGAGTAGATTTTTCTCTAGTTTTAGTATATCTAAGAGACACCCATGGGGGACCTTAAAAAGCAAATACTGTCTTCTTAGAAATTAGTTTTACTCCAAACCTTATTTCTACTATACTATATTGTTTGACACGAGTACTACAATGTGTCAAAGTGGTCTCACTAGCATAGAGGAATAAGTAGTAAGCTTAGAGTTTACAGCAAAGTTTACAGTGCACATTCCATACAACTGGTAATTAGCCCCAATGCTTGACATGATGAAGAAATGATGACTAAGAGGACTGAGGGAGGAGCAGCCAGGGGGCAGGGGGCGCCCGTTGTAAAACTTAATATTCGCCCCTGCCCGCTCCACCCTCATTCTCCTTACTCGTCATGCCTTAATTATGTAAATGTCAAGCTTTCGAGCTAATAACCATTTGTATGAAGTGAGCATCACTAGCGACTATCAGTTATCGGTGGTCGAATTGGGTCCCTGAAACCCTGGCGGGACTTGAATTTTATTCTATCAGACGCCGTTTGACTGGTCGCTTTCCGTGAGAATCAACGAATTGACATCGTGTCGAATAAATACGAGTAGCACCTACCACACGCGAATTGCGTGGCGTCGTAAGATGGATTCTCCAGATCTAGACAGATGGTAGTGTGTCAGCCAAGTTTATAAAGCAAAAATACCAACAACAACCTTGGGTTCTACACGAAAATTTTTAGGACAATTTTGACCCGCCATAACTTAAAATCTATTTGAACTGAAGCGCGGCGTTAGTGTAACCTGGCAACTTCTCATTATCAACTTCCTCTCCTTGATTGATCTGAAAATAAAGTTAAAGAACTAGGTTAGCTTCCACAATGAAATCCTGTCTAAAACCTTGCCAATGGAACTATTAGGATATTATTTGTAGAATCTGGGCAGTCTAGAGCCTATCTAGATTCTACACAGAGATTCTACTCAAAGATTAGTTAGTGAGTAAAAACTTGCCAAGTCACTCTATTAAGTAGCTAACTATATAACAAATTATTTAAAACCATTGAAGAACGAAATCATGACATGATCCGTGATCTAGGTACTCAGGGGTATTGAAAGGGGTTGCGAGTTAGATCTCACTTCATTTATTACGTTCGTATACGAACTTGGCATTATTTCTGCATTTATGTTTTTGCCCGAATAAACGTCTAACGGAACATCGCATTAAATAGTAATAACAAGTCCACTCGTTACTGTCATTACATTTCATTTCATAGGTACCTATTATGTATGAGGTTAGAACAACAGCTAGCATCATTTCACAGCTCACGCACTGTAAACCTGAATTGTAGACGTATGATGGTGGTTGTTATCGAGGTGACAACTATAAGATAGAACTAGTGTCAATACAAAATAAAAACCCGCCAAGTGCTAGTCGGACTCGCGCACGAAGGGTTTCGTACCATCATCTATAACAACGGCAAAAAAATCATGTCTGTTGCATGTGACTCCTTTGGAGTTGCAGGCCTCCATAGGTTACGGTAGCTGCTTGCCATCAGGCGGGCCGTAATTATATAATCTGTGGCCGTATGCTTGTTTGCCACCGTAGTGGTATTCTATTTTTTAGTATTTGTTGTTATAGCGGCAACAGAAATACATCATCTGTGAAAATTCCAACTGTCTAACTAACTATAACGATTTATGAGATGGTGACAGGCGGGCAGACAGACAGACGGACAGCGGAGTCTTAGTAATAGGGTCCCGTTTTTACCCTTTGGATACGGAACCCTAAAAAGATGTTAATTTTAAGGGTTGGATAGACGATTGTATATTGGTTTGTATAAATAGTTTTATTTTGCACTATTTTTAGTTAACGCTTACCTAGTCCTATTTAGGTGACAATTTTGAAGCCTGTTATTTAAATGAATGTAATGCCAGAATGGGACGATTTTGATGCAACATGTATTTTCTTACTCGTCTTTTTTAACGCTTGAATCACAGATTATATACATTGATTTATACAAAAAGGGAGATATGGTACGAGGCGCTCGATTGTGTGCCATGAAATATGGGTTCCGGGACCTATATTGAATTGGTCGTGTGGCAGAGTCTCTCAGTCACACTTTGTGCAAAGCGCAAAATATGGAGGTTCCCCTTTCATACCCATGTTAACTTTATAGGTTTATCTCTATTGCCCATGATGCACATACATTACGAGTATAGCGGTGTGTAGCATTTTACAACTGTGTAGATGCTGGACCACATTTCAGTTTTGTTTACTATGAACGTCACTCATCTTCCTTTTTCTTTATGTCTATGATTATATAATAGTTCTTACGAACTTGAATGAAGACTTTATAGACCGAACTACTATAGCGTACTATAAAAAAATAGGTTTCAGAATAATAGTAGGTACTTAGGTAATGAGGATAAATACCCACATTATAAATGGTGCTTTTTAACCGCCGTTGTGGAACCATTTCTGAAGTTGACGTTTGAGTCTAGAGACTGTACAGTCTGGACTAGAGATATATGGGTAGTGAGTAAAAAGTCAGGAGTAAATACCGCGTAAATACTCAGATTAGCTCCTGCTAAACTGGGTGCTTTGGATAAATACTGAGTATTTACTCACCCCTAACCATCTCTAGTCTGGACTGTATAAATTTGGTATTTCCAACCTAAACTGTTGTTTCTTTGCGATTGCGTTTTGTATATTTTTTCAATATCATCATTAAAGGCGGCCAACAAGTCTGAGACAAAAGTAGGACGAAAGGAATGTTGCGGATTCTCCCTTCACACAACTAAGGAGTGGTCCTGAAATAAAGTAGCCATGTACAATCTTGTGTATTTTTTAATTTAGTGCTATTTTTGAAGCAGTATATTTATTTTATTAATCCGGAGATACAATACTAATAAATAAATATACAATCATAATAAAATATGTGAGCATATATAAGTTTTCGCGTTTTTATTTCAAGATACTTTGTAACTTTTTGAACAACATAATTTGACAATCTTCAATCGACATCTGCTACAACGCCACAATTGTATTTTCCTTTTCACAACCCGTTTTATGGAAGACTCTCTAATCTAACCTCTGACAAAGATTTTTCTATGGAAGGCAATTTTCTATTAAAAAAATACATTTAATTAAAAAATACTGTAACTACCTTAAAATGAAGCCAGATACAAAAGTTTACTATTGAAGAAAGACAATTTATTAAGGTATAAAATAGCTCATCAAATCAAACTATAAGAAAAAACTTGTTTTTGAGAAACACCTCAAAAATTCTGTCAGAAGACGCTGTTCAAAAAACTATATGTATGATGGAATACAAAAGGCGAAAACTTCCAAACGCTGTTTCATTTAAATATGATTGTATTTATGTTCTGTTGTATCTACAGATTATTCAAATATAAACACTGCTTCTAAATCGGCACAAAATAAAAAGATAAATCAGAAAAGGTACGGCTACTTTTTTCCCGGACCACTCCTTAACATATACTCGTACAGTTAAGACAAGACATGTTTTAGGTCTCCCCCAGGTTTCATGTCTCAGGTCAGGGTCTTTTACGGCTATTTGAACCTTACTTTCTTATTTTCTCTCATTTAAATACCTAATACTAGCCTAAATATTAACATTATTTGTATAAACTGTTGTTACCTACGTATTTATGTGTCACTCAAATATAAGACATCCTTCCATTATTCATATCAGATAGCTTTATGTATCTAAGTGTGCCTATCAGTCACGGCGGCGTACTTATCGATAATTTTACTACGCAGGCAAGAGTTAGGTCAGCATTATTTTTCTTTAAAAGGAATGTGCTAAATTGTCTAAAAATGAAGTAAACCGGTGGGAATCGAGTAATATGGACTCCCCGCTACTGTTACCTATGCATATACGTTACTGATCTAGAGTATGTAGACAACAAACAATTTTAAGCAATTGAAAAACGGTATGTATGACAGAAACAGTGATCTGCTTTGAAAAAACTCGGTTTCCAGTTAGCTCTAATTCGTTTTAATAGCGAAACTGTTTACAAACTTGGCATTCATTCACATTTATGTTTTTAATAGGATATCATTATTTTTTGACATTAAATTAAAAATATTAAGTAATAACCCATTTTACCCTTTTACCCTTTTAACCGTTTGACCTTTTCCCACTATCTGTACCTTATCCACATTTTACCTTTTTAACCGTTTCACGCTTTCCCCAATTTACCCTTTTACTTTACATTATACCAGCTGTTAATTAATAATAGTAAATAAAGAAGAAACTGACTGACTGACTGACTGACTGATTGACTGACTGACTGACATATCAACGCACAGCCTAAACCGCTGGTTCTAGAGATTCCAAATATGGCACGTAGGTTTCTTATAAGGTCTAGGTGTGCACTAAGATAGGATTTTTCAAAATTGGGGTGAATTTTTAAGGGGGTAAAATGGCGAAACAACATTTGTTGGACTATTTTATTTGAAACTTCACAGGAGTATTCCTAACGATAAATGAGTAAACACGTGTTTCAGGTTTTTTTGAAAATTCAACCCCTAAAAGGGGCAAATGTGGTCAAAAGTCTGAAAATCAACATTGGTATCGTTTCTATGGTTTATGGGGTCGTTGATTACGAATAGAACAACGATTTTGAAATCCAACGTGGCGAACGTGAAATGCCATCTCCAATTTTGGGGTTCGATGGGGTTGAAATGTCTAAGTATCAATATGGGTGTCGTTTTTGTGTTTTTTTTGGGACGTTAATTACGAAAATGGCATCGATTTAGTAATTTATTATCGTGGACATGAAAATTCTTGAAAGTATTTGTAGCAAATTGCAATCTAATAATCTTAATATATGTATATAAGAAAAAAATTATTGACTAATTGACATATAAACGCATAGCCCAAAATTACATTAAGTAGTTAGTAACCCTTAAGGGGGTGAAAAGTGGGTTGGAAGTTTGTATGGCAATTTTTTAACAGCTGAATCTATTTAAGCCTGACCAGAAATATATGATCATGCGCCATGTTGCGGAATTTCATTAGAACTAATAATTTCTTACACTGGCAATAATTTTAATGACAGAATGATATGCATGTGTGAGTCCCTGTGATGTGCTGTCACTGTCATTGAGGCGGTTTACTTGAATAATAATAAAGTCTTGAATATTAAATAATAAACGACAGACAATGCCTAAAATTATCCTTAGTCAAGAGCCGAACATTGTAGATACCTAGTGTATAAAATAAACTGCTGTAAGTAATACGCTCAGGAAATGAAACTTTTTCGCTGTGAAACATTTTCAAATTAACATCAGAGCTGACAGGTAAACAAATCGAGATGTCACCATATCATAGAGAATTGAACTGTTGCCATATAAATGAGAATAATAGCGCCCTCTTGACAATAATCATATATTTCTGGTCAGGCTTTAGATGAAACTGGGTATACAGATAATAAAACCGGGAAGGAGCATAAATCGCCAAAGGGGGTGAAATGGGTATGGATATTAAAGTTTAAAAGGTATGGATATAGTTCGAGTCCCGGGAAACAATATATGATAGCTTTTATCCCAAAAAACAATCCTAGAGGGGAAAAAAGAGGTTGGTAGTTTGTGTGGCGAATTATTAACCGAATGGCGAATTTAGATGAAACTTGGTATCGAGATAGTTTTCCAGGTAACGACATACGACAGTTTTTATCTCGAAAATCAAGCCTTAAGGGGGTGAAATGGGGGTTGCAGGTTTGTATGGATAATTTTTAACAGCGAACCGATTTAGATAAAAATTGTTGTGGATATAGTTTGAGTCCCGGGAAACAATATACCTAGGATAGATTTTTTCCCGAAAATCAATCCTAGAGGGGTAGAAAAGTGGTTGGTAGTTTGTATGGCGAATTATTAACTGCTGAACAGACGATTGAAAAGCTTCTATTCAAGAGTAGAAATCTGCATCAAAAGGACTTGGTTTCCAGTTAGATCTCATTTCTTTTATATTCCAGTAATTATATCGAATGAAGTTAAGGGTAGCGTGAAAGCGACCTCGAGGACCTTGTGGAACTTGGACGGGGGACAAAAACCTCCTTTTTTAGTTTTTCACTTAGGTATATCTTATAAACTAAACACTATTAGTGTACATCTTGTATGGCAAAGTTAAATAGCAATAAATTTTCTGAAAGTCAAGTGTCATACTAGATTTTAAAGACAAATATCAACAAAGATACAGCGCAACAAAGTTAGAGTCTCTTTTTACTCATTTCTAAGTAATTTTGTTTACCAATCAACAATATAAAAAAAAATGCCTTCATAAAAATTTGTGCCTACGCCAATTCTTGGAGTTTGATTGCTAAGTGGATCGCAGGCTCAATTGAGCCATAGCTAAAACCGGGATAAACACTAGAAGGAATCAGAAATATTGACGTCTTAGAAAACCTATAACAAATGATATTCTTTGGATATTACGTACAAAAAAAATCCTCTTTATTGCACACCTCAGAATAAGAATACAGGACACCAAGCCTATTTACATATGAAGAGAGGCAAACAACAGGCGGCCTTATAGCTAATGAGCGATCTCTTCCAGACAACCTTTGGTTATATACTGTTTTTCGTTAAGCTGTCAAGTGTTATGACACTTGATAAGTCATAACTTTTCACAATTGCTAAAAAAAATTTGGTTCTGCCGCCATATTAGAATCTCAACAATAAATTGGCTGTATCTTTGTTAATATTTGGCCTGAAAACCTGGTATGACAGCTAACCTTCAGGAAATTGATTGCTCTTTAACTGTGCCATACAAGGTGTATACAAAATGGGCTTAGATTATGAGATATAAACGAAAATTGTTAAAAATATAGGTTATTTTCTCCCCTCCACGTTCCACAGGGTCCTCGAGGTCGAAAACTCAGGAGAGTCTTCCTAATATTTCCCCTAAACAATCCGTTAAAGTTCAGTTGAGGTCGGATTACTTTTCAGGTGAAATGTACATAACTGCTCGGGCTATTAATATTTAGGTAGCGAAACTGTTTACCAACTTGATATTCATTCACATTTATGTTTATTGTTTTAATAGGATATATTAAGTCCAAAAACCCGTCTAATGTGGTTATTTACCCACGTGTATGTAGTATTATTGTTATATTCTGGGCATGTTTTATTCAACAATTAAAGAGTCCGGTGAAGTTTTTTTTCGATTTTGTTCAATACTATGTTACAGTAACTAATAAGAGTAGGTACTATTAGTGTGTATACATATATTGAAATGTATTTTTTTTAACTGTATAAGTTGAACATTTTTTTGCTTTTATGTTTCATTTATAAATAATTCACCTTAATCTCACAGCTGTTTCGTGATTTTTGCTTGAAGAGGTGAAAAGAGTAAGATTTTTGTTGATTAAAAAGATGTTAAACTAGTATGTAAAATATAAAAATACGTTGGAGAACGAGTCGTTTAAGGAATAAGTGAAACAGTTTTTATCATTTTCATACATATTTTTTAAGTAAGAGAATGTTTACCTAGAACAGTTTTAAGAAAAATTGCCGACGTTTAGGTGGTATTTTTGGGAATGTGTTAAAGTATTTTTAGTGTTTGTACAGCGCTAGAATGTGGGTAGTCTGCGGATAGCACCATGGGAGTGCGCACGCTCTGCCTTGTACATACAGGACAGACTAAATACAAGTAAATAGTATTTTAATAGATCCCCAGACCCTACAGTATTTCATAAAAATTTAAATGTAGAAATAAACTTAACCTTATGCTTTAATCAGATAAAACATATTGGAGGGTATGCCAAATAATAATAAAAAAATCAAGCGACAAGTTTGCACGAATCAACGTCCTCACTAAACAAGCTCTGCAAGAATTAAGTTGTAGGGTATTAAATACTAATGCGGACTACAAGTATTGTTTTGCAATATCTCCAGCAAGGTATACAATGAAATTAAAATTATTAACGTTGAGATTTAGTCGTCGTTCACAGAATGACAGCAATATGCAGTGGGTAATGTACCTATGTATGTCCATTGAGGTTACATTCAACACGACATCTAGCATGTGTTTTAATTAGGTATAGGAAAATATGTCCTCCAACAACGCGATTCCTAATGGATATTTTTGCATTCCATTACTTACATAGCATTACTTGCATGAGGATAAGTTCGCCTTTGTACACTCACTATACTTTTGTTGGTCATGTACTTGTTTTGTGCAATAAAGTGTTTTACTACTACTACTACTATTTACATAGCCCTTGACTTGACTTCTAAAATATTTTTTGATTGCCTAGTGTTTCCTACGTCGCACATACGGTTCGTACTGTGTTGTGTTTATACTTATGGCAGAGAATACATTTCACCACAATATCCGCGACTCATCATTTGAAAACCATAAGGCCTAGCAATTTACTTCTTTGACTACTATTATAGAGAATTCATGAAAAATGTTTTGTTAATTGGCAGTTTTGTTGTAAGTTCTACCGTTTTCATGAGAGTGTGAAAAACTGCAATCTTTTTTGCAAGCGTTTAGTAAACCAATATTAGGTATGTTACTTTTAATACGATAGATTTCTTATAGATTTTCCTGTAATCTATAGGCAATAAAAAACTATTTATTGTAATTTTTTTCAATATTTGCGACTCTGTAGTTTCGGAGTTAAGAGGGGGGGGGGGGGGGGGGGGATCAATTATATTTGAAATGCTTATAATGATGCTCATAAAGAGAAAACCAGACATTACTCTTACTCTATTTCCCTAACCATAGTTGAACCTTATTTATTACCCAGCAAAAAATCGTCGTGCATAGGTGACTAATAAAAAGTAGTAAAAACGGTCTGATAGAGCATAATGTACGGGGCGGTGTCTCACTCGCACTCGTTACAAAATTGTCACATTTGACACATATTGACATTTTATTTTCTACTCAACGTTTCCAGGAGCAAATGCCCGTGTTACTGTATTCATTTGTTGTATAAGTACCAAAACCTTCTCTCAGAATGTAACACATACTTTTCTGAAAACCGCATCAAAATCGGTTCAGCCAAATGCGATATAATCGCGGACATACATACATACAAACTCCTTTTTTTTGAAGTCTGTCAAAAACGACAGTGACTATGTGTCTCTTTCAATCACGCGGCTACGTGGTGATTACACGTGTCGCATCCATGACTGCATTTATCATATGTGACGTTATCATGGTTAGGGTACCACTTTGTCGCTTATGGATTCCGAGATATCACTGATTTTGTTAATCAACTCGAAAATAGTGAAAATTGGTTTTGATTAAAAATAGCTTCTACACACTTAAAATAATACGGTGTATTGATAAAAAGTTAAACGATTCAACTAAAAGTAGGAAAAAAACACAGTCAAAGTTTACCGACTAGGGTACCACATTGTTGCTCATAAGCTTGAAGTGATATCGGGGCCATTGGAAAATGTAGTAACACGTGTTGTCTAAATCTCAGTTTACTCCCATCCATTTGCTTGACAGTTCGTAACTCAGCTGCCCGTTACGTTCACTTAGCTTTATGTTATGTTACCCTTTTAACAATAGTGGTCAATAAGAAATAATTATTAAGATAAAGCAAAACTCTCTATTTTAATCTGGCCTAAATCAATCAACTAGATACAAAATATATTAACAAAATTCATATTATGTTAGTTTATTCAATTGGATTGTTAAAAATAAATAAATAGATCACATAGGATAATAAAATATTTACAATTTTAAAGTGCGTTGCGTCTAGACCGTCTTAATACGCCACGAATATGCTGCTCGTACGCTGCGCACGCGTTGCTCTAGCCGGAGAGCTAGCAACGGAAATAGGTTTGCTATTATATAGAGAAATGAAAATTTCTCTAGTTAGTGTGCCATACTATCAATTTTAATAATCCGGGTGCCTGGCAGATGCTTTAAATACTGATTAATTACATAACAAAAACAGAAAATATAGTCTGGCCTCGGACACAGGAGGGTTTGGTCACTTTTTCTGAAGTATATGACATCTATTTTTAGTTTATATATAGTAGTGTAACTACTTAAAAATTGCAAATCAACAAAAAATAGTGACAAAATAATTAGATTTGCTTCAAGATTTATAGTTGACTTATATTTAACAAGCTTCTGAGGGACAATCGTATAGATAATCAGTTAATACTCGTACAAAGTCACCAATCTCTCAATCAGACGTAAGAATTTAAATGACTTGGCGTCAGCACTTACGTACCCCTAGGTGCGAGGTTGAGTAGTGTAAATCATTTTCATAATGATGTTGAATGCAAATTATTACTTTTGTAAGTAATAATTTTATTATAATAAGTTTGATCTCGTAAGTCATAATAAGGCGACAATGTGGGACCCTAAGGAATGTTAAACTAACAAACTTGATCTAAATTTGTAAAGCTGACGAAAAGACTTATTTTTTATAAAATAAGTTATGTTATTGATTCATAATATAATATTTGTATTAGATATATGCACTTATAGTGCGGACACTATGTTAAATAATGGAAGTAGAATTCTTATTTCTCTAAACTTATGAATAGCGACAATGTGGTACCCTAGATCACTTTACATACAAAAAATCATGTTAAAAGTCTAAACTTTGAAGTCACTTTTTTGATAGAAAACTACATTACTTGTGTGTTTAATTACACTTGATCGTTAGTTTTGTTCCTAAATTAACGTAAACTATGAGAATTAAAAATTATAATGTTGATTTTGTATATTTTTTATGTAAGTGTTGATTTTTTTTGTTTTATTATAAAAAAAATTATGCCTTGAGATATGGTTTTTTCATTATTTTTATTATAAACCTTACCTACATCATATTCAGAAATGAACATAAGCCAGCTGAAAATCTGTCGATTTTGAGTTATATAAAATATTTTATTTTTGATTCTTGACTCTACACCCTACGTGCATTATTATTGTATTATTTCTATAAAATGTAAAATGTTAGAGACAACATATGATTTGTCGAGTAATATAATGTATGTGGAACATTTTAAAACCGCTATCTCCATAACTTCAACCTATAACTAGGTTTTTTAGGCTTTCAAACTTTAAACTCGAATATTTCAAAACAGTACAAAGATATGTTGAAACTTCAAAAAATTATTAAAAATAAAAATACTCAACATAGCGATCTCGCTCTTTTTGCATATGAAGGAGAATGTTTTGAACTATAAGGAGGTACCAATAACTCAATACCGACAATACATATATGACCTTTACCATGACAATATCACATATTCTTTTGATATGATAGGTACTAATATTTAGCAGGGGTTCACAATTTTACGTAAAATATTTTTATAAACATTTGTATCATCCATTTCACTGGTAAAGTATTTCTTAAATAAGTTTTCGTAAATACAATATCTACGAGTATGTAATGGAGTGCTATCAGTGGTTTGAAGTGGGTAGGAACCTACTATGTACCTATTTATTTAGGATGAATAAAAGGATGAACGCCTACAGGCATGGAAATAAATTGCTTGTCTTTACTGATAAGGGTATAAAATAGGTCTCTAAAAGATATATATGAAAAAAATACAGTTGAATTGAGAACCTCCTCCTTTTTTGAAGTCGGTTAAAAATGCATATCTAGTATCCATAAGAAGGTGAAACTCATATGCACAATTTCATTATCGTCATCAATAGGTAAATAGAAAAAACCAAACTTAACCTTTAATTTACTTATTTTCCTTAGTCAACATAACGTCAAAACTATTAAGCAGAGCAGTCTATATTCTTATCATGAGGGAATTACTAGAAAGAAGAATTAGGTATTAATTATATGAAATCAACTCCTGTCCGCGTATCAACCAGGATTCGAACCCGGATAACAAAACAACGATGTATATATATTTAACAATATAGTCACGCGCGGGCGCCTACGGAAACTTTGCAAGCAAAACTCGTAAGCCTTGCGTTTGCCAACTAGTGCCTTGTAACTTTGTTCTGACTCGGACTCAACAACTTCATTTACCAATGTCATATACCTAATGGAATAAAATATTAATTACAATAACAAAAAACACGAAAAGCGCTTACAAACTACAGAAAACTCTTATCCTAAATCAACATCCCAACCTCCAGATGTCCCCCAAATCACTCTCCTCCCCATAAGGGCCTACGCTAGCTGGCGCGGACGCCCGCCGCGTGCGCACGCACGCGGGTGGCCATTGTAGGTAAAATCCGTCGCACGCGTCCGCGCCAGCTAGCGCTGCTCATACTATTTTACGTTAGTCCGCTCACCCGCTCCGTGCGTCCGCGCCAGCTAGCGTAGGCCCTAACACTCATAACACTGGCTACATTCCCCCTCTGGATGGCGATGCCCTATAGGGCCGAGGAATGAGCCAGTACTACGGTCACCCGTTGCCTTTACTAATAGACGGAGAGCTGGCCACGTCAGATATGGCACAATAATGAGAGCAACGAAACCTCTCTAGTTAGTTTGCTATACTATGCTTATTTCTAGATCCGAGAATCTGGCAGCTGTAAAGTGGTGGAGGTCAAAGAATACAAATAACTTGAAGAAAACAAATCCTAGAGATCTGGGTTTGATGCAACATTATGGTAAATTATGTAAATAATTAGATTATATCATATCCAGAAGTTTCTGTTGGGGGAAAGTAGTACCAAATGATGTATAATGCAATTTTTAGTTAGTCGCCTACTGTTTTTGTTTCCGCAATAATAGACAATGGTTTTTAATCTAATGTTAAAATATATAAAAGAAGAAACTGACTGACTGACTGACTGACTGATTGACTGACTGACTGACATATCAACGCACAGCCTAAACCGCTGGTTCTAGAGATTCCAAATATGGCACGTAGGTTTCTTATAAGGTCTAGGTGTGCACTAAGATAGGATTTTTCAAAATTGGGGTGAATTTTTAAGGGGGTAAAATGGCGAAACAACATTTGTTGGACTATTTTATTTGAAACTTCACAGGAGTATTCCTAACGATAAATGAGTAAACACGTGTTTCAGGTTTTTTTGAAAATTCAACCCCTAAAAGGGGCAAATGTGGTCAAAAGTCTGAAAATCAACATTGGTATCGTTTCTATGGTTTATGGGGTCGTTGATTACGAATAGAACAACGATTTTGAAATCCAACGTGGCGAACGTGAAATGCCATCTCCAATTTTGGGGTTCGATGGGGTTGAAATGTCTAAGTATCAATATGGGTGTCGTTTTTGTGTTTTTTTTGGGACGTTAATTACGAAAATGGCATCGATTTAGTAATTTATTATCGTGGACATGAAAATTCTTGAAAGTATTTGTAGCAAATTGCAATCTAATAATCTTAATATATGTATATAAGAAAAAAATTATTGACTAATTGACATATAAACGCATAGCCCAAAATTACATTAAGTAGTTAGTAACCCTTAAGGGGGTGAAAAGTGGGTTGGAAGTTTGTATGGCAATTTTTTAACAGCTGAATCTATTTAAGCCTGACCAGAAATATATGATCATGCGCCATGTTGCGGAATTTCATTAGAACTAATAATTTCTTACACTGGCAATAATTTTAATGACAGAATGATATGCATGTGTGAGTCCCTGTGATGTGCTGTCACTGTCATTGAGGCGGTTTACTTGAATAATAATAAAGTCTTGAATATTAAATAATAAACGACAGACAATGCCTAAAATTATCCTTAGTCAAGAGCCGAACATTGTAGATACCTAGTGTATAAAATAAACTGCTGTAAGTAATACGCTCAGGAAATGAAACTTTTTCGCTGTGAAACATTTTCAAATTAACATCAGAGCTGACAGGTAAACAAATCGAGATGTCACCATATCATAGAGAATTGAACTGTTGCCATATAAATGAGAATAATAGCGCCCTCTTGACAATAATCATATATTTCTGGTCAGGCTTTAGATGAAACTGGGTATACAGATAATAAAACCGGGAAGGAGCATAAATCGCCAAAGGGGGTGAAATGGGTATGGATATTAAAGTTTAAAAGGTATGGATATAGTTCGAGTCCCGGGAAACAATATATGATAGCTTTTATCCCAAAAAACAATCCTAGAGGGGAAAAAAGAGGTTGGTAGTTTGTGTGGCGAATTATTAACCGAATGGCGAATTTAGATGAAACTTGGTATCGAGATAGTTTTCCAGGTAACGACATACGACAGTTTTTATCTCGAAAATCAAGCCTTAAGGGGGTGAAATGGAGGTTGCAGGTTTGTATGGATAATTTTTAACAGCGAACCGATTTAGATAAAAATTGTTGTGGATATAGTTTGAGTCCCGGGAAACAATATACCTACGATAGTTTTTTTCCCGAAAATCAATCCTAGAGGGGTAGAAAAGTGGTTGGTAGTTTGGCGAATTATTAACTGCTGAACAGACGATTGAAAAGCTTCTATTCAAGAATAGAAATCTGCATCAATCATAATATCTTAGTACTAGTAACTCGGCGTAACAATTCAGCAATCATTTGTTTAAAAAAATAAGGGAACTGCCTTCACCAAAACGTGGTACACCGAAACCACCAGAATATAACAACTACTTTTCCGTAAACCGCATCTTAATCGGTTCAGCCAAACGTGAGATAATCGCGGACAAACATATATTCCTATGAACGTAGGTACATACAAACATACGAGTCTAACCTCCATTTTTGAGTACTTATAGTACGCGGGCGAAGCCGCGGGAAAAAGCTAGTGTTAAAATATAGGCCCTGTCCTCTATAAATAACACAAATTTGGCAGCTTTTACCTATTTTGGTATTACTTTATTCCAACTTAAAAACTTTGTTGGTCTGTCACTATGACCTCCACCCATTAAAAGCTGCCAGATACCCGGATCTTGCAATAAGGATGGTAAAGCAGTCTAACTAGACAGCTCTTAGACCACAACCCCTTCTTAAGTTCCTTAAACAGCTTGAGGGCATCTGGACCCTATGGACCGAGAGTTTCCACCACAAACCTTTAAGTAACTTTACCTTGTTTGCAGTATTCCAAGGACACAGTTCAGATAGGAATTAAAGCATATCAAACGTTTTGTGAAGCAATCAGATTTGGATTTTATTATTATTATTTTATTTTATTTTTATTAAGCAACACGTACATTGTATGTCTCTCAAGCCGTTTTGATATGTCTTCTTATAGAACTACGCATTATTGTGTATCTTTAAGATATAATATTACTGTATTGCTGTTTTGAAAAAATTAGTCCCGCCGAGTTTCTTGCCGGTCATAATACTTCTCGGGTCAGAGGTGTTGGGTTACAACCGGTGGTAGTTTTTTTCTCTCTGACGTTCATAATGGTGCTCCCACACCAGCTGTTATAAATGTTATATAACAAAGTGTAACAAGGATAAGACTAAGTAGCACTATGTTGTTAAAGAAAGATAGTTGCTGTTATATAACATTTATAACAGCTAGTGTGGGAGCACCATAAGTGCATTGTAATGTGCCTAAATTGAAGAATCTTTTATCTTTTATCATGCATTGTTCTCTTGCTCCACGGTTCTGAAATCACTCTGTATAATTAATTTTCGTGAACATACTTTACAAAATAAAATCTAGTTTCAGGAGTTACTATTCAATTTATAGTTTAGTTTATTTTTTCTACCAAAAGTGTCTTTATAAATAAAATGATGGATCTTCCGGAATATTCCATAGAATAATGCATTACCCACTCCGAGGGCTTAAATTGCTTTCGACAGTGATAAATTAGACATTAGGGCACTCGCTTTCAGTGACCTTCTATTCTAGGTCTATAAAATCAATAACCACCAATGAGTCTAACTGGAAGCCTATTCGAAAAATATAATTAGACACTGGCTTGATTTTGTTTTGATATTGAAAAAGATTGAACCTTTCAGAAGTAACGTTTGGCTTATTCAGATCAAGATATCAATAGAGTTTTAGTTTTTTAAAGAGTTGTAATTTATTATTATAAATAAAAATATTATTGTATATCAATGAAACTTGCTAAAGCAAGAATTCGAATAGTATCCATCAATATAGTATTTATAAATATATAGTAGTATATTTATCTGTATATATTCCTAGTATTTTATTTGTGTATTTTTATGTAGATTATTAACTTCATTTTTTTAAGCTAAGCTTTTAATGAGTTTAATTGACAATTCTCTTACTTTTCTCTAATCCTTTTTGTCATTTCTCTGTTTAGCCCAATGGTTGACTGGTAGAGAATGCCTTTAGGCATTAAGTCCGTCATTAGTACATTTTTCTGTTGTGTGCAATAAAGTTTAAATAAATAAATAAATAAATAAACCCCTTGGATATAATGGATATAGAACCTTTTTACCAGCTTAAAAAAAACACCTAGAACTGCCATTTCTGTAATTGCGGGATGATTCTCTTATAAGTAGCACAACAGCTTCATCATCATCATCATATCAGCCGAAAGACGTCCACTGCTGAACATAGGTCTCATAGGCCCCAAAGAGTGCCACAATGACCTGTCCTGCGCCACCATTTTAAGCGAATACAGATTACAATCGCTTTGAGGAGAATTATCCTGTGAAGAAAGATACAGCAATTGCAACGATCTTCTTTTAGTCGATAAACGAGACGACTTTTCTAAGGAGCATAATATTCTTGATTTATATCACCCTGGTCAGTGTTTTCAATCCATTATCAAGTTCATATCAAAAATATACAAACAGTTTTTTTCTACCACGACGGTGGCAAAAAAGCATACGGGGCGCCTGGTGGTAAGCAGCTACCTAAAACGATGGCTAAAGGGATAAGAGGGTCCCCGTTGTCAACACAGAGCATCCTTTTTGAGCCCTCTGGCAACCTTACTCACCGGCAGGACACAACTGAGTAAGGTCTAGTGCTATTTGGCTGTGGTTTTATGTAAGGTGGAGGTAATTCCCCAGTCGGGCTCTGCTCTAGATTTGAACGAGACGATATTCGCTGAGCTGTGCCCAACCAGACCAGACCAGACTTAGTGAGATGCCAGTCGCAGTGTCCATACCTCTATTTTTGTATGATCGCTTAACATCAATACGATACAATTATTTTACATGTTTTTTAAAGTGGGGCATTCCACTCATACAATAGTATGTTATTCAATCAAATACAAACACTGAAAACATTGAAAAAATAATCAACCCAGCAGGATTTGAACCTCGCATCGATACGCCTTACCGGGGCTCGATCGCTTTACCAATTAAGCTATGGGTTCAGTTACTGAGTTGACGAAATTCTCAATGCCTTCAAGCATCTTTTTGCATTTATTTTTACATCGACTTTATAGCAGCCGTAAGCGACATCTAGGTGCTAACTACTAGAGTCAGATACCCTTCCCGCCGACCCTTTTACAAGTGTCACAACGGAAATAATAGATGGCGCTGCTATCAACTTATAATTATTTTACATGTTTTTTAAAGTGGGGCATTCCACTCATACAATAGTATGTTATTCAATCAAATACAAACACTGAAAATATTGAAAAAATAATCAACCCAGCAGGATTTGAACCTCGCATCGATACGCCTTACCGGGGCTCGATCGCTTTACCAATTAAGCTATGGGTTCAGTTACTGAGTTGACGAAATTCTCAATGCCTTCAATCATCTTTTTGCATTTATTTTTACATCGACTTTATAGCAGCCGTAAGCGACATCTAGGTGCTAACTACTAGAGTCAGATACCCTTCCCGCCGACCCTTTTACAAGTGTCACAACGGAAATAATAGATGGCGCTGCTATCAACTTATAATTATTTTACATGTTTTTTAAAGTGGGGCATTCCACTCATACAATAGTATGTTATTCAATCAAATACAAACACTGAAAACATTGAAAAAATAATCAACCCAGCAGGATTTGAACCTCGCATCGATACGCCTTACCGGGGCTCGATCGCTTTACCAATTAAGCTATGGGTTCAGTTACTGAGTTGACGAAATTCTCAATTGGTAAAGCGATCGAGCCCCGGTAAGGCGTATCGATGCGAGGTTCAAATCCTGCTGGGTTGATTATTTTTTCAATGTTTTCAGTGTTTGTATTTGATTGAATAACATACTATTGTATGAGTGGAATGCCCCACTTTAAAAAACATGTAAAATAATTATAAGTTGATAGCAGCGCCATCTATTATTTCCGTTGTGACACTTGTAAAAGGGTCGGCGGGAAGGGTATCTGACTCTAGTAGTTAGCACCTAGATGTCGCTTACGGCTGCTATAAAGTCGATGTAAAAATAAATGCAAAAAGATGATTGAAGGCATTGAGAATTTCGTCAACTCAGTAACTGAACCCATAGCTTAATTGGTAAAGCGATCGAGCCCCGGTAAGGCGTATCGATGCGAGGTTCAAATCCTGCTGGGTTGATTATTTTTTCAATGTTTTCAGTGTTTGTATTTGATTGAATAACATATCAATACGATACGTCAAACGTGCTACTGTTATCAAAATTACAATTTGTTTCGAAAAGAAATCCGTAACAAATCATGATTCTAAAGTTCGAATATACAACATTTAGCTCTTATAGGGTAAAGTTTAAATAATATATGAACTGATGATTATTGTTTACAGTTATTTGTTTTGTACGAGTCACACGTGTACCTATTCGTGTACTCGTAGTTTAACGTACAGTCAGTCTCAAAATTACTTACAATTTATCATTTTTCGCAGTTAGGACTAGGTAAAATACCGAAAATGAATTTGAACACAATGAGGGTAAAAAGTTTACAGTAAATTATTATTACATCATAATATCGTTTACAACAAACGAAACGTCGGTGTAATAGATTAGACCTAAGCAAAATGTGTTTCTTTGTTGCTATTTTTTGGACCTTTACTTGTGCTGTAAGACCTTCCTCTTTGTTAAATTTCATGATTCTAGGTCTATGGGAAGTACACTCTATAGATTTGATTCTATGGGAAGTACATTCCCCTGTGAAGTGTCAGAAAATAAAGCTCCAATGGCCGTAACTTTGGATTGAGTTGACTAAGAAGCTTGATTTTCAGTTTCAATGGACTACAGACATAGTATTTGATGTTAATTTAAACTTGATAACTCCACGCGTTTCTGAAAAAACGGGTCTTGACAGATAGACAAGGGTTCCGTTGTATCCTTTTGAGGTACGGAACCCTAAAAATCGACAGCGCCTTCAAGGGCATTCGCAATATTAATTTAGGTAAGGGCAATAAATTGTCCGATCATTCCGACAAAATTACTTAAAAAATACACATTAACTGCAGAGATACCGAAATGGAAAACCGGTATATTTGTATGAAAATAATACCGGTATTCCTTCACTTGTACACCTACTTGAAGGGTTGGCAACGCGCATGCGGTAGTCGCGTAGCACCAGGTGGACGGGGCCTTTGTTTGGCACTGTCGTGGTATCAATATTTTATTAAAATGTCTAGCCGATTTCGCGGCCCACTGTATTCAAGACCATAGGTAGTCCCAACTTCGTCAAATTAAATAAGTTTGTAATTTTCTACGTTTAAAACAATTTATAACAAGAAAATGTTACAATTGTATTGTATTGTAGGTAAGTAAGTCCTTGAAAATGTATAAAAGTTTCTCGAATCTCGCAAAATTATTTTGCAAACCTTGTTGAATCAAAACAAAACTTCTCAAGTAGTTAGGTATGGTTAGAGTCAAAATCGATTTGACTATAAAGTTTACTTGGGCTGTAGATACTCAAATTAATACACTGAAATGTTAAGTTGACGTATAATAAATACACCCATGTTTGACAATTTAGTAATATATTAATATTTATGCGTAAATTACTTACGGATTATGAGAAATATTGTCATTTTTGGCGCCTGTGTGGCTCCTGCTCCAATACATGGCCAAGCCGGTATTGTAATAGGCATATTATCGAAATTTCATATCTAGATAAAACTGATATTTTCTGAACATGACAATTTCAAAACGTTTGACGTGACATTAGGGCACCACGATGTTTTGAGCGGTGATAATAACGCTTCCTTACTTATGGAAGAATAATAAGTTATTCTTCTTCCAAGGTTACCTCATCAGCATCACTCTTAAAACGTTGTTGACTATTGAAATGAAATTAATTTATGGAAATAGTTTGAGTCGTCGGGACGGACGAAGGATAGTTTTCACGGAAATAATTCATTAGAGGGTGAAAAGGGGGAGGTATTGCCTTATAACGTGCGGTTGCTGCTTACTGGCAAGAATGGCATACCACCAGGGGGGTTTCACTACGTCTCAATTTGTACCTGTTTTCTCCGATGCGCTTACCGTATTTGAGGGCTAAATGAGGGAAGGGTTGGCTGGCACATCGCTTATCACCTTATAGGTACCTTCGAGAATATTTGACGTTTTAAGTCATAGGTACATCATGTTTTTTTATGGCAGTTAACGAATTAATGACAACCGACAATGATGTGTGCCTTTGATTGAAAACGTCACATATTATCATTTGTTGTGTGCCAGTGTTTATGACATGTTTCAAACCTGCACGGATATAGATATGAAGCCCGTTGAAAACCCTATTTTATTTTTTTAAGAGCGCATGACAGCTAGCTAACGTTTTCACCTCTGTAGCTAAATGTCAAATTCAAGAAGGATAATCTTCTGTACTTGTACTATTACACCTTAATCAGCCCAATTAAATCTGGAAAATGTTTTATCTACACTCATACTGTAAGTACTCTAAAATGCGTTCAAAAACCGTAGACAATGACAAGCATTACAACAAACGATTTAACTATGATAAGTTTCTTATCTGCGGCAGTAACGTAATTTTAACTATGCACAAATATTGTTAAGCAATGAGTTTCAAATTTGGAACATCGAATTTGATAACATAATGTTACCGCCATGGCCAACTCGATTGGTCCCGCGCGAGCGCCGGCACAATCGAGTAGGCCATGACGGTACAATGGCGGTCATTCTATGGTTTCCGAACAATTAATTTAATATATATAATATGAGTGTAGATAAAGCAGTGTATGCAACTGTACGTAATTAGGCCTTAAAACACTCGTGTGATCTTATTATGAAATTCGCCTGCGGCTCATTTCATAAAACCACACTCATGTTTTAAGGACCCTTATTACGTAACAGTTACATAAACTACTATATTACATTGGTGTTGAATGTAAATTACCAATATTTATTAACAAGCTTAATTACCAAAATCGAGATTTGATTTGGGAAAGGTAGAGTAGGTATGCCGGTGAAATGATTTATAAATACATATAATATTATATTGAGTATAAACTAATCTTTCGTAAACATGTAGGTACTTACTTACCTTGAGTGTTCATTACAAGCTTTATTTTACTTTTACCTGTCTTGTTATGTTGCTTGTAATCAAATCTTGCAAGTTAAATTTGACCCACTTCCAGTTTTCCAAGTCCAGTTTGCATGCGTGTGTCGGATGACAATGTAATAGTATTATGACATGGAGCAGATCTGATGATGGAGCTGGAAGGTGGCCATAGGAACTCCTCAACTACTCAACATTATCCCGTCGTGTTTGGGCTCGTTGCATTCGTCTTGGTGAGCAGTTAGGGATTGTACAATGAAAAGTACAGTTAGCAGTAAAAGCTAAAAAAATAAAATGTTTGTAAAAAAAAACTTGTGTATGAGTATAATAAGATTAATAAGTGTGTTTGTTGTTTTCACTAAAATATATACTTACCTATTATTTATTTGTATCACTGATATTTCGAAAGTCCGTGTACGTCTGTCTATAACTATCCAGCGCGGTAATGCCGCGAGCGTTATGGTCACCTTCGCACCGGAAACAACAAGGAACAGTAGCAATTACTTGTTTTAGTTAAGAGTCCGGTAACCCTTTTTATTCGATTTCGCTCAACTTTTTGATACGATTTTGAAGTAACTAACAAAACTTCTATTAGTTTGTATACATATTTTGAAAGATCGTTTCTTTTTAAACTGCATAAGTTGAATACTTTTTTGATTTTGTGTTTAATTTATATAATAATATATTAATAATAATTCAACGAGGGTTGCTACTTATATATCCGGAAACAAAAAAACAAACAAACGTACACGGCTGAAAATGGTTTTATTGTTTTTCAAAGTATTCCCCTTGATGATCTATGCACTTTTGCATTCGCGTGAACCAATTTTTAAAGCACTTCTGCCACTCCGCCTGAGGTACCTCCATAACGTGTTGTTTGAATGCGTCGACAGCATCTTCAGCGGTCGAAAATCGTTGACCGCGTAATTTATTCTTTATATTTGGAAATAAATAAAAATCGTTGGGTGCCAAGTCAGGGCTGTACGGCGGATGACCCGTTAATTCCACATTTTGACCCTCCAAAAATAGAGTTGTTTCGCGTGACGTATGACAGCTGGCATTGTCATGATGAAGAATGATTCTTCGTCGCTGGTTAGTTTTACGAATTTGTTCAAATACTTCCGGTAAGCAAATGGTCGTGTACCACCCTGAATTAACCGTTCTACGGTTTTCTAGTGGCACTGTAGCTACATGGCCATTAATACCGAAGAAGCAGGCCACCATTTGTTTCAATGTACTTTTTGCACGAGTAACTTTCGTAGGGTTCGGCTCATTTTGAAACACCCATACCGTTGATTGTTGCTTCGTTTCGGGATCGTATGCATAGATCCAGGATTCGTCACCTGTATAGATGTTATAAACGGCTTTTGAGTCACCACGGTTATATTTTTTTAACATTTTATTGCACCATTCGACGCGAGCATCTTTTTGCTCTTTTGTTAAGTTGTGGAGTATCCAACGCGAACAAATTTTTTTTACAGCCAAATAATTATGTAATATGCTATTAATGCTGGTCATAGAAATACCCAGAGTCGCCTCTATCTCGCGGTACGTAACATGTCGGTCGTCCATTATAAGTTTTCGCACAGCCTCGATATTTTGTTGTACAACGACCGATTTCGGGCGACCTGCCTTAACTTCGTCCGTAAGCATACTACGTCCACGATTGAACTCACTAAACCAGTGATACACAGTAGTTTTAGATGGGGCTTCATCACCAAAAGTTGAAGTTAGTTGATCTATGCACTGTTGTTGCGTTAAACCACGCCGAAAATCATAATAAATCATAGCACGAATATTTTCACGAGTGAGTTCCATTCTTGCTGCGAGATGACATTTAAAACTCGTCAAAAACAAAACACGAGCGTTAATAAGAAAGAAAAAATATACCGGCCAGTACTTAAAAAAGTTCAAATTTTACCATGGAGGTCAAATATGCTATTTAAGAAGATTGTAATCCCGGTTTCCGGATATATAAATAGCAGCCTATGTATATTTTGGAGCACAAAAAAAATTGCGACAATTTTTTTAACATAATTTCGAAAGGCGATTAAAATAGTACATTTTGCCTTGCACTAAATTGAGCATGTCTGATTTTTCAATGAAATAATTATTTAAACCTCGAAATCATTTTAACGAGTCATTTTCTAATTCTTAAAAAACACTAAAATTTTAGTTTTATTTTTCGTTTCTAACATTTCTCCCACAAAGGATGTATTTATGTTGTGTGTCTAACATATTGTGTATTTCATCACTATTAACATAAAAAAATCAGCCATGCATGATTTGATTTAAAACAACATCCCTTAAGTTTAACAACTACCTTTATACTGATGCTAGATTTCTGGCTATTTATTTTTATTAACGAATTGTTTACACTATGATTTTACTTTATAAGGAAACCGATTCCTTTGTGGATGGATCGGATCTTCAACTAAACCACTAGAGCGAGAAATTTAACAGTTTAACAACTACCTTTATACTGATGCTAGATTTCTGGCTATTTATTCTTATTAACGAATTGTTTACACTATGATTTTACTTTATAAGGAAACCGATTCCTTTGTGGATGGATCGGATCTTCAACTAAACCACTAGAGCGAGAAATTTAACAGTTTAACAACTACCTTTATACTGATGCTAGATTTCTGGCTATTTATTCTTATTAACGAATTGTTTACACTATGATTTTACTTTATAAGGAAACCGATTCCTTTGTGGATGGATCGGATCTTCAACTAAACCACTAGAGCGAGAAATTTAACAGTTTAACAACTACCTTTATACTGATGCTAGATTTCTGGCTATTTATTTTTATTAACGAATCGTTTACACTATGATTTTACTTTATAAGGAAACCGATTCCTTTGTGGATGGATCGGATCTTCAACTAAACCACTAGAGCGAGAAATTTAACAGTTTAACAACTACCTTTATACTGATGCTAGATTTCTGGCTATTTATTCTTATTAACGAATTGTTTACACTATGATTTTACTTTATAAGGAAACCGATTCCTTTGTGGATGGATCGGATCTTCAACTAAACCACTAGAGCGAGAAATTTAACAGTTTAACAACTACCTTTATACTGATGCTAGATTTCTGGCTATTTATTTTTATTAACGAATTGTTTACACTATGATTTTACTTTATAAGGAAACCGATTCCTTTGTGGATGGATCGGATCTTCAACTAAACCACTAGAGCGAGAAATTTAACAGTTTAACAACTACCTTTATACTGATGCTAGATTTCTGGCTATTTATTCTTATTAACGAATTGTTTACACTATGATTTTACTTTATAAGGAAACCGATTCCTTTGTGGATGGATCGGATCTTCAACTAAACCACTAGAGCGAGAAATTTAACAGTTTAACAACTACCTTTATACTGATGCTAGATTTCTGGCTATTTATTTTTATTAACGAATTGTTTACACTATGATTTTACTTTATAAGGAAACCGATTCCTTTGTGGATGGATCGGATCTTCAACTAAACCACTAGAGCGAGAAATTTAACAGTTTAACAACTACCTTTATACTGATGCTAGATTTCTGGCTATTTATTTTTATTAACGAATTGTTTACACTATGATTTTACTTTATAAGGAAACCGATTCCTTTGTGGATGGATCGGATCTTCAACTAAACCACTAGAGCGAGAAATTTAACAGTTTAACAACTACCTTTATACTGATGCTAGATTTCTGGCTATTTATTCTTATTAACGAATTGTTTACACTATGATTTTACTTTATAAGGAAACCGATTCCTTTGTGGATGGATCGGATCTTCAACTAAACCACTAGAGCGAGAAATTTAACAGTTTAACAACTACCTTTATACTGATGCTAGATTTCTGGCTATTTATTTTTATTAACGAATTGTTTACACTATGATTTTACTTTATAAGGAAACCGATTCCTTTGTGGATGGATCGGATCTTCAACTAAACCACTAGAGCGAGAAATTTAACAGTTTAACAACTACCTTTATACTGATGCTAGATTTCTGGCTATTTATTTTTATTAACGAATTGTTTACACTATGATTTTACTTTATAAGGAAACCGATTCCCTTGTGGATGGATCGGATCTTCAACTAAACCACTAGAGCGAGAAATTTAACAGTTTAACAACTACCTTTATACTGATGCTAGATTTCTGGCTATTTATTCTTATTAACGAATTGTTTACACTATGATTTTACTTTATAAGGAAACCGATTCCTTTGTGGATGGATCGGATCTTCAACTAAACCACTAGAGCGAGAAATTGTCGAAGTAATTGGTGTTTTCATTGGTTTGTCACGACAAAAAATCCAGTGTAACTTGACCTCAAGGCTCCATTTTCGCGAAGAAGTAAGGGATTACTGCTTCTCGAAAACGGAGAGCACTTTGCGATAGTGGCGCTCGTTTGATGTGTGATGGGAATATAAGGTGGGTACGTATTTTATCTGCGCCTATGAGAATGAAGATAAAACCGTCGTTTGTTTTTTGATCCCCTAAATGCGAAACGTTCATAGACTTACCATGGACTTCATGGACCTTAGATTTGACATATAGGTAGTTAGTTTTCCAAAGCATAAACAACAAGATATTTTTTTACCATTGCAGCTTGCAGCATCATCTAGGCGTTGTATGGCGCGTTATTCTTATCCTTATCTATACCACGTGGCTCGCCGCTGTTGTGCAGCGATGCAGCGATTTTGCTGTTGCGTTTGCGCTCAGTGATTGCGTCGCTAATCCTATCAGCCAACCGGCGTAGTTCATAGAAATGGTAATTGTTAAGGGATGCCTTACATCAAACCAGGCATAGCTGATTTTTTTCATATTTTATTAGTCAGTATTATAGGTATGTTAGACACAAGTTTCCGACCTAGAAACCCAACTGGATCAATTTCAAATTCTTAAAAAACACTACAAATTTCGTTTTAATTTTTACATTTTTTACAAAACGGAACCCGGAAGCTATTTTCCTCGGAAACTATAGAATATAATGGAATAAAATATAGTTTATTCGTAGACACACACACAGACATAATAATTGGGAAAGAAGTAGAAAAAAAAGAGGAACCCCAGACTCGTCTTAATAAAATTTAGACATTTGGTGTATTTTGTATGCGGCTATTTAGTTATATCAGGTGCTAATAAATTAGTCACGGATATTTTAAGAGATAATACATTACATTACATAAATTAATTTTTAAAATAACCATCCCCTATAATGTACCTGTCAAGATGTTTAACACCGTCTGTCATGTCACGTCAAAAGTTTTTTTCTTAAATGTCATTATGATTCGGGTCTAAAGAGGTGTCATTTAATTATCTTATTAAGAGGGTGTTTAAACGTAGGAAATTTGTTTCCTAGTTTTCTCCAAAAAAAAAACATAACAAAACCTATGATGTTTCATACTTAAATATACTCCGAGAACCGAGTGCTATCAGCGGTAAAAATATCCGTGACTAATTTGTTAGCACCTTATATAGTTAAAGTGCAGAAAAAATATTTTTCGTGGGGGCTCATGTAATTCAATAAAAAATATGATTTTCCAAATATCATCATGTTGCACATCAGTTGACAGCTCTTTAAAAATAACATCTGGGATTTCTTTGAACATTTTGTGATTAAGTGAATATTTTCAGAAATAATCGCTTGGAAAGTCAGAAAATTGGGTCCCCCCGTAACTTTTGAACCGTAAGTCAAAACAATATGAAATAATTTGACAAGGTGCGTCTTATTAAATTTATCCTTTCGTGAGACATACTATCATTATAAAATATAACGGTTACACTCACGTCACTTTTTCGTGACTAAAGTGACGTGAGTGTAACCGTTATATTTTATAGTGAAGATGCGCCTTATCACAGTTATCACATATTTTCTACACAAATTGTTTTCAACATTAACGTTTGAGTTATCTCCAAAAATTTCTTCGATAGGCATCAGATACGACCTATCGGTATTAGTTTGGTACTTATTTCATTGAAGGTACGGAACCTTCCATAATGCGTGGTCCGACACGCACTTGGCCGGGTTTTTTAACGTCATTATGCATGGCATCATTCAATTGCTTAAAATGTTTGTTATTCTAGAGGCTCTGACGTAATGGATGGAAAATAACTAAAGTAATTTGAATACGAAGCCCACTCTGTCGGGAATACGAGTATAATCTTTTTACACTTGACGACAGACGCAAATTGGCTGATATGAGCAGCTACCTTTTTAATATAATTCAAGATCGTTTAGAGTGTTCAGAACTTTTATCCTACCTATCATTTCGAGCTCCAAAGCGTCGTACTCGACACACCACTCTGTTTCATGTACCCTTCCACTCCACGAAGCACGAAGTACTAACGCCGTCTTATCACGTAAGTATCCCTTTTTTGTATAACACTGAATTTTGCACAGCTGATCAATTTGTAGGATCTAAAAATAAATTTAATAACAATATATATTCCTTTTTGAATAGTTAAAATAATATATATATAGGTAAAATTAATTTACATATTTTAAATAAGTTGTTTCTGGTGATGATTACACTCATTTGTATATTATCTTATTAAATTATATTATTATATTCACATGGTAGTTATTTTTATCCTCATGTGTTTCTGTGTGCTAACTAGGTAAACCAATTCGGTTAGATTTACATTCATGGACTAAGAGCTGGCCACGTCAGATATGACACAATAATGAGAGCAACAAAACCCGTCTGGTTATATTGCTATGCTATCCTTAATGCTAGATTCGGGCGATAGCTTTTAATGGGTGGAAATCAGAGTGATTGACTCGCACAAAATTTTTATTGGAAAATAGCAATACCAAAATAGGTAAAAACTATTGAAATTGTCACAGTTATAAACGACAGGGCCTATATTTTAATATTAGAACAAAAAACATTGAGTATTATTACGGAAACAGAAACAGTAGGGGACAAACTGTGAATTACATTAAACGTCGTTTGGCACTACTTTCCCCCAACAGAAACTTTTGGTAATGATATAATCTAATTATTTGTATAAATTCTCATAATATTGCATAAAACCCAAATCTCTAGGATTTGTTTTCTTCAAGTTGTTTGCATTCTTTAACCTCTACCACTTTAGAGCTGCCAGATCTAGAAATAAGCATAGTGTAGCGAACTGACTAGAGGGGTTTCGTTACTCTCATTACTGTGTCATATCTGACGTGGCTAGCTCTCCGTATCCTATCACATTGTATTTTACTTAAGCCGTTAGCTTTCCCCTAATCGTCGTATGTTATCTTAAGTGTCATGGTGGTTTTGTTATTGTTTGTTATAGTTATTACTCTACATTTCGACTAAGTTTTTTGTACTCGTGTTATGATTTTTAAAGTAAAATCAATATTTTGAAGTAGCAATCGTCGCGATAATATTTTTATTTAACACTGTCAACACTAAAGTGGCATTTGACAGCCCGCTTTTAATTAGCCAATCACGGGCGAGTATTTGAACGACCAATCCGACTCGTTTCCGGTCCGGGTTTTTTTTTACGCGCCATGTTGGGCGCTTAAGGCGCATTCTATCCACTGTCATCGAAGCGAACGGACATAGACTTAACTACCTAATAAATCATGATAAGTCATTATAGCTAACTGTGAATATCGTTATTTCTCTTGTGATTGGATAATATTAAATAAAATAAGTGTTACCTATACCGATTGAGTTTGGATTTATAACAACTCAGAAGAGGGGACGAACAACAGCAAGCAAGGTACGTTATTTTGAAATGTTTATTTGAAATCAATGATTGTGATCTAAACGAACCTTGCTGTAATTTTCAAACAAATATAAGTGATTGATAACGACAATGCCTTTGAGTAATTGAAAGTTAATATTGAAAATGTTTTTATATGGTAACTTATCTGGATTAGTAGCTGGCCCGACCGTCATTTTCGCGATCGTGTATGTTGCTACTCGTACTATTGAATAGGTAGCTAGCATGCGACTATGTGCGTTGCTGCTAGAAGGCCACGTGTGCCTATGATTGATTGTTGGGTTAGGTAGTCGTTTCGCGACCATGTGCGTTGCTGCTAGAAGGCCACGTGTGCCTATGATAGATTGTTGGGTTAGGTAATCGTTTCGCGACCATGTACGTTCCTGCTAGAAGGCCACGTGTGCCTATGATTGATTGTTGGCCTAGGTAGTCGTTTCGCGGCCATGTGCGTTGCTGCTAGAAGGCCACGTGTGCCTATGATTGATTGTTGGGTTAGGTTGTCATTTCGCAACCATGTGTGTTGCATGCCCAGAGGCCACGTGTGCCATAATAGTCGATTACTGTACTGGAATATTTAGCTATTACGTGACTATGTATGTTGCTACAAGTGAACACGTGGGTTCGAGTCTGGACTCGTGTCAAGGTTCGAAATTAATTTTGTGCTTAGTTCGAGTTTGGGTCTAGGCTCCAGACTATTCTCAAGTCTCAAGTCTCGAGTCTAAGTCGAGTCTAAGTCGAGTCTAGGTCGAGTCTAAGTCGAGTCTAAGTCGAGTCTAAGTCGAGTCTAAATCGAGTCTAAGTCGAGTCTAAGTCGAGTCTAAGTCGAGTCTAAGTCGAGTCTAAGTCGAGTCTAAGTCGAGTCTAGGTCGAGTCTAGGTCGAGTCTAGGTCGAGTCTAGGTCGAGTCTAAGTCGAGTCTAAGTAGAGTCTAAGTCGAGTCTAAGTCGAGTCTAAGTCGAGTCTAAGTCTGGGTCGAGTCTGGGTCGAGTCTGGGTCGAGTCTGGGTCGAGTCTGGGTCGAGTCTGGGTCGAGTCTGGGTCGAGTCTGGGTCGAGTCTGGGTCGAGTCTGGGTCGAGTCTGGGTCGAGTCTGGGTCGAGTCTGGGTCGAGTCTGGGTCGAGTCTGGGTCTAGTCTGGGTCGAGTATGGGTCGAGTCTAGGTCGAGTCTGGGTCGAGTTTGGGTCGAGTCTGGGTCGAGTCTGGGGCGAGTCTGGGTCGAGTCTGGGTCGAGTCTTGGGCGAGTCTTGGTCGAGTTTAAGCCGAGTCCAAGCAGTGTCTAAGCCAAATCTAAGCAGAGTCTAATCAGAGTATAAGTCGAGTTTAAGATAGTCCGAGTTCAAGTCTAAGTACGAGTTGTGAGTTCGTATTTTGGCTCGAGTCCGAGATTGAGTCAGAGTTTGATTAATTAAGTTCAATTTCGGGTTTGAGATTAAACAATGGCTCATGTTTTTATTTATTTTTCCGAGGTAATGGCGTCCGATACAGAGGATGAGGCATCGGGTGTACCACAACGGGATCGCACTCCAACCATACAGAAGAAGAGGAGACTGGAGGCGCCGCCTCCGTCCCATGGGCCAAGGAAGAAGACTCGCAGGCCTGTTCCAGCGACGGTTTGGACTGTAGAGGACGTGGAGCCGATCAATCCAGTCACGCCGCCGCTTGAACAACTCTCTGAGGTACCACCGGACCAGACTGAGGCAGCTCCAGCACAAGGAGTGACTATCAGCGAGGTACTACAGCTTATCAATTCTTTGCAAGGAGGGAACAAAGACAAGATACATCACCTAAATAGCAATCAATTGAATAATGTCGTACCAGAATTTGATCCCTCCAGTAAGACGCAAAGCATTGATAACTGGATCCATAAGGTCAATGAATGTGTTAAAATATATGACTGGAACGAGAAGCAGACCATACATTTTGCACTACAAAAACTTGTAGGATTTGCCAAAAAATGGTTTGAGTCTTTGCCATCCGTTGTGTATAGTTGGGATGAGTGGCAGAAGAAACTTAAGAGGGCTTTTCCCAACGAACAAAATTATGGTCGGCTTCTCGAAGAAATGTTAGCCCGTACCACGCGTGCTGGGGAAAACTATCGCGAATACTTTTACGATAAGCTAACTTTATTGAATAGATGCGAAATCAGAGCAAAGAAGGCTGTACAGTGTATATTACATGGCATTCTCGACAAATCAGTTAGGAACGGTGCTCAAGCGCTGAATTGTGAGGAACCGGAGGACTTATTAGATTATGTCAGTTCTCAGCGACCCCCTGACGCGTCTTTTGTTAGAAAGCGTAGTGAAACTATCTCTAGACCAAACGCTGCTCCAGCCGGAAACTCCATGACTTGCTTTAACTGTCGTGGAAAGGGGCATTCTTTTAGCAAATGTCCTCAACCGATAGTCAAATGCCAAAAATGCCACAGGGTTGGTCACGATACTGTTACTTGCAAACTTAACCCTTTGCTCCCTAGACCAGACAATAATACTAGCAAGACCGTAGTCGGTGGAGAACGCAAAGTCCTTAGAATCTCCACCGTTAGTAATACGAATGATAAGTTTTTTAGGAAGGCCTGCGTCAATGGAGTTGATTATGTAGCGTATATAGACTTTGGAAGCGAATGCAGTTTGATACGGGAAACCGAAGGTGAACAACTTAATCTGACTAAATGTTATACAGAATTACCTGTGATAAAAGGGTTCGGGGAGTTTTTAGTTTCGCCTTTGTACAAAAGCTTCGCCACTGTAAAACTTGACGAAGTTGAAGCCTCCATAGAAGTACTAGTAGTTAACGATGCGCTTTTGCAAACGCCTTTACTGATTGGCCAGAATTTCACAGAGTTACCTTTCGTAACAGTTTTAAAAAACAACCGTAAGTTGTTCTTTTACAAAAGTCCGACTACAGAAATGCCACAAGATAAGTCTGTGAAATTGCTGACTCTAAATTCTGCCGAGGTGCAAGGGGTGAGCCTTGTTGAAGTGTATTCAGAGGATTCTTCCTTTAACGGCGACGTTTATGTTGAAGGGCATAGTTGCGGTGAACCCGGGAAAGAGTACCATTTACATCAGGGTGCTTATAGTATCAAGGACGGGAGAGGGCATTTAGTATTGACCAATTTAACTAAGAATGCCTTGGTACTAGACTCAAATGTTCTTTTAGCTAGAGCTTCACCTTTTGTAGAAAAGAAAGTTTATCAGGTGAATAGGATTACTTGCGATATGTCGTCACTGGAGCCAATTAAGAAAACTGATATCAATGTAGGCAAGGATGTGAGTGAAGAGTTCGTGAATAGGTTACATACTCTCCTCCAATCCTATCGTGATTGTTTTGCGTTTAATTTGAACGAGATAGGATCAGCTAAAGATGTTGAGATGGCAATCGATTTAATAGATGACCGGCCAGTAGTCTACAGACCCTATAGGCTGTCTCATTCGGAGAGGGAACAGGTGCGCGAAACAGTAGAAGAACTTTTAAGCAACGACATTATTCAAGAATCTAACTCGGATTATGCTAGCCCCATCTTAATGGTCAGGAAGAAAACGGGTGAACAGCGATTATGTGTAGATTTCCGTGCTTTGAATAATAAAACAAAAAGGGATTGTTTCCCACTCCCTCTCATTGAAGACCAATTGTCGAACTTAAGTGGTAACCGCTATTTCACCACTCTAGATCTTGCATCTGGTTACTACCAGGTACCCATGGCGGAAGGTAGTCGACGCTTAACAGGTTTCGTCACACCAGATGGACACTATGAATTTAAGAGGATGCCGTTCGGCCTTGCTAACGCACCAGCAGTCTTTCAGAGGCTTATTAACCGAATGCTTGGGTCGAAGCGATTTGAATCCGCGTTGGCATATCTGGACGACATCCTTGTGCCATCTGGTGATTTAGAACAAGGTATTGAGAGGTTAGAGGATGTTTTGAAACTCATAAGGGAAAATGGGCTTACGCTTAAACTGTCTAAGTGTCGATTCTTTGACAACACAATTAATTACCTTGGCTATGAGATTTCTGCTAATGGGGTTAGGCCAAACGAAGATAAAATTTTGGCAGTAAAGACATTTCCTATTCCTCAAACGGTGCATGAGGTACGGCAGTTTTTGGGGCTGGCTGGGTATTTCCGCAGGTTCGTGAGAGGATTTGGTGAGATCGCTAGACCACTCACGAATCTGCTAAAGAAAGACGTCCCATTCAGGTGGTCTGACTTAGAGCTTGCGGCTTTCACCTCGTTGAAGGAAATGTTAGTAGAACGTCCTATATTGGCCTTATATAATCCGAAACTTGACACAGAGCTGCATACGGATGCAAGTGCTCTTGGAGTGGCTGGAATATTGTTACAGTGGCAAGAAAGTCCTAGAGTATTAAAACCAGTAGCCTATTTTAGCAGGCAAACCACTCCAGAAGAGCGCCACTTGCATTCGTATGAGCTTGAAACTTTGGCTATTGTGTGTTCTTTAAAAAAGTTTAGGGTGTATCTGTTAGGTACTAAATTCAAGGTTGTAACGGACTGTAACGCCATCAGAACTGCACTTACCAAGCGCGACTTGGTGCCGCGAATTGCTAGGTGGTGGCTCCAAATCAGCGAGTTTACTTTTGACATAGAATACAGGCCTGGTATACAAATGACTCATGCCGACGCTCTTAGTCGTAATTCTAGATTGATCGATGCTGACGACGACGCGCATACCTATACTGTTTATAACATTGAAAAGGACAATTGGCTTTTGACCTTGCAGCTGTCGGATCCCGATATAGTACGTATCGTAAAGATTCTTAAGCCTCAAAATGACGAAGAGTCTAGGGATATTAAGAAAAACTATGTGTTCAAGGACCATAAGCTGTATAGGAAAGTAGACGATAAATTGCGTTTAGTAGTACCGCGGAGCGCGCGTTTACAAATATGTCGCGCGAACCACGACGATATCGGACACCTAGGTATAACAAAGACTATTGAAAGGATCCAGGGTCAATACTGGTTCCCTAAACTTCGTCGTTTTACAAAGAAATACGTGGAGAACTGTATATCTTGTGCGTATAATAAGGATAGTTCTGCCAGACAGAAACAAGGTCAATTATATCCGATACCCAAAGGCGACAAACCGTTTCACACGATCCACGTGGATCATTTGGGCCCATTTGTAAAAAGTGTAAAGGGTAATTCTTACATTTTGACAATTGTAGACGGGTTTACTAAATATGTTTTTGTGAAACCGGTAAAGAACACAAAGACCAAAACCACAGTAAAAGTATTAGAAGATATTTTTCATGACTTTATTTATCCCTCGCGGATCATATCCGATCGTGGCACCTCGTTTACTTCGGTGGCTTTCAAAAGGTTCTGCGATTCTAATGGCATAAAGCATATTTTAAACGCGGTGGCTTGCCCCAGGGCAAACGGTCAAGCCGAAAGATTTAACCAGACCATATTAAATTCCATGATGAGGCATACTTCAGGCCAGGACGAAAGTAGTTGGGACTCGTGTATAAAAAAGGTGCAATGGGGCATAAACAACACTATTAATGCCACCACTCGGAAGACTGCTTCGGAGGCTCTTTTCGGAGTTAGGTCTCAAGATGGACTCTCTAACAAACTGGGTGTTGAAATCGACATCCCTCAGAAATCCATAACGGATATGAGGAGGGAAGTCGATGACAACATTCAAACAAGCCAAAAGAAACAGAAAATTAGGTTTGACTCCGGAAGGGTCGCCGCCGCAGTCTTTAAGATAGGGGATTTGGTCAAATTAACACGAACTAATTTTTATAACAAGGGCAGTAGCACAAAACTGTTGTCTAAATTCATTGGTCCCTACAAAGTTATTAAAGTTTTAGGGAACGATAGGTATAACGTTGCAGATGTTCCTGGCTTTAATAAAAATAAAAGACTGTTCAAGAGTGTTGTCGCAGCCGATAGGATAAGACCTTGGATTAACCTTAGGTTTCTTAAACCTGGGTTAAATAAGTCTTTATCTAGTGGAAGTTCAAGTGAAACGTCAGATTGGGAGACCGACGATAATATTCCATTGTCAGAATTACAACAGCGGTCTCTAACAACTTAGACGTGTATCTTTGGTTAATTACATAACGGTTATAATTGCATACAAAATTTGGCTTGTAACCGAGTGTTATGATTGTATTTCGGTAATTTGACAAGAATTTGTTATTATAAAAATTTGTGCAAAAGGTAAATGTAGGTATTTTGTGATGAGATTATGTAATAAGTATTGTTTGATTATGATATGATGATTGAATACAGTTTGTAGTAAATTCGAATCCTATAATGTTTTGTACATAAAGTCCAAAATGTAATTTGTCATGTTCAGATCTGTAATGAATAGTATATGTGAGATGTTGTGTACACCGGGACGGTGTACGAGTCGGATGGCCGAGTGTTATGATTTTTAAAGTAAAATCAATATTTTGAAGTAGCAATCGTCGCGATAATATTTTTATTTAACACTGTCAACACTAAAGTGGCATTTGACAGCCCGCTTTTAATTAGCCAATCACGGGCGAGTATTTGAACGACCAATCCGACTCGTTTCCGGTCCGGGTTTTTTTTTACGCGCCATGTTGGGCGCTTAAGGCGCATTCTATCCACTGTCATCGAAGCGAACGGACATAGACTTAACTACCTAATAAATCATGATAAGTCATTATAGCTAACTGTGAATATCGTTATTTCTCTTGTGATTGGATAATATTAAATAAAATAAGTGTTACCTATACCGATTGAGTTTGGATTTATAACACTCGTATTATAAGCATAGGCTCTACGTAAGGTTTAAAGAGCTAACTTACATTTATAAGAAATTCTATTGGTTTCTGTTTTTTGCATGCAGCGTCTGTAAACAAATTTAACGTGAGTTCATTTTCTTTACCTCCGGTATGTCCTTTTATTGGCATGCATTTTTTGGGCATTTGTGAAAATAATAGGTAATATTGATTTCACTATTTTTAAAATTTTCTGATGTAAAACATATAGATATTGTAAAATAACGGATGAGTGTTATTGGCCTTTTTTTATGTAACTATTTACTATTATTTATATCTATAGTACATTGTTGTAGAGGCTTGAAAGTAAGCTATAAGGTGGATCGAGTTAGAGAAGATACGAGTCCACCTATAGCGCTTTCGGCCGAGATATTACATAGTGCTTTTCACGACTACTGTAAGGAAATAAAAAAAACATTTGTCATCTAGATATATAAAAGAAGAAACTGACTGACTGACTGACTGACTGACATATCAACGTACAGCCCAAACCGCTAGTTCTAGAGATTCCAAATTTGGCATGTAGGTTCCTTATAAGGTCTAGGGGTGCGCTAAGAAAGGATTTTTCAAAATTCACCCCCTAAGGGGGTAAAATGGGGGTCCAAAATTTGTATGGCGAATCAAGATTTGTTAGAATATTTTATTTGAAACTTCACAGGAGTATTCCTAACGATAAATGAGTAAACACGTGTTTCAGGTTTTTTGAAAATTCAACCCCTTAAAGGGGCAAATGTAGTCACAAAATCTGAAAATCAAATTTTTTAGGTCGCCAGGACGTGCCGATGGTAACTTTTAGTTCCTAGCTTGGTCGCCATAACGTCGCCATGACGTCGAAACGACTGAAAATGGGCCCATTGTATACGATTCAGCGTCGTAATAAAGTCCCATAGCGGTCGTATAAGACATTAATTGGTCGTATAGTGGTTGTATAAATGTCGTAACATTCATTTATTACCGCTGCTATACGACATTTTGTTGTATAAAAGTGTTTATCAAGGTTTATCACGACCCATATACGGAATTTTGATGTAATGCCGTGATAATTAGTACCGTTTCGATTTATATGTTTAAAGTTTAACATTGACATCGGAATAAGAGCTTATCGGTACAACCATTTTATTAATATAACATACTTCAACTTAGTGTTACATATTCGAAACACGTATTCAATGTATTTAGGGTCCCAAATCTATTGGGAAAGTAATTTTATCGACTAATATAGGTTTATTTTCTCAATATAATCAATGCGCTTCATAAATTATTTAAAGTAAATAATATATTTACTTATAATATTAACAAATGTTTTAACAATTACCTTTAGGCGACTTAAAGTAGTAAGCGCCACCACTTAACGACTTCTTTACGACTTTTTTGCTGTGTGTACAATTTTTTTTCTGCATCTCCTCAGCCATATTTACAAAAGTAGTCGTTTAAAAGTCGTAAAAAAGTGTTGTAAAAGACTTAAAATCGTATAAGAGTAATATTTATTACTCTTAAACGTCCGGTCACATAGAAGTAGGGTAAAAATAGTTCGCGACTCTATTACGACTAATCTCGGTGTAAAAGTCGTATAGACGTTACTATGACGACCATTTTGCTTATACCACTGAGAGATAGTCGTGTAAAACAGTCGTATAGAAGTTTCTAAGACGTCTATATGCGACTTTAAGTGATATTTATTACTCTTAAACGACCGGTCACATAGAAGTGGGGTAAAAATAGTTCGCGACTCTATTACGACTAATCTCGGTGTAAAAGTCGTATAGACGTTACTATGACGACCATTTTGCTTATACCACTGAGAGTTGAATAATAGTCGTGTAAAAGAGTTGTATAGAAGTTTCTACGACGTCTATATGCGACTTTAAGTCGTATAAAGATAAAAGACTATAAGTCGTATAAAATGCTAAAAATACTTCCTTACGATGTTTATAGCTTTTTGAGTCGCATAAATCCTCCTTATACGACTAAAATGTTTGTTGTACATGTGTATCGTATTCTTTTTGAGTACTTATAGTACGCGGGCGAAGCCGCGGGAAAAGGCTAGTAATAATATAAATGCTTTAATAGAATATCCAATTCAGTATTCCATTCCCGCCTTTTTACTTTTTTTTTCACATTCAAGAAGCGTTTTTCTGTTGTTTGCTTCAAACCGACTCATCACTTAGAGGCGTTTTTGATAGAAAACCACAAACGGCTAAAAAGTAAAAAAAGGAATAAATGGTTTTGATGTTTCTTTTTTTTTTAAACAGGTAGTTGGCCCAATAAACAACCTTATTTTATTTTTGAAACATAAAGTTGTGCCAAAAAAAGACCTTTTAATGAATGCAATGACATAACTGGACAATTTACTTTCCAATTAATGACATTTAATCGGTACAATAACATTTCTGTAGTGGTGGTTTAGGTGCTACAGCAAATGCTTACTTTCCAGCTTGGATTTTGACCATCTTTTGTCACATTTCCGAACAGTAGCGTGAAATGGCTGTTGTTGTCCTGAATACCAATCTTCCTCCTAGCGTTTGTCCCGGCGTGGGGTCCGCTTGACAACCTAATCCCATGAATTGGCGTAGGCACTAGATTTTACGAAAGCGACTGCCATCTGACCTTTCAACCCAGAGGGGAAACTATTAGGCCTTATCGGGATTAGGTCTGGTTTCCTTACGATGTTTTCCTTCACTGAAAAGCGACTGGTAAATATCAAATGATATTCCGAACATAAGTTCCGAAAAACTCAGTGGTACCAGCCGGGGTTTGAACCCGAGACCTTATTGAAAGTCTTACTGCCAGGCTACCAGCGCAATCAATAAAAAAATACCTACCTTGAACTCTACAAAAGTTAAATAAGAACATGTAAAGCAACGTCTAGATGGCGCTGCACTCGCTTAAAAATCATCTCTTAATCTATAGATAAAAAAGACTGTTAACAAAAGATAGGGACTAATAATTAGACAAATTATTAGTAATCTGTGGGTTTTTAAACTCATTAAACCCAACCGCTTGCGTTTATCACGAATTAACGGTCTACTACGTCAAACGCCCCGCCCGAGTGACAAAAGTTGACACCCTGCTGTCATCTTTATAGTGAATGATTTAAGTATATAAATTCTGATTATAAATATTCAATGTAGTTTAAATACCTGCAACTGTTTCGAGGAACCAACGTAAACCTTAATAAATTATAAAGTATTTTATTTTGTTTTAACAATGAATAAAGTGGCCCCATCGCAGAAGCTATAATACGGGTGGCTACCGTATGATCTGCTACGTTACATGATACCACATGTTCAGAAAAGTGATGCTGCGTTGAGATACTGGTTAAAAACATTGATGTATCATATATTTAATCTAAGGTTAAAAACATTGATGTATCATAGGTATATATTTAATCTAAGGTTAAAAAGTATCTCGTCTGACTCCAAATTTACGTCACTTTTAAACCAGTCTGCCGGGCACTTCCGGCCATGCAGAAACTGGCAGACTGGATTTTTCTGTACCTACATAAAAATTGATATTTGTTGCCACAAGTGTCATCATTGCATCAAATGACGTAGGTACATAACATACATTTTTTACACCGGAGGTGGTAGTTTTTTGTGCTTTCGGGCAATTCTATTTTTTTACTATTTTTTCGGAACTCAGTATCACTTTTATGAACATGTGCCATGGAGCTTAATTATCTTTGTATCACGTAACGTAGCAGATCATACGGTGGCCGCCCGTACTATATAAAAGATAGAGATTTGAATCTGGGATTAAATGATAGATAATTAAATGCTATTTAAAACTTCAATTCAGTTTGTACAGGAAATATCACAAAGTTGACCGTTTTTAACGATTTCTCAGCTAGCTCAAGACACTTGTTGTAGAAAACACTACCCTCATCAAATACTGCCCCAACCGTCCCTAACAACATACTAAAAAATCTCGACTACATCACGGATTGCAAATTTAAAATGTATTTTAATTGATCTTTGACTTAAAATATACAAACAAAAATTCATACTCAATTAAGTTTATTTAAGCTATTTTATGTGATTTTTTAGGGTTCCGTAGTCAACTAGGAACCCTTATAGTTTCGCCATGTCCGTTGTCTGTCCGTCTGTCCGTCCGTCCGCGGCTTTCCTCAGTTATGGTTAGTACTAGAAAACTGAAATTTGGTATGAGTATGTGTTTTAATCACGCCGACAAAGTGGTAAAACATAATCTGAGTGCTATAAGTGGTAAAAAATAAATTTTTTTAGGGTACCTACCTCCCGTACACATGAAGTGAGGAGCGGGGTGAATTTTTTTTCGCTCTAACCCTATCGTGTGAGGTCATAGAAATAATAAGAGTCTTCCAAAACAATTGTGGAGAAAACTAATACTTTCGTAAATAATAGCCCCGAAAGCTTAAAACAGGGCGTCCCCTCTAAGTTTTGAACCGTGTGTCTCAAAAATTGGAAAAAAATATTGAAGTGAGGCCTGATAAGTACTTTCAATGAAAACTATTGAATAAAATCGGTTGATCCGTTTTTGAGTTATAACTCAAAACCGCATAGTAAAAGGACGTAAGTAGCGGATAGTAAAATGACGTAAGTGCCGCATAATATGCATTAATAAACGACTTTTTAAACGGATGGGATGTATTGTAACAGGCCGGCAACGACGGAACCCGACACTGAGTATGGCCCGACATGCTTTTGGCCGTTTTTAACATAGGTATTATTAAAACATTTCTGAAACAATAGACCGCAATAGACTTGTATTTTATGTGTTTCTTTATTTTGATGTGTGCAATAAAGAGTATTTGTTATGTGATGTTATGTTATGTAGACCGATAGCCCTCCGTAAAATATGACACAATAACGAGGCAACTAAGGTGAGTTCGGCCAATATCGGACACCGGGTAAAATCGTATGATTCAAATTTATGTCCATTGCGGGGACATTTTTTAGTCCTGGCAAGATGAAATAATGACCCGTTTTGTATCGCACCTCTGTTCAGACCGCAGTTCATACCCCGACTGATAATTCGTGTGATATGTGCAGCAAAGTAAAAAAAGAGTAAAACAATATTTTTTGTTATGTCCGGAGTTACCCTCCTTAAGTTTTTTAGAAAATAACTGGGACCGTATTTTAGGTAGGGTCAGGGAGGGAACAGTCGCTAGGATTTTTTCAACAGGCTGTTGCATGAAAAATATAAATCCCTGAACTAATTGTTGCAAGCACAGAGCACATTGCATTATAAAACTTTCATATGTACCAAATAGATTTGCTATTACATTCACCAAAAAAGATATATCCATTCTTTAAAAAAAAATGAGAATCGGGCCACTGAACACCGGTTGCTGTACATAGTGACTAGGACCCTCTAAAGTAGCGGCCAAACGAACGTTCCGATGGGGTAATAAACCGAGCTGTCAACAAGGATGCGGCTAAAGTCGATATTGCTTATCGATGAATTACGCTTGGTCGTGAAGCAGTAATATACATCTGTATTTATTATAGTGCCGATTGCTATACTTATTTATTAATATTTCAGATATAATTAATAAGTGTAATATTTTAAATATTAATAAATATTAATTAGTATTTTAAAGAAAGGGTAATTAAATAATTAACTATAATCTAATGTGAGCTATTAAATGCTATTATTAGATAGCTGCTTAATTGCTTTTAATAGAATATTGACTAATTTTCGTAATTATCAGTCATTATTAATTACCGAGTAAAATGTAATAATTTTCGTAATTATCAGTCATTATTAATTAGCGAGTAAAATGTCATTATGGCGTTATCTAAGATTGCGTCCCCGCCAGTCGTCCTATATTATAAAATGCTGCACGGATAAAACATCATTATTTTCCTATCAGTTCAGCAATGGAGACCATATTTTCTAACGTAGAGCTAATGAAGTTAAAGGGTGATATTAACATTCAGACTCGGTGCCTTATACATAACATTTTGTCATTTTTTGACGAACTGAAAAGTGATCCGACAAAACTTACGATGCTCAATCTCAATAAACCTCAAGAAATTACGGCGTTCATTTCTGAAGTATCAGTAAGATCCATCGGAAAAATCAAGAAAGAAGTTTCGCAAGAAGGACATCCCTCTACACCAAGGAAGACATTAAAAGTTCCGGCACCTGTAACTAATTTGGACGACTTCGACGTCGATGTGTTGAAACGTATCGTTTCATCACATTATTACAATGGAGAGTATCCCACAGTGGACAAAATACTTAATAAGTTTAAAGAGTCTATACCTGGAATTAAATGCGGAAACACGTCCATGAAGAGAATTTTAAAGAAAATAGGTTACAAATTCAAAAAGAGCGACGACGGACGCAAATATTTGATGGAAAGGAGCGATATTGTGTGTGCTAGAATGGACTTTTTGAGAAAAATGGACCACCTGATAAGAGGTGACGATTCTCGCCCACGATTTTACCTCGACGAGACTTGGGTTAATCAAAACCACTCGAGGAAACGTATGTGGCACGAAGAAAATAATATTGGAGGATTCCGAAATCAAAAAACAGGAAAGGGGGCCAGACTTATTCTTTGCCATGCTGGATCTGCAAGGACTGGTTTTGTGCCTGAAGCAAAATTATTATTCAGAGCCGTAAAATCGTAAAAACGAGGACTACCATACCGAGATGAATGGTGAAACATACATGGAATGGTTCGAAAACTTTTTAAAAGTTTAAAAGTAAATACCGATAGCTCCGACGACGAAAATTAATCTGGTTGATGCAATTTGTATATTATATTTATTTTTACTTAGTTATTATTCATTTACAAAAAGTATGTACCTAATTATAAAAAAAAATAGATCTAGTGATTACAACCTCGTTTTTATACTTTTATTTCAATTTAATAAACCATTATTATGACAGTCTGTATTGTTTTTTTTCCCAAGAATTAGTTAAAAACTAACATAACCAATTATTATTGTTAAGCATACTATCGATAATCTGTGAAGGTTGCGACACTCATCACTACAAGCAGGTAGTAAAAGGGGCGTGGCCGGCCGAATGATTTATGACCCGACCGGAACGTTCGTTTGGCCCCTACTTTAGTACACAGTGGTTCTAACAGTACACAGTGACTCCAGCCACAGTGAGTGAGTACAGCCACTGTATACTACGCCATGTACACAGTGATTCTAACAGTACACAGTGGCTACGTAGGAATTAAGCCTAAATTAGCTTAATAAAAAATAATATTGTTGTCGAATAAAACGGTAAATAGAGTAGGTAAGCCCAATTCCGGAATAATCGTTCCGTGCTTTATTCTTCTTTTTAAATCGGTACCTACCTAAATGTCGCATGATTTATTCACTTTCATTTTATTTTAAATAACGCGTGCAAGAACTATTTTGATTAATAACAGAATTTTTATACTTATTCATATTCAAGTAAATTTTAGCCCAACATTGTAAGGTACATAGTGGTTCGCGAGCCACCGTGTACTTTTCCGAACGACTGAGGGCCTTGAATTATCAGCCAATGCTAAGTAGATTAGAAACACTCTTCGATAAAAATAAAAATAATTTAATATCTCGTACAAGTTAAGAAAAAAAAGGAGTGAAACTTACCTGAAAATGTAATTGTGATAACAAATACAAAACGCATCAGAACACATCCGCATGGCGCCGGAGCGGCTCATTATTAACTAGTTCTTACATGGTCGGGTATGGAACGCTTCCGATTGATGTAGAGGACAGACATAAAGCTCTTTCCCTTTCCCGCACAGCACATTCGAGCCACTGTTCCCACCGAGCGACTGTTCCCTCCCAGACCCTACTTTTACAAGTTGTATATTTTATTTATTAAATTTGCGTCCAGTCTGTATATTTGTCATTAGAATACGACACATACAGAGAGATCCTGTATTAACCGAGTGGTCAAAAATCGGATGCTAATCATCCGGTTTTAAACTGTCAGTAATGCTGAAACTTTAGATATATTACCAGAATGGTAAATTATCTAACTAAAGTATATATTATATTTATTTTATATTTTAAAAGAGTTTTTCTCAATATCCAAAATTATAACTAATGATGTTACTGTAACTAATTGATTTGTTGCACGAGCGAGCGTCACAAAGTGAGTTATGACATCGAATTACTGCTCTTTGTGATTTTTGATAGTTTGTTACGAATTTTAGTACAGTTGTTCACATTTAAGTGATATTTTTAAGTCATGACTTTCTCCAAAAAGGCCAATCTGGGGTCAATGAACTCAAAAGAGTCATTCAGAGGTCATTAACACCAGCAAAAAGTTTGGGAATCACAATTTCTTCAATAGTGTGTGTATGGTCTAAAATGGGACAACAAAAGTGACCAAAAATAAAAATGTTGCCCGAAATCATAGTTCGTAATTATGTCTGGCAATTTCTCCTATATGTTTATCAGTGGGTAAAACCGGTTATTTTCCGATAAGAAACTCTATGCTAACGGAAATAGGGACTGACATAAGTCAGCCTATAAAGGCTCGTCCGGTTTTACACGATCACTTAAAAAGATACTGATGTCGAAATATTATTTGTCTACACTCACATTGTAAGTCCTCTAAAATGTGTTCAAAAACGGTAGGCAATGGCCAGCATTACCACAGCCGATTTTACTATGACAAGCTTTTTATCTGTGGCAGTAACGTAATTTTAACTTTACATGCAGTGTTGGCCGAACGTTAGTGTAATTGAAAATTTAAAATTGAAGATTGAAACAAGTTAGTTAAAATTGAACACTAATAGTTTAATGCAAATTGATTTCAATTAGAATTGAAATTAATTGTAACTAACGTGTTAATCCTTTGCGAATAACTTATCCCATCAAAAACATAAATGTGAAAGGCTGCCAAGTTCGATACTATGCTGCTAAGTTTTCACACACCACACACCTTTTCAATGCAATGAATCGACACCTTTGGACTGCAATGTGTCAAGTATATAATTTTCTATTAAAACTTGCCAAGTTACATCATTATAGAGTACTGAAAATAATAAATGTTATCAGGAAACTGCTAAAAAAACCGGTGTGCGTTTCTCTGACTATTATAATTTTAGGTATTTCTATGTAACGTGATACTTATTCAAAATGTACCTTAAAAACTGCTGGAAATCAAGTGTGCATTCCTATAACTATTTATGATTTGAGGTATTTTTATGGAACTTGGTACTTATTCAGATCTCACTTCTTTTATAGGCGAAGCATTCCCATAGTATCAAACTTGGCAGCCTTTCACATTTATGTTTTTGATGGGATTTCATTTATTTTTGTTAGGTGTAGGTTCTTTATTATTTTTTTATCACTTTTGCTTTAGGAAATGTCTCATTCCACTTAGGTATGTACTTTATACTATACCCTTTATACTAAGCGTCTAATTCTATTTTACTATTTATTTATAGGTGATTTTTACAAATAAACTGGCTGCCTACACCTATAAAATGTACCCACTTACATATAATTACATACATCAATAACGTACTTTATTCTGTTTGTAAGTACGCTACCTACATAGATAATTAATAACTTGGTAATATCTACCTACCAGTAGGTATTATAATTGGTGGCCTATTATGTAGCCCTAGAAGTGCACCATCCCATCTCATCCCGTGGCGTATCGGAGGGTGAGATGGACAGTAGTATATATAATTCCATCTTAGAGTATATATGATTTCCATGTTCTTGAATCTGCGATTTTATTAGTTGTAAAATTAGAAATTATTTAGACTATGCGAGAAAAAATAGTCTTTTCATTTTTGTTTGACTGATTTAGCGCACCTAGTGTACCTAGTGACCTGCTTTGCACTTCGTAAATCGTGGGTTCGGTTCCCGCAACAGACACACACAGAGTGGTGAACAATTTTATTGTTCTTGTCTTTAAGACAAACATGTATTGTCTTAAATTGGTATGTATCTAAATTTAAATAAGTCTTATCTCATTTCCACTCCATACCTACAGTAGAACAAAATTACACATTCGTTGTTTTCGAAACTGTCTCACACTTGGCCGTTTTCAGATTTTTACTTTATTTCGACCTAAAGACAAACCTTCGAGCCAAATTTCAGGTCGGTACGACCATTGGAAGATAGACCCATTTAGTTCATTATGACTTCATAGTAGAACAAAGTTACACCTTCGCTATTTTTAAAACTGACTCACACTTGGCCGTTTCCAGATTTTTCCCTTTACTTTGACCTTAAGACCTATCTCCATGCCAAATTTCAAGTCAGTACGACCATTGGAAGTGGTCTAGGTTTTTGATGAGTCAGTGAGTCAGTGAGTGTATAGTAAAAATAGCGATTTTCTGACGTTAATATCTCAAGAACTGCTATAGGTAGAATAATGAAATTTTGTATTCTAGACAATTAAGGGGATGTCAACAGACACTCGAAATTTCATATGCGTAGATAAAATATGTTTTGAGTTATAGGGTGGTCGAAATTGGCCCGAAATGGTTCGTGTAAAATAACCCACGGCCGGTGTGTCGCTTTTTTTTGCTCGAACTTGGCGGACACACTGCCGTGTGTCTAGATAATTGAAGATATTTAATTTTTAGTCTTTCTCAAAAAATTAAACATTAAATTATTAGTGTGGATTGAATTGGTAATTGACATTAATAATTTACCTAACTAAACGCGAATTTAGGTTAAGCTACGAGGTTTTGATTTTGACTCTGGCCTCGGGGGCTTGTATTAATATGCAATGGGACCGGTATCCTAAGATGGAGGTCATTCTGGACCCTGGGGATCCCTACTGGATCTCGGGTTTGGCGCATCATAGACTCATGCTGTTTGGGCTCATTCGACTTGTACTGATGAGCAGATGGTACCGGTATCAAAATCTGGAGCTCATGCTGGACCCTTGGGATCCCTACTGGATCTCGGGTTTGGCGCATCATAGACTTATGCTGTTTGAGCTCATTCGACGTGTACTGATGGTATGGTGTGGTATGGTATGGTATGGTATGGTGTATGGTATGGTATGGTATGGTATGGTATGGTATGGTATGGTATGGTATGGTATGGTATGGTATGGTATGGTATGGTATGGTATGGTATGGTATGGTATGGTATGGTATGGTATGGTATGGTATAGTATGGTATGGTTTGGTATGGTATGGTATGGTATTATATGGTATGTTATGGTATGGTAAAGTATGGCATGGTAAGGTATGGTATGGTAAAGTATGGTATGGTAAAGTATGGTATGGTAAAGTATGGTATGGTAAAGTATGGTATGGTAAAGTATGGTAGGGTAAGGTATGGTATGGTAAGGTATGGTAAGGTATGGTAAAGTATGGTATGGTAAAGTATGATAAAGTATTATGGTATGGTATGGTATGGTATGGTATGGTATGGTATGGTATGGTATGGTATGGTATGGTATGGTATGGTATGGTATGGTATGGTATGGTATGGTATGGTATGGTAAGGTATGGTATGGTAAGGTATGGTATGGTAAGGTATGGTATGGTATGGTATGGTATGGTATGGTAAAGTATGGTATGGTAAAGTATGGTATGGTAAAGTATGGTATGGTAAAGCATGGTATGGTAAAGTATGATAAAGTATGGTATGGTATGGTATGGTATGGTATGATATGATATGGTAAAGTATGTTATGGTAAAGTATGTTATGGTAAAGTATGGTATGGTAAAGTATGGTATGGTAAAGTATGATAAAGTATGGTAAAGTATGGTATGGTATGGTATGGTACAAACCATACCATACCTTACCATACCATACCTTACCATACCATACCTTACCATACCATACCATACCCTACCATACCATACCATACCATACCATACCATACCATACCATACCATACCATACCATACCATACCATACCATACCATACCATACCATACCATACCATACCATACCATTCCATTCCATTCCATTCCATTCCATACCATACCATCAGTACAAACCCGAGATCCAGTAGGTAGCCCTAGGGTCCAGCATGAGCTCCATCTTGTGATATTGGTCCCAACTTCCAAACCCGAGATGCAGTTTTAACATTAATTATTAGTGTAAGACAGGATTAATTTAGTTACACTAACGTTAATCTAATTACCTTTAATTAATTAACTACCTTTGTCATGTATAGTATTTCTATTTATAAGTATATATATGTATATATATATTGTTATTTATGTGTGGTAATTTAAGTAGTTTATATTTTTAAAATATTTTTTTTTTTGTAGTTTATGTATTTTATTTTTACTCAAGTTTCTATATTCCCCTAGTATTTAAATTTTTGTCACTGCCCGTTAACTAAACTATTATCGCCGTTTCGATATATGAAGGTTGTCTGGAAGAGATCGCTTTTAGCGATAAGTCCGCCTGTTGTTACCTACCTCTATGCTGTACCTATATTATAACTCTTTTGTTCGTTTGTTGTAGTGTGCAATAAAGTATTTTATTATTATTATTATTTGTATGTCTTTCCCCACCACGGAACAAGTGTGTTCCGGACCTTTGGGAGGCATATGCGGAGCCGAAGCCAACGCGCAGAGGCCCTTTCGACAATTTAATGAAAAGTGAGGGGTACACTAAGCGGATGTAGCCCCTACCCGTGCCGTGTCATGGGCCGCACGCAGAGACAGCACCCGCCATGGTGTAAAGACTATTGAGAGTTAATGGAGTCTAAAATGTACTAGGCTATTGGGTGAAAAGTATGGACTGACTACTGGGCTATTGGATGAAGAACCGGACGCCTGCCTAATAAAAGGTATCCAATTTTATTTCCGGCAGACGGTGACTCGCCCGCCGCAAGATGGGCCCCCGTAAAAAGCGACATCAAAGATGGCTCAAGGGCAACACCGGTGCGTGGGCTGTGAGGTTGTCGAGAGGTGAGTCTGCGGTAGCCAGATCCCGGTAATCCGTTCAGCAGGCCGCCGGCGTTATGACATTTTACACTTCCTACCTGGAGCATAGGTCCCGCTCTTGCGACTCCACTCTGGCCGGCCAGTTAAGGCAAGCACAGAGGCGAGGGCCAAATGGAAAGGGCCCTCTGGAATAGGGGTCCGCGGTGTCGCCACTCACCGTCAGCTCACCACAAGCTGCCCCCGCGGGCTTATAAATTACCGGACAACATTCGTCTCCAGTTTATCTATAGCGGGTTGCCCAATATTTACATAGTACTGACTTTTGCTAGATTTACGCCTTGCGGAAGATTGCATGTTGTTTTTCTTTACTTATAAAGTTTCCTGACCACATGTTAACTTCTTAACTCGTGTCTCCCCGCACATTGGTGCTGCTCCTATCCTACTTTATCAAGGGTCCCATTTTCACACCTTATAATTTTATCGTTATGCAGTATTATTTAACTTAAAACATTCTGTCTTATTAGCATTGTACTTTTTACTGATCATGTTAAAAGATCACGCCATAGTGCTAGTTATGTAAAGTTTTCACTTATTATTATTATTATTAATCTAATTAACTGTTAATCCTATTAAATTTTCGAGACGTTAGTGTAACTAATAGGTTAATTCTTATTGACGGTTAGTGTAATTAACGACGTCACAATCAATGCGAACTAACGTTAGTAAAAATTGATGTTAGTGTAATTGATTAGTTACGAAATTAATCTTCAATCTTATTGATCAATTTTCATTTCTAATTGAAATTAACGGCCAACACTGTTTACATGCTCAAATATTGTTAAGTTATGAGTTTCAAATTTGGAACATCGAGTAATATTTATAATTGTATAGTGAAAATAAGGTATAATTATTTTTGCATGTTTTTTAAAGTCAAGTTACTGAGTTGACTAACTTGACCCATAGCTTAATTGGTAAAGCGATCGAGCCCCGGCAAGGCGTATCGATACAGGTTCAAGTCCTGTTGGGTTGATTATTTTTTCAATGTTTTCAATGTTTGTATTTGATTTAATAGCAATCTATTGTATGAGTGGAATGCCCCACTTTAAAAAACATGCAAAAATAATTATGAGTTGATAGCAGCGCCCTCTATATTTCCGTTGTGACACTTGTGATAGTGTCGGCGGGAAGTGTATCTAACTCTAGTAGTTAGTACCTAGATGTCGCTTACGGCTGCTGTAAAGCCGAAGTAGATCAAAATAAATGCAAAAAGATGATTGAAGACATTGAAAATTTCGTCAACTCAGTAACTTGACCCATAGCTTAATTGGTAAAGCGATCGAGTCCCGGCAAGGCGTATCGATACAGGTTCAAGTCCTGTTGGGTTGATTATTTTTTCAATGTTTTCAATGTTTGTATTTGATTTAATAACAATCTAAAATAAGGTATATTTTAAGTAAAACTTCAGTAAGTAATAAAGGCTATTTTTATTTATTTATCTTATTATCATTTCGCTATTTGAAACACATCCGTAGCATGTTTACAAGCTGAGAAACCAACATGATGTCATCCCACCCTGAAATTTGAACGATTTTGGGGGATATCACCTTAATCCCCTCTAGTTAGTATTACTTACTAGTGTACATTGTATAAGAAAGTGATGGTACCTATCTATCGTTTTTGAGTTATATATAAATCGCAGGGGCGACGAATTAATAACCTCCTTCGAAATCTTGAAGTCTGTTGAAAATGGGTTTATCAATGTTCAAGCGGGCGCCGAAGCAAAGATAAAATTCTCGTTATTGTTCGTATTAATCTTATTATACATAGTGTGAAGTGTGTAAAACACGTGCGTCTGATTACATGGTCAGCGGAAAACATTATCAATTCTTCCATTACTTTATCCCCTACAGTTTGGTAAAACGGAGTGTTTATTTTTAAATTAATATTCCCATATCCCATTTGGGATAATGTTCAAGGATGAAGTGCGTACTAAAGCAAAGATATAGCCCGTGTTATATTTGTTCCTGTGTATCCGTGCTTTTCACATACTTGATTACTTTTGGGGATACAGGTGTTCCGTGAAGAATTCTGCTAGAAACCATTGATAGGTACATCAATAATATCCGTGAACCGGTCCCAGCACGCGTTGGGGCTATAGTAAAAGAAAGCCTATGTTATTATTCTTTTAATAACGTTGAATTTGAAGTAAAACACAAACACGTGCGACGTGCGCCTGATTACGTGGTCAGCAACGCTATGGAGATAGTCGCGTGGGCCGCGCCCCGCTGCCGCCGAGGTGACGCATCGCCCTCACACATGCCATCGATTTCCCTGGACACGTCCCGAGACACGGTCAAGGTCATTACTCGTGTTTACATGCATGAACAGGCTGGTATTATACAAAACAATAGCATTTCGTTTAATAAAGCCAACAAAGCAATATTACTTACGCATTCGACCAATTTTTGTTTAACTGGTAGACGGTTTTACTTAGACGGTATAAGTTTAAACTTGGACAACTAATGTCACATACGGTTGTTATGCGTGATGGGGAAGAGCGGCCGTAATGCTATAATAGAGAAAGATGTAAGTCGAGTGGGCCGCGCCTGGCTGTCGCCGCCGGGGTGACGCATCGCCTTCCGAGTTGGAATTAATTTCCCTAGATAGGTCCTAAGATACAATCAAGGCGGTCCCGTAATAATATTGTATTTAGAATTGCATACAGTACAGTTGTGGCAGCTAGAAATTATTTTTAATTAAATATTTTTACATATCTCTGGACAAATCTTATCGACATAGCCAGTAAGCAAAACTTACTATGGGTACTAGGTGACGATATATATACTTTTACTCACGTATAACTCATAAAACATCCACAACTTAAGCACAAGTATCCGAAAAAGCCACAAATAAATACTCTTATCATCAGGATTCGCACCCAGGACTTCCTAACTACTTCCCAGGCAAACTAAGCTTAGTTTTGTAGCTACAAAGACTGCATTATTGTATGTTAGAAATTTCTTTGATACCCATATTGTGTGATCAAAAAAAATTGTTGGTAAACGTGGTTTGTTTATTTTCTTCAATTATTTATGTTGAACTAGCTTTTGCCCGCGGCTTCGCTCGCGTTAAATTCGGGGTAACACGGTTCCCCTTTGCCCCCCGGAATGCTCCATAAAAACTTCCTACCCCCATTTTAGGGAAGTGGGGGGTTACAAAGAGACAAAAAGTAGCCTATATCACTCTCCATCCCTTCAAATATCTCCACTTAAAAAATCAAGTCAATTCGTCGCCCCGTTTTGCCGTGAAAGACGGACAAACAAACAAACACACACTTTCCCATTTATAATATTAGTATGGAAGTATGGATATTATTTTAACTATGTTTTGCTTCCGGATTGTTTCCTACCCATTCAATTATATTATGCAATAAAATGCAGCAATAGTAATAGTACAAACTAGGGATGTTACGGAGGTGGTTTTATCGGAACCGAAGCCGAAACCGGAGTTTTTAAATTTGTTTTAACGAAACCGAAAGCGAAACCGAAAGCGAACCCAAAAGCGAAACCGAAAGCGAAACCGAATCCGAAACCGGAGCCGGAGGTGAATGTGGAGGTGGAGGGTGGAGGCCTGGAGGGAGACTAATGTGATGTGAACCTAATCTATTTATAAGACTGTACGGTATTCTTTAAATTGTCTAATCTCGAAAACTCTTCATACTCAACTTCGTGAACCGATTTTAAATGACTTTTTAATGGAGTAGTCGTTCCGCCCTTTCTTGAGTATGTTTTCTCGCATATTTTACACTTAGCAGTGTTTGCGTCTACTTCAATAAAGTAGTTCCATATGGGACTTACTTTAGCCTTCATCCGCTTCATCGTCAAATGTTACTGTCACTGTCACACTAACTAACACTAACACTTTGAAAAAACACACTGCAGGCCGTGAACCAAAACAATAAACGAATGAGTAAACAATCGTCGTAAAACAGGTGGGGTGATTCCCGGGGAGACAAGTCAAAACCTGTTTGTACTCCTAGGCATACGCCTGGCGCCGCGGTTGCTGGCTTTCGGCTCCGTTAAAACCTCCGCTTAAAATTAGACGAAACCGAAGCCGGAGCCGGAGGTGTTCGCTTCAAATTAGACGAAACCGAAGCCGAAGCCGGAGGTGTGAATTCAGCCGAAAGTTTCGGTATACTCGTATCGGAGCCGAAGCCGAACCTCCGTAACATCCCTAGTACAAACTGTGATATTCATTTTACTCTTAGTCGAAGTCATAAAGTATGGTCCCATCCGGAAGAAAGCATCAATCTTTGCAATTTGCATGCACGTAGCTTATAACCTTATAACACTGTAACAACCAGGAAAAAACCGACCAAGTGCGTGTCGGACCACGCATAGGAGGGTTCCGTACCTTCAATGGAATAAGAACCAAACTAATAACAAAAGGTCGTATCTGATGCCTATGGAAGAAGTTTTTTGGAGATAACTCAAAAATGGCTGAACCGATAATGTTCAAAACAATTTTCGTTGAAAGTATATGATAAGGCGCATCTCTTAAAATTTGGAGCGTCTCCCTAAAAATATATTTTTTTTTAATTTAACTACATAACTAAGTAGCTGCATACAAAATACACCTTATGTGTAAATTTTATTCAGATACGTCGTATAGTTTCCGAGTAAAATGCCTGTGACATACGGACGGACAGACAGACAGACAGACAGACAGACAGACAGACCGACACAGACATGACGAATCCATAAGGGTTCCGTTTTTTGCCATTTGGCTACGGAACCCTGAAAATAGAAGTGGAAACATGTCCTCCAGTGGGTGTTCTCCCCCCTTCCCCTACTTTTGTGTCCCGATTTGCAGTCTTTCATATTTTTAATAAAAACCGTGAAAGCTACCCCATAATTTCCAATTTATTTTATTTTATCGTATGGCTACTGGATATAGATAGGCATTTCTTCTTCTCTGGGGTAGTAGTAGTGTGAAAGCAGATGATGAAGAAAATCTAGTGAGTGCTGCGAGGTCCAGATGGGACATTGCAGCTACCAAGTTTGTTACTCTTTTAGCACCACCCAGGGATGACGTGTATTTAGTTGTATAAGGTGTTTCCTACGGACGCAGAGTAACATTGATCCCCAATGATAACTTCCAATGAAGAATATAAACATAAACATAAATACTCTTTATTGCATACCTCAAATTATAGACACAAAGAATATGTTCATAAAAGAGCACCAAAAGTTGGTCTTTAGCCATTAACTTCACTTCTTAACCAATTACGATTGCCCAGTGCCCCCTACGTTTCTCATACGGTTAGTAACTGTGTTAAGTATATGACTTATACGGCAGAAAACACGTCTCACCGCAATTTTCGCGATTCGTAATTTAAAAACTATAAGGCTTAAAGAATTGAATGGAGAATGTTTTGTTAATTCCCAGTTTGGTTTTCAGTTTTACCGTTTTCATAAAAAAATGTAAATAACTTCTAATCGGGACACAAAAGTGGGGGGGGGGGGGAGGGGAAACAATCACTTGACGACCTGTTTCTACTTCTATTATTTTTCGTACCTAATATAAGCTACGTGGATGCAAAGTTTTATGCTTTCTTTTGAATGGGACCAGAATCTGTTAGTTTGTTAGGGGCCTGAGCCGAACTATTTGTAATGACATGATTAACAAATATATTTCCACGCGAATCACTAGTGAACTGACACGATCAATGTTTTGTGACGATATGCGGAGGCGCATTCATATTTATAAAACACGATAGTGATTTGATGAATGCTTGTGCGTCCCTCTGAACAGTCTGAACCAAAATGAGGATGCAAGCTAAATTATATAATTACAAATTATCAAATCAATGTCATATTTCCAAAACCTTAATACGCCTCGCGGTCGTATCTGTCCCGCGAAAAATCCAAGGTCGCTGCGCTATTTGCAGACAGCTTTGCATATTTTGTTACAGAGAATTGGAATTGATAATTAGGTTAGCCAAGTACCTATTTTTATTTGTGGTATAAATCTGAAATAATCTGATGAAAAAACTGTGTAACTAATAGAAATATTGATAACATTGATAACGCTAAGAATACGATTTTATGTAGCAGTACCTATATACCTATGTATATCATAAAATTCATAAGTATTGCAAATGAAAGATACAAAATTAAATACAAAATAACGAGAAATTGACACAAATCAATAAGGTTCCCGTACATACTACATACTAACTACTACTAAGCATTTTTACTAGGTAAGTATATAATAAATCTTTGTCAGGTAGCTTCTACATATGTAGATACTAATGACGACAATTTATTTCTAATTCGCAATATGTACCTAATTATTTAAATATATTTTGAAGGTATTTTAAAATATTAATCCAATCCATTATAAATGACATCTCCAAAATATCAGACTGTCGAATATAAGAATCGCTCAACGTTTTCCAACCTGACGGTTCTACGTAAATTCCCCAGATATCCGCAGACGTATCCGTGGTAGTCGCGTGACGTTGGTCGAAGCTAGCATTATCGCATAGTGATGTTTGTACGGCACAGGCCCCATCCCACCAGTTCGTCAGTCCACCATAGCGCGTCGCGAGCGCTGGTCCCACCACGTCGCCGTATACCCCTACAACCCACCGCGCGATCACGAACACCGCAGTTAATGACACTCGCCTACACTCCACTAAAACATTTCGTAAGTAAACCATGAGTTTCTTAATTTCGTGCTTGTAAGATGTTATGTGCTGTAGCTAACGTGTCCATTTCAAAATTTTGTTTATACCGATGCCGGCTCCAAGGCTACGTAAACAACGAGTGGTGTCATACTTAAATTTGAATAAGAAGCTACTTCCAATTTTATCGATGGGTATGATATTTTCGTACACAATTATTTAGGTGTTTATTATATTTAGCTGGGGGTTGTTTTCGTATTTTCCTTAAGATTGCAGGAAATTAAGTAGGTACTAAGGAATACTCATCGAGCTACTTGACTTTAAAGGACTAATGAGCAAGCACTCTTCAGAACTCATACGAGAATAAACTTTATAGGAGTTCTGAAGCATTACACTGTAAAGTTAAGTAGGTTGTTCGTATTTTTATAAAAATAATAGGTATGTAAATGGTTATGACGATTTTTTGAGCATTTCAGCTTTGTGAAGCCATCACACATTTTTCAACCAGCACATTAGGTACACACTGTTGGTACAGTAATATCTAAAATACGTAGGTAATCTCCGTTACTTTTATTTAATAAAATATAATATAACTATATGTGGATAACTATAACTATAACACGGCAGTCAAAATCAAAATGTATATGTATGAAAGATACTATTCACGGTTTCATAAAGTCTTGTCATGTAATGTTATTTAAAATCTAAGAATAACAGAGCTTCAACCGATTTCAATTAGAATACATTGAGATTCGTTTCGTAAATTGGTCGGAGAGTCGTACATTTGCGTCACCAGGGGTAATGATTAATACTTATGGCCGAATATACCAGTCAGTCTTACTTGGGAATCATTCAAGACGATGATAAATCCTTGTCTTGTTTTGCTATACTCAATATGAAACTTAGAGATGAATGAAATTTTTAAGGTTATTAACATATAAAACTGATGATGTCACTGTTTGCTGTAATTAGGCTGGGTTTGTGACTGATAGATAAGGCTTATACACGCTTATTATTTTATGATACACTTACCCGTGCTAGAAACTTGCAAGCATGGTATCTTTTCACTAAACTACTACAACTAACGGTTCTTTAACCTATGACCAGTTGCCATAGATTTCAATAAATATTCATATAAAAATATCTACCTGCTTGCGTAACAAAAAAGTAAAAAACAAAACACTAGCACCTGTTTGGGACAACATTCCACAATCAGCTAGGTATTTAATAAAATATTATGGCCTGCCAGGCACTTCAAAATTTAGGAATGTTCCTATAATAAAATCATTTCAAAGTATACACTCTGTAATCGTCAAGTGTATGTAGTCAGGCGATTATTCTGTAAATATAACAGATATCAAAAAACTTTAAACTGATATCGACAGTTAAGTTCAAATACTCCAATGTATTTAGTACGCCGTTCGTTGAGAGTACAGATAACCTTAGTTTGTAGTATGTGGTTGAGAGGCTTTAGCTTAAAAGGCCTAGTCATTTCACCATTATCATATGATTCATGAATTGTTTTACTTTATCAACTTATCCATATCAATTAATTATCATTACAATTTGTCCGTGTAAATTATGAATCTTAAACAGTTTTATCTCTTACAGTACGGAAATTACAGCCTCAAGGAACGTCGTATTTAGGTACTAAATGTATAGGAGAGTTTCATTTAAACTTAATATTTCTACTTTTTAGGGTAAGAGTTAATCAGTTATCAGTGGTTATTTGTGTCAGAGTTTGCTATCTATGTAATAAAGTGTTAATTTAAGTATATCCATTTATTAAAAGCATGTATCGTCGCATACTATTCACAACACCAGCCTTATTGAGCCTACTGTGAAACTGGGTTGATTTGTGTAAGATTGTCCCATTCTATTTATTTACATTACATTAAACATGTAAATACAAAAACTCCTCGTTTGTAATACATGCAAATCAAACACGCCGGTCGGCCCTAAATCGTCATATCGGCAAATACAACTCGGTAAAAATTTGATGATGGCGTGCCACTGACGTACCCAATTACTTTTATGACATTTATGTGGAATTTCCCCGCATTTGGAATTCATGGCTTTCTTTCAAGGTTACTTAAAGGCAACGATTCTTTCACGGTAGGCGTGTGCACAAGATGTCACGTGTATCGTGAAAAGTCACTGTTAATTTGGTGAGATCTATAGTCTGGAAGTTCGCTGATATATGTATTTTGTACTTTTCTCTGCGTAAAATACGAGTTATAGTCACAAAAAGGACATGGATCCGTAAAAATAGTATTTTATACAATCGTGACATAATGAAGAGCTTTACAGTCTAGTACCGTGTTTAGGTAGGGGCCTAACCTAAGTAAGGCACGAAATTGTCACTATTGTATACAATACTTTTTCTACGAGTGCTCAAAATAGGTAAGCCGGTAAGAACTAAGTTCGACGAATGCCAACTCCTCTATTTATAAAACTTAGCAAACTTTCGTTAAATTTCATACCTTTAAACACAAAATGTTAAAATAACGGATAGTGTACCTACCTACACTTTGACAGAAGTTTTGAATGAATGACGCCCTGGGGCCCAATGAGGATAACAAACAGACCGACAGATAATAAAAGATGCTTTTTCGTTTTTTTAAGAACATTTGAATTTGACAAAAGGCTGTATGAATTTGACAAAAATACAAGCCATAACCAATGTATATACATAATTACATATTCCTTTTCTAAAATTCCATTTATTCCGTATTTTCATTCCTTAATTCCGTTTCCCCGTTTTACTCGTTTGGCTGAATGCGCCAAGAGCACAATGCCATTAAAAAAAAATGTTATATTTTTGGCGTTAATTGTACATATGTCATAAAAGTATAAGTGATATTGATTTGACATGTCGAATAGGGGCAGTGAGTTTACGTTTTTTTTTGCACACTTTTTATTCACTTTCATTTAGCGTAGGTATACCTATTTATCTGCTTCAAATTTAGTACGTACCATTGATGTATATGGTAGGTACGCTAAATTTCATCCACTTGATTAAACTGAAATTTGGTAAACTTCCGTCATTTACATGACATTCATGTCATGACAATGCAAAATTAAAATAAACACATATACATACATAGGCAAATTAGAAAACATAAAGTCAAAAAACTGTTCCACGTACTTATACAACTTAAGAGTAATGATCTTTAAAAATATGTTAACACACATTAGAAACTAAGTAATAGAAGTCTTATTGGTTACTGCAAAATACTTAGTATAGAGAAGTTGAGTGAAAATAGAGAAATCGAGAAAAACTTTAACGGACTCTTATTAGTCTTATTACGCTTTTAACATCAGGGGGGGTATTTTTGCATTTGTCATACACGTGACAATATATTATAATTATTTCCTTTTAAACTGATGCAGTCATGACTCCATGGGCGTTTAAGGATAATATCTTAGTGAAACGGTAGACGGTATAGTATGGACTTTATCATCCGAGCCAAAATATACAGTGGTTCTTTATTAGTTTTTTCCGGTTTTGTTATTATTATTAATATTTTAAGCATACGCTCGCCTGATAGTAAACAGAAACCGTAAGCTATGGATTTCGAAGGAGGTGGATCTCAATTCGTCGGGGATCTTTGTTTATGCTTGTTTTTTTATGTAGGTATTTTATATACACCAATTATAGACGGCAGGACCGATTTGGATTTTATTTTATTTTATTTTATTTGATAGTGTACTTTAAGGGTACTTGTCTGTTGGTCTTATTGTCATCAAGTCAGGATCTGATGATGGGGGATCCTGGAGAAATCGAGGGAACTTTCCAACTGTTATAGGCACACTTATAGTACTTTGAGTATTTTTTACAGTATCTCGGCCATTTGCTCTTTGAAAGTTGGAGCCTAAGTGAAGGCGGTTCTTTTTTTTTGGTTTAAAATTATTTTATATATAGTCTGGCCTAGAGGTGTGCGCCGATGGCAAAATCATCGGCGGCGGCGTCCGATCGTTTTTTGACCGGCGGCGGCGGCGTGATCGGCGTGAAATCGGCGTGGTACATATTTTTAATATGCCTGGGGAATTTGACTTTCTAAATTGAAGCCGAATACTGAGTATGTATAAGGATAAACTGCTTTAATAAAACACCACAAATCTTTGAAAACGTATGGTTGTCCCACAAACATTGCACATTTTAAATCAAAGACATGATTTTAAAGAATCTTCCAAAATGTGGACTAGTTATGTTCCACGTTTGTACGAGGGCTGTTTGATAAGTACCCGTTTTCTAAATGTATTAATATCACTGGTCGAAAATATGTATACCACCGTTTTTAACAGCGCTCGTAGCTCTGTACTTAATGTTTTATCTATGTAGAACTGGCCACACCACTTGCCTTAAAATCAACTACGATAATAATACAAAAAGCCCCGAAGTTAACAAGTGCAGAACAGACTGATTTACAATATGTAATTTGTGAGAGAAAATGTTCATTCCAAGTTCTAAAAGACAAAGATGCTTGCGGTAGCCCGAATTTGCTAACTAAATAAAATCTACATTTTATTTTATCGTTCTTCGATGGATGGATTGGAGTCTAGTTTGTTAATAAATCAAATACAAAAATTAAAAAATAATCATACCCAGTTGGGCTTGAACCAACATCAATACGCCTTACCAGGGTTCGATCGCTTTACCGATTCGCAACATACATGCATTTTTGGGAAGACGTCATTTGATTCTATTTCCCGTTAGATTCAAATGTCTCTAATAAACCTACTATCTATTGTAGCCTTGAAACGTCAAAAATGCGAAAATACGTTAGGGTTCTGCGCCGCGCGTCAAACGCCCCATACAAAAAACGTGAGGGTTATGACGTCACCGGCCTCAAAGGTGCGGAAAAGTGTTTGGAAGGAATAAGTTTTTGGAATGTTTTTGTAACTTTTGGGCACGAAACAATGCGTTTTTACCTTTACAGTTGTTATACTTTTTTTTCTTGTAAGAACACAAGTAATCGAATTGAGGTTTTGAAAATATATTTGGGGTATACAAAACAAAATTCTTACGATAGCATCGAAATGACAGCAAAAATAACGTCAGTTAGTTGGTACACCGGCAAGGAATAAATGAAGAAGGAAAAGCATTTTTTAAAGAAGTAGTATACTGGCCACTCACTATCATATCAGGGCATTAAAACAAGATAAAGGCTTAAGAATTGCCACGCCGATTCTACGCCGGTCAAAATCATCGGCGGCGGCGGCGTGGAAAAATTGTCGGCGGCGGCGGCGCGGCAGCGCGGCGCACATGTCTAGTCTGGCCAGCCACCGAACGCAGTAGCAATGTACAGCGAACAAAAGTATGACAACACTAAGAATCGATGAAAAAAGCAGCAAACATCATCAAATTCTATGTTTTTAATTTTAGTTGGTGTTTCTGGCCCTTTCATTAGGTGACATGTAAAAACCGAACGCAGTAGCAATGTACAGTGAACAAAAGTATGACAACACTAAGAATCGATGAAAAAAGCAGCAAACATCATCAAATTCTATGTTTTTAATTTTAGTTGGTGTTTCTGGCCCTTTCATTAGGTGACATGTAAAAAGGAGACGGATATATTTCGTCGGATCTGTCATCAACTGCTACAGATGATCTGGTTGAGACAATTGACATATGCCTTAAAAACGAATTTAAATTCAATTTTGAACGTTGCAGGAGTTCTGTCTCACTCGCGCTTAAGATGATAGAGTGAAAGACACTAGATACAAATTCAATGTAAGAGAAATGTGAATTGAAATGTTCGTCACGAATACGGTGTCTTATCACAAAGGGTTGCCACATGTACGTATTTTGAATTTGCCGCGTTTTTCTACTGACAGAAATGGTTTGCCAGACTATAAGTACTTTGATAAAAAATACACACATCATACTTTGATGAGTCAACGCTTAGACGCCATAAACAACATTGATTAAATAATATTTTTCCGATCTAGCGATTGACGGATAGATAATGCTGTCAGGCAGGTACTACTTACTCTATTTACACATCATTAAAATATCTAGGTCAAATAAACAACATGTTACAAGTGAATTCTCCAAGTAGGTAAAATTTGTAAAGAACACAAATTAGCAGACCTTGACGACTGCGGTACCTACCTACTACCTAGTGCCGTATTGTTTGAAAATGATGTCACGAGCAGGCGGCGTACGTACTAAACGGGCATGTGCACTTTAATTACTTACATCTAGCTTTATTTTATTTTGAAATGACTTTCGAAACGTTTTAATAAAGTATATATTCCATTATGCAGACAGTATATCCAGTACAGACCTAATATGTCAAAATGTGCTAGTTTCTTTGTTTTGGGCGTTGTTAAGGGGATGACAACAGCTAAATTCCATCCCTTTTATTGTTAGCGCGAGTAAAAGAGAAACACTGTGTTACGATTAGTATGGGAGCTCATTGCAAATGATGAAAAAAAAACTACGCATTAATTGAGAAATATAAAACAACGAAGTTTTTAGTATTGGTGTGGTAGAATTTTGTTTTTAATGACAGACGTATAAGTCAAGAAACTAAAGACATACTTACAACTGTTTTAAGCTAATTTTAAGATGTAACTTTGGAACTATTTTCTATCGAACCGATTTCGTCTAATCGTGTATCGGGATTAAAAAAGTTCAATCAAATATAGTGAATATTAACATGTATATTTATTACTTTCCCAAGACAAGTAGTTATATCCAAAAAACTGTTTAAGTCAATTTGAAGGTCATCGGGTTTTGTCAGCCTCTTAAGAACGCTAAGAACCAAGTAATGCAATGCAATGACTGTTGCGTCTTATTAACTAGGGTACAGTCGCTCGGTGGGAACAGTGGCTCGAATGTGCTGTGCGAGAAACGGAAAGAGCTTTATGTCTGTCCTCTACATCAATCGGAAGCGATCCGTACCCTATCATGTACGAACTAATTAGTGAGCCGCTTCGACGCCATGCGAATGTATTATGGTGCGTTTTTGTGTTGAATGCTATAAAAATTACATTTCCAGGTAAGTTTCACTCCTCTTTTTTCTTAACTCGAACGAGATTTTTAATTACTTATATTTTTATCGAGGAGTGTGTCTATTGTCTAATCTACTTAGTATTGGCTGATAATTCAAGGCCCTCGATGTTTCTATTTGTTTTTAGTTCTATCTAAAATACAAAATGGCGCGAATGTCAACAGACGTTTGTTTCAGAAAAGTACACGCTGGCTCGCGAACCACTGTGCAACTTACAGAGTTGGACTAAAATTTACTTGAATATGAATAAGAATAAAAGTTCTTTTATTATTAAAATAATTCTTGAACACTTTTTTTTATAAAATGAAAGTGAATAAATCATGCGACATTTGTTAGGTAAGTATTTTAAATAAAGAATGAATCAGGAATGATTATTCCGGAATTCGGCTTACCTATTCTAATTACCGTTTTATTCAACAAAAATGTTTTTTTGTCATAAAGTTTATTTAGGTTCGATTCCTACGTTGCCATTGTGTACTGTTAGAACCAATAAGTACAGGGCGTAGTACACAGTGACTCGGGCCACTGTGTACTGTTAGAACCACTGTGTACTAGGGGGTCCTAGTCACTGTGTACAGCAACGGGTACGCAGTGGCTCGATTCCCAATTTCTAAAAAAGAATGGATATATCTTTTTTGGTGAAAGTAACATCAAATATATTTGCTACATATGAAAGTTTAATAATGCACTGTGCTCTGTGCTTGCAACAATTAGTTCAGGGATTTATATTTTTCATGCTACAGCCTGTTGAAAAAATCCTAGCGACTGTTTCCTCCCTGACCCTACCGACATTGTCGTTGTGGTTCTTTTTTAATGGGTTAATGTTGTGATATCGGTTAAACATTAGATTGATTCTAAACATTCTTAAATTCACTATTTTTCACTTTCAAGCCTGTTAAGAGCAAATTTCAGTATGCCCACGAATTTTCGTTTTGTTTGGTACAGACTAGGTACCATTTTATACATAAATATTTATATTTACTACTATCTTTACTCTCACTATTAACATAAAGCACAGTCACATAGGTAAGTGACTCCATTATGATTATGATTATTGTGATTATGTGACTCCTTTGGAGTTGCAGGCGTCCATAGTTTACGGTAGCTGCTTACCATCAGGTGGGCCGTATGCTTGTTTGCCACCGTCGTGGTATAAAAATAAAAATAAAGTACATAGAAAGCCAATTCTCTCTACATAGATATATATCTGCATTTGACTTAAATGCTGATCTATGCAAATAAGCTCAAATGTCAGTGCAAAGCAGCCGGCATCAGTGTTGTCATTGCCATCAAGTTCATAACGACTGTAAAATAAAAATGGTTTTATAGTTTAGATCAACGTCTCAAATAAACACTTTGGAATATAAATAGTTGTGGATATTACTCAACGCTCCTCTAGTCGCCCTTGTCACGATTTGGTCGGATATCGCAAGATTTCTCTTAACAGTGTTTTCCATTATGACCCCTCGGTCAATGAAACTAAGCTATTCGGCATATTTACAATAATTTCACATAAATATAAATTTATACTACTAGTAAAATACTCATATTATTAGTAAAATATGAATGATAAATGGATTCAATTATGACATAGGTTTAATTTAAATTATCAGTAAAGGAGATCAGTTGATGCTCATTGTGGAAGGTGAGACCCTATTTTAACCGACTTCAAGATATCAAAAGAGGAGGTTCTCAACTCGGCGTGTATGTTTTTATTTATTTTAATTTTTAGGGTTCCGTACCTCGAAAGGAAAAAACGGAACCCTTATAGGATCACTTTGTTGTCCGTATGTCTGTCTGTCTCTCAAGACCATTTTTCTCAGGAACGCGTGGAGGTATCAAGCTGAAATTTATATCAAATATTCAAGTCTATTGTCCCCTGGAGCTGTAAAAAAATCAAACTTAGAAACCAACGCAATCAAAAGATACAGTCGTTTATGCTGCAAATTTTAGAATTTTTCGGCACTCGCAAAACCTACGTGAACTCAGAAACTTGAAATTTGGCACGAAGCAATGTCATATAGCATAGACAATGGAAAAATTACAAAAGTAGTCATTTTTAGTAAAATCATACAAATTTTTTATTTTTTTATTTTAAACTTAACTACTTTTTTCCTCGTAAACGCGTGGAGGTATTAAATTGAAATTCATGTCAAATACTTAGGGCTATAGGACCTTTCAGATGTAGCAAAACCAAACTTTTATGTCAACGCAATCAAAATAAATAGCAATTTAAGTCGCATATTTTGAAACTGAGTACTCGCAAGGAACTCAAAATAAACTCAGAAACTTGAAACTTGGCACGAAGAAACTTCATATAGCACAGAAAAAGGAAAAATTACGAAAAGTAGACATTTTTAGTAAAATCATACAAAAAATATTTTTTTAAATTTTAAACATACTACATTTTTCCTCGTAAACGCGTAGAGGTATTAAATTGAAATTAGTAATAAACATACTACAACTTTTGCTTGTTATAGGTTTGTACGGAACCCTCGGTGCGCGAGTCCGACTCGCACTTGGCCGGTTTTTTTATGTTTGTGTTACTCCATAAGTCCGTGATGTCTGAACCAATTTTAAAAATTATTATTTTAATTGTAAGTATTTTTAAGAAAAAAAAAACGACTTCAATGGGAGAAGCCGGTACAGATTGGTCACGTTTTTGTGAAAACGCAGTTTTGATGATCGGATCCATAAGAAATCGAGGCAACTCCTCAAATCTTAAAGGCATAGGTACATATAGTGATTTTTATCAACAAATCCATAATTTTCATTCAAAACAGTGACATTTGGTAGAACTGCTTATGGCGATCAGAACGGAACTCTTCAACGACGCATAGTTCACGTTTGGTGATTTGTCCTCTTCTCTGTGTTTGTTAAGCAAGTTTGATTGTCAGGACAAATTTTCGTCAAGCTCAAGTTCTGATGATGGGATCCATGAGGAATCGAGGGAACTCCTCAAATCATAAAGGCATAGGCACACATAGTGGTTTTTGTATTTTTATCAACAAATCAAGCATTTTCATTCAAAAGAGTGACATTTGATGAAGTAGAACTGCTGATGATGATCAGAACGGAACTCTTCAACGACGTATAGTTCACGTTTGGCGATTTGTCCTCTTCACTATGTTTGTTAAGCGAGTTATTTCATTGTAAGTTGTAGTCTAAGAGTGCACCATCTACATTCTTCACCGGCGTCCCCCATCGAAGACGTTTTTTTTTCTTAAAAATTATGTAGGTTATTTTCGGATTAAATTTTTATTTTCACGTTCAACACCAATTTAGATTCGAGAACCGTTTATGAACAACGTCATATAATAGTATTTAGTATTTACAAACTTCATTTGTGTTGTGTCTTGTCTCTAAAATACCGTCGGACAGTTGACCCGGTCGCCGGCTCCACATCGCCGTGACGCCCCTCCGTGATGAACTGCTTCATTAAAATGGAAGTTTATGATCCAATTGTCCCCATACTGCTGACCGAACAAACTCTGAAGCTAATAGAAAATGGGTCTCCAGCAACGTAATCGCAGAACCCGGCTGACGTCGATCTGTTTCATTGAAGCGTATGCTTCAAGGTTATATCCATACAGTAGATGCGCCGAACTCCTTTATCATTGACAATGAGACTAATTTTTTGGTTATTCAAGCATCATTTTAAAATTATTGTTAAAAAAAAACTACGAGAGTATATTTAGACTAATAAATGTTAATTTTAACGTCGGTAATGTAATGACGTACTTAATGAGTTTTTAAATGGTTTCTCAAAATACATTGAGTGGTCCATTTTTGCGGGAACAGCATGGATAAAGGCCTATTTTCAAAATATAGTTAGTACTAGTAAGAAAATAATCACCAAATTAAAAATTTTAAAAACCGCATTCAACCCATTTTTGTTGATATTTCATAAACTGCTCAACCGATTTTGATAAAATTTACATGGGACCATCTTGGAAGTGTACCCTATCAAACACAAAAAGAATTTTGTAAATCGGTTCACGATTCACGGAGATATCGAGTAACATACATACAAAAAAAAAGAAGTCCTTTTTTGAAGTCGGTTAAAAATACAGAGATTTTTTGAACTTATTAATTGGGCTAAATACATTTTAATGACACGTGTTTCGTATTGAATAAAATATTTCTAAACCGGACACATGTCGAGATGAAAGAAGAATCCGTGCTGGTAAAAAGGAGAACAACCCAGGAACAGTCACCTATAATAATCTCTTATAAAACGAAGGCCGTTAAAATAAAGAATAAATAAATCTTTTAATATCTGAAATAGTTACAAAAATGTGCTAAAGTCCCTGACTTTTGTGCTAGCTCCCAAAGCCCTAGCACCAGAGGCTTAGATCACCTTTTCCTTATGCCTAAGCACCTTTGGCCTAAGCACAGGTGGGCGATTTTTGAGATTCGAGCGCTCGAATATGACATACAAAACTCTGAATAAAACCATATAACGAAGAAATGATGATTTAAAAATAACAGCGATAGTAATTTTAAATCATACGGCCTCCTAGCCCAGTCGGTAGTAACACTGCCTACGAAGCAGGAGGTCCCGGGTTCGAATCCTGGTCAGGGCATTTATTTGTGTGTTTATCACAGATATTTGTTCCTGAGTTATGGATGTTTTCTCATATTTATCTATTATATATATCGTCGTCTAGTAGGTACCCATAACACAAGCCTTATTGAGCTTACCGTGGGCCTAGGTCGATTTGTGTAAGATTGTCCTATAAAAAAAAATCATGATTATTTATACTAGGTACTTATAAATTTCAAGCGTAAATAATGGCGACAAACTTTTGTGTGCGATTATATTCGAGGTTATTATTAAACAGAGACAGCATGTCTAGAAAATATCGTTTTTAACCGCTGCCGCCTGGTTCTACCTAAGTTACTTATAAAAAATATTTGTTATGTGTCTTCAATGTATTTATTGCTGCAATAAAATCGATTTTCATACTTACAAATTCTCTAAAAACTTAACGATCAATCAATTTTGTCGCGGAATCAACGCGATTCTAATATTTATTTCAAGCAACAAACATTCAACTAACACTGAATTTATCTTCGTTTTATAGTTTTCCTACTTTAAGTTACAATAGGTAGTTTCAGAAAGATTGATTAGATATTAAATGAATCATCGAGAAGTAGCGGCTGTCTGGAGTATTTTACGAGCAAGATGGTGCAAAGATAATGAATTGTGGAGTGTTAGATTAGAACGAACGTTGAATGACAAAAGTAGTGACCCGAAACGGATGGTGATGTCATGTATTACGTAAGCTTTTTCCCTTATAACGTTGCTTCAGTAAGTTAAAGTAGGTATCCATGGCATCTTCCATAGAACTTGATTCACAACGGTTTGCCTACATCAGGATAAATTAAGTATAAAAACACGTTTTTAAGTCGAATATTGCTCGACATGTTTCGCTCCGTTTTCTGTTTAAGTATAAATATCGAAAACTGATATACCTACTTATTAAATGCGACGCGACTGGTAGCTAATGCCAACCAACCAACGGCAAGCATAGAGAATGTTGTCTTGTGTTGTCGAAAGAAAGGAGTGTTATTTGAGTTGAGATGGTGTATCGGTTGTAGTATTTCGTAATCTTTTCATATTGCGTCTAAATACTAATAGCCAATAGATTCCTGGACAGTAAAATGAAAGAAAACTACTTTAGTAGGTAGGTATCTACTTTTATTGAGACATCATCTTGGTAAATAAATAAGCATAAGTATATATAGTAAATAGTATATGAAGGGTACACGGAAAGAACATGTCTAGTTACATTGACAACATTTTGAGTTATAGCGCTTTTAAAATTTGGAACGATTGAATTAACCATACTTTTTGCGTAACTAGATGGTTTTTATGAGTTAAGAAATGGATAAACGTTAAAATTTACAGCTGTAACAGAAGTTGTTACTAATAGTTCATGGCAAGCTCTACATTTTGATATAAAAATCACATTTTACATAAAAAGTGACAAGACATGTTCTTTTCGTGTATACCCTTCATATTTTCTTATGGTTTTGCGCCGTTAGTAATTACATAGGTTAGGTATGTATACTTACTTAAAATATTTGCTGTAACTTTCATACGATGTTTACAGGTAATATTTATACGGCGTAAAAGTAATATAATATACCTAGCCTAATCTCAAAAAATTGGCACCGCCACCTGTCAGGTTTATGTTAGAACATTTTTTAACTTTAGGTACATTACCTTTATTAATAAATTATAAATATTTGTTACGTGAGACACGTTTCACAGAGAGTTTCATCGTTCTAATGTTTTGATATGGACACAATAAATATTTATTACACAAAAAAATATTATAACTCAGTTTCTTCGCTCACCTTCCGTGTCTTAAGGCGGGGTACGGGGGTTTAGTTATATGAACCACACAATTGTTTAACTTAACTTGAATACCGTATTTTATTTTATTAAACTACGCTGTCGGATATTAAAATAAAACTTATATTTTAGGATTTGCCTTTAAAGGTTGTCCAAGGCAATTTTGCTCGTTAACCTCTCGAGACATACCCGTGACTACTCATCGAGATCTGTATTTGTCTTCTCCCGCCTCACCCCACATGGATTAAACTCGTCAGACAGCAGCTACGACTACGAGTATAAAAAAACAAACAAACATTCCGTGGTCCATATAGCAGATATTCAATAAACGCTAACAGGTAGCCAAACCCTTTTTTTCATAGTGGCACGTGCGCCTGCGGTTTACACACAAAAGATAAGACACTAAGTGGATGAGCTCAGTTCAAATTGTTTAGACTATATCACCTGCTAGTAACAGCACGTCGCGCGGTTTCATCTCCGGTTTCATACTGTTAAGGGTGTGTTTGCTTCTTCCAGTTTATTGTGGGTAGGGTGTTGATCAACCTTCGGGTTGGTACGGAGCCCTAGAACAGATCTGTTAATGAAAATATCATAAAATAGTTATGGCATCATTCATTCATTATCGTGATTATCCCCGGCGGGCCACCGGTACATACCTACATAATTAAAAGTGAGAGTATCTAGGTACAAAATGTATCTACTTATACTTTGGTATGTATAGCAAAGTTTAGCACAGTGATATCTTTATAACTTTAATTTTATGACTGTGACTGTGATAAGAGTAAACACAATACCAACATTTAGCGCTGCCATGAAAACTAGATTGCGTTTATTGACTTTTCCAACTAAATTGAGTAGGTACACTAGAGAGCAACAAAAACAGGTCACTTTATACGGACATTACTATATATTGTAAGCCTTTTCCTCCTCCTTGCATCGGTTTCCTCATCACTGAGGGTCGTGGTCATTCAACAGCTTCTCTCTGATGATCAGACGCCATCTTCCTCTATCTGTCGCCGAGTGAAGAGCATCGTGGACGGTAATAGTGTTGAGAGCTGAGCGAATTTGGTCAGACCAGCGCATTGGGCTCCTGTATCTTGGCCGTTAACCTTCGACTTTGCCAGTGATGACCAGTTTTTCGAGGTTATCTTATCACTGTTTTTGTAGCCAAAATATTCAAGTACTTTGCGCAGGCAAACGGTACATAACCTGGTTTTTATCTTGTAAGCCTTTTAGTTGCTCTTAAGTGCAGTACGAAATGTAATCTTAGTTACATTTTCATCATTGAGACATATTTTGCATACTTAAGTATTTATAAAGTTTAGTAGGTAATAAATAAGACTAATAAGTCAGTAACTTCATCGCAACTTTAATAACTAAGTTAACTAAATATAGACGGAGAGCTAGCCACGTCAGATATGCCACAATAATGAAAACAACAAACCACTCTAGTCAGTTTGCTATACTATGCTTATTTCGTGATCTGGACATCTGGCAGATGTAAAGTGGTGGAGGTCAAAGAATGCAAACCACTTAGAGAAAACCAATTCTAGAGAGTACCTACTGGGTATAAATATTATAAATATATGTATAAATTATGTAAATAATTATATTTAGACATGGGTCGTTCACGAGTGAGTGATTTAAATGATCTATATCTTTTGATTCAACTCACTTACTCTTCAACTCACTGAAGATTTAACTCGCTCAGTAACTCATCTATCTCAGTTATTTCGATTCGAATGAGTAGGCCGAGTCAAACGAGTGACACGATGCGAATGATGTGATTGAGGCGAATAGCGAACAGATCCACTGAGCGAAATGAGCGAAAAGAGTGATCTCCGCGAGCGAAAGATATGAACCAATCTTTTCAATTCAGTGAAGCGTTTTGCGCATCTTTAATTAGATTACAGTACTATCATTGCCAAATGTTTCTGTTGGGGGAAACTAGTCAGAAACGACGTATAACGTTTGTCGCCTAATGTTTTTGATTCCTTAATAATACGCAAATGTTTTTTCTTCTAATGTTAAAATATAGGCCCTGTCCTTTATAACTGAGACAACTTCGGCAGTTTTTACCGATTTTAATATTACTCTTTTGCAATTCAAAAATGTTGCCTGTCTGTTACTCTGACTTCCACCCATTAAAAGCTGCCAGATGCAATAAGGATAGTAAAGCAATCTAACCAGACGGGTTTCGTTGCTCTCATTATTGGTATCTAAAACTACATCATTTAAGTGAAGGCGCTAAATTATATTTGTCTATAGGTTATAGGTACTTTCTTTAACTGTTAGCAGTCACACAATAGTAGTGTATGTAACTGTTACGTAATAAGGGTCGTTAAAACATGAGTGTGGTTTTATGAAACGAGCCGCAGGTAAGTTTCATAATAAGATCACACGAGTGTTTTAAGGCCTAATTACGTACAGTTGCATACACTGCTTTATCTACACTCATATTATTTATCCAAAATGCCGTATTCGGAAACCATAGAATGGCCGCCATTGCACCGCCATGGCCAACTCGATTGTGCCGGCGGTCGGGGAGGCGCGTGTCGGGCTGTCGGCGGATGCGCGGGAGGGTGCAGGTGTACATTATGTTATCAAAACTCATAGCACATCAATAATTGAGCATGAAAAGTTAAAATTACGTTACTGCCACGGATAAAAAGCTTATCATAGTAAAATCGGTCGTGGTAATGCTAGCCATTGCCTACCGTTTTCGAACACGTTTTAGAGAACTTACAATATGAGTGTAGATAAAACATATTGTGCAACGGTTTTTGTGTTTTTAATACACTAACTTCCAGGCACCATGTCTAAAAAGGGTTCGTTTTTGTTTTCAATATTAATTAAATTATTAAATTAAAATTATTCTTGCACTAAATATGATAAAAACATTATGATGTCTTTTTTTAAAGTATTTATCTGAATTAATTTAGTTTTCATATTTATGAAAATCATACAAGTTGTACCTTAATTTAAACTTATGCATTGAGAGTTACTTGAACGAACCCATATTTTTTTGCAATTGAAAACCAACTCGTGGTCTTATTGTCTATGATATTTAAAAAGTTACAACATGTAGGTACGGCTTCTTTTTTGTGTTTAATTTCGTATATTTTGTTATTATCAAGAAGTTTATGTTAATTTTAATAAAAATAAGTGACAAGAAAATTTCACAGTGAATATCTGAAGACTTCGGCACAAAAGTAAGAGTTAATTAGTTGACAGAAAAATCTTAAAACATCGTGACACTTAAGAACTATAAAATTCGTCGAAAAAGTTTCGTGTGCAACGGTACATAATTAGGTCTTAAAATTCTCGGTCTGTTATTACAAAATTCGGCTTCGCCTCACTTTGGAACTTCCACCCTCGACTCTTAAGAACCCTTATTAAGTACCTGTTGCACAAAATACTATTGTAAGCTTGTCTTTTGCTTAGGTTTTTTTTCATACCTACCTCGAAGGTGGCAGACAAGCATACGACCGTCCTGTTGGTAAGCAGCTACAGTACCCTATGGATACCCGCAACTCTATACGTGTCACATGCACGATGCCAACCCTTTAATGTAATATATGAACAGCTGCCAGATTACCGGATCTAGACATAAGCACAGTACTTATACAATAGCAAACTAACAAGAGTAACGTTATACGTCGTTTCTGACTACTTTCCCCCAACAGAAACATTTGGCAATGATAATAATGCAATCTTATATAATTATTTATATAATTTCTCATAATATTGCATTATACCCAGAACTCTAGGAATGGTTTTCTCTAAGTGGTTTGCATTTTTTGACCTCCACCACTTTACATCTGCCAGAAGTCCAGATCAAGAAATAAGCGTAGTATAGCAAACTGACTAGAGGGGTTTCATTACTCTCGTTATTGTGTCATATCTGACGTGGCCAACTCTCCGTCTATAAAGGAGGATACACTGTGTTGTCGGGTGACAAGAGGGAAAAATACACGATTGACACATAAAATGGTCAAGTACAGTCAACAGCAGAAGTAGCTAAGTGGGTGACGTATTCGGAAAGATCTCGAAATCTTGTTCTAAAGTTGCATAGTTACTGCAAATACGATGTTAATGGTACTTGATTTTGTGTCAGATCCCGTTATCGTGTCGTAAGTGTTATGACATAGTGTAAGCTGGCAAACGTGTTTCTACTTGTCTATTAGGAACCAACTTTTAAATAGATATTTATATTTTTTTTAAATCATCACTTTTATTAATCTGCTAGGGCTTGTTCAGTTACTACATACATGTAGTTGGAGCTTGTCAGTTAATCTTTTAGACTTTTATCTAATCTATCTGACTCATTACAATTCTAATATTTACAAATGAGTTTCACTAATTGTTTATTTGACAAAATGCGATAATGTTTTTGCAATTTACAGTTAAGCTCACTATGTGTAATATATGTATCTAACCTTATGACGTAATCACTAATCACTATAGGCGTCATGTAACTTCACTAAAAGATTAGCAATTCAAGTCATAAATATACAATAACTTTTTATTTTTATCATGCCTACCTAAATTTACATCTGATTAGTGTACCTACTTATTGGTGATAAATTCAATTATTAACTTTAAAGGTTAAGCAGTAAGGCTACCAGTGCTGATCTATCATGGTGAATACCTTCGGCGAACGTGTTAACACAATGTTAATTAGGTAAATCGCATATCTATACATATGTTATGTCAGTACATAATAGCGCCTTGTTTACAACAGGCTATTGCCCAAACCATGCTACCTCTGCACCAAGCGCTGTTAGCCTGGCGGTAAGATGACTTATATACTCTCAATCCGGAGGCCTCGGTTTTAAACTGCGGCTCGTAGGTTTACCACTTAGTTTTTCGGAAATTATCTACCTACGAAATATTATTACTATTATTAGATATTTACCAGTCGTTTTTCGGTGAAGAAAAACACCGCGAGGAATCTGACTTATTCGCTAGTTTCCCACCTGTGCTAGAAGATCACATTTTGCCGCTGCAAATTCCAAGGAGTTCAAGCCGTTCAAGAATTTCAAGAGTTCGCGTGCCAGATTCTATGTGCCAATTGTTTTGTTACAAAAGTGTCACATTTAATTTTAAATCAAATTTGCTTATCAATGTGTTTTACTCTAAGCATCTGAGCAAGCAAAAAATCATAGAATTTCGTTACGCTAATATCATTTAATATTGCAGCAACATCAAGAGTCGACACGGCGGTGCCGTATTCTAATTTAAAAATACATAAACAGTACATTGAAAACACAACCTATTTCAAACATAACTTCAACACACAACAAACAATCAACCAATATTGAAGTTATATTGGACTTGCATCGGAATAATTTTCAATCAAACCATGATATTTCTGATTCAGACATTTAGGCGCCAGCTGTATTGTGTAGTTAATGCATTGGAGTTGTATTGAAGTTGTGCCGTGTCAACAAGTGTTTAAAAGTTAGAATACGGCCCACGCTAGCCTCACAAACTAATTTTATTCTTGACACCATCTACGATACTCACTGAAGCCCGAGATAACGGCTGGCGCGTGAAAACTACGAGCCAAGCCACGGATTAACAGTATTGACACGCTATTTATGTACGGTTCCCACAGAACGGCCGGAATCGGCGCGCATTTTACTAGAACCAAAGGAAATTGAACCTTTCATGTACGAGTTACGTTCCATGTTTGAATGTCAGCTCCGCGCCAAACGACGTGCTCGCGCATGCTCGCGACCAAGTACGGTAGCCATTAGAATATGAAACGTAACTGCTGCTGTATAGAAGGTTCAAATTCCTTTACTGTAAGTAAAACGTGCGCCGACACCGCCCGTTCGGTGGTAATCGTACATTATGAGGACCTATCATTATAGTCTAAGCTCCCGTTGCATGAAACCTTACCTCACACGGTGGCAAATCAGACACATACTACAGCACTAGATAATACTTAGGGACACTCGATTATAGTAGGTTGCCATGGCATAGCCTGGAATAACATAGTTTTTTTTTCATTCTCATACCACAATTTTTACCAAAAATTACATCATAAGGTGGCAGTTCCAAACGTTTACCTATCGAAAGAGATACCTTTGGTGATCCGATCCCGCATAGGTTGCCAGCCGAAAACCTGGCAGATTTCAAGGTCAGCCATGTTTCATGAGGCCAAAAAATGGGGTAATTTACCTCATCAGGTGGCAAGATGAAATTGATGCAGATCGATAGCCCTAGGCGTGCCATTCACGAATATATAGGGTTGCCTGCCATCAGGCTGGCAGTTTTTCTGGTCAGCTTCCTCAAAGTATCGATGTTGAGATCTTGGAACGACGATAAATTCATGTACAGATGCTAACATTCAAGGAATACTTTAATTCAAACCGTCATATTTAATTAAAAACTACACGTTTGTATCTTTGTATGTAGGCGCCAGGACTTTCGGCCCTGAGTTGTCGATGGTGCGATATTCAGGGCTTTTAGATCCTTCTCGGATCTTGTTCACCAAATACAGTACGAGGTTTTGTCGGGATATTGAGTACTGCCTTTACAGAATAATTGTCATCTCTTTTACTATTGTGACCGAACCATCGGAGTCGGTTTTCCTTAAGATTTTCTGCCACTGGAACCACTTTAAATCATCCCCTCGACGTACTCATACGGCATACATCACCTTGACTTAAGAAATATGCGATAGTGCTTGTACACAGATCAAGAGCCCGCTGGGATAAGTGATCCGTTCCAAGTCCGCTTAGGAGTACCAAGGTTTGACAAACAGTCCTTCACTGTTTAACCTTACTATGGACCATATCACGAGGTTCAAACAGACGGTAATACCATTACCATTCGAACAAACGCCTTAAAACACATTTAACATGGCTTGACGAGTTGGAGCGTCACGGGCTGCGAGTAAGCCGAACTAAGTCCGAGGCAAGGAAGAAACAGGTTGCAACATATAGGTACATTAACAATGTTGATGTAATGATGTGACTACCTAGATGCATTAGTACTGCCCTACTGTCGGAGAGTATACGGATGAAGGCTCCTGTTACTTTCCTTGCAGTGATGGCGGCAGCCGCATTGATGATGCCCATGGAATACTGTGTTTTGAGCGCCCAGCGGAATGATTATAGATACGTTTAGGTCTTCTGAAAATGTTCCGCAAACTGACCCCACATCTATTTTAGATCCCTCAGTGAAGTTTCTCAATACACGGGAGTTGAGACTTTCATGATTGTCGTCCTCGTGTAACTGTACTTTGTACCTTTTGTCGAAGACAACACGTTTGTAAATCCGATCTCGCGTATTTTGTACAGAGTATTCAAATAAGAGGGTATTATATGTGTGGAGGTGAAGCGGTGGAAGGTTCCGCATGACTTCTAAGGCTCCAGTCGGAGTGCTCCTCAAGCAACCTGTAGTAACCACACATGCAAGCCTCTGTAGTCTCTGCAACTTGTTCCGTACGTTGGCTACGTTTGTTCTTGGCTACCATCGCGTCTTGTAGAGCTAAAGAAATATTTTTGGGTTGAGTCCCCACCAATCAACTTTCTGCATTGCCAGAAGCTGACTTCCGCCTTGTTTATACATTTGTTTATGTAGTTGGTCCCATGGAGTCTACTGCCAAGAGTCAGTCCTAAATACTTACCTCATTTGTCAGTTGTAGGTAGTAGCTTAGATTGGAACAGTTTTGGTTTGGTAAAGTTGCCAAGTGCCCGATTGTTGGTGAACATTACCATTACTTTTTCATGTTCTCCAACATATATCAAAACTATTAATAACAACGCAGTTTGCTTGAACAAAACTCTCTACAGAAGTTAGAGGGTTTTATCACTTTTCAGTATTTTGGAGGACCATTTCTCCCAACAGATTGAAATTGGGCAGCTAAAAAAAATAACATGTCAGCTATAACACAACTACTCTATAACATATATAAAAATAAATCCAATCGGAGCCGGACAGTTGGGTACCCTTCCTTGTTAGTGATGAATGATGTCAGATTATTTATTAAATATCCAGTATGACCATGCGTAGATCTTAAGTATATGCCGTGTTTAGCATTAAGTGAACCTTCAACCTAAACGGCAACATTACTTTTCCCATATTCGAAAATACCAATGAGAAATGACCGTAACTGGTTCGTTTACCCTATTATTTCAACACGTATGAAGTGCAACACTGTCAATGTGTAGTTTTAAATTAAATATGACAGTTTGAATTAAAGTATTCCTTGAATGTTAGCATCGGTAGGTACATGAACTTCTCGCCGTTCCAAGTTCTCAACATCGATACTTTGAGGAGGCTGACCAGAAAAACTGTCAGGCTGATGGCAGGCAACCCTATATGTTCGTGAATGGCACGCCTAGGGCTATCGATCTGCATCAGTTTTATCTTGCCACCTGATGAGGTAAATTACCCCGTTTTTTGGCCTCATGAAACATGGCTGACCTTGAAATCTGCCAGGTTTTTGGCTGGCAACCTATGTGGGATCGGATCACCAAAGGTATCTCTTTCGATGGGTAAACGTTTCGAACTGCCACATTATGATGTAATTTTTGGTAAAAATTGTGGTATGAGAATGAAAAAAAACTATGTTCCTCCAGGTTATGGCAACCTACTATAATCGAGTGTCCCTAAGTATTATCTATTGCTGTAGTATATGTCTGATTTGCCACCGTGTGAGGTAAGGTTTCATGCAACGGGAGCTTAGACTATTAGAAGTTACAAGCAACTCCAATGAAAGGAGGAAGAATCTGTACCGCTTGTAATTTTAAAATTTTGAAAGCATGTTTAACTTTTTACGGTCTGGTTTTGATTCTAGAGCTATGTTTTTTTTGCAATCCATATCATTAATATTAATGGTACGGATTTAACATATGTAAAGAAATTTTTTTTAATGATTGCAGCTCCATTTGAGAATGGCTTTGTGCATTTATCCTCATCGAACGCGTCTGGCCTACACGAAGGCCGCAAAAATATGTGACACGCTCTTATGGCCACTACAAATAGTGTCATATATTTTTGCGAACTTCATGTAGGAAGATACTATTGCCGGTGACTGTACCAGTTAGATCAATATCATAAATATGAATGCGTCTACGACTATAATATAACTAGACCGCAAAGAGAAGCTAAACTACAACATAATAGTACCTCTCCTGTTCAACAGTTTCCATAGTTTCGTTACGATTGGTTCAGTGGAGTTTTAGCGAAACGTTAATTTATAAACTCAATCAATACTTAGTTTTTTGCGGCTGCAGTTGTCTTTATTGCACTAACAGGTCACGTTGTACCTATATACATACTATCACTATTATATATCATCATTTATGCGAAAGTTTACCACTTTTTCGTTTCTATAAAATCACTTCAACCTGCTTCATGGTGCTAAAACAACAAAACAATTTCACTCTCTGTGGTGGAATACAAACTATTGTCATATTTTTGATTTTGGACCCCAAAATAATATATGGAGGAAAAGTACCAAAAACTGTGGGTTGTGTATTCGTCTGGGAATTTAATGTTCCCAAAGGAAATCACAATCACATATTAGACGGAGAGCTAGCCACGTCAGATATGACACCATAATGAGAGCAACGGAACCCCTCTAGTCAGTTTGCTATACTATGCTTATTTCTAGATCCGGACATCTGGCAGCTGTAAAGTGGTGGAGGTCAAAGAATGCAAACTACTTCAAGAAAACCAATCAATTCTGGGTTTGATGCAATATAATGAGAAATGATATAACTAATTAGACTATATAATTGCCAAAAGCTTCTGTTGAAGGAAAGTAGTGCCAAACGACGCATAATGTAATTCATAGTTTGTCGCCTCCTGTTTTTGTTTCCGTAATAATACGCAATGTTTTTTGTTCTTATGTTAAAATATAGGCCCTCTACTTTATTATAACTGAGACAACTTCGGCAGTTTTTATATATTTTCGTATTACTATTTTCCAATTCAAAAACTTTGCCATTCTGTCACTCTGACCTCCACCCAAACCCATTAAAAGCTGCCAGATGCCCGAATCTAGCAATAAGGATAGTTAGCAATCTAACCAGACGGGTTTTGTTGCTCTCATTATTGTGTCATATCTGACGTGGCCACCCTTTAGTCCATATCAATTTCGATTTGTAATATTGTAAACACCATTGCGTTTACAATATTACAGCTACATATATAAAATGTTGTTGAGGGGACCCAGTCAATAATGCATCTTAAGTGGTCTGTCCTAACACACGAGTGTAGCGACAGTATCTCGCGGTCGAGATAGATATCTGTCACTTTCTGAATACAGTTAGACAGTGACAGATGTCTATCTCGACCGCGAGATACTGTCGCTACACACATGTGCTAGGCAGGCCTACTGTGGTTTTATATCTGTCTATGGAACTCGAGTTGCATAGACAGATATAAAATCGTGGAAACCGTATTAAACGTGCTCGTATTAAGTGGATTCTAAGTAATTAGTCATTCTAGTTCTCGTCGATTCGTTATCTCTGCTTATCGCAAACATAATTTTCAGATAAAGGAAGGTACTGGAACAGATAAAGTGAACACCTGTGCCAATACAGACTGTCATACCATATCTCATATTGGGCAATTTCCAATTACTAATCTCTAATACGGGGTGTTTTTCAATAACTAGCCATATTGTGTGATATGATTTGGTAGGCCATACTAAATCTCATATTGGGCAATTTCCAATTACTAATCTCTAATACGGGGTGTTTTTTTCAATAACTAGCCATATTGTGTGATATGATTTGGTAGGCCATACTAAATAACTTTTACTATGGGACCAACTCCGAAATCACAATATTTTTTTAAGCTGTTTCATCGACCATCGACATCGATCAGACGTCGACGTTTTTTATTGTTGTTCCGTTAAACGACTCGTTCCGTTCCGTTCCGACGTTGGTCCCATAAAAGAGTTGTTCAGTATCGTTTAGCTATAAGCGCCATGCCAGCGCGCCGCCGCCGCTGGTAAAAATTCTGCGCCGCCGCCGCCGATGTGGCGTCACCGGCGTGGCCTTGCGAAATGACACTACTTTCGTGAACTAAAATTTGTAAATTTTTACAGCTAGAGTCGTAGTTAATTCCGGTTTTCAATATGTTATTCGCGAATACTACTCATATATTTCATTGGTTATAAGAAATAGCACTTTAAAAAAGTCAGGACATGCTACTTTAAACTATCGAAAGCCATACAGACACTGAGTTAAATGCCACATTAATAGTGACTACAAAACGTGAAAAGTTTTATCCTCCAGTTATTCTAAAATCTTGATTCATCTTATGGAAACAAGTGCATCCAAGTTAAAAATCTTGAACAACCACGGGGAGTAAATTTTTATTTAATTTCGCTAATTCTAGGTGGAAAATCAATAGAAAGTCTCTTTTTAAATTTCTTAGTAATACTATCTGGCGTGTCAGTACTCTGGCTTCGGAAATACCATCGCGCTGATCGTGTAGTGTAGGTACTGCTAACGCCGCTGCTAATTTCGGACGACTCATTGAACGCGCCTGGAGGTGGAGGTCTCATGATGTCAAACTTAAGATAAAGTTAAGCGTATTTTCAAATTTCAAATTAAGAGTTATAATATCCAGTATACAATCTTAAATTTAGTGTCATTACCTTTCGATCCTACTATATCATCATCACTGTCTTGACATGTTACCATATCAGTTGGGGTCGGCTCTGCTCTCCTAATAGTTTTGCGCCATTCATACCTATTCTGCGTCATTTCAGGGTAAGTTTATGTGCAACGTCTAAAATCGGTTAGTCAGTGAAGTCGGTAGGTCACTTGCATAAACGAAATGTGGCGACCGCGTGCCATACGTAAAAGTAAAACCGGCGTGTAGGGTTTGCAATCCGAAATGTATGAAATTATAAGGATCCGGATTAGACGGATCTTCCATACATTTCAGATCCATCTCAGCAAGAGAAATAGTTTGACCTCGGACGTCCTACCAGCCTTACCTAGACCAGCAGAATACCGTATGGTTAATCCTTTGACCGCCAAGCATCGGTCGGAAAAATCGTGCCCTTAGCGCCAGCGCGCGCGAGGGCGCAAGGCAAACGTGTTATATTTTGGACGTCATATCACGTGCTGGCGCAAATGCTTTCAATACGTTTTGTAAGTTCACGAAATTTTCAAGGCCACGCCGCCGATTCGCTGCCACCGCCGACAATGGCCTAAGTGGCCATCGGCTCTCATATCTAGTATGGCTTACCTGATCACCTCTCACAATAAGACTAGTTATTGAAAAAACACCCTGTTAGTAAGTGACTGTGTATGGATATGGGGCGTAGCTGAAGGGATGATTCACGCGACTGTCTGGCTGTGTAATAAAGCTAAATCATTACCTAAAATAAACAAAATAACAAATAAACTTAAAAATATAATCAAGCTTAAATGTACTAGGTAACTATATGAATATAAGGACAATTAGCGACATCAGCTCATATTAAAGTGCATGTGCACCGGTACCTATACGAGTATGAGCTGACTAGCCAAAACCGCCCGTGTGGGAACAAGTACTTAAACTGGCGGGACGCCGAGCCTGGTAAAGTTTTTTACGATTTTGCTCAACTTTTCGAACATGAGGTAAGTCGAATTCCACCTGATATAAATTTCTTTATGTGTGGCCATATCTAATATGGTGCAAGTTTCAAAATATGTCTGTTTCTTTTTTGGCGAAAAATTTATTACATTTACTAATTTTGATACAGCTGATGTGACGGGATCTTGAATCACACACAATTCACGCAAATCATTTTTCACTGCTAAATTCAAAATGTGTGCCAAACACCTTGTATGAATCACGTCATCATAATCTTCATTAAAAAGTTTTAGTAAATGTAAATATTTCACATTCGATTTCTCGTTATCGGTAGTAATCGAACTGATTATTTTCTTTAAACCGTAAAATTCGAATATCTCTTGAATTTTTTTCAATATTTGCTCACTATTATGCGGATATGGTATCAGGTCAAAGTCCAAAATCATTGAATGTAATGTATAATTTTGTACGTAGTGTGCTGTTATCACTATATAGGGTTTATTTGTGCCCGATGACCGGAAGTCAAACGTCAAAGCAATTTTATTTTCAATATTCTTTTGTGTATCTATTACCTTCGTTTGAGCCTGTTTGAACAATTCCTGTATGTTCAAATCGAGAGTAATTGGACTCGCCACTGAATAACTAGGATTTAGCGCTTGCAACAACTTCTTGAAATGTTTTTCTTCTACAATACTAAAAGGATGCTGGCCGTAAATTATAAAATTAAGTACTAATCGGTCATAATACGCTTTTTTACCCAATTTAGTAGTACGCTTGGAGCCGCCTTCGTGGCTATGCAGGTGATTTTTCAGTGTGGAATGTGAACTCTTAATCGAGAAATACTTATCACATGTTTTACACTGTAAGCCTCTATTAGTTTTTGTATAATATGTTGATCTAAGTTTTTTATACTTCTTCGGTCTTGTAACTACAATACTCGCATTTGGTGCACTACTCGCCGAAGGCACCAAAGATAAGTCACGGTCTTCCAGATCATTTTCCATTTTACAACTAACGACACAAAAAGTGACGATTTTAATATTCTAAACACAGGAAATTAACTTGGTAACTACTACGTGATATATAAGGTCAGAATACTTCAATCGTTTTCCTTGGAAATAAAATAAATCAAGACGATAAATACAAGAAATGCACCTACCCTCATGTTTAAAAAATAATAATTTCGTACTCTTTCTAACCTACGAGCTAACATCGTTAGACAATGTTGTTATCGCATTCGGTCATATATTACATGAAGCTGTTTCTTTCTGGACATACGTTCCGATGCACGCAAATGCATTAACAGTTTTCTTATAAGTTTATACCTAAATAAAAATTAATCCATTTTGCGCATAGGTACATGTTTAATCATGAAATGTTTTTTATTTAATTTAAATAAGTGTATACATATACGAGTATACAGTAAAATAAAAGTAGATGAGGAAATATGTAGACTTATGTGTAAATAGACATAACAGTAATACATACCATGATACTATTGATACTACTAAACAGATTACCTACATTTATTTTATTATTAGTAATCTCATTACAAACGTTAATGTTTTATGAAAATGTTACTTTGCCTCAAAGTGGTACGACATGGGATTTAGACGTGATGGATCCGGATCTACAAGATATGAGCCAAAAACACTTCGTGACATTTCAATAAACACCATCGTCATAACTTGTATGATTAAAATGATTGCGGCAGGTACTCGCGATGAAAAAGTAAGTTTGTTTCTGCTTAGTTGTAATAATTTTATTAATACATATACTAAATATCTTTAATTATAATTATTTTTAGGGTTCTACCCCTATATACCCACAGGTTTGTACGAACCCTCGGTGCGCGAGTCTGACTCGCACTTGGCCGGTTTTTTTTAAATAGACATACTTACCTACTCGAGTCTTAAATTTTATTTAAAACCACACTAAAAAGCCTCGAGTTAATTTAATATCTTTATACACTCCAAAATATATTAATTAGCCTCTCTCTCTCTCTGAGCCTAATGAAGCTAGTAGGCTAAAATAATTTTAAGTCTCAATATTTTGACAAGACTTTTAGCCTTTAAATGTATGGCCTTTTAATAAGGCGACGAGCTCCGAGAGTCTAGGCTGCTAAATTTGACTAGGCTTAGGGGTTAAAGAGCTTTATAGGCTTTTAGCCCTCGAGGCGACAAAATCGAGGCTAGCCTTAAAAAACCGGCCAAGAGCGTGTCGGGCCACGCTCAGTGTAGGGTTCCGTAGTTTTCCGTCCGTCACAGTAAGTGTACCCACTTAAGAGTTAAAGACTAATGCCAAAAGGTCGTATCTGATGCCTATGGAAGAAGTTTTTTGGAAATAACTCAAAAATGGCTAGGACCTATAATGTTCAAAATAATTTTCCTAAAAAGTTTATCATAACGCGCATATTCCCAATTTTTTTCATATTTTTTGGACTTACGGTGCAAAAGTTACAGGGGGGGGGACGCTATTTTTCCGACTTTCCAAGCGATTATTTCCGAAAATATTTACATTATCAAAAAATGATTTTAGTAAACCCCTATTCATTTTTAAATACCTATCCAACAATATATCACACGTTAGGGTTGAAATGGAAAAAAAAATCACTCCCCACTTTACGTATAGGGGAGGTACCCTAATAAAAAAAAATATTCCACTTTTTATTTTACCACTTTGTTGGCGTGATTGATATGCATATTAGTACCAAATTTCAGCTTTCTAGTGCTAACGGTCACTGAGATTATCCGCGGACGGACGGACGGACGGACGGGCAGACATGGCGAAACTATAAGGGTTCCTAGTTGACTACGGAACCCTAAAAAAAGAGCTAAAAGGCTCGAGTCCTTTGGAACACTAGGCGAAACACGTGTCGAGTTTTGGTATTATTGGTGGTGGTTTGTTGTATTTGTTTGCGTATTTATTTTTGCGGCGGGAGGTGGGAACATTAATGCATATAAAAATACGCAAATAAGTATAACGGATTGTAACTAATCAACTAGCACGTTATTAAACCGCGGAATAGCACAGCAATATTATTGTAGTTGATATTATTGACTTCCGCAAAGTAATGCCTGTTTCCATTAATTATTTTGAACTTTTGGCAACCGGGCTTTAAACCCTTTTGAAATTTTTGGGACGAAATTCTTAAAAGGAATCACAGCAATGTTGTCGTTGAACACCCAATTCCAATCGAAACATATTATTTTTTAATAACACGCCATACGATTTTTTTTAATGAGCAGATTATAATTATTGGTGTACGGACTGGTGGTGGCATTTTTGAGCAGAAAGGGCAATCGAGTCGGTAGGTTACATTTTATGAGTGAATGACAAATGATTCTATATTTTTTTGTTTAAAACATACATTTCTTAATTAAGTAGTGCCCCCCCCCCTCGTTTTCTCCGCTAGACCTTTGGCTGATGTTTCCATTTTTTGTTTGTGTTTTGGATTAATTATTTTTCATATTATTCAATTTAATTAGGTAGAAGAGTAGAACAGTAGCATTTTTATCAAATTCATAAAGTTGCGGTTATAGGCCACGAACAGCCTATCACTGTCTTGCAATGGGTTGCTGCCGCCGTGGCACGATGCTTTACTTGATCCGGTTCCCCTGCGATCCAATTCGCCTCGGTCTACCCCACGTTAATTAATGTAGCGTCGTTAATTGAGTACTCTACGTTACAGTGGGCTATTCTGACGTACAAAGTTACTTGTCTAAGTATTTAAGTATATTTTGTTCTTAATTGCGGCGTTATTTCAGCTGCCTTTGCCAAACAAATTTACTGAGATATTATGCTGAAAATAGGGGCTGTATGCTGTAAACACATTAATTGTAAACCGGAAAAACAAGATGGACCCGTTGACCACGAACGCTGTAAAGTGTTCGAAACGTCGGGATGTAATTTAAGCTCAGTACACGCGATAAAATCCGTTTTTAATTGTTTTATTTCAAGATGGAAAATGTTATTTTGCACCTTACAAAAATAATATATTAAAGGGACGGGGATTCTGATGTCTTAGGTAATTGTACATAGTTTTGTTTTCTTATTGACATATCGTTTTGATGTCACGTTAGGATTACTACGAGTAGTGCCTATTTTACACGGTGAATGTGAGTAACACGACAGATTTTAACCATAAATTCCTGATCATAATTGGAGACTAAAATGTCGTATAAACTTTTCTGGAATTGGCCTAGTTTCAGAGTTACTACCAATTAAATAAAAAAATCATTTTTTATTGTGACTCGGTGCAAAACGCTTTTTTGATATTTCACCCTTTATGGGGTCTAGTCTAGACATTCTTATTGGCAGATATCAAAGTGCCAAGGAATACTTTACGTAAACAATTTTTAACGAAAAAAAATGTTTTAATTTATTTTAATCGACAGTTTTATCAATAAGTTTTATGTTTTTATATTCAAAAGCATTAAAAAAATGGAAAAAAAGCAAAGTGAACTTGTAGAATTTTTTTTTTTTTTATACTACGACGGTGGCAAACAAGCATACGGCCTGCCTGATGGTAAGCAGCTACCGTAACCTATGGACGCCTGTAACTCCACAGGAGTCACATGCGCGTTGCCGACCCTTTACAAAAAGGAGGATTCACTGTGTTGACGGCTAAAGGAACAAGAGGGTCCCTCATCGTCAACACACTGGGTCCTCTTTGAGCTCTTTGATACGCTCTGAGATACAGGTGTTCACGTATATTAGTGAAAACCTAATAAGAGTACGTACATAAGTACTCTAAAAAAACATGTCTGTCACTCTTAAGACGGTGAACGATGGTTCAGGAAAACACAATATTTTATTAGCGTCATTTTTCAAGTTGCGTCAGTTTAGCATTAATTAAATTTTTTCGTTGCTTTCAGAATGGCGCCCGCGCAGAAGGACGTCGATGTCGACGTGTGCGACAGCGACCTGCCTTCCCAAATAAAAATGAGACTTATGTCTATGAACAGTAAGGGTCAAGGCGGCGAAAAACACTGTGATAACAATAATTCTGTGGACAGTATTAGTGAGAAAGTGAATGTGGATACAGGGTTCGACTTAGAAAAATACGAGGCGATGGAGTTCAAATCGAAGCTCCGATGGCCTGATCTGACAGTACAAGTGTTGTTGCATTTAGTTTCAATTTACGGATTGTACCTGATACTTACATTTAAAGTGAAATTCCTAACAACGATTTTTGGTAAGTGTTTTATGTGATAATATTGAACTTGCCTTAAAGTGATCGTTTTAGACATACCTAGTTACTTTAGTTTGATGTACTTATGTAAAAGACTGTAAAAAGAAAGGAATATAAAGCTACTAAGCTATGTCTAAATATATAAAATTTAACAATGCCTAATGCGGTCTTAAATAATAATTACCTAAAAAAAAAATTAGAACTACTTATTAAAAAAAAAAACTTATAACAAGAATTTTACATGTTTTGCAAAATCTCTAATATGAGATTATGTGCGTGGTCACTCAGTTCGCTTCTTATTATATTGTTTTTTAATGAATTGACTCATGATAAGTCGTCACAACTAAATCGGCTATTATATAGTGATCCAATTATCAAAACAGCTCGACGATAGAAGTTAAATTATTTGATATTGTATTAGAATTACCACGACATAGAAAAGATTGGTAAGTTCTTATTATTATTACGACAATGACGTTTGCATACATATAATAATTATGTAAATAATGTTAACCTGTGAAAATCAAATCTTAATACTTACTGGTTTATGGTTCAGCCAGTTCACCATTGGCTGGAGTAGATAGGTACAACGTAACGTAATGAAATGCTTTTTACTAGCCTCTTTAGCATGTTTTGCGATATTAAATTATAAAATATATTTCTTAAATATGTTCTTTTAGCAGTCGGTTAATAACCTTCGTATATCAATAAGTACCGTAAACTGGGGTGAGTAGGGATAACAACGAAAATCTAAATCTATAAAAAACTGTACTTTTAGATGTCGGTAAAAATAGTCCGGTCGTATGAATTGTAGTTTTTTATTGATTAAGTATCTTTAGATTTATTGAATAATTTTAATTATAAACACAAAATAGTGGGATATCCCATCTCACCCCGTAGTTGGGGTTGGTAGGGATAGCAAAGATGTTAGTTGGGAAAATTGCTAATATTGACACTTTCGTAATATGAACATTAATACAATAGATCGTGCGATGTTTTCTTACCCCGTTTTACGTTAGCCACCCGATTTAGGTATGCATTAGTGGTGAAGCCGGCCATTTATCAAAAAACTTAGTTTTCTTCCATATAGCGTTGTATAGTCCATCTCGGAGATAATGAAAACAAAAGTCTTAAAGGTTTTAAATGGCCACAAGTATGAATGGCGTCAAGTTGAAAATACAATAAAATACGTTTATCAACGCTCCAAATTTTGACACTCGGTTTAGCCCACTTCAAATAACCTACATACTAATTTTAAGACCATCCCAGTGGGCGCACAAGATTTTAAGAACAGTTGAAATCGCATTTTTTTTGCTTTAATTTATCAACGAGCCTACCGCTCCAAATTTTCACAAGTAACCCACCACAGTAAAGTTAAAAGACCCGTTCAAAAATCCAAATACCAAATTTAATACCATTCTGGTGGGCGCATAAGATTTTAAGACCATTTCAAGAAATAGTCGATATTATTCGAAAAATAGCAAATTACTTTAAATTCGTTTAAAAAATTACTTTTTGGCAAACATATCTGCATGTTCCAGGCCAGAACTACGCAAAGCCGTAACGCTGTAAGGTAAAATAAAAATATTATTCAAACATAAAAACATAATAAAGTGGATAAAGATATCGTACTATTGTGTTTCAATTACGTACGCACCATTATTTAATTATAAAAGATTTCCAGCTTTCTGCTCTTTCACATAATTATTTCCTCAATTTGTTGTACTTACTTACCTTCCATCCACTTATCAGATTTAACGTTTTTTTCGTGCAGCAATCATAAGAAAAATATGAAAGAAAAAAATTGTATATTTATCCTTATGAGTAAACACGATTAATAGTAGATTTTCCACAGCAAAACCATACAAAATACATGATGTAAATTTTAATGTGTGCTGCAGTAACACCACACTACGCTCAGTGGCACATCCCTACGACGGGATCTCTCATATCCTATCTATGTATCTATAGCCTAGTAAAGTAAAGGTATTGCGCAAAACATACGTTATAGATAATAATTTTAAACAAAGACAAAAAGAACCGACTTAATTTAGCCTCCTCCTATCCAAAAGCAAATGCCCGAGCTACTCTAAAAAATACTCATATAACAGTATTGTCTCAGCTGCGCGGTATGTGTAATTATTTTATGACAAATGCTGGAATATGTAGCTGTCATATGATCAAAGCAAAGTGAACAATATCCATGTGTTTTTGCAGCATTCCTGACAATTTACACATCAGGCTTCGGCATCACAGCGGGCGTGCATCGGCTGTGGTCACACCGCGCCTACCACGCGCGTCTGCCACTGCGGGTGATTCTGGCCGTGCTCTTTACCATCACTGGACAGGTATGGAGTACATCTCGTACAAACATTTGATGGACATTTTAGCGATAGTATTCCCGTTATCACGCAAAATAGGCACACTGGATGTCGACTTGCGGAAAAACGCCCAGGATAACTAACTAACTAACGATAGTCAGCAGCTGAAGTAGCTTAGCGGATGAAGTGTTCAAATGGTTTTTATACGAACTTATTGTCTTAACAACTTTTGGCGTAGCAAGATTACTTTGACAAGTTTGAACACCTCACCAACTTAGCTAATTTTGCTGCTGATTGCATACGCATACATCAGGGTATGATGCACTAGTTGTGGTCACTCTGGCACATATGACTAACTTTAAAAAAGTCTGAAATGTTGGTCTTCATTAATGCCGTATTCCAATACAATGGGACACAGAGTACAATAGTCTCAACCCACAGGGGCTTTAATCCCATTTTACCCGCCTTGTAACAATTTGACAACATTACGCCTATTTGTGAGGTGGTTTCTATCAAAATGGGGGGCGGGCTCTGTAGCCCTCAAGAACCTCATACTGTTATGAGGTTCTTATTAGGAGTGTACTTATAGGTTCTTAAATGGCAGGCGTGCCTTTTCATCAGGCGGCCGCCGTATGCCGGTTTGCCACCGTCGTGATCTAAAAAAATACCCTAGATACAGAACGGGATCCACCCTTCCTATTTATTTAGTTTGATTTATTAAGTATATTGACACGCGGTTTGTTGACCTTTGGCGCGGTGTGTCAAGTTAGTTGCATGTCCTCCGGCAATAAGCGTCAGTCTAGTGGGAGTACCCAGGTGTATTTTATGGCAAGCAGAGTTTAATTAAAAAGCTATGTTGCTGGTTGAATGCTAGTTCTGTGAAAACTGAAAATCATACCCCTGTTTAGCTGTTCCTTACGGGAACTTACGGGAACGTTAGCTTACGGGAACCTAAATGACGCTAAAGGCTGCTCTCCACCATGTACTGTACCATCATGGGGACGTAGCTATGTTTTAGAGGGAGCAAATGATATTGCGATCACGTTCCATCGTATAACTGCGTCCCTTATACGAGGCCAGGGTTCCGCAAACCGCGGCTCGCGAGCCGCAAGAGGCTCTTTGATGGGTCAGTTGTGGCTCTTTGAGTTCCCCTTAAAAAAATATTTAAATCAAATACTTATTACAGTAAGTAAGAATAAACATAAAACAGATAACTGCGGCTCTATGAAGTTCAAAAAATTCCATATTTTTCCGTCATCAGGCTCTTTGTCAAAAAAGTTTGCCGTCCCCTGCACTAGGCCATGATGGCCGATGGTGGAGGGCAGCCTTAAAATTACCTACTACAGTGATAATGTTCTACTCGTAAACCGGGGTTTGAATATAATACTTAACAAAGACAAATGCCAGGAAGTAAACACACCAGTTACCTACAACAAAATCAAATTTTTATCCATAAGACCAAGGTCATTTAAAAATAAATCTGTGTTAATTTTAGTTTTCCTGTTATTGTTTCGAGTAGGGGTCACTTTGACTTTGGCCCATACGAAAATAAAATATAAAAAGGGTGTTATAAATAAATCAAAACGTGGATGTTTAGCTAAAACGAAAGACATGGTATAATGCCATTGGCATTGCAATCCCAATGGTTGAATTTATTCTAACTTACGGTAACAAAGTAACTCGACCTTAGGGTATGTGGGTTAACCCTTTACCGCTTGAATAATAATAGCAATTTATTCTACGAGGGAGTGAAGTTGTTGTTTAACCTCTCGCGCTTATTAATCTAAAATAGAGCCACAAGCGTAGCGAGTGGTTCAAAAAGGGGAATCTTGAGTGTGCGAGGGCCTCAAGGCTCGAGAGATTGAACAAACTTTGCTGCCAAGTGTAATACAATATTTTTCACCACACCAATGCGAGGAACATACAAGCTGTAAAATATTACAAATGTAATCATAATATTAATCATTCCAAGTCATCGCATAAAAGTATATTCAACAAGCAAACGCATGAAAAACAAGTCAAATCTTGCACCAAATTACTTTCCCCAAATGTGGATAAAATGCGTTGTTCCCATCTAATCAGCTTTCAAGGGATAAAGAGAACCTTTACTAGGTGCTTGGTGAAATAGTTATTTATTATACATGGGGGCATGTTGAAGTTGATGTTTAACCTCTCGTGCTTTATTGAGACCCCACCCAGCGAAAGAATCCAAAATTGATCCACGAGCGTAGCGAGTGATTAAAAAAATGGAATATTGAGCGTACGAGGGCCTCAAAGCAAGAGAGGTTGAACAAACTTTGCTGCCGAGTATAAACAAATATTTTACCACACCACCACAGGAAAAATATAGATATAAAATATAAAAAAAAAGCCAAATGAAATGCTTTCAATATTGTGTAATTCAAAATCATCTCTTTAAAGTATGGTGAAAATTTAAAAACCGGTCAAGTGCATGTTGGACCTCGCATGATAGAGGATTCCGTACCTTCGGTGGAATAAGAACAAACCTAAGGACGTATCTGCATAAATGGAAGACGTTTTCTGGAGATGGCTCAAACACAAAAACTCAAAAAAGGTTGGACCAATCACATCAATTTTCGTAGAAAGCAAGTGTTAAGGCTTCTTATGGTTCAATGGTTTGAGGGGGAGGACATAATGTTTTAGAATTTCGAAACAATTATTTCTGAAAATATAAAGACCTATCGATTGATGCGTCACATGTTGATACTTGGTAAAAAAAAACCGGGCAAGTGCGAGTCGAACTCGCGCACCGAGGGTTCCATACAAATCTATAGGTAAGTATATAGGGGTAGTAACTTTAAAATTATTAAAAATATTTTTATTACATGATGTAACTAAAAATGTATGGTTTTCGCAATTTTTCCTGTATCTGTGCTATAAGACGTTGCTTCGTACCAAATTTCAAAATCCTGTTTTCCTGGGAAGTACCCTGTAGGTTTTGATTCCCATGCGATTTTCGAAAATTTGCGGAATTTTGCGGCATAAACGGCTGTATCTTTTGATTGGGTTGCCATAGAAGTTTGATTTTTTCACAGCACCAAGGGACAGTAGACCCGAGTATTTGATATAAATTTCAGCTTGATACCTCCATGCGTTCGTGAGAAAAATGGTCTTGACAGACAGACAGACAGACAGACAGACGGACAACAAAGTGATCCTATAAGGGTTCCGTTTTTTCCTTTCGAGGTACGGAACCCTAAAAAAATGTTGACACTCCTTCATATCTCGCAAAATATTGATCATTCGATTCAGCGCAAAAAATAAATAAAATAAAATAACACTTCATTCGCCTAGTCTAGTTTGTAAAATGTGCGTTTTTAAAAACCCCGCCCCAATGCCCATAATACCCCGGTGGGGGTAGGACCCCTAAATTTTGATAGGACTCGGCAGATCCTCATTTCTAGTGCCAAGATAAAGTTAATAAACAAAGTTTCATTGATATTACATATTTTACCTCCAAAATATGCTATTTTGCCTGCATTATTTAGGCATATGAGTGAAGCGAATATAGCGTTAATTTCCTAATTAAAATTCGAACTGCTGAGAACATTTGCATCTGTAGAGAATTTAATTAACCAACAGTCAAGAACAATGCCTATAAGCTTGTATTGTTTCAAGTGGAAAAGCTCTTTGATTGTGTGCAAATGCGAGTCAAATTACAGCTACATCTTACAGGAAAATCAGAGTTCCGTTAGGGTAATTTTGTTAGTTTTCGTCCACATATGTCAGTGTTCCGTCCATACTTACTCAAGTTTTTCCGAAAAGCTTAAAAGGCTGAGAACAGCCGATGACCTTGAAATTGACTTTTCACTGACTTTACTCAAACAGTTTTTTTAGCAATAACTGTTTGTTTTGAGAAAGTAAATTAAATATATGTCAATATTCATTATATTTTGAAGAACTCTGTTAAGTTCGATACACGATAGGACGAATTCGGCTCTGTACGTCGGCTACGTCTGTAATTAAGAACAAATTTCCAACACCACTAATACTAAAAACTTCATTATTTTGTTTTCTACAATTAATGTGTAGTTTATTATTGAATTATATTTTTTCCAAATCCATTCGAACCTCTCAGCAAATATCTACCCTATTACCTTTTGTTAATACCAAAATCGCATAATCTGACAGATGGATTTACCAGAGTTTAAAGTTAAGCGACTCAATTGTAGTTCTCATATCTAGAATACATGGGTGATTCGTCCGAGATAGATAACGATAGGCCCATCTCACTGGATACCATAGTAAGTAAGGTATTGGACAGTATGCTTGACAAGAGACTGGAAAAGATCATTCCGCTTCATGATGCCCAATTTGGGTTTAGGTCAGGTTTATCCACGGAGGCAGCGGTCTTGTGTCTAAAGTGTACTGTCAGTTACTATACGGATCATAAGACACCAGTTTACGCATGTTTCTTGGACCTGTCTAAGGCATTTGACCTGGTATCTTACGATCTTCTATGGAAAAAGTTAGGTGAAGTGGCGGTGCCTGGAGAGCTGGTTGAGCTGCTGAAATATGGGTACAGTAACCAGAGTAATAGGATACGATGGGCGGGCTGGCTGTCGAACCCCTATAAACTGCACTGCGAAGTGAGACTGGGAGGGTTGACCTCACCAAGGCTATTCTGTCTGTACGTTGATCAGCTGATTGAGGAGCTCAGCAGCACCAGAGCTGGGTGTAAAATTGCAGGCCAGGGCTTTAATAACATCGGTTTTCGCACTTACGACTTGTTGCGAACGTTTGAACGTTATAATTTGAGGTGTGCAATAAAGAGTATTTATGTTGTTTGATGTTATGCGGAGGTCCACGGCCTCAGGTATAATGCTAATAAGATTGAGTTACTTGTTTTTAAAGCTGGCATAAAAAACTACCACGTAGTACCACCGATTGAACTAGGGGGCGTGCAGCTAAGATTAGTAAATCAGTTTGAGTACCTCTGGCATTGGGTCACCGCCTCACAAAATGAAGACTTGGCCTTGGAGAGGGAGCGTAGGGCGCTATCGTTGTAAGGTTGATCTGCAGGTTTGCAAAATGCGCAACAAGTGTTAAACTAACCTTGTTCAGATCTTACTCCCAATCTTTTTACACTTGCAGCCTGTAGATCAACTATACAGAGAAAGCTTAAAACGCCATGCGTGTCCTCTACAATAACTCGTTCAGGATGCTGATTGGGCTGCCGCGCTACTGCAGCGCATCGGGGATGTTCGCGGAAGCACGGACAGACGACTTTTATTCAATAATGCGTAAACGCGTCGCATCTCTAATGCGACGGGTGCGCGGCAGTGTTATAGCTACAGCCTTCTAATTACTATCGCGGAGGTTAATGAGAGCCCCATACTTGGCCACTGGGCTTCGCTAGTAAATTATGAATTTTTATAGTCCATAACGTTAGCCATCATAAGATAATAAGATCGTCACATAAGATAATCAGAATCGTTTTCTTGGGGGTCGCAGTTCTAATCTAACCTAACCCACTTCTGACAACAGTTCGTTTTCTTAGGGGTTGCAGTTCTATCCTAACCTAATCCACTTCTGACAACAGTTCGTTTTCTTGGGGGTCGCAGTTCTTACCTAACCTAATCCACTTCTGACAACAGTTCGTTTTCTTGGGGGTCGCAGTTCTAACCTAACCTAACCCACTTCTGGCAAAATATGACTATTGATGTTTATGTCCATAAATCATAATGGATATCATTTTATGACGATATATATATCGAAATTCGAAACAATAAGTTTATGGGAAACAAAGGGATGACATTAAAACGATATGAATAACGACTATTAGTCCGATAAAATATATGCCTTAAAATATTTCTGAATAATTATTGATAGACCTTCGAATGTTATACTCATCAATTTTATGCCTTTTGCGATTATAGTGTTTAATATTATAGATCTTTACAAAATGCTTTGTTATGCTTTACAAAAATTATGACTCTTGATGTTTATGCCCATAAATTATATGGATATCAATTTCTGACTATCGAAATTCGAAACAATAAGTTTATGGGATACAAAGGGATCCCGTACCGGCCATAATTTTTCTAATTTTATATTATTTTAATCACTGTATTATTTAATCTGTACTTACCTTTACATAAATATCTAATGTTATTATCCAAGTGTGATAAAAGCGGAAGCATGAAATAAATTATTTTTCTTTTCGCTACAATTTCAATGCGCACCAAAATGGCTTTTATTTCCTAAAACTAAATTCCAAGTTAAATTAATTACCTCCATATAAAATAAACCCACTCCATACCAGATCCCTAAAAAAAAACCTTTTTAATTCCAAAATAAATATACACACATCAGAATAATTATATGTCGAGTCCATATATACAGGGTGGAAAGATAAGTCGGGCCCTGGAGGAAAACTACCTTAAAACGTTGAGATAGCTCAATTCACTGAAAGGAAACATTCTTTAATTTCTTTAAAGGGACATAACTGCTTTTACAAATTTTTAGAGTACAGTTTTCAAAAAAAGTATTTATTTTGTAATTTTTGCCAAAAATAATGTCTATGACAATTGATGCCAATCGATCCTGTTTCCAACGAGGATAAAAACTTCCAAATACCAACCAAGTTTAGGGCACAAGAGAACCCATAAATAATAATAATAATATTTTTCATACATTTAGTATAGAAAAAGTGAAAATTAAGTAAAAAAACTGTGAATGCAGTTTTAGTTTTTAGGAAAATAAAAGAATGTTTCCTTTGAGCGAATTGAGCTATCTCAAGGTTTTAAGGTAGTTTCCCTCCAGGGCCCGACTTATCTTTCCATCCTGTATATCTTTTTGCTTCCCAGAATGGATGTTTTGCTCACCAAATATTGTTTTCATAAAAAATCAAAACTAATACCAAAAACTGCAGACTAATTTGCTTTAGTATAATCAAATTTTCTAAGCTTTAGTTAAAATATATTATTCTCGATCTAAAATTACAATCGCTTCCCTTTCTTTCTGTACCCCGCAACCCGCACCCCGACCACTGCCACGCGGCGCACAGGCCGTGACATTGTTCGTTTTAAAGTCCCAGCCAGAAGTGGTTAGGTTAGAACTGCGACCCCCAAGAAAACGAACTGTTGCCAGAAGTGGGTTAGGTTAGGTCAGAACTGCGAGCCCCAAGAATACGAACTGTTGCCAGAAGTGGGTTAGGTTAGGTTAGAACTGCGACCCCCAAGAAAACGAACTGTTGTCAGAAGTGGGTTAGGTTAGGCTAGAACTGCGACCCCCAAGAAAACGAACTGTTGTCAGAAGTAGGTTAGGTTAGAACTGCGACCCCCAAGAAAACGAGCTGTTGCCAGAAGTGGGTTAGGTTAGGTTAGAACTGCGACCCCCAAGACAACGAACTGTTGCCAGAAGTGGGTTAGGTTAGAACTGCGACCCCCAAGAAAACAAACTTAAAGATATAATCGGTCGGCGTCGGCGGCGTGATTTTATGTGATGCAGTAATTGAGAATTCAATATTTATTTAAGTACTATATCATATGTTAATTGAATGCATAAAGCGATAAATGAGTAACTTGTATTTGGGGGTAAGTAGTAATATGTTAGGTATAAAAAAAAATTCACGGTCAGCAAAAATGACTAAAATGGAAGTAATAATATAAAATATTGGTGACATCTATTTAACAATAATATACATTGTTTGGTCTGAAACTATCTTTAACGATGCTTACATATTTTTATAGCATGTAACACAAATAAATATTAGCTGTATTTATACAATAGTTTGCAATATACTATTTGGTGAGCATTCGTCCAGTTTGGTAAGCATTAAGAATTTATTGGAAGTAATTTATAAACATATTTGGTTAGCGTTTAAACACAAGCCTTTTATTTTTAACACTCGAATTGACTCGGAAGTAATTTTGACTTAGAAATAATTCAATATATTTATTTCACGAAAAACCAGATTGTGACTTTGTAATTTAAATGATTTGAAATGGCAATTTTTGATAGCAAAATTCAGTACAAAACCGTCAGCAATTTCACGCAACCGAACAACGCACCGCAAGCTTATTAAATTTATTGAAATATTTCGAGGGTTTCAATTCGGTGTACACTCAAGGACAATTAATACGGGTCACCTTGTAGGTATGACTAATTAATTACGAAGTGACCCGCTCTCATTTCATACAAAACAATTATTTTGCCTTTGTCCACGACTTCCAACCTAAACTTCCGCACAAACTTTTACCTTCTATATAACGTCCCGAATAATCGTGCTGATAATTAATTTAACGGAATTTTAACCCTTTGAACGCCATACGTCAAAGGCAAAAACTTCACTTACGCGGTCAAGATCACGGATGCAAACGAGCGAGCGATAAACCCTACTGGAAAGTATACTTTGGTTACTATGACAGCGTATGCCATAACACTTATAGGTGTTCTTGACCCTGTACGCACGACTACTCATGTACTCATGCATGACACCTTTAGATGTTTTGGCCCATTCTCGATTCTTCCAAGTCACGCCCACGAGTTAAGAGACACGTTTATGACTCCCGTGCGTGAAAGAAAGAAATGCAGCGCTCTTCAGGATCTTTTGAACAAATTACGAAAAATACGCGAATCTATGAGCGAAAGCTTGAATTTTTTTTTTTTCTCATTTTGCATCTGTGAGTTTTTAGATAAAACAGAATGCCATATTTTTAACTTGGTTATATTGCTTAATATCTTATAACTCTTATAAGGGGAAAAACGACCCAACTTCGGATTTCACTTCAGTGCGTAGTCAATGTGCCAATCGTTAACGCTCCGTAGCGAACGAAACGCAACTGTAACTGTCGCACTAATATGGAAGAGTGATAGAGAGAGGTGACTACGATACGCTATGGAACGTTAACGATTGGCACGCACCCAGGGGTCGCTAACGGGTCTACAAGACCCAGTTGCTCAAATTATGTACGCTTACGTGTTCGTTTTACATCCTGCGATTTTGCCGTTTTCAGTACCTTAAAATGAATGTATTTTGCTCGCGGTCGCCTTAAGTTCGAAGGAGCCTGTCGGACCCAGTAGCGACCATTTTCATGAAATATAAATATATATTATAAATATTGTTATGAAAATAACATTATTAAATGTCTATTTCAAACCACAAGGCTACTGAAAAATATAGTCAATATTTAAATCCAGTTTATTTTATTTAAAAGAACTATCAAAGGAAATGAAATATGTTTCGTTCAGTTACACTCTGTTAGGGCCTGGCACTAGTAGGCCTTTTAAAGGCTCATAAATAATGGATTATACATATGAGCTTTGTAAATGGGTATTTATTTATGATGAACTGTAGTTACTGAAAATATGTTAAAGTAAAGACATGGTAGCTCAAAGTATTTTAGAAAATATGAGAATAATATGAAAAGTGCCAACACACAAGTTGAAAGCTTAGGTAGTTTTTATAGATTGCTTTACTTGGTCAACTTTTAATAATTATATGGTTAATTTAATTCCTAATTAAATTATTATTTGTAATACCAAATCCAATATACTTAATTTCATACTTCAAATAGTTTATGGTCATGTAATTTATCTAGACCCCGTAGCGACTAAAAGTGCTTGAAACTAGGGTACGACTCCAGAAGTTTTAAGGACGTTCGCTATGTGAAACCATTGTGAAACTAAATGTAATTGATTTCAGCGCGACATCTACACGTGGGCGCTCGACCACCGCGTGCACCACAAGTACACTGAGACGGCAGCGGACCCGCACGACATCCGGCGCGGCTTTTGGTTCGCGCACGTGGGCTGGCTCGTGCTCACCCCGCACCCCGCCGTCGAGGACCGCCGCGCCGCGCTGAGGCTCACCTCCAAGGACCTCGATAACGACCCCGTCGTGGCGTGGCAAAAGAAGTAAGCAGTCTGTGTGCTTTACGTTTTATGGGGCCATACTACAGTACGTGAATAGTTTTGAGCCTCGATAATTCACAAGTGCGATTTCCTTTTTTAGTTAGAGAATACAATCTAATTACTTATACAGAAAAATATTTTCTAACAGTTTTTGACGTTGCACTAGATATTTGTTAATAACAGCAAGAAAATATATTTTTCTTTACCGTACGATTGCATTCAACTATTTTAACATCATCTTGGTCGATAGATTATGTGAGCATAATCAAAAACAATTTGTAAAAATATAAGTGACCTTGAATTCTTAACGAATGGCAAATTGCTAAGACAACATATGCTCTTGACAGAACCGTTATAAAATGTGAAGTTATGTTGCAATAATAAAATGCGATAGCCTGGTGGGGAAAAAATCTTGCATAATCTTTTCTTTGTGTAGCAAACAAATACATGTATTATACCTAGCACAACGCTAACAATTGTAAGAAAATATTTTTCATTGTTAGTACTTAACGTATTCTAACAGGTCACAAAATAAAATTGGACTTGTGAATTAGGTATCTTTTTATAGGTTAAAAAGGGGTTCCCGTAATTAATGGAGCGGGCCAGCTAATGTTAATAAGCCTCAAGCCTCAATTTGCTTTTGGTCCGATTTAAACCGGTTGGCGGTTCCACTTGTACTTCTATTAATTCCAACCAATTAAGTTGCTAATTAGTCGATACCACTCCCGGTAACTCACCAAGTCTTCCCCGTTGGTCTTATTAAGCGGCGCTAGCGATTTGACGCAAACTTTTTTGTAACTGATCGGTGATACTACAAGTATACAGGGTGGAAAGATAAGTCGGGCCCTGGAGGGAAACTACCTTAAAACCTTGAGATAGCTCAATTCGCTCAAAGGAAACATTCTTTTATTTTTCCTAAAAACTAAAATTGCATTCACAGTTTTTTTCTTAAAGTCCTCTTTTTTCCATACTAATTGTATGAAAAAAATTATTATTATTATTAATGGGTTCTCTTGTGCCCTAAACTTGGTTGGTATTTAGAAGTTTTTATCCTCGTTAGAAACAGGATCGATTGGCATCAATTGTCATAAAAATTATTTATGGCAAAAATTACAAAATAAATACTTTATTTGAAAACTGTACTTTTTTCCAAAAATTTGTAAATGCAGTTATGTCCCTTTAAAGAAATTAAAGAATGTTTCCTTCCAATGAATTGAGCTATCTCAACGTTTTAAGGTAGTTTTCCTCCAGGGCCCGACTTATCTTTCCACCCTGTATACTCTAATAGGGCTCTCTAAAGCACCCTTTATTTTTTCAAGATTCATAATTGTTTACACGTTATGGATTTTTCTTGTGGAATAGGGAATTCCAAAATAAGTTATTTTTTATTTTACATGTTTTTGCTTCGGAACGTTGTCAAAATGATACCAGAAATGAATTCGGCATCCCCGATTTATACGAAAACGATACCAAACTTGGCCTAGTAGCTTAACTGGTGTAGATCAAGATAAAGTTGATTGCCTCCCCCCCCCCCCTAAAAATTAACATCAAAATCTTGGTGGCTCCACTTTTCAAATCCATCCTTGGGTCCTTAGTCTAAGGAATAATCATACCAAAGGAAATATTTTGTGCACGAAAAGCCGTATTTTTTCGGCTACAACGGCCACTAATAGCAGCTATTTTGTATTTTCTCGCTACTTAACGGCCTCCTAGCCTAGACGGGTTCGAATCCTGGTCAGGGCATTTATTTATTTGTGTGTTTATGTTTTCATTGTATTTAATTATAAAATGGATAATATATATCGTCGTCTAGTATCCACAACCTTAATTGAACTTACGGTGGGACTAGGTCGTTTTGTGTAAGATTGTCCCATAATATTTATTTAGTTATTTATTAATTCTCCATAGCCCCAAACTGACTGTCAAATTATTTGTGTTCATATACATATATTACAAAAATATCGTCACGTCGGGTTATTTTATCGATTAGTGAAGATGGAGACAAAACTGCAACTAAATCAGCAATTCAGGAAAGATATAGGTACTCTGTTAGCTTGGAAAATTTATTGGGAACGAAATGGATAATCAAGGACGACCGTTTGATAAATACACTTAGATTCATTTAATAATATTCCAGACAGTGATTGTGTACCCGGATATTAACAACTGAACTAATACATGGATAATATAAGACGTTCTGTTTCTAAAGCGCACAGCAGTAGAGATTCAGAGATGGATGTACAGTCGACTTTAAAAATATGTTAACACTTTTGCGCCTTATTCCAAAGGAGTAAGGTGCAAAAGTGTTAAAATTTCTTTGACGTCGACTGTACCAACGGATAGGTGATCTGATCTTCCCCGAGAAGGCTTTCCTTTGACTTTACTGTCCTGAACTAGTTTTCCCTATGGATTTATATGAAGTGGATCTAATTCTTCGGTCACAATGTGAGGCCGAAAGAGCAGGTTATCTAGGGGACTATCTCGTTTTGACTAAGGAGGTAATGATGTTATCAGACAATCAAAATTCAATATGTGTCAAATGTGATAATTTTGTAGGTAACGAGTGCGAGTGAGACACCGCCCCCTACTATTACCGCCTCTATCGGACCGTTTTTACTACTTTTTACTAGTCACCTATGAACTACTGTTTTACTCGGTAATTAGGTTCAACTGTGGCTAGGGAAAAAGTGTAAGAATTAGATTCACTTCATACAAAACCAAGGCAGTCTGAAGCACATTCTTAAAGCGAAAATATGTCGTAGTTATTTGGAAGCCGATAATGGACAACCTTGATCTTCAGTTGATCGAGAGTTAGATTGACGATTGTGGCTTTGGTCCATTAAAAATGGCATAGGTACGTACAGATGTTTACTAGTGAGGTGTTGTTAGATTACCAGAAAGTAGGTACCTACTAATTAAGTATGAACGTTTGTCTTCAGATACTTCATACCCATGTTCGCGCTGCTGAACGTGTTCCTTCCAGTGTGGATCCCGTGGCAATGCTGGGGCGAGTCCCTGGTGAACAGTTTCGTGGTCAGCTTCGTTACGAGATTCACCATCACGCTTAACATCGCGTTTTGCGTCAATAGCTTCGCACATCTATGGGGAAACAAACCTTATGACAGGTAACAGTAAAAGAAGTTTTTCCTTGCTTGTTGGAAATGCTGGAGCTTTTTGGTAATTATTGCGACACGCTTTACCACGAGGCTCAACGTCGCGTTTTGCGTCAACAGCTTCGCGCATCTGTGGGGGAACAAACCTTATGACAGGTAACAGTATAACAAGTTGTTCCTTCCTTGCTGGAACTGCTGGAGCTTTTTGGAAATTATTGCGACACGGTTCACCACCACGCTCAACATCGCATTTTGCGTCAATAGCTTCCGCCATCTATGGGCCAACAAACCTTATGACAGGTAACAGTAAAACAAGTTTTTCCTTCCTTGCTGGAACTGCTGTAGCTTCTTGGTAATTATTGCCACACCGTTCACCACCACGCTCAGCTCAACATCGCCTTTTGCGTCAACAGCTTTCTTTGCATATCTGTGGTGGAACGGAACAAGCTGTGTGACAATCAACGGCAAAACAAGTCAGTCTGATGCACAAAAAGTTGTGCTCAAAGCAAAACACAAAAGTGCATCCTCAACATCGCCTTCTATTTTCGCGCATCTGTTGAAAAACAAGCCTCATAACATGCAGCAGCAGTGAGACCAAGTATTAGTTCTTCTCCAGTGCACGTGACTGTTGATATTGGAAGTATACAGGTTGGTCATCAGTTTGGCGGCCATTTTCAAAACCTATTTCACTCAAATTTCTGCTTGGCCCTAAGGTTGGTTGGTAAAGAATGCCTATTAGTTTGCTTTTTGTACGATAAGTTTTCTCTTTGTGCAGTAAAGATAAATTAATTAATAAATAAACTTACTAAAACCTGTATGGCATGGGTGCCAAATCTTAGCTTGAGTAAAACTTGCACACGTGCTATTATCTGGAAGCCATCTTCTGACCATTAATTGGGGCATTTAACCTCTCTTTGACCTGGTACTTAAGCTTCTGAAATGCAAACTTGTTACAGGTTTATAAAGTCGACAGAGAGCATGATGGTAAGCCTGGCAGCCCTCGGTGAGGGCTGGCACAACTACCACCACGTGTTCCCGTGGGACTACAGGACCTCCGAGCTTGGGCGCATCAACATCTCCACTGGATTTATCGACGCTTTCGCTAAAATTGGATGGGCGTATAATTGTAAGTGTATTTATACTACATGACACTTACCTACAAGAAAAATACAATGAAATTGCATAAAAAAAGTGAAGGTCGGGTCTAAGGAAAAAAACCGGCCAAGTGCAAATCGCACTCGCGCCTTGAGGCTTCCGTACATCGCACAAATAATCGCCGAATATTGCTGTAATGAAAAGAAAAACCCGGCCAAGTGCATGTCGAACCACGCATAATAGAGGGTTCCGTACCTTCAATGGAATAAGAACCAAACTAATACCAGAAGGTCGTATCTGATGGCTATGGAAGTAGTTTTATGGAGATTAAAAAATGGCTGAACTGATAATGTTCAAAACAATTTTTATAGAAAGAATGTGATAAGGCGCATCGCAATTTTTTTCATATTTTGTGGACTTACGGTTCAAAAGTTACAGGGCGGACGACACGATTTTTCTGACTTTCGAAGCGATCATTTGTGAAATTATTAACTTAATCACAATTTTTTTAAAGAGACCTCGATGTTTTTTTTAAAGAGCTATCGATTGATGTGGCAACATGTTGATATTAACATGTTGTAAAAATGCCGCCCTTCTTAAAATATTTTCTGCAATTTAACTAAACTGTGACATATGGACGGACAGATGGACGTGACAAAACTTTATAGTTTTACCGTTTTTGCCATGTTGGCTAAGGAACCCTAAAAGTTGACTGAGGGACAAACTTTGATTTTGCCGTTGAAAAACTGTTGTCTCCATACATTGATATAGGTCGCGATCAGGTAGGTTACCAAGTTTGTATTCGTTTTATTTTTTTACGATGGCACAAAAAAAATACGATTTTCGGACGTTTTCCTTTACTTATGCTATACCTATAATTCCTTCTTTCTTGCCAAAGTTCATGATTCTTAATTGGTCTATGGGAAGTAATGGGTATTAAGTCCCCTTCGAAGTGGTAGGCTCAAATGGCCGTATCTTTGGAATGCGTTGACTTAGAAGCCTGATTTTTTTAGAGCTTCAAGGGACCGCAGACCTAAGTCTTTTATGTTAATTTCAACTTTATACTTTTACGCGTTCCTGAGAAAAAGAGTCTTGACAGTCAGACGGACAACAAAGTTATTTATATAAGGGTCCCGTTTTTTCTGTTTGCGGTACGGAGCCTTAAAAAAATAATAAAAAAATTGTGATCATTTGGGCGCGAGTCCGTATACCGCGGCACTTGACCATTTGTTTACACACGCATTCATTTGTGTAGAATACACCTTCTCCCATTAGGCTTCCTTAAAACTCACACGCCTACATAATTTTTTTTTGTCCCAAATTTAATCTTCTAGAGCAGGGGTCGGCAATAGGCGGCCCGCGAGCCTCCTATAAGAAGTCATCGTTATTGACAACCGAAAATGTGGTATATATTGCCTGATAAAGTCACAAACTATTAACAAAGTGCGGCCGCGGCCCGCATCAATTTCCTTAGCTACTTTGTGGCCCTTGGCTGCTAAAAGGTTGCCGACCTCTGCTCTAGAGGATGATTGATGGTAAAAAAAGAGTATTATTTATCTGGTATTTATCTGAGCTAAAATTGTAGATTACATGTACACATTTACAGCCTTGGCCAGAAGTATTGAGCATAGCACTTTTTTGTTTACAGTTTTGATGTTAAGTATTATTTCCCAATAATAACAATGTACGGTGACGTAAAATGTTATATTTTATTTATATATCTAGAAAACTTCACTTAATAACAATTTCAAGGTACCTATATAAAACATGAAAGCTTAAGGTCACAAAAATGCGACTTTAGGTCGGTGCGACAAATTGCAAATATTCTATGCAGGTACTACTAACTTCAATAAAACATGCCTGTTCAGTTTGAATTAATTGATAAAATAATTTCAATAAAGATAGAAACGCTGGACTAAAGTTTCGAGTTTTGTATGAAAATCGCAAGGGTGCTCAACACTTCTGGCCAAGGCTGTATCTTCTTACAATTAACACAAATGTCACGAGGAATGTTGTATGTCACCTAAGAAAATAATTGCCTCAAAATTTAAGCCCCTGGCCGCAATGTGTGACATTTTATTCGTTATAATAAATTATATTCAATTTTCGAATTTCAGTGAAAACCGCAACAAAGGCAATGATCGTGAGCCGAGCGAAGCGAAGCGGTGACGGCACCTTGGGGGAGGTCGAGGAGCCCGATCCCACCCTGAGCTACGAAGGCATCGAATGAGGCTGCACCTAGAGTTATGAATCGGCCTTTTTTATTACACTGTAAGTCAGTAATTACATGTCGCTGTGCCGCCAGAACATTCCTTTTGAGACATTTTTAAGGGGGCGTCCATTAATCGCGTCATATTGTTTAGGGGGGGGGAGGGGGTCAAGAAAAAATCACCAATGATCACCACAGGGGGGAGGGGGGTCTGGACACATATCACGTGTAATTTTTTTGTTCCTTGTGCTATACTGTATTATGGTCAATAAAATAAAAATTATCAACTTTTAAATGAATCAATCTGTCAAAAGCAGAGTAAAATTTCACTAGCACTATGATTGTAAATAATTTTTAATGGCATTTGACATATTATTTTGTGAAGTAGGTTTTTAGGGTTCCGTAGCCAAAGTGGCAAAAACGTAACCCTTATAGTTTCGTTATGTCCGTCTGTCCGTCCGTCCGTCCGTATATCACAGCCATTTTACTCGGAAACTATAAAACGTATATCTTAATAAATATTTAAATATAAGGTGCGTTTTTGTATGCCGCTACTTAGTTTTGTAGTAAAATTGCTGAAAAAGATATTTTAAGGAGGGGCACTATTCCATACATGTAATCATTTGTCAAAATTTTTTTTTTTTACCAAATATCGACATGATGCACATCACTCGACAGGTCTTTCAAAATAACTCTTGTCTTGTTGTCCTGAACATCAATAAATAAAATAAATAAAAAAATAAACATTGAGGTCTATTTTATTTATTTAATGAATATCTTAAGAAAAAATCACCCCGTAAGTCTAAAAAACTTGTGTCCCCCCTGTCACTTTTGAACCGGAGATCCAAAAAATATGAAAAAAATTGAGAACATTATCGGTTTAGGAATTATTGAGTTATCTCCTAAAAACTCATTTCATATGCAGATACGACCTTTTGATATTACTTTTTCGATAGTAGGTACGAAACCGCGTGGTCCGACACGCACTTGGCCGGTTATTTTTCTATAGATAAAGATAATTTTATTTTATATGTATACATGTAGTTTCATTTTTTTACCCTTTACGTGTACGTACGTTACGTAAGTAGGTTCACGTGTTAGAAAACTGTACTTACTTTAGTTAGCAAAAAATTACACGTCATATTGGACAGGGGGGGGAGGGGTCCTGAGAATATCACCAAAGATCACCATGGGGGAGGGGGGGTCTAAAACAAGCCAAAAACGTATGACGCGATTAATGGACGCCCCCTAAGGTGAAACATAAACAACAGTCAGACTGTTAGTTTTTGTACTTTATACATTCGAATTTCCCACGGGATAAGGGACCTTAGGGCGGTTGCCCATTCATCCTATTATGCTATTAACTTAAAGTACAAACGCATTGTCATGCACGGGTACCTACCAATCGCCGTAAGGTCTTATTTACTCCGAAACGGGATTTGTAGAAATAAACACGTTAAAGAGGCTGGCAACACCCGATGACCTTCAAATTGACTTTACTCAAACAGTTTTTTTAGCTATAACTACTTGTTTCTGAAAGTAAAAAAAATATGTTATTATTCGTTATACTTGGAAGATCCGATACACGATTGGACGAAATCGGCTCGATAAAAAATAATTCCAAAGTTACATCTTATAATTTGCTTCAAACAGTTGTATGTATTTAGTTTCTTGACTTATACGTCTGTAACTAAGGACAAAATTCTACCAATGCTAATACTAAAAACATCGTTATTTTATATTTCTCAATTAATGCGTAGTTATTTTTTAATTCATAATTTTGCTAAATTTGCAATGAGCTCCCATACTAATCGTAACACAGTGTTTCTCTTTCACTCGCGCTGAATAAGATAGGGAGGGAATTTAGTTGTTGTCAGCCCCTTAAATAAATACGTGGGTGTTTAAAATGTCTGAAGATAATTATTGCTTAAAACATAATATAGGAATAATATATTTTCACTACCGTAAAACCTTCCTATAATCCAAAGCTTTGTTGTCAGCCCCTTAAATAAATACGTGGGTGTTTAAAATGTCTGAAGATAATTATTGCTTAAAACATAATATAGGAATAATATATTTTCACTACCGTAAAACCTTCCTATAATCCAAAGCTCCCAACTATGGTCTAAAAATTTACGTGAATATGTTTGTGACTTTTATTTACATGTCGTAGTTCTATGACAATATGTTCATAAATGAATGTTAAAACTTTGTAAAATTCTAAAACAATATTTTGTTACATACTTTATTACATCTTGAACTTGTGGACCATAGTTGCAGTACTTAGGTACTATAGGTTGGGAGATTTTACGGTATTAGCTTATGGCTTTAAATTCGATGTAACTTACAGTTACTTTTACTTATTAGGTTGGTAAATTAACACTGATTGTAAATAGTACTACTGCAACTATGGTCCACAAGTTAAAGATGTAATAAAGTATGAATCAATTTTTTTGTTGGAATTTTGTAAGTTTTTTCAGTTCTTTATAAAAAAAAATATTATAAAGGATGTAACAAAAATACTGGTGATCCGTTTAAGGGCATAATTGGTATCGTGTTGCGACTAATAAAAAGAAGATTTTTTTTGTATAACACACGTTCCATCCAAAAAATTTTTTTTTCGCGCGCATAATTTTTTTCTTAGTTTTTCACAATAAGAATACGATAACCATGCCCTTAAACGGATCACCAGTATTTTTGAAGTTAATTTTTGGGACTATTGATGGGAGGTTTTACCCATCTTTCATTACTTGTTATACAATTTTGCTTAAAAAGAAAAACTAACTAAAATATTTCAATAAAACAAAAGATATGTCTACTCAAGTAATGTTGATTTTAGGTTTATAAATGACGGAGTAAATATTTGAGGTAAAACAATACAATTAATTGTGCAAGTATTTCAATGTTTAGAAAAATGAGTAAAAATAGAGTGACCATTCCATGCGTGATGAACGGCAGGTGTCGTATTTTTCCTTATGTGCACGGCAGTGCCCCCTCCAAGTAGAGAGAGATTAACTACAAAGGCAATACCGTAGTTCCTTTCCCGACGCTACTTTAAATTAAGTACCTAATAAGTTTTCAGCATCTATAAAAATATTTATATACTCAATCAAAAATTCTACCTTAGTTATGTAGTGAGCACTCTTTGTTTACTTATTTCTCTATATAATCAAGTAAAAAAGTATGGATAGTAGATGGGAGGATGAATATCTCATATGGGGGGAACAGTCGCAAGTGTTCAGCTGTAAGCTGTAAATAGCAGTTCTAAATCTCTCCAGAGTTCCGCTAGTATAGTTAGAGAGTATGAAAGGAACTTACCAGTTCGCTGGCCCAATGTTACAGGGTTCTATGTTACATTTTCGGAATAGGTAGTTAAATTTAGACTTAGTTTCACTATTACAATGTTCAAATTTCAATTATTTTATAACACAAAGTCAAAATATTAATGTCATAGATACAAAAAACAAATGTCAACTTGAAACTACCTTAAACATACAAACTTAAATTTCAATTAGATAAATGTGAAACATAGAACCCTGTAATATTGGGCCAACGAGTTATTGATGGAGTGAAGTGCGCTGCGTTGAAATTCGTTATTTTTCATAACAATACATACAAAACCTCAACCACCTTAACCTAACCATTCAACCTCAACATACTTAATCTAAATTTAAATCTGTTTTAAAATTTACTCTCTAATAGCTACTCGTATTGTGACGACACACTTTTATACACACATACACAGAGATGTTCATCCTCCCCACTACCATCCATATCAAAAAGCATATAGATAATTCATTGATTATTACGGAAACATTCAACATGGCTTCCGAAGGTCTAAGCTAATATTATTTTATAACACAATAGGTTTATAACAAAGTTATCACTCTTAGAGTGTGAATAAATATATTACCTCATTTTTGGAAGCGGTTTTTCCTTTAATCATATTAAATTAAGATATTTTGTAGGATATCTATATTATGGATTACATTATGGATTAATTGAAATTTCTTGGTTTATTGGTTAAGGCGCTCTAGTTGCAAATCGTCACATTCTATATGTTTAGGTATGTACTATTGAATGTACTAGGATCACATTGGCATGAAATTATCAATTATGTACCATCAGGTTCAAAATTGCATGGTCAATTTATCAATGAATTCATTCATAAAATGGCCATGCAATTCTGAACCCGATAGTAAGTACCTATAAATTATGTGATAATTTCAAATAAAAAGGAACCATTTGGCGGGAGACGCTTACGTTGTCGACAGATAATACATTGAAGCAATAAGCTGTATTTTAACTTTAAAACACGTTTAACACAATCCAACTTCAATACAACTCCAATGCATTACGCATACGCAATACAGCTAGCGCCTACACGTCTGAATCAGAGATGTAACAATTTGCTTGAAAATTATTCCGATGCAACTCCAATACAACTTCAATATTGGTTGATTATTTGTTGTGTGTTGGAGTTATGTTTGAGATAGACTGTGTTTTTAATGTGTTGTTTTTGTATTTTAAAATTAGAATACGGCACAAGGCGAGCGCCGACTGCTCCCAAAATGGTCCCTTTTGATTTGGACTATCACTATCATATTATATAGTCTAGAGCCATATTTGCCTGACAAGTGTTTTGTTTATTTCGAATTTTATTAAGGATTGATTTTATTTTTTTGATACCAATAAAACTTATTATTTTAAGATGTTGCATTATACCTCATGATCATATTTAATAAATATTAGTTGTGTCCATAAATTGTGTTTTTATATTGTCGGTTTACCCGTCACCAGTCACAATAATGCAGAGGAGCCACAGGCACGGTCGCAGCCTAAAATTTGGGGGCGGGGGGGGGGGGGTTTAGTAATGCAGAAATAAATTTTTGAATGGGTCAGTAATGAATTTTTCACTTAAGGTGTATGATTTTGGGGGGGGGGGTCATGATTTTTTGTCAAGCTCGAGTTCTGATGATGGGATCAATGAGGACTCGAGGGACCTCCTCAAATATTAAAGTCATACATATAGTTATTTTAGTATTTTAATCAACAAATGAAGCATTTACATTTAAAGGAGTAATATTTGATGATGTGAAACTACTGATGATGATCAGAACGGAACTCTTCAACGACGCATAGTTCACGTTTGGCGATTTGTCCTCTTCGCTGTGTTTGTTAAGCAAATTAGATTTAAAGACAAATTTTTGTTAGACTCGAGTTCTGATGATGGGATCGATGAGGAATCGAGGGAACTCCTAAAATATTTAAGTCATACATACAGTGATTGTAGTATTTTCATCATCAAAGCAAGTATTTACATATAAAGAAGTGATAAGTAATTGATTTTCGTTTAATTGGTTTGTCCCTACTTAGTTTTGTAAAAAAATTATGAAAGAAAAATTTTAGGGGGAGGGGCACTCCATAGGTACAGTCGCCATCAGATATATCGGAGCGGCCATGGTGGTCACAAATATCTGAACAACGTCTCTATTGTCAAGGCGATAAAGTGCATGTTCAGATATTTTTGAGTAGGTATCTTGGCCGCTCTGATATATTTGATGGCGACTGTACATGTAACTAAATGCCAATTTTTTTTTACCGTATATCGTGTTGCAAACCAATCAACAGGTCTAAATAACATTGAGGCTTGTTTGAACATTTTTTGATTTAGGGAACATTTTCAGAAATAATCACCCTGAAAGTTAGAATAATTGGGTGCCCCCCTCCCCTGTAACGCGTATTATGTTTGTTAGTTTTCGGCTGGTCAGTTGGTCCCATTGTCACCAGGCCAGGATCTGATAATGGGATCCTGGAGAAATCGAGGGGACTCTTCAAATATTATAGGCACACCTATAGCGATTTAAGGATTTTTTACGCTAGATCAGGCATTTTCTTTTGTAAATGTGGAGTGAAGTCTGTTCTTTTTTTGTTTAAAATTGTTTATGTTTAGTTTATTACTTGGCTTAGTGTATTAGTCAATTTTGGATTGCTTTCTGTTAATTAGATTAAGTTATTCCTGCCAAAATCATTATGAACGGCTCGCGTGTTTACATACCTCAGCTACTGATTGCTGTCCAAGGTTTGTTACTAATAATACGTAGAAAGTTTTGTTGAGTGAATGAATGTTATAACTGCTACCTTACCAAGTGGTTTGTAAAGTTATATTTATATGGTATCGTCAAACTACGTCACTCAATGAAAGAACCTACTTTAGTAGTACCTAACTATTAAAATAGCAATAGTATCCGCCACATGTCAGTTCCAAACACCTTCGACATTCTGACATGAAATGTGGGTCCGTTCCGTGCCGACATTACCTAAGTATACCTGCACGCCTAGCATAACTTGACGAGTGACGCGACAGTACATACTTCAACCGCGACTCGAAGTATGGACTGACAGGCGACAAAGTAAGATGTGCTAGCCGGCCTGGCAGCAAACACTTTCACTTACTCGAAACAAATCAAGCGTGTGACATGTGGAGGCATAGACTAATAACCCAAGACCCCGCATAGCCGGGCGACCCCCGCTGCCACGCTCGAAGTAATTTCACCCTATAGTGAGACATTTATTGTGACAGTAAACTTAGTACGTCTCTATGGCAACCATAAATGTCTGACTCTCTCTTACGCCCCACGGAACAATGGCGCATTGCGTGTTCCTCTCCCGCACCCCTTCTTTTTGGCAGCTTAGGTTTCAAAGAAATAACGCGCTAAGCAGAGTATAGAGATATCTTGTATATGTGTGGAGGTAATTGTAATACTTATGACTTATACTCAGCAGGCTACCTATCGGCAATAACGGTCAAACGTGATGTAATGTCAACTGCTAATAAAAACTAACTTTGCCCACCATCCTCAACTTTGCTTGGCAAGCAACATGGTTTTCTTCACCAAACAGCTACTTATATCTTATTCCCCATATGGTCGCCCTTCTTCCATCTCAGGAATAAGATATAAATAGCTGTTTAGTGAAGAAAGCCATATTTTTGAAATAAAAAAGTATCCCTCTCCATTTTTACGGGTCAAGTGAATAAAAAGTCTCATTAAGAGGACCGGTACCGTGGAATTTTCGTATTCCTTGTCCATTTATTTAGCTGTTAATAAAATAAATCTATATACATATAAACGTACGTACGTACGTGAACGTACAAGTCCTGACTGACTGACTGACTCACTTAAATCAACGCCCAGCCCGAACCGTTAGACCCAGAGAGCTGAATTTTTCAAAATAGGTAGTTTTTATAACGTTAGTATCCACTAAGAAGGGGTTTTTCAAAATTCATCCCCTAAGGGGGTTACAAAGGTGTTGATATTTTGTATGGATGAGGTTTACAATTTAATTAAAAAGCAATAAAAGTGATTACAGCGTTTTTTAAAATTCAACCTCGAACAGGGTAAAAAAGGGGATGAAAGTTTGTACACAGTTTTTTTTTTGACAGACTTGAAAGTTCGTTTGTAAGCTACTAACTTCAAGGCAAAAAAAATAATTTCAGCGTTTTTCATTACACCCTAGAGGGGTTGAAACGAGGTTGAAAAGTTTATATTAAAGGGAGGCCGTAACTACTGAAGCTAGAAAGTAGTAATTTGCAGGTCGGGTTACAACTAGTAATAAGCGACTTAAAAAAAATCAACATTTAAGGGGGTAAAATGGGGGTTAAAAGTTTGTATCGGTGGGGTTTAAAATTTGGAGTTAGAGATTTGAAACGTCGTACGTTTACTAATAATAAAAAATAATAAACGCAATTTTAGCGTTTTTCAAAATTCAACCTAGAACGGGCCTAAAAAGGGGTTGAAAGTTTTTATAGAGATTTACTATTTGTTTGGTTTGATATTTACTAGGAATTACTGTTCCTATTTCCGTTCCATTTCCATGATAGATAGATAGATAGATAGATAGATTAATTTATTTCTTGTAGAAAACCACACAGTATTTTACATCATAAAATAAAATGGATTCACTAAAAGGTCGTCACTTACAATACAATAAAAAAATAATCAATCAGAAAAATGTACAGAAAAAAAATGTCAGTGGTCATGTTGCAGAGTAAGCTCTTACAATAGTTTGGTCATCGTATTGCCAAATAAAACCACCACAGTACACAGAGAAGTTATGCAAATAATAGGGTACCTACATTTACGTTATTATTTGCATACTAGCTGTGCCCGCGGCTCCGCCCGCGTGGAATTCGGTCTGTGTCAGTAAGCGGCTAATTCACCCCTAATTTCTCTCCCGCTACCCTGGAGGCGGAACTTGAAGTAAAGTTGACAGATGGATACGCTAGAGGACAGTAGTCCTAATAAAATATTTTACAATTACCACTAAATGCAATTACACTCATAAATGTATACTTTTTTTTTGTTATATTTGTTTTTGGCATGATTTAAACGACATAGAGAGTAGTAGCTGTATATCGGACGATACAGAACCACTTTTCTATTTATACGTTCATGTCCACGGCAAATATCATCCAAATCGATCCTCCCGTCAAATCAGTTGGGGGGGTCACAAATGCAGAAATGATTTTTTTCTATTTTAGGTGCACTTGGAGGAGGGGGGGGGGTCCATGTGACCCATGCAAATTTAACTCAATCGAGTGTAGTGGCTACCCCCCCCCCTTTTAGACGTTGAATTTTTATAGGCTACGGATAAAAATGGCTGGGGATTTTCTAGAATTGGAATTAGTAATCCTTAATTGGGTGATTTCCGGGATAACAATGAAAAAAAAAACCGGCCAAGAGCATGTCGGGCGATGCTCAGTTTAGAGATTCGTAGATGCTGCCCTGTTACAAAACATCCGTTCTAAAGGTCGTTTATTTGGCGGCGCTTACGTCAGTTTACTATTCGGCACTTCCTTTCACTATGCGTTTTTGACTAATAATTCAAAAACGGCTGAACCGATTTTATTCAATATAGTTTTTATTGAAAGTTCTTATCAGGCCTCACCAAATTTCAGCTTTCTAGTGCGAACGGTAACTGAGCTAGACCGCGGACAGACGGACGGACATGGCGATGTAACTGTTACGTAATAAGGCCTAATTATGTACAAAAGCATACACAGCTTTACCTACACACATATTAAAAATCCATTGAAACCATTAGAATGACCACCATTACACCGCCATGACCAACATTATTGCGCCGGCGGTCGGGGGGGCGGATTTTCATTACGTTACCGTAGGTAATGAATTTTCATACGTTTTTACCACACTGTCACAGATAATACACTGATGTTACGTTATTGGTTGCAATAATGTTGGTAATTAATTACATACGGTTCCGAACGCGGAATAGAGGATTTATGATATTGGTGTAGATCAAGATATTTATTCGTCAATGTAAGCACATTACAATGCACTAATGAACGTCAGAGAAAAATAAAATACGTGAGTGTCGTGGAAAGTGTGTGAATCAAGTGCGATTGGAACGACGTTATGTTATTAAATTTTATTTCATTTTTTACTTTTTCGTAAATTTTGTGGTTTTAATTTTTTTTGCATTTTTTAAAAATTTTGGAAATTTTGGAAAGTGGAAATTTTGGAAATAGTGGAAAATTTGAAAATTTTGGAAATTTTGAAAGTTTTGGAAATTTTGTGAAATTTTGGAAATTTTGGAAATTTTGGAGATTTTGGAAATATTGGAAATTTTGGAAATTTTAAATTTTTTACATTTTCGAAACTTTTTACATTTTCGACATTTTTAAAATTCTCGACTTTTGAGGTTCTCGACTTTTTTCACTTTTATCACTTTGCCACTTCTCAGTTTCACTACACTTCACTTCACTTTATTCTATTTTATATATTTTTTATTTCATTCCATTTTACATGTTTCTCAATCGTATGGGTGTCGCGTTTTCGTGACGTGACGCTTTTTCGTAACGGTCACGTGACTTTTTTTCGCCTAGGCCCCCATCCGCGAACCGTCCGATAAGGAACTTCGTTCCAAAACTCCAGCGGTTCTAACCCTGTAGGTGTACGTACCTCTGGCCCAAGAAGTATTATGACCGAAAAGAAATTCGACGGGACTTATTTTTTTCAAAACAGTAATACATTATTAGATTTTAAAGATACAAAATAATGCGTAGTTCTTCAAGAAGACATATCAAAACTGCTTGAGAGACAGATAATGTACCTATTGTTTAATTATAAAGAAAAATAAATCCTAATCTGACTTCTTCACAAAACGATTCATATGTTTTCCTACCTAAACGGTGTCCCATAAATGTTAGATGATTTTGTAGTAGTTTTTTGGTTTGCTGCAATAACCCTTTGACATTCATGACATTTTCAAATATTTCTTAAGAGCGGGTAAAGGTAAATTTAAAGCATCGACGGGTAACATGTTATAAATATGAACACCTTGACCAAAAAATTACAAATTATTTCAATACCAACTTTCAACATACAAACTTTCAACCCCCTTTTCACCCCTTCCAGGGTTGATTTTCGGGATGAAAACTGTTCATTGTCCTTTCCCGGGACTCAAACTATCTCTACACAAAATTTCATCATTATCCGTTCAGCCGTTAACTAATTAAAAATACTTGGAACGTGTTCTGTTATCGCTTCTAAGTATCTCCAGCCAACTTTTTTTCGAATATACATATTCCATGAACAGACTTTCGACTCTCTTCAGCTTTATTATATGTATAGATAGTTTTTATTGAAAGTACCTTTCAGGCGTCACTTCCATTATGTTTTTCAAATTTTTTGGACCTACGGTTCTAAAGTAAGATGGGGGGTGGGGGGGGGGGGGGGTTTGAAGAAGAAACTACCCTTTGTCATTTCTCGAGACCCATACTATCCTATCTCTATACCAATTTTCATCTAAATCAGTTCAGCGGTAAAAAAATCCTCATACCACCTTCCAACCCCCTTTTCACCCCCACAAGGGTTTGAAAACTATCCTATGACGTTTCTCGAGACTCAAATTATCTCCATACTCATTTCTATCTAAATCGTTTCAGCGGTTAAAAATTCTCCATACAAACTTTCAACCCCATTTTCACCCCCACCAGGGTTGATTTTCGGGATTAAAACTATATATTATCCTTTCCCAGGACTCAAACTATATCTATCCAAAATTTCATCAAAATCCGTTCAGCCGTTTTCACGTGATGCGCGGTCAAATAAACAGACAAACAGATAAACAGATAAACAGACAAACAGATAAACAGACAAAAATTCTAAAAATTGTTGGAACGTGTTCTGTTATCGATTCTAAGTATCCCCAGACAACTTTTTTTCGATTATCTTCCATGTACAGACTTTCGACCCTCTTCAGCTTTATTATATGTATAGATTAACACTTATTTGTAACTGAAACTATGTCTACGTTACCCGTTTTTTCGCCAAAATAGCTATAAGTATAAATAGATTAAGAAGATGGTTCGGGGATTAACAAAAGTTAGTTAAGAAGATAAAATTGGATATGAAACTCTGTATGAGGAACCGTATTATACGCGGACGAAGTCGCGGGCGGAAAGCTAGTCGCTAATAATCAATTTAACTGATTGATTTGACATAGATTATTTCATTTTATTTGCTAAAGATTCCCATCGAACTAGGGAATTTGGCTACGTTCGTCGTTGGGTAAAATTCTACTTTTTTCTGAGCCTTGTAAAACTAATTGAGTACATACCTATGTTATTTTAAAATAAAGTGAATGCTACTTTATGGTCCATTTATCTGGCTATACGAGTATATCGGGCCATAGTATTTCTGCTTTGTTGCAAGGCAAAATACATTGAAGGGTGGCTTCGAACACTATTCATTTCTTTCCGGGATTCATTTTTTCAGCTCTTTCGCCTGTTTCAGTCATCTTTTTGACGTATCTTGCTGAACCGGTCATGTTAATATTAAAGCTTATTGAAATGCTTTTTGGGATATAAAATTACATATATTTGGAGATATAAATATATTTGGAGATATATTTGAATGTATAAAATTACATACAAAGGCACGCGGAGCTAGGGCATGCAATACCGGATTTTTTGAATGTACAATCCCGGAGTTCCGGTATTGGCCAAAAAAAACGGTATTGCATTATTTTAATACCATGATCGTGGAAAATCAGCATACGGCCCGCCTGATGGTAATTAGTTACCGTAGCCTATAAGCGCCTGCAACTCCAGAAGATTAAATTCACACGTGCGTTGCCTATCCTTTAAGAATCTATACAATCTTTTTTTTAAGAACCTCATACTCGTACTGTAGGCCATTGGGAAAACCTCGACAGGGAATTCATTCCACAGGAGGAGGAAGTTCTTCTTAAATTGCTTAGTGCGAAACCCTTTAGGCTCCAGGGTGTGAGGATGAAACATCCTGCCGACGGCGAATGATGCGGTGATAGAAAGCGGCCGCGAGGTGAGCATGATCCTCCGGTCAAACAGCCTTAACCCCGACCAAACCGATCAGAAAACAAACTGAATTCAGAAATCAACCGCAGGTAAATCCAAAAATTGTGGCTTATAGAATAATCTTCAGCATTACTTACCAACTATACCTACTACAAACTATTGCGGTTAAGGAGGTGTCTGAAATTGGTTAGAGTGTAATAATGCATGCAGCGAGTAACCTGATTCCTTCGCTGATATAGCTAACAAGCCGGCTCATTCTAGCACGGAAGGGCTTCCAGGAGTTTGTACAGTCACCGTCAATATTATCTTCCGACACGAAGGCCGCATAAATATGTAACACGCTTTTATTTATAGGGCCTTAAGAGCGTGTTACATATTTTTACGGCCTTTGTATAGGAAGAAACTATTGCCGGTGACTGTACTGTACACGCCGGCGGTTAGATTCATCCCAGAGATTTTGATAGTTTGGATTAGGGGGCAGTCTTTGTCGGGGCAAGGCGACCTGCAGGTATCCCTGGCCTTCACTGTGTCACAATAACGGAATGAATGAATGAATAAATGCTTTATTGCACACCTCAAAAAAAACAGTACAGTATAAAAAAATACATCATAAAATGAGGCAAACAACAGGCGGTCTTATCGCTAATGAGCGATCTCTTCCAGATAACCTTTGGGTAGCGGAGAAGATAATGCAGAAAAAGTCAATAGGAGTAACGGAGTGGAGGGTTTAAGAATATTGCGTATGAGAGGCAGCTGCTATGTACCGAGGACCTGAACGCCGGTAGGGCGACGCTCGAGGTTTGCTTCAAACCATCAAGAACACCGAACCGAATTGGTAAGGATGCAATTGAAAACTACTAGCTAGTCACTACTATATTTTCTTACCCTATAGATTCTTAAAAGATAAGACAAAATAAGATACGATAATTTATTCATTTTAAAAATCATCATACAATTTATAGCGTTACAATTAATTGTACATAATTAATGTCTAAAATTTTGACATATTGTCCTTACCTCTACATTCTTAACATTAACGCCCCTTTATCTATGAACTATCGTAAAAACATTGCAGGAGAGTTCAGGTTAATTTGTTTTAGGTATCTTAGCAGGGGCCTATTTCTCGAAAGATAAGTATTAGACCAATATTATTAGTCCACGAACTGTCAAATCGTATGGGTTCCCATGATAACACGCTAATAATATTAATATTAGTCTAATACCGTTCGAGAAATGGGCCCCAGCTGACAGAGATATTGGCTTTCTCATTTAATTCTGCCAGTAACAAACTGCTAAGTCAGCTTAAAACTTATGAGTAAGCCTGTAATATTTACCAGATTCGCAGTAAAAGGTGCCTTTTATACATCAACTAGCTTTTGCCCGCGGCTTCGCTCGCGTTAAATTCGGGGTAACACGGTTCCCCTTTGCCCCCCGGAATGCTCCATACAAACTTCCGCCCCCCATTTTAGGGAAGTGGGGGGTTAGAAAGAGACAAAAAGTAGCCTATGTCACTCTCCATCCCTTCAACTATCTCCACTTAAAAAATCACGTCAATTCGTCGCCCCGTTTTGCCGTGAAAGACGGACAAACAAACAAACAAACAAACAAACATATACACTTTCCCATTTATAATATTAGTATGGATTATTAGTCCGGGTGACAAGAAGTTGAAACTGTCTGATAAAGTACCTAAGTAAAGTAAAGTAGCTACTAGACCCTTTGTATTTATACAATGTGCTCACGAGGAACTTAAAAGATTTTAACCACGCTTTCTTAAGGCCAAAAGAAACGAAAAACAATTTCGCCAAAATAATATTTTGTGTTTGTACATAAAAAGTAAATGTTCTTGTTACATTTTAAGAATTAGTAATTTTTTTAACTACGTACTAATTTATCCATTGTTTCTTGTCACTTTGATATCTGTAAATAAAGATGTGGCAACCCCATAGTGGTAACATCGCCATCAAAAAGGCGTTTTGCACGGAGTCACAATAAAAAACCTTTTATTTTTATTTTTTATTTGTACCTCTACAAAACAAGGCAAATTCCAGAAATGTTTAAGTATAGTTTGGCAAACCATTTCTGTCAGTAGAAAACCGCAGCAAATACAAATTACGTACATGTGGCAACACTGTGTGATGAGACACCGTATTTCGTGACGAACATTTCAACTCACATTTCTTTTACATTGAATCTGTATCTAGTGTATCTAGCTCTCATCTTAAGCGCGAGTGAGATAGAACTCCCGCAAAGTTCTCCATTCAATTTAAATTAGTTTTTAAGTCAGGCATACGTCAATTGCCTCAACCAGATTATCTGTTGCAGTTGATGACAGATTACACGAAATCTGTCCGTCTCCTTTTTACAAACAGTAAATGTCACGTAATGAAAGCGGAAATACTAACAAAAAATTAAAAACAGAATTCGATGATCATTGCAGCTTTTTGACATTGGAAATGTCTTTTCGTTCGTTCCAGTATAGGCCCCGATTTCACGAAAAAGTGCGATCCGGTAAGTTGTAAAGATATGATATTCAAAAATAGCTCAAAAGACTCATATTTACGAGAGCTGTAAGGTGGAAAAAGAATTTTTCGAGAAAATCAAAAAAGAAATAAGTTATGGCCGGAATAGTGAAAAAATAAATTATTTTTTTCCAAATTTTTGATTTTGGCGTTCGATATTTTGGAATGATATCAAAAATTTGAGAAGAACTCCTCTGGACAATTTAGTCAGCTACAATTTAAGCCTAAAAAAAGACGATAGGGTTACGGGTCTGCCCAGTAGCCTAACCTTTTTGAAAAAAGTCAGAACGACATTTTTCACATTATTTTTTTTTTAACTGACTTCAAGATTTCAAAAGAGGAGGTTCTCAATTCGGCGTGCATGTTTTTTTTTATTTTGTCTTTTTTTTGTTTCTTTTTTATGTTTGTTACTCCATAACTCCGTCATGTCTAAACCGATTTTGAAAATTCTTTTTTTCATTTTAAGTATATATTGGTCCCGTTTTTAGGGTTCCGTAGTCAACTAGGAACCCTTATAGTTTCGCCATGTCTGCCCGTCCGTCCGTCCGTCCGCGGATAATCTCAGTGACCGTTAGCACTAGAAAGCTGAAATTTAGTACTAATATGTATATCAATCACCGGCGACAAAGTGGTAAAATAAAAAGTGGAAAAAAGTGTTTTATTACGGTACCTCCCCTATATGTACGTAAAGTGGGGAGTGATTTTTTTTTCATTTCAACCCTAACGTGTGATATATTGTTGGATAGGTATTTAAAAATGAATTGGGGTTTACTAAAATATTTTTTTGATAATGTATATCTTTTCGGAAATAATCGCTCCAGTAGTAAAAAAAAATGTGTCCCCCCTAGGGTTGCCAGGTGTCCGGCTTTAGCCGGACATGTTTGGCTTTTTACGGGTGTGTCCGGCCAAATAACTCCTCGTCAGGTCTGTCCGGCTTTTGTTAGGCTTTTGTCTGACTTACGCTACGCGCCAGTCACGCCAGTGGCACGGTTGGAAAGACCAGCATGTCCGGTAGGGTGTCCCTTATATTGCAATTTTGAGAAATTAATGACGCATACCCCCTAAATGTATTTGTATTATACCAAAATACTCTACAAAAAAAATCAGGATATTCCTGTAACTCTAACCGTCACGCCGGCACGCCGACTTGCTTCGTAATTTCCCCATACAAATTACTATGAAGAAATTTGGGCAGAAGATAAGTTGCTGCTTTTTTATCGGTTTTCGGCATTGAGATTTTTTTTTTAAAAAACGTTCATACAGGAGTGCTTGCACTGATGATCTGGAAAAAATAAATAAAATAAAAAAGTTTTTTTGGTCATTTTCATATTTTGTATGGGAAAATCGGATAAAAGTCGGCCGGTTACAGTTACAGGAATGGTCTAAAAATTTTTTGTAGAGTATTTTGGGGTAAACGAAATATATTTAGGGGGTATGCGTTGTTAATTTCTCAAAATCACAATATAAGGGACACCCTAATGCCCGGCTTTTGGGATCAAATGTCCGGCTAAATTAAGCGCGGAGTCCGGCTTTTTCATTTTTGGACCTGGTAACCTTATCCCCCCCTCTAACTGTTGAACCATAAGTTTTAAAAATATGAAAAAATCTCAAAAGTAGAACTTTATAAAAACTTTCTAGGAAAATTATTTGGAACTTGATAGGTTGAATAGTTAAAAAAAATAATAATTACAAAATAATTTCTGAATTAAGTTTGTAATTTAACCGTATAAGCAGGTGTTTATTGTACCTGTAATTTCTACATAATCACAACGAAATGACGTGCTTTAAAATAAAGTAAAAACGGTGAAAATCGGTTCACGCAATAAAGAATTATCCCATCAAAATCATCTTCCATACTTTAAGCTCGCGCGCAATAGTTTACTTTATTTGCCGATAGATGTCGCTGTATGTGGAACGCTCATATCATATCCTACATGGCGGTGTTATTTTAACTCTTAAGTGGGGACACTTACTGTGACGGACGGAAAACTACGGAACCCTACACTGAGTGTGGCCCGACACGCTCTTGGCCGGTGTTTGTCAATCTGATGAGGATCAATGAAGAATCGAGGGAACTCCTCAAATGTTAATGGCATACATGTAGTGATTTTTATCAACAAATCAATCATTTTCATTCAAAACAGTGACATTTATTTAAGCGGAACTGCTGATGATGATCAGAAGGGAACTCTTCAACGACGCATAGTTCACGTTTGGCCATTCCTCCTCTTAACGAACACACATCGGTGTTTGTTAAGCAAGTAAGATTGTCAGGACAAATTTTCGCCAAGCTCAAGTTCTGATGATGGGATCCATGAGGAATCGAGGGAACTCCTCAAATCTTAAAGGCAAACACATAGTGATTTTTGTATTTTTATCAACAAATCAAGCATTTTCATTCAAAAGAGTGACATTTGATGAAGTGGAACTGCTGATGATGATCAGAACGGAACTCTTCAACGACGCATAATTCGCGTTTGGCGATTTCTCCTCTACGATGTGTTTGTTAAGCAAGTTAGATTGTCAGGACATATTTTCGTCAAGCTCAAGTTCTGATGATGGGATACATGAGGAATCGAGGGAACTCCTCAAATCTTAAAGGCATACACATAGTGATTTTTGTATTTTTAACAACAAATCAAGCATTTTCATTCAAAAGAGTGACATTTGATGAAGTGGAACTGCTGATGATGATCAGAGCGGAACTCTTCAATGACGCATAGTTCACGTTTGGCGATTTGTCCTCTTCGCTGTGTTTTTTAAGCAAGTTAGATTCTCAGGACAAATTTTCGTCAAGCTCAAGTCCTGATGATGGGATCCAAGAGGAATCGAGGAAACTTCTCAAATCTTAAAGGCATACATAAAGTGATTTTTGTATTTAAATCAACAAATCAAGCATTTTCATTGAAAACAGTGACATATTGATGAAGTGGAACTGCGGCTGATAAAATAAACATGTGAAATGTAAAATGAGAAAGGAATTCTTCAACGACGCATAGTTCACGTTTGACGATTTGTCCTCTTCGCTGTGTTTGTTAAGCAAGTTATTTCATTGTATACAAAAATCCCATCAAAAACATAAATGTGAAAGGCTGCCAAGTTCGATACTATGGGAATGCTTCGCCTATAAAAGAAGTGAGATCTGAATAAGTACCAAGTTCCATAAAAATACCTCTAATCATAAATAGTTATAGGAATGCACACTTGATTTCCAGCAGTTTTTAAGGTACATTTTGAATAAGTATCACGTTACATAGAAATACCTAAAATTATAATAGTCAGAGAAACGCACACCGGTTTTTTAGCAGTTTCCTGATAACATTTATTATTTTCAGTACTTTTTAATGATGTTACTTGGCAAGTTTTCACACACCACACACATTTTCAATGCAATGAATCGACACCTTTGGACTGCAATGTGTCAAGTATATAATTTTCTATTAAAACTTGCCAAGTTACATCATTAAAAAGTACTGAAAATAATAAATGTTATCAGGAAACTGCTAAAAAAACCGGTGTGCGTTTGTTTGACTATTATAATTTTAGGTATTTCTATGTAACGTGATACTTATTCAAAATGTACCTTAAAAACTGCTGGAAATCAAGTGTGCATTCCTATAACTATTTATGATTTGAGGTATTTTTATGGAACTTGGTACTTATTCAGATCTCACTTCTTTTATAGGCGAAGCATTCCCATAGTATCGAACTTGGCAGCCTTTCACATTTATGTTTTTGATGGGATTTCATTTATTTTTGTTAGGTGTAGGTTCTTTATTATTTTTTTATCACTATGCTTTAGGAAATGTCTCATTCCACTTAGGTATGTACTTTATGCTATACCCTTTATACTAAGCGTCTAATTCTATTTTACTATTTATTTATAGGTGATTTTTACAAATAAACTGGCTCCCTACACCTATAAAATGTACCTACTTACATATAATTACATACATCAATAACGTACTTTATTCTGTTTGTAAGTACGCTACGTACATAGATAATTAATAACTTGGTAATACCTACCTACCAGTAGGTATTATAATTGGTGGCCTATTATGTAGCCCTAGAAGTGCACCATCCCATCTCATCCCGTGGCGTATCCGAGGGTGAGATGGACAGTAGTATATATAATTCCAACTTAGAGTATATATGATTTCCATGTTCTTGAATCTGCGATTTTATTAGTTGTAAAATTAGAAATTATTTAGACTATGCGAGAAAAAATAGTCTTTTCATTTTTGTTTGACTGATTTAGCGCACCTAGTGTACCTAGTGACCAGCTTTGTACTTCGTAAATCGTGGGTTCGGTTCCCGCAACAGACACACACACAGAGTGGTGAACAATTTTATTGTTCTTGTCTTTAAGACAAACATGTATTGTCTTAAATTGGTATGTATCTAAATTTAAATAAGTCTTATCTCATTTCCACTCCATACCTACTTATAGTAGAACAAAATTACACATTCGTTGTTTTCGAAACTGACTCACACTTGGCCGTTTTCAGATTTTTACTTTATTTCGACCTAAAGACAAACCTTCGAGCCAAATTTCAGGTCGGTACGACCATTGGAAGATAGACCCATTTAGTTCATTATGACTTCATAGTAGAACAAAGTTACACCTTCGCTATTTTTAAAACTGACACACACTTGGCCGTTTCCAGATTTTTCCCTTTACTTTGACCTTAAGACTAGGGTTGCCAACCGTCCCGCTATATGCGGGACGTCCCGTTTCTGGGGCCCTAGAGCATGCGTCCCGCAAGGGGTCCACGCGGGACGCCGATTGTCCCGCTTTCAGACTAGACTAGATTATCAGCACCAAAACAAGCGTTGATTTGCATGTTACAATAATTTTAAAGCGTGTAATTTTACTTGAATATACCGCGAGTAACGCGCGCTAGCGCCTACGCTCACTCGCTCGCTCGACACTCCCTGTCCCTTTCTATTCACTACCGCGGCGGCGGTAGATAAAAAAAAAATACCTAAGACAACCTCAAATTCTCAGGTTAAGATGTGATTGTGGTGTTTAATTAGTTTTTATGTTTCTAGAGTTTTACGATAACTTGCTAAAGAGCCAAAAACATACTTAAATGTCCAAAGTCTATAGAAAAATATTGATTTTAAATAAATAATTGAAAGGAATGGCAATGATCTCAATGAATTTAGATGTGAGTAAATAAAAGTCTGTTAACTATAAGTACTTACCTACTTTCTTATAATAGGATAGGACAGGAATTTCATGCCTCGTATCGTATTATATATCACACTTTTAATATTGTTCTTACATTTCTCTCTAGGGGGGGGGGGGGGGTGCATTCAGTGAAGCCGCGTGTGTAGGTGTCCCGCGGTTTTAAGCCTGGTCCCGCAATGTGATCGTAAATGTACCGCGAATCTCTGAATCACAGTTGGCAACCCTACTTAAGACCTATCTCCATGCCAAATTTCAAGTCACTACGACCATTGGAAGTGGTATAGGTTTTTGATGAGTCAGTGAGTCAGTGAGTCAGTGAGTGTATAGTAGAAATAGCGATTTTCTGACGTCAATATCTCAAGAACTGCTATAGGTAGAATAATGAAATTTTGTATTCTAGACAATTAAGGGGATGTCAACAGACACTCGAAATTTCATATGCGTAGTTAAAATATGTTTTGAGTTATAGGGTGGTCGAAATTGGCCCGAAATGGTTCGTGTAATATAACCCACGGCCGGTGTGTCGCTTTTTTTTGCTCGAACTTGGCGGACACACTGCCGTGTGTCTAGATACAGTGCACCATCTACAATAATCCTTCACCGGCTTCCCCCATTGAAGAAGTCGGTTTTTTTTTCTTAAAAATTATTTAGCTATGCCTACCATTTCTCGAGTTGACTACTGGACTAAGAGCTGGCCACGGCAGGAATGACACAATAATGAGAGCAACGAAATTGATATAGTTAGACTGCTATACTATTGTTATTACCTAATCTGGCAATCTGGCAGCTTTAAGCCGGGGGGTTCAAGAGTAGCAGACCAGTAAAGTTGTTTATAAATCTAGGGAACGACGCAATACTGAGAGTTCTTGCTTTAGTACGAAATCGTGGCATTTGATGTATGTAATTGGAATATAACGTGGAAGCTGTCGCAGTGGGGGGGAAAAGAGGCAGGTTGAAGTTAAATGCATTTATACCGGACGCCTGCGGTTTATTTCCTTCTGATCTGTGAAAACTGTTTGTAATTAATCAGGCGCTCGAATAAAACTTATTAGTTGACAGTTTTCGATGCCAAGACGATATTACCGATAGTTATTTCTAAATAGGAAATCGACTTTAACAGCCAGGATTCTCGGTTTAAATTGTTATGAAAAAATATGTGACATATTAGGTTTTGTTCTGATAATGAACTTAGCTTACAAAGCCACATCATAATACAGCTACTCGTTACTAGATTGCGCTAATATCTACTAAACATAGATAGGAAATGACATTTGAACTCCAACTGCTGACCTAGCACGGGTGAGCAGTAGAAAATAAACCAGTATAAGTGTGCTGCATTGCTACGAATCTCGCGGTCATGTTACACTGGTAGTTTGAGCAGTTGGCTCGCCAAGGTGCGCACAACTATTGGTGGGAATAAACGGCACAACGTATGTACATATTAGATTGAGCATACAAAACGACTCGCGTGATCACTACGGATACGTATATTAGCGTTAAAATTTTAAGTACAGTCGCCATCAGATATATCGTAGCGGACAAGGTGGTCACAAATATCTGAACAACGCCTCTATTGTCAAGGCGATAAAGTGTATGTTCAGATATTTTTGAGTACCTTGGCCTCTCCGATATATTTGATGGCGACTGTACCTACTAATTAAAAATAATATATTGTTTTAAAGAGTAGAAAATTGAGTGCAGGTACTAGGAAAACAATTTTTAAAATGGCTAATATTTTTTCTGAAAACGATCATCTAAAAATATTAGGGCAAATGCCCCGGTTTGGGCCACTTTAAGGAGAGTTTGTTTATTCAGACGTCTGTCATTTTGTATCAATAAGGAATGATGAAAATATTTATTTAATGAGTCTTTGATAATATTGTACAGATAGTATCAATACAAATTTATCCAGTGGGTGTAGCTACATATTTATGTACTTATGAACTAACATTTTATAATATATACATACTTATTAACTAACAGTGACCAGTATTATAATATTCACTTAAGCTGTCGGGGCATGAGTCAATAACATGTTTTTTAAGTGCTGTCAGAAATTTTAAGTAATTGAGTGATTTAATTTCTACGGGTAACTTATTAAACACTTTAGCAGCCACATAGATAGTGCTACGCTGACAACTGATACATGACAGATGACAGGGCCATCTGTGCTGCCATAATTTACTCTTATATCAACTCTATAAACCATAGACTTGTAAATTTGTCTATGCTTAGTAGTAGTAGTAGTAGTAGTAAAACACTTTATTGTACAAGAAAACACAACGAAATACATATAACACAACATATACGTACAAAGGCTTAGTAATTTTGAAAATGGCCAAAACCGGCACAGTGGCCACAACCGGGGCATCTGCCCTAAAATATTTTCCGGAATTGAGTAAGTAAATACTAAAAAAATATTCATAAAAATAGTTACTAGGATGTTATACTTTTTTTTTGTAGCATCACGTTTACTGTACGTACTGTACGTTTACCTATAAATTGGGTATGCAATTATGAACCCGATGGTACATTAGGTTTGGGATAAGTATCCCAAAAATAATGTACATTTTATATTGTTTGGTATTTGGTCATAAACTATGCAAAATAACTCAGCAATTGTAACAAACATTACTACAGATAGGTGCATCTAAATATGCACCCAAGAATTTTAGTTATTTATTTAAACTTCATTGCACAGTAAAAATAAGTACAAATGGAGGACTTAATGCCTCAAGGCATTCTCTACCAGTCAACCATAGGGCCAAACAGAAATTCGCTAAAGTGGGTGCTGTAAGAGAAAACTTGCTGATTTATCCTATAACTTATTTGTACCTACTTAAATATACTTCGATATATGCTTCATAAACTTCACAAATACCAATATATATACATACTAATAAACATACGTATATATTATAATGCATATGCGCAAAGGGGAAAAAACTCATTCACGCTGGTCATGATCCAGCAGGTGCTTGTGAAGCAAGCGTTTGAAAACGTACTTGCTTGGGGCTTGTCTTATTGTCAAGGGAAGTGCATTCCAGAGACAAATAGTCTGGATTGTAAAAGAAGAAGAGAGATAACCGCTATGGGGAGGATGTACTAGAAGCTTAAGAGACTGGGAGGAGCGAAGTTCACACCCGGGACGGGGGTTGACTAAACTGAATTTGGACTTAAGGTAGTCTGGAACAGAGAGATCAAACAAAATAGAGAAGAGAGTACTTACAGAGAATTCTAAGAGTCCTGCGTTGACGTGCAGGCAGGCATTGGAGTTGGTAACGATAACCTGAGACGTGATCGAATTTACGCAAGCCGAAAATAAAGCGTTTGGCATTATTTAATATACGATCGAGTCTGTTTAGGGAAGCCTGGGAAATGTTGGTAGTGCACACATCAGCTTAGTTTATAATAGGAAAAATTAAAGCCTGCACAAGCAGCTTCTTGGTACTCACAGGCAGGAAGTTTTTAAACTTATGCAGAGTCCGCAGTTATCAAAAACACAAAAACTCTATTTTCAAGGAAACCAACAGTGTTAATGTTACCATTCTTCGAGAGTATTTTAAGCGTATGAGAAGGAATCTTCCATAAGTACAAAAATAATGTGTCAGCGTGTTTTTAAAATCGAGATATGGCCAAAGTATGAATGGTCCCGCATACGAATGGCGCCAATCTTTCTTATAAAATGAGAAATGAATCGAGTTCATTGAGTACGCGTTAGGTTTTGTAGTTTCAAATATTGTCATAACCTACAATCCACTGGTGCGACAGGCGGCTCAATATTTAATAAATAAAACAGCATAAAGATAACGACTGCAAGCCTTCATAAACGCTAAAGTGCGGGATCTTAGTGAGGTAATCTATGTTGCTCATTGGTAGTACCACCAAGTAAATTATTATTTATCTAGAACTTTCTATCATTCTGTCACTTCAAATACTCGCTACTCAAATGCTGCGCAAAGTCGATATTTATATCGATACAAGTTCATGATTAATAGGCAAGGATAAGCATCGACATACTCGTATAATATTAAAACGAGTAAAGTTAAACAATGCTCATGTGAAAATTAACCCATTTTTAGATTTACAAAAATAAAATGTCTCATGTCTTGTTAACCAATAAAATACCCATTTTTGAAGCGTCATTTCTGTAAGACCTGTACCTCTGTTTGTACTATATATATACCCATGTTGTACAAATAAACTATTTGACTTTGACATTTATTGTGTTAATCTTCATTCCGCAAAGGTTTCATGCCATGCCTCTTCAATCTTCCCTACAAAATCAGTGTTTGACAGAACTTTGACATATGAACGGTGGCACATGACATCTACATACAATTTTTCCTGTCGATTATCTAGGGTTGACAAGTACGCGATTAGTGTGATTGCTGGACCTGCCCTAATCTACCTGATCAGTAATTTTAATACAAAAATACATTAATGTAAGATTTATTAGTTAATTTGCCCAATCTAACCGTTATTTTAGAACGAAACTACTACAATAAACTACATAAATATTTTATCTTACCTGTGGTCATGCAGCAAATAAACAAAGGAGATTTTGACAACCCCGAAACGGTATCCGATACGTTCCAAGGCCGTAGCTGTCACTTCGTTCAGATGTACACCCTTGTTTAAATCTTACTTAATGTTATTAAAATGAATGGGGAAGGCAACTATCACAATGACATTTCCAACATTACTTTTATATTGATATTGTAATAAATAAAGAGAATATAATAAAATAAGAACTTTTATTTTAATGCTGATGGCTATCAGAATCGGTATTCAACTTAGAGATTTCAACCCGGACGGGATGATACGTCAGATAAACGTCAGTCCATACATGTGCATGACCACTGGTCATATGTTTTCGGCAGAAGGGAACGCCTGTCAATGGCGACTCCGGTTGGTTGAATTCTCTAAGTATTTAATGATCAAATTATTGCCAGGTATGGCTAAGGGTTAATATTTTTATCGACAAATTAGGCAGCCATATATCTGTAATTTCCTAATGGTTGTGCGCCCCTTGGCGAGCCAATTTCTCTAACTGCCAGTGTAACATGACCGCGAGATTCGTAGCAATGCGGCACACTTATATTGGTTTATTATCTACTGCTCACCCGTGCTGGGTCAGCAGTTGGAATTCAAATGTAATATTCTGTCTATGTTTAGTAGATATAAGCGCAATCTAGTAACGAGTAGCTGTATTATGATGTGGCTTTGTAAGCTAAGTTCATTATCAGAACAAAACCTAATATGTCACATATTTTTTCATAACAATTTAAACCGAGAATCCTGGCTGTTAAAGTCGATTTCCTATTTAGAAATAACTATCGGTAATATCGTCTTGGCATCGAAAACTGTCAACTAATAAGTTTTATTCGAGCGCCTGATTAATTACAAACAGTTTTCACAGATCAGAAGGAAATAAACCGCAGGCGTCCGGTATAAATGCATTTAACTTCAACCTGCCTCTTTTCCCCCCCACTGCGACAGCTTCCACGTTATATTCCAATTACATACATCAAATGCCACGATTTCGTACTAAAGCAAGAACTCTCAGTATTGCGTCGTTCCCTAGATTTATAAACAACTTTACTGGTCTGCTACTCTTGAACCCCCCGGCTTAAAGCTGCCAGATTGCCAGATTAGGTAATAACAATAGTATAGCAGTCTAACTATATCAATTTCGTTGCTCTCATTATTGTGTCACTCCTGCCGTGGCCAGCTCTCCGTCTATACGGATTTGTAATGTAATAATTTTCTTGTACTTTGAACATTATTATATCCTGCTTATTAATCTAAAAATGAAATATGTATACTTAGGCGCCACGGCGACAATTATTCAAACTTGGATATGCGTGTGGAAATTTTTCAATTTGTTTGTTCACAGCAGAGTTGGGCACACTTGATTAAAATCGGTGATTGATTACTAATCATCGCTGATTGAATAATCGCTGATTAAATAACACAAAACAATCAAGTAATTTCGCCGTGAGTAAATTAACGCTAAACAACTAACTTGTTCAATGTGATTGACGAATGTATGATTAGAGTGTTCTTAAGCTTATTTATATTATTACTAGAATAAGGCGTTTGATCTGAATTTCACATATTGAACCAGATACATATGTAGAAATTTTCATTATCCTAAATGAAAATGAAAATGAAAATGAAAATGAAAATGAGAATGAGAATGAGAATGAGAATAAATGAAAATGAAAATGAAAAGCGCATGTGGAAACCGCAGCTGTGTGATAGCTGCCTTAACGGTAGACGAAAACCGCAATAAAACCGAACAGGCCGTTTCAAAGTTAAATGGGAGCATTCATTTGTACACTCATACCAAAAACTAAAAAAAAAATTGTCGATATTTTGATAAAGCTAAAATTTGCCACTGGCATTTACGCTTGTATTGCTCAATATTGAATCTGCACTATACAACTTAAGACGTAAGCGCCAACCGCCAAATGATACCTTAAGAAATATTGTCACAAATAGCCATTTATCCTAAATGTATATTATACTCACCTAGGTACCGCCTCTGTTTCGTCAGGGAAAAAAGTGAAGGAGCTAGTAGCTACGCAAAATCTAATCAAAATCTAATCATCTTATCAACTATTTCGTTAGTTTAACTAAGCATTCTGTCTTACTAATGTAATCACTTCAGCTAATCATGAGTGAAACTAAAAATCGACATGATTTACTCATGCCGGTGGTCAATCAGATTAGAAAGCTCATGATTGGATTCGTAATCATGTTCATATGATTATGAGTAACGTTCTCATTTTTAGGGTTCCGTAGTCAACTAGGAACCCTTATAGTTTCGCCATGTCTGCCCGTCCGTCCGTCCGTCCGTCCGCGGATAATCTCAGTGACCGTTAGCACTAGAAAGCTGAAATTTGGTACTAATATGTATATCAATCACGCCGACAAAGTGGTAAAATAAAAAGTGGAATTTTTTTATTTATTAGGGTACCTCCCCTATACGTAAAGTGGGGAGTGATTTTTTTTTTCATTTCAACCCTAACGTGTGATATATTATTGGATAGGTATTTAAAAATGAATAGGGGTTTTCTAAAATAATTTTTCGATAATGTAAATATTTTCGGAAATAATCGCTCCAGAAGTAAAAAAATATGCGTCCCCCCCCCTCTAACTTTTGAACCATAAGTTTTAAAAATATGAAAAAAATCTCGAAAGTAGAACTTTATAAAAACTTTCTAGGAAAATTATTTTGAACTTGATAGGATGAATAGTTTTTGAAAAAAAAATACAAAATAATTTCTGAACTAAGTTTGTAATTTAACCGTATAAGCAGGTGTTTATTGTACCTGTAATTTCTACAAAATTACAATGAAATGACGTGCTTTCAAATAAAATAAAAACGGTCAAAATCGGTTCACGCAATAAAGAATTATCCCATAAAAATCATCTTCCATACTTTATGCTCGCGCGCAATAGTTTACTTAATTTGCCGATAGATGTCGCTGTACGTGGAACTCTCATATCATATCCTACATGGCGGTGTTATTAACTCTTAAGTGGGGACACTTACTGTGACGGACGGAAAACTACGGAACCCTACAGTGAGCGTGGCCCGACACGCTCTTGGCCGGTTTTTTAACTTTAGTTTCAATCACGTTAATTTTTGCCCAACTCTGGTTCACAGGCGTTATGTCGAGGATACTTATGTTAACCTAAGAATAAAATAATTATCATTCAACGTCGTAGTTTTATTTTATGACCTTTTTCCTTATCCCGACTTTCTCGTAGCTCAGCGACAATATTTTTCGAATTCCGTAGATTCATTTCCAATGTGCTCGATAGTCGTGTGAGGCACGAAATCTGTGAATTTTTCACTGATTTTTGTGTTGTCATACTTTTATTCGCTGTACATTGCTACTGCGTTCGTTGGCTGGCCAGACTAAGTATATTATAGGACAAAACCTCTTAATATGATCGCAAAACACTGTTACAATCTTTGGGTTCCTCGTAAACACATTGTATACACATTTAGAATAAATAAATTATTAATATATTAAACAGACTCAATAGGAATAGCATTGTCAGAACACCAAGTTACATGCGCTACAACTACGCAAGTAGTATTTATAGATTTACAAGAAAAAACTCTCTTCATACTTAATAAGTGAATTTGTGCTTAGAGCGACTATTAAAAAAGGTATCTAGTAGGTAATTTAGGTGGCAAATCGACATCATAAATACTTACATGAAGTGGCAGGTTTGGTTTGCCGGATGCCGCGCGCGGCAGTGAGCGCCGCCGCTCAGCACCGCCAACTCGCGTCTCTCGGCTCGGCGGCAACGATTCTTACCAATCTTACCGCGTAAAACTTCGTACACGTGTAGAAATTATTTGAAAAATTATAGTCGTTTAGTAATTGTTGTACATGGATTTATTATAGGTATACCTTTACATTTAGTGGTTAATGTAATTGTAAGCTTAATGGTAAAATGTTAAAACTATAAAATATCAAAACAACTGAAGAATATTTAAAAACGTTACTTTTGGATTACAATACTTTCAACGCCTTTTGAGATAATAAGGTAAGATTTATTTATTAATCAGTATACAGAAAATTTATAAAACTCAAGACTTATTTATTTATTCGTATGGCATAATATTTACAGATGCGAGACCATAAATCTAACTCCAGACTAAGCTTAAGACTAAGCGCCGTATTTGGTTAAATTTTCTAACTTTTGCTTAGGTAGGTCATATTTTTTGTATTTTTAGGGTTCCGTACCTCGAAAGGAAAAAACGGAACCCTTGTAGGACCACTTTGTTGTCCGTCCGTCCGTCCGTCCGTCTGCCAAGACCCTTTATCTCAGGAACGCGTGGAGGTATCAAGCTGAAATTTATATCAAATACTAACGTCTACTGTCCCTTGGAGCTGTGAAAAATCAGACTTCTAAGCCAACGCAATCAAAAGATACAGCCGTTTATGTCGCAAATTTTCGAAACTCGCAAGGGAATCAGAACCTACAGGTACAGGGTACTTCCCGTGAACTTAGAATCTTGAAATTTGGTGCGAAGCAACGTCTTATAGCACAGATAAAGGAAAAAATGCGAAAACCGTAAATTTTTAGTTACATCATATAAAAAAAATATTTTTAATAATTTTAATGTTACTACCCCTGTATACCTACAGGTTTCTACGGAACCCTCGGAGCGCGAGTCCGACTTGCACTTGGCCGGTTTTTTTTTAAACGTTTTTCTTTGCTCTATGCTGCTCGACCGACGCTTGAACTCACGAATTTTTGACCTAGGACATAAGAAGGTACAACAGGTTAGAATAAAAATAAAAATCATTAGTATAAAAACAAAAATCAGAAATGTTAGTATTTATTTGTGGAAACTGTTTGGCTTGTGAATGTATCATCTGATTGACTATTTGTATTGTATTTGCCTATTTGTTTCCCAAAGGTTTAAGTAAATAAATATAATCTAACAAAAAAGGATTAATTAATATTCATCGCAAATAAATAAATAAAATGTGCGAAAACTTGAATTGCAAACATAATGTAATACCTACACAATATGATTTTAATTTTATCAAGTAAACATAGTTGAACAGAATTATATTGATTTATTATGTATTCTACTAGATGTGACATCTAGAAATTTTGTGCGCCATGTTTGGCGGTTGACAGCTGTGACTGAATCAAAGAGTAGTATAGACTTAAGTATAGTATTTTCACTATAACTTTGGGACAAATAATTTCTTAGGGATGTCATTTCCTGTTACTCAATGGTTGACAAATCTATGAAAATTGTACGGAGTGGGCCCACGTGGGTACCACATGCAAAACTAGAATAGCTGATTATTAAGCTAATAAATATTATTAGCCGTCCCCCTAAGACGCATATAAAATTTATTTTTAATATCTACCATATCCTTTAAGATATGGTAGATAAATTCACAGCCATCAGGTAAGTCTCAGTAGCACAGTTGGTCAGAGCGAATCCCAAAAACACGACTTCGAGTCTCACCTGAGGCAGTGGATCTACATGCCATAGCATTAAAGCAACCTCACTAATAGATTCTCGAGTCAAATTGGGCCTTTATAGTTAGCTGAGGTTGATAAGTATGAAGACATTAAATATCTTTATCTTTTGTTGTATACGCTAGAACCCGCTTAATACGATCACGTTAAATACGATTTCCTGCATAATACGCCATTTTATATCCTTCCCTGCAACTTGAGGTCCTGCAGGACAGTCCTGCATAATACGCTTTCCTGTTTTTTGTCTGGGTCCCTTCAAAATCGTCTTAAGCGAGTTTTACTTTACTGGTACGATACCTAATATGTAGGTGCTTTTTACATAATATTATATATCACCCAATCAATATTATCTACCCATTATTTTGAATATTACTTACCAACACAAGATTTGTTTTCTTCATTTTCTGATATTACAAAAAAGGAAGGGATATATAAGGTGCTAACAAATTAGTCACGGATATTTTTACCGCTGATAGTACTCGGTTCTCGGAGTATATTTAAGTATGAAATATCATAGGTTTTGTTATGTTTTTTTGGAGAAAACTAGGAAACAAATTTCCTACGTTAAAACACCCTGTTATTAACATACTGAATTTAACATTAAATGAGACCTCTTTAGACCCAAATCATAATGACATTTAAGAAAAAAAACTTTTGACGAGACATGACAGACAGTGTTAAACATCTTGACAGGTACATTGTAGGGGTGGTTATTTTAAAAATTAATTATAATATATTTTTTTGTTCGGTAAATGAAAACAAAAAAAAATATATACAAAGGTTCCTTAATTACAGTTAAAAGTTAATTGTTTTAATGTAAGTAATATATTATCTCTTAAAATATCCGTAACTAATTTGTTAGCACCTTATATTTGTCTGCCATGAAATGTCCACATGATCCGACCGCGTCCCTGTCTAATAGGTATTTGAGAATGGAATACGTTTATTAAGCTTACAAGTACCTACGGCACGTGTCACCTTTGAGGTATAATTACTTATGTTGTGAAGAGGCAGTATTGTTGTGTCGGTAAATTTACAATATCATTTTGTCTACTACCTATACAAACATTCGCGGGAACAATTACTAGGGGATGGTTTTAGAAATTAATAGTATAAGTACTTAAAGCATTTGGTATACTGATCTGGGTTGCACCAAGTAAGTATGGTCTACAACTGGAGCAAATATGACTTATTTAATTAGGTACAAACAGCAACACTCTGAACTGTACATCGGTGAACCTTATTACAAAAGGCATAAGGTCCACCGATGGGCAGTTAACAGTGTGGGCGATGGTACATTATAGTTGATTCTCATTTAATATTCTTCACTTCAGTAAATTTGTCACTGAATAATTATTATAAGTACGGTACTTAAAATACCCAAGCTAGCTCCATTCGAAACTTAGCGTGCATCTTTTCACAAAAATCATCAAGTTAAAGGAAAGACCTAGCTAGATTTTGGTGGTTAATGCTAATTTTGATCTTAGTACCTCAATTTAGTAGTGGTTCAATTAAGTAATTGAATTAAATAAAATGAAGTAAACAAAATTGCCTACCTTCTAATTGATTCTCATTTAATATTCTTCAATTCAGTAAATTTGTCATTGAATAATTATTGTAAGTGCGGTACTTAAAGTACCCAATCTAACTCCATTCGAAACGCAAAGGCCGCAAAGATGATTTCTTGGATCCAGACGCGTGAAATAACCCAATATAATTTTCAATTCTTGAAAACTCGAAGTCTTAAGGGTCTTTAAGCCTAAAAAATTGCTTTTTCACGGATCACATGGTATTATATGGTCACTATCCCTAGTGATATTACAAATGCGAAAGCAACTCTGTCTGATGTCTGTTTACCTCTTCACGCGTATACTATTTATCCAAATTAGATGAAAAATACGTATGGAAATCGGAAATGTAGAGTTCCGGGGTTACATATGTACAACACTTTTTATCTCGGTAATCGTCCCTAACGGGGTGTTATCGCGTTATACCACGACGGTGAAAACCAAGCATACGGGCTGCCTGATAGTGAGCAGCTATGGATGCCTGCAACTCCATAGATGTCACATGCGCGTGGTCGATCCTTATAAAGGAGGATTTACTGTGTTAAGGGCTAAAGGGACAAGAGGGTCCCCTCCCCCCGGTCGTCAACACACTGCATCCTGGCGACCTTACTCACCGGCAGGAACACAACACTATGAGTAACGTTTACATAGTTACGGAGTTTCTCGATCAAACGCCGCCAGATGTATGGACTATCATGTTTTAATGGGGCTAAATAATGCTGGCGTATTGGACGGAAATGATAGAGTTACTGACCTAGTGATTGACATAACTGGAAGATTGCCAAATTAATCTTACACTAATATTCATTATGTGATATACTCATGTATATGATAACACTAGCTTTCCGCCCGCGACTTCGTGCGCGTATAATACGGTTCCTCATACAGAGTTTCATATCCAATTTTATCTTCTTAACTAACTTTTGTTAATCCCCGAACCATCTTCTTAATCTATTTATACTTATAGCTATTTTGGCGAAAAAACGGGTAACGTAGACATAGTTTCAGTTGCAAATAAGTGTTAATATGCAAATAATAACGTAAATGTACCCTATTATTTGCGTAACACCTTTGTGTACTATATTGTGGTGGTTTTATTTGGCGATACGATGACCAAACTATTGTAAGAGCTCACTCTGGAACATGGAAATGGAACGGATATAGGAACAATAATTCCTAGTAAATCTCAAACGAAAAAAAATAGTAAAGCTCTATACAAACTATCAATCCCTTTTTAGCCCAGTTCTAGGTTGAATTTTGAAAAACGCTGAAATTGCGTTTATTTTTTTTATTATTAGTAAACGTACGAAGTTTCAAATCTCTATCTCCAAATTTGAAACCCCACCGATACAAACTTTTCCCCAATTAGGGGTTGAATTTTTCAAAATCGCTTCTTATTAGTTGTACAAATTGTAAATTTAACTAAATTTAATTCGTCCTGCAAATTATAACTTTCTAACTTCAGTAGTTACGGCCTCCCTTTAATACAAACTTTTCAACCTCGTTTCAACCCCTCTGGGGTAGAATTTTGAAAAACGCTGTAAGTAGTTTTTTTGCCTTGAAGTAAGTAGCTTACAAACGAACTTTCAAGTCTGTCACAAAAAAAAAAAAAAATCTATACAAACTTTCAACCCCTTTTTTATCCTATTAGAGGTTGAATTTTAAAAAACGCTGAAATTACTTTTATTGTTTTTTAATTATTAGTAAACGTACGAAGTTTCAAATCTCTAACTCAAAATTTTAAACCCCATCCATACAAACTTTCAACCCTCTTTTTACCCCCTTAGGGGATGAATTTTGAAAAACCCCTTCTTAGTGGATACTAAACGTTAGTATAAAAACTACCCATTGTGAAAAATTCAGCTCTCTAGGTCCAACGGTTCGGGCTGGGCGTTCAGTCAGTCAGTCAGTCAGTCGGTCGGTCGGTCGGTCGGTCGGTCGGTCGATAACTTTTGCATTGCACGTATTCTAACTTTAAAACACACTTTTAGACACGATCTAACTTCAAACTCCAATGCATTAACTACGCAATACGGCTGACGCGTAAACTTCTGAATCAGAAATATCAGAAATTGCTTGAAAATTATTGCGATGTAACTCCAATACAACTTCAATGTTGATTGAACATTTGTTGTTTGTTTGAGTTATGTTTGAGATAGATTGTAGTAGTACAGTCAGCAGCAGAAGTAGCTAAACGGGTAAGGTGGTCAAAATGAGCTTGAGACGACACTATCGTTAAGAGAATAAGAGCATGTGAAGGTCATTTTGAACACCCCACCCGCTTAGCTACTTTTTTTATACCACGACGGTGGCAAACAAGCATACGGCCCGCCTGATGGTAAGCAGCTATCGAAGCGTATGGAAGCCTGCAACTTCAGAGGTGTCACGTGCGCGTTGACGACCCTTTAGAAAAAATTTACTGTGATGACGGCTTAATGAACTAGAGTCCTTCATCGTCAACACACTGGGTCCTCTTTGAGCTCTTTGGCAACCTTACTCACCAGCAGAAACACAACACTGAGTAGGGTCTAGTGCTATTTGGCTGTAGTTTTCTGTAAGATCGGGCTCTGCTCCAGATTTGATGACATTCGCTCTGCTGTGTCCTACCACTCTTACAACACATAGCGAGATGATATTCGCAGTACACCTCTCTTTTGGACGTAGTTTAAGGACATACCCGTGTCCGGACGTAGTTTAAGGACATACCCGTGTCCGGACGTAGTTTAGGGACATACCCGTGTCCAGACGTAGTTTAAGGACATACCCGTGTCCAGACGTAGTTGAAGGACATACTCGTGTCTGGATGAAGTTTACGGACCTACTCGGGTCCAAACTTTTGCTGCTGACTGTAGCAATACACTTTACTGTATTGTATAACAACAGAAAAATAAAACGGGAAAGAATATCATTTGTACAAAGGCGAGGGGCTTTAAGGGATAGTAAGACATCATTATTCATTAGCTTTGAAGTGAAGTCTTTGTGGCAGGGCAGAGCAATGCGATTGGACTTTCAAGAACCAGCTTTATATATTTTTCTGATGAATAAAATGAATGGGGACCGGGGCCTTGGTTACTTTTTCTCTCGTATGTGTATTTCTATTTCAATTTAATGATATGCATGTTTCAGGAATAACCGCGTAATAAACGCTTTTTGCATTGAATTCTGCAACGGTTATATGCGGCTAATTCGAACAGCATACAACTCTGACACCGGTTTTACACTCATGGTAACTTGTATTTAGTTTCAAATATGAGGAATTGCCATACCAATATGTTAGGTAAGTATTAAAGATCAGAATTTCATTCGTCTTGAAATAATATAAAATAAAAGATAATTAAAAACCGTATGATTATGTTGATGTCATGTGTTATTTCCACTACTAAACTTAATACTTATTAAAGAAAGTACTTGTAGCCGCAAAATGTGCTGATTATCGCGATAGCTTTCGACTTGTTAATTATACTTGGAGGCCTGATCACGAGAAATTTTGGGTCTTTTTCGATGTGTAGAAAGAAACTGCCTCAAAAGGAAACCCGGCGCATATTTTCGAAAATATGCTTGTGGCGAGAAAATGTCAAGTTTTAATTTATGTTTACTTAGCAGTGTAAGCAAAAGAATACTACTTAGCCAGAACTGAATACTGCACCAGATTTTTTTAAAACAAAAAATATACTCATAATTATATTTGCATGTTTTCAAAGTGGGGCATTCCACTCATATAATAGATTGTTATTAAATCAAATACAAACATTGAAAACATTGAAAAAATTATCAACCCAGCAGGACTTGAATCTGCATCGATACGCCTTGCCGGGGCTCGATCGCTTTACCAATTAAGCTATGGGTCAAGTTAGTAGATCAAAATAAATGCAAAAAGATGATTGAAGGCATTGAACATTTCGTCAACTTAGTAACTTGACCCATAGCTTAATTGGTAAAGCGATCGAGCCCCGGCAAGGCGTATCGATGCAGGTTCAAGTCCTGCTGGGTTGATTATTTTTTCAATGTTTTCAATGTTTGTATTTGATTTAATAACAATCTAAAAAATATACTGGTAACGATCTTGTCAAACAGACAGTAATTTAGATTTCCTGTTAGGTATATCATTTTCATATTAATTGTAAGTAATCGATGAATGAAGTTACTCACATTGCTGGCTTACCGCAGCTACGTACCTATAATAAATATGTATAGGTAAGTAAGTACCTACCTAAGTAACCTGTTTATCAAAGGCTAACAGGATTGTGATTGAGGAAGATATCTATGTAGGATCAAGGTAATCATCGATATTTCTTAATTACCTGTGCGTTGTTCAATAAAATAATGAATGAATGTGAACACTTTGCTGCAAACTATTTACCTGCTTATATAAAATTAATATAGACCGAGTGATCAAAACGAGCGGCGGGTCTACGATTCAAACTACAGTTCGGGTAGCTACCTAATTAATAGAACATTAAGCACCCAGGGTGGTAAAATAAAGAACGGTTCAGATCGCAGGCATTTTTGGCCCGAACCGAAGGCCTTTTTATTACCGTCCGTGGTGCACACAGTTTTACGTCTTCTCCTGGGTGTGAAGTGAGATTTGCCACTGAACGCAGGAGGTAAATGTCACTTACCACCCGGAGTGACTTAAAAATTCTTTAAAATGTTCGGTGAATGAGCGGCTGTTCTTCTCTACATGGCCGTATTTGCCAATCGATTGTAGTGAAATGGCAGTTTCAATAATTAATTATAAATAATATTTTTGTCAACTCTTTCAATAATGAGTAGGTAGGTTATGCCTACAATATGTATAAGTGGGGGCGCGAGGTCTATAACTTACAAGCCTAGTTAGTTTACCCATAGAAAAACCTTTAGAAGAGGAAAATATAAACTGCATATAATAACCCCGTCTTTTTTAAATGTGATATCGGAGACTTGTTAAAGCAGCTCCATAATAATGTTTAAGAAAGGAAAACCAAATTTAATGGGGAAGGCCGATGAAAGATTATTGAAGATGTGCACTCTTTCTCTTAGATTATAATTTTATTACAATTTAAATCATACAAATCATTTAATTTTTTTTTATAAAATCACTAAATAGAAAGTACACTAAAATTAATTAACAATCTTAGCTTAGACATCTTGAGTCCATGGAGTCATTGGAATTCAGTCGAACATTCCATATACCATTTTCACCTTTTATTTTTAAATAACTTAAAAACTATATAATGTAAAAATTATACAAAAACATATTTGAAATTCTCACATTAAGCCCTTTTATTTGATATAGCACACATTATAGTTAACCAAACTTTTTCTTTTTTCGAGTGTAGTTGATTATGCTTAACAATTTTTCCATATTTAATGTGCTGACTGCTGACTAGTCATAGTGATGCACGTTATGGAAAAAATGCTAAAGCTTTAAAAATTTTGCACGGTGTTCTTATTTTTTATAGTTCCCAGGGGGCCCAGTATAGTGATGTTCCACGAGTAAAGGTACCTTATGGCGGTTTGCCTTACGCTGTTGCTAACGACTTTCCAATACTAATGCGATGCTTCGCAACGTAAGCACCAACCGCCATAAGGTACCTACCTTTAGCCGCGGAAACGCGTGTTTTAGCTACTTTCATCAAAAAAAGTTGCAAAAAAATTTACTTGGATTTCCGAATTCTGCGTATATAAAAGTAATTATTTTTCGGGAGCGTGAATATTGTTAAGAATATTAGTCATTGCATTTAAGGGTTTCATAGTTATATGAGGTGCTAAAAAATTAAGTACCATAGTACTCGGTTTTTGGAGTATATTTAAGTATGAAACATCATAGGTTTTGTTATGTTTTTTTGGAGAAAACTAGGAAACAAATTTTCTACGTTAAAACACCCTGTTAATAAGATAATTAAATGAGACCTCTTTAGACCCGAATCATAATGACATTTAAGAAAAAAAACTTTTGACGTGACATGACAGACAGTGTCTTAACAGGTACATTATAGGGGATAGTTATTTAAAAAAATAATTATAATATTTCATTTTGTTCGGTAAATGAAAACAAAAAAATGATATACAAAGGTTCCTTAATTAGAGTTAAAAGTTAATTGTTTTAATGTAATGTATTATCTCTTAAAATATCCGTGACTAATTTGTTAGCACCTTATATATAAATATTTTAAGAGAAGTTAACTTACACTGAAACAATTTAAATAGAAAATAATAAAACTTTTTATGTGATTTTTTGGTTTTCATTTTCCGAACAAATTAGTTATATAAAAATTCTGTCTAAACATAATCCTGTGCAATTCACTAACAAGGTGTCAAGTGGTCGACTTTCTGTCAAGTGATATTTGTCATAGGTTTTATAAAGATTCTTCTTACGAGTAGTTAGCCACGACGCGTTATGACGCCTTGTCAAGATATGGTTGTCTTTTTTTAACAAATGACATTTATTACAAGAGCAAGGAGCAAGAAGTGACAATACGTGACTTACGGCGTCAAAGAGAATCAACACACGGGATGTATCGCATGTCTATCTAGTCTGAGACAACATCATGCATCAAATAGGATGAAATTGAACCCGGAGTATGTCCTAAAATTACGACCAAGACCACCGGGGAATGGGCAGCAGCATCCTCGGAGTGCGGTGGAGATACTGCGATTGCCAACCCGCATGCCAAGCGTGGCGATTACGGCATTGACCCCCCATGAAAAGAACCAAAAAACCACGGCCCCGAGTGTCCGGCGACCCCCGGTGCCCTGGTTATGGTAGCGGCCAGGGTACTAGCGGGGTCAGGGGTGCTAAGAATCTCCGGCAAAGATCCGGCTACCACCACCGACGACTTCTGGCCCTGGCAACATATTACACGCGTACACTGCGGACCGACGAAAAGATAGTGGAACTGGAGGAAGGATTGAGCAAGTTGCATTGGGATGTCACAGGGTTATCTGAAGTCCGAAAAGAGGGGGAGGAAACGATAATCCTAAAGTCCGGCAACTTGCTTTATTTCCGGGAGGGCGACCAACAGTTCCAAGGAGGTGTCGGGTTCATCGTCCATAAGTCCCTCGTGAACAACGTGGTGAAGATCGAGAGTGTGTCGACTAGGGTGGCGTACCTTATACTCAGAGTATCCAAGAGGTACTCGTTGAAGGTCATACAGGTGTATGCGCCGACTTCGGCACACTCCGATGACGAGGTGGAGGCTATGTATGAGGATATATCGAAGGCCATGCATAGCTCCAAAACCTACTTCACCGTTGTTATGGGGGACTTCAACGCGAAACTGGGCAAGAGAGATGGTGAAGAGCTGAGAGTGGGGCAATTTGGATTTGGAAGTCGGAACCACCGGGGCCAACTACTGGCTGGCTTCTTGGAGAAGGAGGGGCTCTACATGATGAACTCCTTCTTCAAGAAACGTGAGCACAGGAAGTGGACCTGGATGAGTCGCGACGGTGCAACTAAAAACGAGATTGACTTCATCATGTCGACGAAGAAGCATATATTCAATAATGTCTCTGTGATCGATACGGTTAAAACCGGAAGTGATCACCGTCTGGTGAGAGGCACATTGAATATATGTGTTAAGCTAGAGCGCTCTCGACTGATGAAGTCTACGCTCCGTCCAGCAGCACTTCAAATCCAAAACCCTGAGAGCTTCCAGCTGGAACTCCAAAACCGCTTCGATTGTCTAGTCGGCGATGTGGACGAATTCAACGACGGGTTTGTGGAAGCTGTCCATAGTACTGGGTCTAAGTTATTTAAGGCCCAGCGGAGCAACAGAACGAAAAGGCTCTCTGACTCCACTCAGAAACTCATCGAGGAAAGGAGAGAAATGGTTCTGAAATCCTCAGCAGATGCGTCATTATACCGGCAGCTCAATAAACGGATTTCTAAGTCCCTTACCAATTCAATACAAATCGTATTGAAGATGCCATTGAGCAGAATAAGGGCTCCTAAGTTTTCGCAAGAGATTTGTCTATTGGGCAGAGCGAGCTCGCCAAATTAAAAACTGAGGATGGTAGAATCGTTTCATCCAGACCCGAGCTTCTGGGGGAGATAGAGGACTTTTATGGACAGCTATACACATCAACTAGCAGACCTGAAGTTGATCTGGCGAAAGACCCAGAGCTAGACTGACCCGACATTATACCGAAGACATCCCGGACATCAGCCTGTACGAGATTAGAATGGCTCTTAAACAGCTCAAAAACAATAAGGCACCTGGTGAAGACGGAATTATAGCCGAACTTCTGAAGGCGGGTGGTAAACCGGTCCTTATGGCCCTTCAGAAGTTGTTCGACTCCGTTTTACTAAAGCATGCAGGAGAACGCCTAAGGCATGGAACAGAGGTGTGGTGGTATTGTTCTTCAAAAAGGGTGATAACGCGTTACTGAAGAACTACCGACCCATTTCACTTCTGAGCCATGTCTATAAGCTGTTTCAAGAGTCATTACGAACCGTCTCGCACGCAGGCTAAATGACTTCCAGCCTCCCGAACAAGCCGGTTTCCGAAAAGGCTTTAGTACCGTAGACCACATCCATACGCTCCGTCAGGTTATACAGAAGACTGAGGAATATAACCTGCCCATCTGCTTAGCGTTCGTGGACTACGAGAAAGCCTTCGACGATCGAAACCTGGGCTGTACTACAATCTCTCCAGAGGTGCCAAGTGGACTATCGCTATATCGAAGTGCTGAAGTGTTTGTACGAGAACGCCACTATGTCAGTCCGACTCCAGGACCAGAACTCGAAGCCTATTCCGTTGCAGCGGGGAGTCAGGCAAGGAGATGTTATTTCTCCTAAACTGTTTACCGCTGCACTGGAGGATGTTTTCAAGACTCTGGACTGGAGAAGGCTAGGCATCAACATAAACGGCGAGTACATCACTCACCGGTTTGCTGACGACATAGTAGTCTTGGCTGAGACCATGGAGGATTTGAGTACGATGCTCGATGACCTCAGTAAAGCCTCCGAGCGAGTTGGTCTAAAGATGAACATGGATAAGACGAAGATCATGTCAAATACCCATGTAGCACCAACTCCCGTTACAATCGGAGACTTTACACTCGAAGTTGTGGACGATTATATATACTTAGGATATACTGTCCAGTTAGGTAGATCCAACTTCGAGAAAGAGGTCAATCGACGAATCCGACTCGGTTGGGCAGCGTTCGGGAAGCTACGGCACATCTTTTTGTCCAATATTCCGCAGTGTCTCAAGACGAAAGTCTTTGACCAGTGTGTGTTGCCAGTGATGACATATGGTACTGAAACGTGGTCGCTTACAATGGGCCTCATAAGAAAGCTCAAAGTCACCCAGAGGGCAATGGAGAGGACTATGGTTGGAGTCTCTCTGCGTGATCGCATCAGAAATGAGGCCATCCGCAGCAGAACCAAAGTAACCGATATAGCCCTCCGAATCGCTAAACTAAAGTGGCAGTGGGCGGGGCACATTGCTCGTAGAACCGATGGCCGTTGGGGCGGAAAGGTTCTCGAGTGGCGACTACGAACCGGAAGGCGCAGCGTGGGTAGACCCCCCGCAAGGTGGACTGATGACCTGGTGAAGGTCGCGGGAGTCCGCTGGATGCGGGTGGCGCAGGACCGGTCATTGTGGCACTCTTTGGGGGAGGCCTATGTCCAGCAGTGGACGTCTTTCGGCTGATACGATGATGATGATGATGAAAGTGCTTCAGTGTAAGTTAACTTCTCTTAAAATATTTATATATAAGGTGCTATCAAATCAGTCACGGATATTTTAAGAGATAATACATTACATTAAAACAATTAACTTTTAACTCTCATTAAGGAACCTTTGTATATCATTTTTTTGTTTTCATTTACCGAACAAAAAAAAATTATAATTAATTTTTAAAATAACTATCCCCTATAATGTACCTGTTAAGATGTTTAACACTGTCTGTCATGTCACGTCAAACGTTTTTTTTCTTAAATGTCATTATGATTCGGGTCTAAAGAGGTCTCATTTAATTATCTTATTTATCTTATTCTTATCATCTGTTTTAACGTAGAAAATTTGTTTCCTAGTTTTCTCCAAAAAAACATAACAAAACCTATGATCTTTCATACTTAAATATACTCCGAAAACCGAGTACTATAGTACTTAATTTGTTAGCACCTCATATAACTATAAAACCCTTAAATGCAATGACTAATTTATATTTGATTATGTATTATATGTGTATTTATTATACCTTAGGTTAAGTAGATATTATCTCTTCTCTTTTAGATATTTGTTTCCATAAGTACACTAAGTACATAGTGCATGTTTGTCTATCTTATACTTTTCTCTCAATTGCTCAAAGGTTAACTGGAAGAGATCCCTTAAAGGGATAAGTTCGCCTTTGTACTTTGTTTATTTTTCTTTTATCATGTTTGTTTTGTTACTTTTTATGTACAATAAAGTGTTTACATACATACATACTAATATTTTTAACAATATTCACGCTCCCGAAAAAGAATTACTTTTATATACGCAGAATTCGGAAATCCAGGTAAATTTTTTTGCAACTTTTTTTGATGAAAGTAGCTAAAACACGCGTTATCCATATGTGACGTTCCGCGGCTAAAGGTAGGTACCTTATGGCGGTTGGTGCTTACGTTGCGAAGCATCGCATTAGTATTGGAAAGTCGTTAGCAACAGCGTAAGGCAAACCGCCATAAGGTACCTTTACTCGTGGAACATCACTATACTGGGCCCCCAACTATAAAAAATAAGAACACCGTGCAAAATTTTAAAGCTTCAGCATTTTTTCCATAACGTGCATCACTATGACTAGTTAGCAGTCAGCACATTAAATATGGAAATATTGTTAAGCATAATCAACTACACTCGAAAAACAAAAAGTTTGGTTAACTATAATGTGTGCTATATCAAATAAAAGGGCTTAATGTGAGAATTTCAAATGTTTTTTGTATAATTTTTACTTTATATAGTTTTTAAGTTATTTAAAAAAAAGGTGAAAATGGTATATGGAATGTTTGACTGAACTCCGATGACTCCATGGACTCAAGATGTCTAAGATTGTTAATTAATTTTAGTGTACTTTATATTTAGTGATTTTATAAAAAAAATTAAATGATTTGTATGATTTAAATTGTAATAAAATTATAATCTAAGAGGAAGAGTGCACATCTTCAATAATCTTTCATCGGCCTTCCCCATTAAATTTGATTATCTTTTCTAAAACATTATTATGGTGCTGCTTTAACAAGTCTCCGATATCACATTTAAAAAAGACGGGGTTATTATATGCAGTTTATATTTTCCTCTTCTAAAGGTTTTTCTATGGGTAAACTAACTAGGCTTGTAAGTTATAGACCTCGCGCCCCCACTTATACATATTGTAGGTATAACCTACCTACTCATTACACTGGCCTACACTGATTTTGGTGCCTAAGATTTTAGACCTGATTTTGGGTATATTCTTAGAGCTGATACGAAAACATTAGTCACATTTTTCACATCAGCTCTCGTTTATGAGAAAGAAGAAAAACACACATTTTTAAAAAATATCAATTTATTTGGAAATTATACATTAAGAAAAATTTTTTGAGTGATTTTCTTGAGTGAGATTGTCCTGGGCAATCACGCATAAGTCCCCAGCAATAATCAGCCATCATATGAATATAACCGGAAAAAAATTAAAATAAGAATTGTAGGTAAACCAGAGCTGTCAGCTGACATCTAGTAGCAGCAATAAAGTTTATACCACCCACCTTACCGACTACAGATAGAGACAGAGCTGCACCAAACCAATTTTATCTACACTCATATTGTAAGTTCTCTAAAACGTGTTCGAAAACGGTAGGCCATTGCTAGCATAACCACGACCGATTTTACTATGATAAGCTTTTTATCCATAGCAGTCACGTAATTTTAACTTTTCATGCTCAATTATTGATGTGTAACACAGTGTGACAGTTGTGATAACATAATGTACACCTGCACCCCCCCGGGGATCCGCCGACAGCCCGACACGCGCCCGCGCGACCGCCGGCACAATCGAGTTGGCCATGGTGGCGGTGCAATGGCGGCCGTTCTATGGTTTCCAAATAAGGCATTTAGAATAAATAATATGAGTGTAGATAAAGCAGTGTATGCAACTGTACGTAATTAGGCCTTAAAACACTCGTGTGATCCTATTATGAAATTCGCCTGCGGCTCATTTCATAAAACCACACTCATGTTTTAAGGACCCTTATTACGTAACAGTTACATAAACTATGATTGAAACTGCCATTTCACTACAATCGATTGGCAAATACGGCCATGTAGAGAAGAACAGCCGCACATTCACCGAACATTTTAAAGAATTTTTACGTCACTCCGGGTGGTAAGTGACATTTACCTCCTGCGTTCAGTGGCAAATCTCACTTCACACCCAGGAGAAGACGTTAAACTGTGTGCACCACGGACGGTAATAAAAAGGCCTTCGGTTCGGGCCAAAAATGCCTGCGATCTGAACCGTTCTTTATTTTACCACCCTGGGTGCTTAATGTTCTATTAATTAGGTACCTACCCGAACTGTAGTTTGAATCGTAGACCCGCCGCTCGTTTTGATCACTCGGTCTATATTAATTTTATATAAGCAGGTAAATAGTTTGACTCGACTTTCTATCAAGTGATATTTGTCATAGGTTTCATAAAGATTCTTCTTACGAGAGTCAAGATACGGTAGTCTTTTTTTAACAAATGACATTTATTACAAGAGCAAGGAGCAAGAAGTGACAATACGTGACTTACGGCGTCAAAGAGAATCAACACGCGGGATCTATCGCATGTCTATCTAGTCTGAGACAACATCATGCATCAAATAGGATGAATTTGGGTGCTTTTGGTAAATTTCAATTTCCAATTTTCCATTTCCATTCAAAAGGTAATATAATGCACTAAACACATATTTACACAAACAAAAAAACTGTGGCACAAACAAAAAAAACCGGCCAAGTGCGTGTCGGATCATGCATAGGAGGGTTCCGTACCTTCAATGGAATAAGAACCAAACTAATACCAAAAGGTCGTATCTATGGAAGAAGTTTTTTGGAGATAACTCAAAAATGGCTGAACTGATAATGTTCCAAACAATTTTCTTAGAAAGTATATGATAAGGCGCATCTCCTCAAATTTTTTCATATTTTTTGGACTTACGGTTCAAAAGTTACAGGGGGGGCTACAAAATTTTTCTGACTTTCGAAGCGATTATTTCAAAAAATATTCACTTAATCACCAAATAATCAAAGAAACCTCAATATTATTTTTAAAGACCTATCGATTGATGTGTTACATGTTGATATTTAGTAAAAACAATTTTTTTGAAATTTAGTTACATGTATGGAGCGCCCCCCCTTAAAATACTTTTTTTTTCAAATTTAAATACATAACTAAGTAGCGGCATACAGAATACACCTTATGTGTAAATTTTATTCAGATACGTCGTATAGTTTCCGAGTAAAATGGCTGTGACATACGGACGGACAGACAGACAGACATGACGAATCCATAAGGGTTCCGTTTTTTTGCCATTTGGCTACGGAACCCTAAAAAGATCGTCAGTCCACCCTTTTGGAGGCATTCTTATGCTGCGTTTACCTTTGAGTAGGTAAAGTCACCACACGGGAATGTTGAGCCACTTGGCATTGTTCGTAACTTAGCCGTGTTACCGATGACCGATGTTACCGACTATCTGTGTCAGCTAACATCGGTCTTCCATTACACGGCCAAATAACGAACAATGGCAAGTGACTCAATATTCAATATTCCCGTGTAGTAACTGTACGTGCATGCTCTCTAGTCCGGCAGCGATGTCCTAAATGACTTTGGATCTTCTTAAGTGATCCTTAAACAGGCAAACTCTCGCTCCGTTGAATTTGCCATTTGAGTGACTTTAACATTACAGTCTTCTTATAAATGTTTATCAAAAAATATATTGAGCTGAAAATAATGAAATACTCACTTCAAAGGTATTTTCCAGGTCTCTGATAACACTGAAGTCTGAGCATTTACTATGAGAATATACTTAGTAGAGGTCCAGTCTCAAACAAGATTTACCGAAAATATGCTGGCTCTTCAAAATTTGTAACCGGCCAGTCTTATCACTAAAATCTAATAAAACTAACCGAGAAACTGTTGTACGAGTCGTTCTTTAAAACAATTCTTACTTTAACACACGTTGACACGATCCAACTTAAATACAACTCTAATGCATTAACTACGCAATAACGCCTAAACGTCTGAATCAGAAATATCAGCATTTTCTTGAAAATTATTCCGATGTAACTCCAATACAACTTCAATGTGGGTTGATTATTTGTTGTGTGTTGGAGTTATGTATGAGATAGGTTATGTTTAAATGTATTGTTTATGTATTTTACGTCACACCTGGCCATAATGTGAGTTTTACCGCTCGCTACGCTTACGGTAAAACTCGCATTATGGCCAGGTGGGGACGTAAAATTGTGTACTCACCACGGGCAGTAAAAAAGAAAGCCCTCTATCGCATATTTACAACCCTCGCCTGCGGCTCGGGTCTCAAATACCTGCGATTTCGGGCTTTCTTTTTTTTACAGCCCTAGGTAAGTAATGTACTATTTTTCTACTCCTGTACTTTTATCTGTAATTTATACATTCGTCAACACCTTTATAAGAACATAGATAATACACTCGATGAAAAGTCTATCTAGTCTATTCCCCAAAATAACACTTGTTCTATAAAAGCGCCAAAATAGTATCGCGTAATCGCGTGCAAACACGACTATTAATATAAAATTAATTACTGCCAACCTAAGAAACCTAAATTAACGCAGCGTTTTTAGAAAAAAAAAGCTTTAAAAAATAAAAAAAATAAAAGAACACAGACCTACTTCGTAGTTTTTTACGGTTCCCATTCGTTTGTAGGGGCAAATTGCAAACTTTGAAATTAATTTCGGTATTTTTACTAATCTCTGTAGCTCTTTAATAATTGATCAAATAACAACGGTGTGTATTTGTGTTAGTAATGTTAGTATTATTGAAAAATAGTGTTTTAAAAGGTAAAACTTAAATGATTGTTGATTATGTTGACAAAATAACTGCGAATGAAGAAAAAAGATAAATGAAGTTTTCAATTTCGCATTTTATGAAAAAGTAAGTGTATTCGTAGAAAAAGTATTATATGCAACGTCGTATAAGTAGGTAAAAAAATGTTCGTGGCGTTTTTCTTAACAATTTTCGCCTACGGCTCAAATTGTTACCCACGCCACTCACCTTTTTTGACCCCTCTTATACAACTGTTGCATAAACTACTATAAAATTAGAGTATGGCACCTATTTAGTTAGCAATGCTATCCTTACCTCTATATCTGGGCATCTGTTCATTAGTGGAGGTCAGAGAATGCAAACCACTTAAATAATACAATTTGTAGATAGTTCTGGGTTTGATATAATACCTACTATGGGTAGTTATGTTGTTAATTAGAATGCCAGGCGTTTCTGTCGGGGCAAAGTACTTAATTATTCATATGTACTTTATTGCGTTGCGTATCGTTTTTGTTGCCGCAATATACTTGCCCTCTATAAACAAGACAATTTCCGCTGGTTTTATGTACATTAATGTTTTGCTAGCTTGCCGCACGGACCTCCACCGATGAATAGCTGCCAGATGCCTTGATGTAGTAACAGGGATAGTATACAGGGTGTAACAGAAATATTGGTGATCCGTTTAAGGGCATAATTGGTGTTTTAATTTTTATTATTCTCATTATTGTGTCAAATTTTCCGTGGATAGCTCTTGGTATACAAGTTGTTAAATGTAAATAAATACGTAGTGCAGAACGCGTACATCTGCAAGAAAAAAAACGTAAGTATCACGTCACGCTTTGTTGCCTACACTCATAATAAAATAGAGACAAGTATTACGTAAATACAAAAATATCGATGACAGGCTAGACTTACATACCAGTGCTAAAACAAGATTGATTGAAAACAAGATGTATGTACATGTACTGAGATAGATGGGGTAACGGCACCAGTGGTCATCCAGTTGCATCGTTTATTGGTTATAAATATAGCAATAATTTGAATAAATAAATCATATGTACTTAACTAGCAGCTCTGATTTCTCGTTGTTTAATATGCCATGCTACAGAAGCGGCAGGGGATCAAGGGGCAGAAATTTAATTAATTAGTACCAATAGGTGCTGTCGATAAACAAGAGCAGTAGTGTCATATCCGCCATATTTTTTACTACACGGGGTGTTCTTTTAACACGTAAGAAAAAACATATTTTTTTATGAAACGTGATTAACTTTTATACAAATTGGCTTTATGCTTTATGAATACTTTATGTATTTAAACATAATTGTGTATGTTAAAATTGAACAAAAATATCACTGATTTAGGTATTATTTGAGGGGCCTGACTATTAGATAACACTTTTTTAAGAAGGATCCAATGGTCAGCCTCCCGCGGGGTTTTTCCTGATTGTATGAAAACCCAGTGGTCAGCCGCTTTTAAAACTGCTAAGACCTAGAAGCAGTTGTTTTGTTTTTGGATTAGGCATCCTTTAGTTACTCAATAAAAGCTCAAAATGGATTGTAGAATATGTACAAAATTTGTACAAGGGGTCTTAAGAGGTTATTTTATTTTTTACGCGGCAGACCACTGGGTATTGGGGATCCAGTATTCAGCCACAATCTTGTTGGGTTAAGTGGTATTTTTAAGGATGCAGGGATATATTTGTATGGGGATCTATGAACAATATTTTACTATTAATAAGAATTCTTATATTTACGTCAAATTAAAAAAAATATAATTATTATTATAATCCTGTTGTTTTTAACATAAATATCTTATTCTTATTAATAGTTAAGACGGATGAGCACTGGGTACTGGATTTTTGAGGCTGACTACTGTAAATAAGTACCGTTTTTTGTTTAAATTTAAATATAGCTATTTTAAAGAGGATTGTTATTTTTTTACATATATTGTTTTAAAACTATAATAAGCATTTGATTTAACAATGTAATTTGTTTAATTATCAGACTAATGCTGTAGAAATGCCGAACGTTCAAACTTTAAAAAGTCGATATAAGGCTGACTACTGGTTCGTTTACCCTACATAAGTATAAAAATAACACGGGGTAACAGCACCAGTGGCCAGCCTGGAAGTCAGCTTGGTCATAAATATCACGAGTTTACAATAAACCACGGGCCGTATTCTAACTTTACTATACAGTTAACGCATAAACGTTTGAATCAGAAATACAAGAATTTGCTTGAAAATTATTCCAATGCAACTGCAATACAACGTCAATAATATAATGGTTGATTAGTTGTTGTATGTTGGAGTTAAGTTGGGCATAGTTATATTTTTAACGTATTGTTTATGTATTTTAAAATTAGAAATTTTGAAATACATATACACCACAAATAAACGTATCACGTGTAAATAGAAGCGCCTATTCCTCGTTGGTTAATAAGTATGTTTTTTATTAAAATATGATTGTTTTTTTTACAAGTCTTTACGTATTACTTCATGTATTAAATTATATTAAAATATCGCTGTTTTACAGGGTGCTGACACCACTTGGATACCACTATATTACAAAAGATCCAATGGTCAGCCGCATTTTTAACCGACTTCAATTTCATAGAAGGAGGAGGTTCTGTATTCGGTTTGGGCTTTTTTTTTATGTATGTTCACCGATTACTCCGAGACGCGTGGTCCGATTTAGATAATTATTTTTTTGTTTGAAAGGATATACTTCCAAGGTGGTCCCATATTAATCTGGTGCTGTTCTGATGATGGGATCTATGAGGAATGGAGGGAACTCCTCAATTTTTAAAGGCACATGTATGGTGATTTGGATGTTTTCTTAAGCAACTCGAGAGTTTTCTCTCGAAAACCACCAATTTGATGAAGTGGACCTGATAATGATGATTGTTTTGATGATAATGATGATGATTTTTTTAAATGTAGGATGTTCAGCGATTACTCCGAGACCCGTGGTCCGACTTGAATAATTATTTTTGTTTGAAAGGATGTACTTCCAAGGTGGTCCCAAAATAATCTGGTGCTGTTCTGATGATGGAATCCACGAGGAATTGAGGGAACTCCTCAATCTTTACAGGCACATGTATGGCGATTTCAGTGTTTTCTTAAGAAACTCAAGCATTTCCTCTCGAAAACCACCAATTTGATGGAATGGACCTAATGATAAAGACCACATATGACATGTGGAACTTTCCTTAGTTTAAGCGGGTGTATTATGAACTTTTTCTTATACGTCTATACCGATTATTGCGAGACCCGTTGTCCGATTTGAGTAATATTTTTATTGTTTATAAAAAGTTACCTCGAAAGTAGCGGACTAATTTGGTTGGACCTGATGATGGGAATCCATGAGGGATTGAGGGAACTCTTCAATTTTAAAAGGCTCATGTATGGTGATTTGAGTGTATTTTTAAGCAACTCGAGTGTTTCCTCTCGAGAACTACCAATTAGATGGAGAGGACCCGATAATGAAAACCGCAGATGACATGTGGAGTCCCTTCCATAAATAGCTATTTGAATGGGGTAAACATTGTGTGAAAGAAGGAAGCAAATTTAGTTTATGTCGAAAGAGCTGATTGAGATCCCGAGAAAGCGTAGCAAAAGATTCTACTAATTTATAAGCATGAGCGTAGCGAGGGCGTTTAAGGCACGAGGTGCAAAGTTAATAACGTCAATCTCGTGTGGCACATACAACTCTTCACCTCAGCCTTCACACCGACTACATCTGCATCGCTGACCGACTGCACCGCGCACCCTCGGGTTTTGATTTCCACCTCAATCAGACTAGTGATACCAATTACGAATATTTTCTTTTATATGCGTCCTAAACGCGGGGGGTGGTACAGTCGACTACAAAGAGATGTATCCACTTTTGGACCATATTACAACGCAATAAGGTGAAAAAGTGGATACATCTCTTTGTATTTGACTGTAAATTATTAACCGACTTCAATTTCATAGAAGGAGGAGGTCTGTATTCGGTTTGGGCTTTTTTTTATGTATGTTCACCGATTACTCCGAGACGCGTAGTCCAATTTTAATAATTCTTTTTTGTTTGAAAGGGTCTACTTCCAAGGTGGTCCCATTATTAATCTGGTGCTGTTCTGATGATGGGATCTATGAGGAATTGAGGGAACTCCTCAATTTATAACGGCATATGTATGGTGATTTGGATAAACACCCCATTAAGCAACCACCAATTTGATGATGTGGACCTCATGATGATGGTTGTTTTGATGATAATGATGATGATTATTTTTTATGTAGGATGTTCAGCGATTACTCCGACACCCGTGGTCCGATTTGAGGAATTATTTTTTGTTTGAAAGGAACTACCTCTAAGATAGTTCCGCATTAATCTGGTGCTGTTCTGATGATGGGATCCATGACGAATTGGGGGATCTCCTCAATTTTTAAAGGCACATGTATGGTGATTTGGTTATTTTTTTAAGCAACTCAAGCATTTCCTCTCGAAAACCACTAATTTAATGGAGTGGACCTTATGTTGAAGACCACATATGATATGTGGAACTTTCTTTACATTGAGTAGGTATTATGAACTTTTTGTTATATATCTTAACCGATTATTGCGAGATCCGTTGTCCGATTATGATAATTATATAACCACTAAAAATGGAAAAATAAAAACTTTTTACAAAACTAGATAAACCGACTTCAAAAAGTATAAAATAAATTATTATATTATTTATATGCGTTACAAACTGATATGTTTGAAGTCGGTGCCAAGCCAAAAAGTTATAATACCGGTCATATCAGCTTCAAGTCTGAAAATCACAAAACATATCGATACCTATTTACATTGCAAAGGTGAATGTGAATCTATCTGTTACATTTTCACGTCTAAACCACTAATCCAATTTTGATGAAATGTGGTACCCATGTCTATATACTCTGATACACGTCTACTTTGTCAATAATCAGAAAAAGACGGCAAATTACAAAAAAATCATGTATGGTTGACCTTCCATCCAAAATTTGAAATATCGCGCCTTTTTCTACTGAAAAGGTGGGTCCCACACACCCGGTGTGTCTGAGTATAGAAGATCAATCTAGGCCATTGAATTCCTTCACACTTCGATATTACACCTTAAATGAAGTAGGATAAATAATTCAAACCGAAGCACGGGCTCCGTTCGAGATATGGTTAGTCCGAAAACTAGTAAAAAAGTTTATTAAGAAACATCATAAGACGCATGATTATACTTTCTTTCTGTACTTGAATGAGAACCTACGTGCAATCAATACCGTATTAGAATAGTTATATAGTATGAAGAACAGTTCACTGACCAAATACGCCTCGTTCATATTAACTGTTTTGTGATTTTCAGACTTGAAGCTGATTTGACCGGTATTGTAACTTTTTGGCTTGGCACCGACTTCAAACATATCAGTTTGTAACGCATATAAATAATATAATAATTTATTTTATACTTTTTGAAGTCGGGTTATCTTTTTTTTGTAAAAGTTTTTATAAATTATTACTTTACGCGGGCAACACGACTGAACATTGACGGCCACTGGCGTCTCTACCCTATTAAAGAGCCGTGAATCTACGATCAAAAGGTAACGTCGTCTTTGATCATTTCGTTTACTAAAACTGTGCCTATTAGCACTGATGGCAGCCGAAATAATTTCTTTGAAACAATGTCGGCGTTTTCTATAACTCCATTATGACTTACACGTGTATAAAATCGTTTTTTTGTTGCTTTGTATAAAAATCTGATATAAGAGTTGTGTTCAAATACCGTTAAGAGGTTGACGACAGCTCATTCACCTACCTTTTTGAGCGGGACTGCGAAACAAGGCAGTAAAGCGATTAATTATTACTATTATTAGTAGACGACGGGGTTGCAAAATTAGAAAAATTATAAGTAAAAGAAAACACTGCCTTACTTATCGTGTAATATGACACACGGAGGTTTTACTACGCGTAGGTACCTACATATGTTGGAATTATTTTCCTATAATTACTTGTATTTCATATACTTAATTTTTGCTTAAAAGGATGATTTAAGATGTAACCTCGAATTCGTTTTATTATTTCGTCCAATCGAGTACCGAACACAACCAATTAGCCAGACTTTTATACCCATACCTCTGAATGTAAATATGTTGGTTTTGCGACTTTTGCGGGACCTGTATTCGTCTCTCAACCTGTCAACGCAGTTAATATTTGTATACTTGAACACACGTGCATTTCGACTGAAGTTGCTAGCACCAAGCATGCATACTGAATTCTTAACATCAAATGACCGGATTTTAGCAAAGTGTACAATAACTGAAGATATACTTTACACTTGGGTCTATCCCTCCCATAAACAAAATTGCTCTTCCTACTTGAACTCCCATAAAATACACCAACATGAAACATACATTTTTTGTTAAGGGAGCATCTTTGTTAAGTAAATAGGTACCTATTCAAATTAAAATATTTTCACTGGGTTAAAAAATCCAGTCAGCTAACTCTGATTTAACTCTTAGGTTGTAGTACAGTAAAGATACGGTTGCGCCAAACATTATTTTATAATAGCCTGATTTTTTATTATTCATTCTTATGGAATATTTATAGATAATATATGCAAAAATCCTACCAACTTTCCACCCGGAAGTAGTTAAATAGGTAAAAAAATATATATAAAAAAATTGTATATTTTTATTTACAATAATATCAATTATTTGTATTTGTAAATATTACGATATTTAAGTCTTCTTTCTGTTTAAAGCGAAAAACAAGAAACCGTGTCCATGTAAAACCACATTAATAGCAAAATGTACGGCGCGGGCGATATATCCTAATTCGTTAGAAACAAATAGTAATAATTGGTAGTTTGTTCTTACACATTTTAAATGACTTAGAAACGATATATTCATTAAAATCCTACAAGAAAAACGCTTGTAATATGTGTGTACATATTTGAGGCGGTTAGCGAATAACGATATTTTGTAGGATTTCATTGCGTAAATAATGCTTTTATCCGTTACGAGTACACTAAAAATATTAGCTATTATTAATTATTTCCAATTCCCCATACTAGCCGCCCGTAAAATGACTGTAGTATTGGGTTAAGTCTTACCTACCTACTCGTACCTACCTAACCTATATGCATTTTAATGGGATCTTTGGCTATGTGAGCAGTCAGTGTTGCGGACCTAAAAGCGATTATTACGTTTGACATGGCAAAATTATGCATTTCCGATTTCTTATGCTGTTTGATAGTTACTGCCGTGCACATAGTACGTAAGCTACTATTTAGCATCAGGGAATGGACTCATTATTATTATTTATTATTATTACCGTGCTGTACACTAACGTTAGGTATATAACGTTATAAAACGCAATGTTACAAGGATCAGGCCCGGATACACTGCCTCCCCCCCCCCCCTGAAAAGCAAACCTTGTATACTACGGGTCCCATAGGTCAAGACCGCAAGATTTTTTGTGAAGGAAAGTGCCCCCCCCCCCTTCCCCTGAACGAAATCCTGGATCCGCGCCTGACAATAATACCGTTATTTTGTCATCATATCCTTTTTACACTGTGTTATATAACATTTTATAGTTGTAAGTGTGGAAATAAAATAATATAAATAACATCACAACATCAGTGTAGCAGTCTCGATTGGTCTGTGGCTGCACCCTTGTTTTCGTTTAGCGTCTATCTCGTCATAAGTTTTACTGATTACTTTTTCAATACTTTGTTTGATTTATTGCCAATTTACCGTCGCCGTTTTTGCCTGTATAATAAAAGTAATAAAACTGACGTCCTATGCGATTTTTCAATGAATATCTATTATTATTAAAAGTTACGTTTCTGTATTTAGCTATTACATAAAACTATATTTTTTTTACGATATGTATGTAAACAGTTATCTACATTGATTTAAAACACTATTTTTAAATTAAAACAGTGTGTTTCACTATGTCTCTCTCCATTGTATCCGTTTTTGCCGTTGCGTTTACCGCATATACGAGGGCTTATGAGGGAAGGGTTGGCACATCACTTAATCACCTTATGGGTGCGTTCAAAAATAGTATCAATTCAGCCAGTGTTCATAAACATATCATCAATGCATATCATAAATTATGATTTGTCATACTTACGCATATTATGATTCATAATATGCGTAAGTATGACAAATCTGTTTGAACCCGGCACGGATAGGTATATGAAGCACGTTGAAAGTGAAACCCCTATTTTATACGCATGACAGTTAACGTTTTCGTCTCTTTAGCTAAATGTTCAATTCAGGAAGAAGAATCTTCTGTACTTGTACTATTAGTTATCTGTGATTAAACACTAAAAGCCTTGTTACATTTGTCCTAGTTAGCTTCCTAAATGATTTAGTCACTAAATTTAGTCAAGTGTAACCGCATTTAGCAAGTAAATTTACTATGAAAACAAGTTTGGACGCTAGTTAGGACACTAAAAAAAGTAAAGTGTAACAGGGCTTTAACTTAACGCAAAATACACGAGTAGGTAGGTATATAACAAAATGATCTACAAGGGTTAGCTGTCAGCACTTTGGTATCCGGTCTTGAATAGGTATCATACGAGTGCTTGGACTGCCCTAAGGTCTCAATACCAGTTTATGGTGTTGGGATTTGAGAACTAGATATTGATTTACTTACCTATTTATAATTCAAATTTAAAATTTTCATATCTAACTAGCCTTTTCCCGCGGCTTCGCCCGCGTACTATAAGTACTCAAAAAGGATTCGATACCCATGTTGATTATCAGACTTTGTGACCACATTTGCCCCTTTTAGGGGTTGAATTTTCAAAAACCTGAAACACGTGTTTACTCATTTATCGTTAGGAATACTCCTGTGAAGTTTCGAATAAAATAATCTAACAAATCTTCATTCGCCATACAAATTTTGGACCCCCATTTTACCCCCTTAGGGGGTGAATTTTGAAAAATACTTTCTTAGTGCACCCCTAGACCCTAAAAGGAACCTACGTGCCAAATTTGGAATCTCTAGAACCAGCGGTTTGGGCTGTGCGTTGATATGTCAGTCAGTCAGTCAGTCAGTCAGTCAGTTTCTTCTTTTATATATTCGTGAAGATTTCACCACTTTTCCGAGGATGCTGGCTAGGGTTTGCTCCCGGTACTCGTTTTCTATACAAATCCAGTACTGGAACCGGGAATTCCCGGTTTTCGCTATACAAAATCAGAACCGGAAGCATTCCCTAATGCTGGCCCGCTGCAGATGATTATTGCACGCCTCTACTCTGTGTATTAAATAAAATAAAAATAAAAAAAATAAAAAAGCCTTTATTTCCAGTCCTTATAGAAAAAAGAAAATGTAAGTAAGTAGGTACATCAAATTTTACAATCTTATCTATTATATATTTCGTACTATGTCATTTTAGTATTGTTTCTATGTCAAAATTATTATAGCTCAGTATGTCGAAAATATAGATAAATACATATAAAACATCTGTAACTCAGGAACAGATATCTGTGTTAAACACATAAACAAATGTCCCGAACAGGATTCGAACCCGGGAGCTCCTGCCTCATAGGCAGGTCACTACGCACTACCGAACCGACTAGGCTAGGAGGTCGTATGCAGGGGCGTATTTACCCTATGGCCAAGAGGGCCATGGCCCGGGGCGGCAGGCTGCCAGGGGCGGCGCGAGCCGCCCCGTGTGCTTGATTCTGGGCGCCTTTTTCGATGCTGAACTTCAGTTAGGTACCGGCTCATAAAGCCTAAAAGTAATTTTAAACAAACAATTTCAAAACGCCACAATCTAAATAAATATGAAGGGCGTTATTTTGTACTTATGCCGCCTTTCCATCTCTGCCATTACCATGTATTAGTTGTATCAAATAAAGTAAACTGCAATTTTTCCTAAAAGGCCGGACAATATAACCATGCCTGGTTATTTAACTAAGGTTCCGTTTTCAGTCAGTAAACTTAATCAAATCATTAAAAGCTGATCGTTGAGAATCCGCGATACGGGTCTATAATCTTTCCCTTTTTTTTTATAGTATGACGTTGGCAAACAAGCATACGGCCTGCCTGATGGTAAGCAGCTACCGTAACCTATGGACGCCTGTAACTCCACAGGAGTCACATGCGCGTTGCCGACCCTTCCCTGATCTTAGCTTACGTCCAATCTAGTATATTTTGCACCCTCCAGAAACTCAGTCATCAAGGTACTGGGAATGGTAGTTTCGGTATGGGTAATGGTTCGGAAAGATGGATAGGCTACGACGTATGATTACTTGCTTACCTCATCGAGGAGCAGTTTGGAACCTTATTCAACGAAAAAAAAAATTGTTCACAAATCACTTGGTCGGACAGCTCTCAGTCTGGTCCGTTCCGTTTTTGGACACTTTTAGTGGTGCAATTTTTTACCTCATCGAGTTGCAAGATGAAACCAACCTCATTTGATTGCTCAAGTGATGCTCTTTCAATATGTTTTGGTGGGATAGCGCTCAGCCTATCTCGTTCCGTTTTCGGAAACTTTAGTAGTGCAATTTTTGGGGTGATTTTTCCGTCTGTAGCCGAAATTTACGGCCCTATATTAATAAAATTTGGTGTGTGGCTTTTATAACCCGCCATATATTGGAACACAAGAATTATTTTTAAAAACATTTTTAGGGTTGCACTCCAAACATGTAACTATTATAACTGTTGAATAAAACAAAACAAATACTGAAAAAGAAATTACTGATTAGCAGTTCGGTACGTTTACAAAAAATTGTTTAAGGTTACCTAATTATTTTTGTATACAATAAATATTTAATATCTTATTGGCTATAAAATTTGACTATAAAATTCTATTCTCTTTCTAGCTTCTAAAATATGTAATTAAAAATAAATCCAGAAGATAGCTGTTAATACACTCTTTCATGTACAATTAATTTAAAAACCAAAACCGACAAGACTCAGGGCTGCCTGACCAAGTGATTTACCGACCTATAAAACTTTTACTTTTCGATTAATAAGGTTCCAAACTGCTCCTCGATGAGGTAAGTGATCATACTGTGGCCGCACGTTCACTGTCCTTACTCCACCTTGACCTTACACCACCTTGACCTTACACATACACACGTTACCCGGTCCCATTACGCCTTTTGCACATCTTCGTAGTGGATCGATAACGCGGTACAGCGCAGCACGTTTCGCCCGTGAAACCAGAGCGGATCGAGAGCGACTCAAGAACGGAATCAAAACCGCGGAACCTCGTCGCACGATTTCGTACTTGTTTCGCTCTCGATTCGCTGAGATTACGCGCCGAAACGTGTAGCGCTGTACCCGCTCCGCAGATGTACAAAAGGCGTCAGCAGGGTGTTTTTAGGGTTCCGTAGCCAAAATAGCAAAAACGGAACCCTTATAGTTTTGTCAAGTCCGTCTGTCCGTATGTCACAGCCATTTTACTCCGAAACTTTAAGACGTATCTTAATGAAATTTAGACATAAGGTGTATTTTGTATGCCGCTATTTAGTTAAATTGCAGAAAAAAATATTTTTATGGGGGGCGCTCCATACATGTAACTAAATTTCAAAAAATCTTTTTTTACCAAATATCAACATGTTGCACATCAATCGATAGATCTTTAAAAATAACATCGAGGTTTCTTTGATAATTTTTTGATTAAGTTAATATTTTCAGAAATAGTCTCTTCGAAATTCAGAAAAATTGTGTCCCCCACCCCCTAACTCTTTAGCGGTAAGTCCAGAAAATACGGAAAAATTGAGAAGATGCGCCTTATCACATACTTTCTAAGAAAATTGTTTTAAACATTATTGGTTTAGCCATTTTTGAGTTATTTAAAAAAAACTTCCGTAGGTTTCAGATACGACCTTTTGGGATTAGTTTGATTACATTATGCGTCATCCGAAACGCACTTGGCCGGTTTATTCAACGTTTGACCGTACACTAAGGGTTCAGAGTCTCAAGAAAATTTTAATATTCTGTCTGGTTAAGTAAGAGGGGCTGCAAATTTTTCTGGCCCGGGACGCCAAATGTCCAAATACGCCTCTGGGCGTATGTAGGTAAATAGATTACCCAAAACGCTTCAATGTGACTTCCGTCAATATTTTAAGTAAGAACGTTTCTATTACGCACATATACATTTAAGCTTTGGTTGTGGTACCTACAGCTAAATATGTCTGCAACACCTGGTGGGTAGGTAGCTATAAGTATCGTTTCATGGTTCAGTTCGGTCTAAAGGTCGCGGCAAAATTTAACACATTTAATTGCTTCTTGTGAACACAGCAAAATAAATGCAAAACAAAACAACTGACTCCCGCATTTGAATACAATGCTTTAACATTTAGCCATGTATTTTATTTAAATACCTACCCAAACAATGTTTGTTCCAGCAAATATTAAAAACAATTAAAATGTTGTAATGACAATGTACAATGATCAAAAATCTTGTTTAAAGTGATCTTACGATATTTATTTGTGTATATATTTTGGAAAACAAATATTTGCACTACAGATTACAAATTAGACATTGAAACGTTATGTTGTACACAAAAAAAAATCAAATTCGTTGATTTCTAAAAAAATATAAACTAAATATATAAAAGAAGAAACTGACTGACTGATTGACTGACTGACTGACTGACATATCAACGCACAGCCCAAACCACTGGTTCTAGAGATTCCAAATTTGGCACGTAGGTTCCTTACAAGGAAGGGATGCACTAAGAAAGGATTTATCAAAATTCACCCCCTAAGGGGGTAAAATGTCCAAAATTTGTATGGCGAATCAAGATTAGACTATTTTATTCGAAACTTCACAGGAGTATTCCTAACGATAAATGAGTAATCACGTGTTTCAGGTTTTGAAAATTCAACCGTTAAATGGGGCAAATTTGGTCACAAAGTCTGAAAATCAGCATGGGCATCGTATCCTTTTTGAGTACCTATAGAACGCGGACGAAGCTGCTGGAAAAGGCTAGTTACCTATACCAGACACCACCTGTCTAAGAACTTTTTGAGGCTCCAAGTCTGAAGCGCCATCTGAACGAGACCAAAGCTGCCGTATAATGTAGGGCAGATTACTCTCTGGCCTCTCTGCCTCTTAGCGCCATCACTAGATGGCGCTAAGAGGCAGACATTGTGGCAGACATTGAGGCAGGTAGGCATTACTAAATTAATAGCGTTACTATATAGTAACGCTATTAATTACTAGATTACGGTACTAGTATTACGGTATTAAGGTAAATGTACGCTTCAGCGAACGTGCCGTATCGCCGAATATATTCCATTTTAAGCTATAAGTCGATTACTTACAGCAGATACTACGTTGTGATATTTTTTTCTGTGCGCTAAATACCTACCCCTACGAATACGCGTCAGAGACGGCCATTTTGGGGCCCAGTTGCGACATGACTACTGATCTAGTCGGTCGAGTGCCACTTTGTATGGGCGCCCTTAACAAAATCGTTAAGAAATCACTGCACTTCTTAAGATCATAGAATCGTTTAAAACTAAATGTGGGTTCTAAATTTTGGATTCAGAGTGTTGTTATTTAATAAGCTCATGATTTTGGTATTTTAAGTGCATATAGTGCAGTTATATTCTGAGAATTTAAGTTAAATGTGAATCCGGTGATGTGTGACCTAACTTTTTGACTGTATGGTTTAACCGAACAGCGTACGGAATCAGGAAAAGCGTATGTTTTTGAAATATTCTTTTTACTGGTTTATTATAAACTATTAATATAAACTTTTTGACTTTTCAAATAATTAAAAGTATTTGTAATTTTTTGGGCATTTACCGAACATCTGTAGACAGCAAAGACTATAGTAAATCCGCGTTTGCAATCTTGTAGTTTTGCGAATTTTTGAGTTCAAAATAAGCCTTTTGGCAAAGCTATTTTTAATAAAGTTTATAGTTATTTTACGACAATATTAGTAAAAACCAAATACATAAACGGATTCGTAATCCTTTTAATTATTTGTTTCAATGTTAGATTTGTGATTATGACACAATTGTTGCAATTCAGGTCCTATTTTAAAAATTTGTTCGCGTATTAGGTTCCACATATTTTCCATGGTTTATTGACCGAACGCGCGTTCGGTAAATCGTGCCCATAGTCTCTGATACCGATTTCCAATCTGCCGTAGCCTCGTTTCTATTCGATAGACATTAGAATATCATCCTTATGTCTCTCACAGCTAGGTCGACATTCAAATGTATTATTTTTTATGCCTTTCGATAAAAGCCAGCGCTTCTAACCATTTAAACATGTTCCTGGGACTGCTTAAATGGGCCGGTTTGTATGATGATAAATACTTAAAAAATAAACATATTTAAAGAAACTTCTATTATATTTAGTATTTTTGCAAAAAAACGATACTGATGTTAATTTATATTTTGTATGTCGATGAATTTTTAAATATTATAGAATAAGTATATAGTTGAGTACTCCAGAAAAATAGAATATTTTTATGTTGAAGTTGCTTTGTCAAAAAATTTATTATTAGGTATTTTAACTAATTATGAAAAATAAGGTTGTTTTTGTTTTGTATGAAGTATTTCAGTAATGTCTGGATACGCAACTTTAGCACAGTTAGATACTATTATCTAAACAGTGAGATAAAAGTTTGAGAATCGCTCAACACCATATTTCCATACATTTTTCTTCTAGTTCGGTAATGTGGTCACCGGATTCGGTATTATATACAAATCACGTTTCTTAGTTCGCTTAATGGTACAAATCAAGGTAAAGCCGTCTAAAAAACTTTAAAAATATTTTTTAAATATTTCTAACCATACAAATAATTTCTAAGTGCAATAAAATTATTAAAAATTTATCTAAGTTACCAGTATAGTATTGACAATAATCGTATGAAAATGCCAGACCTTATTTGTTGTGTGCAGACCGGATTACCACGTTGAACCAAGCAGCGCTGACCCGCTGTACCATTTACCAGGTCATGTAGGGAGATGAATAAAAACACTTATTTAGAATTGTAAAGACATCTGAGCAGTGTAGTTGCAGGTGTTTCCCCGCTGGGAGTTGTTGTAGAAGTGAGCGGTGAGAAGTGAGTGAGCAACGAGTACGAGTGCTGGCCTCTTTTTATGGGTTTTCTAGCGTACTCGTACTAGTGGCTGGTATGTGCAGAGTATGTCGTTCTTTTATTAGCCAATAATCTTAAACTATTACACGATTGTAGGAGGGTGTAAATTGATATTATTATGGGACATTTCTTCATAGATTAATACAAAATTCTTATAATCTAGACATTTTGGGTATAACGACATTATTTCAATAAAATTAGACACAGATTAGTACTTAGGAACTAGACATAGAGACACAATATTTATACACGTTATTAAATTACAAATCATAAATAAATTGGTATAAATTAGTGCTCCTGGTCGTGACCGTGTTTCGTGTACCCGTAGGCGAATCTCCGTTGCCGTGTTACTCGGCAACGGAGATCCGCTCCGTTTGCTCCGTGTGATTCGGCTAGGTGTAATTAAGATACGTAGCTACGTGTACACGGAGATACGTATCTTATTTATACGTAGATCGGATCCAGTCGTGACCGTGACGTTTAGTGTAGATTTTATGCGTGTCAGTATGACCCCCGAATGTAATGCAAGGGGCGAGTCTCTTTCAACAACCGAGCGGAGCGGAGCCGAAGCCGAGCGGAGCTGAAGCCGAGATTCGCGGGAACGGAGCCGAATCCAGAAACGGATACGTATCTTTGACGTGACCGTGTAGTACGGGATCTTAGCACCGCCGGTGCTAAGGCTACGTAGCTACGGTTCCGCGTGTAACACGTATATCACAAGCCCTAGTATAAATCGAGAAAATGATTAACTTAGATCTAGTTACACAAAAACAACAGTAATTTTAAGCTATCTGCGACAGTTCTCCCCCACGTGCGTCAGCACCGTCTATTGGTGTGGAGCAGATGAGAATGAGTCTGGAAGCCGGGCGGCGGACATCTTATACGTGAGTTTATATATGTACAATGGCTACTCTTATTGGTCATCGGGACTGGGAAAGAGTTGTGCGATTTCGCCTCTAGACCATGTATTTAACTCGTGGCGTAGTACCGGCGGCTATGTCGCCTACGTGTAGCTTCGTAGACCTTTGTTGAGCACTGGATCGCTGCATCAAGTTGAGGCGATATTCTCGTATCCAGCGCTTCCATACGTGGTCGTCAGGCGGGATCTTCTTCTGGATCAGGCGCCGTTCTGTTATGGGATGTTTGAGTCTATCGGGCAGAGAGTTAATTGCCTCGGATAGCTCCCGTTCTGTGCCAAAAAGGTTCGTGGCATCGTCTGAATTTAGAACGGTAGGCGCACGGCTCTGAGATATCATTTTACGTAGCGGTAGGGAGGTAGAAGGCGCCGATAAGGAGGCGGCGGGCTCTAGGTACATCGCTCGTGTGATGAGACGTGTGTACAATACGTTCCCTCGCTTTTCTCTGCGGTGGCCGTCATTTTCAGCTGCGGCGGTAAGCGGCGGTTGATTCGCTATGAGCCTCTCTTGCGGTAAGTCGCCTACGGGAACCGTGAGATTGGCCCCGTTACAGGTCCGACACCTTTGGCACTTATTCGTCAGATAACGAATGCTACCGCGCAGTCTGACAATGCAGTATTTTTGCTTCAACTCGTCGAAAATGGTCGCGTGATCGTCATGGTTGGACACTTCGTGGAAATGGCGGATCAATAATTTTGTGAATCCATCTTCAGCATGCAGGACGGGTATATGTGTTCCGTCTCTGTCTGTCACTATCACGCCATCTCTGTCCAATTTCACGTCGACTTGATGTAGTGAAGACTTCTCAGGCAGCGCGCGCCCGACTTCCAGCCGTCGTATTTCTTCGGCGTACGACTCATTCTGGCGCCGTTTGATCAATGAAGTTTCTGCCAAACTTATGTGATTGTCGTTCATTTCTGTATCTGGATTTCTAACAGACAATCTGGCTTTGAAAACCTCGGCGGTAACCAAAACTCGGGCCGTAGCGCGGACTAACCTCGTATATTTCGAAAACCTACTTACATCGGGTAGGTATTCCGACCTTTTTTGCACGTTATTTACGGAACAAACCGGTTTGTTGTCGCGTTCTGTGCCCGTTTTCGCGACGGGTTCTACAGATTCTACTGGCGGCAAACCTATTGTGCGTTCGCTTTCGCCTCCCCCGCTGAGGGACGTACCCTCTTTGCTCTGGACTACGTCCGAGATTACGTTCGGGTTGTCGGAGGCGAATCCGTTTCTAACTACGTCTGATTTTATATCCTGCTCATTTACGGGAGCGAGGACTTCGTCGTCCGTCGTTCGCGGCACCATGTAGCCTACGAACCCTAGTCGGATCCGACGATTGATAATAATAATAATAATAACTTCGGAAAAAAAAAAAAAAAAAAAAAAAAAAAAAATACCGCTGACACACGCCTTGTTAATTTATTTTGCTAAATATTTATTTCTATACGTGTTTTTGCCTCTATTTGGTCTTATTTACCACGAAGTGAACCCAAAAATCAAAGGCAATATGAAGGTTGCTACAGTTATTGCCTGTAAATATAACGACGGGTCACAATCACAAATAGACAGTTGACAGCTAGTGCTCAAATAAATTTCGGCGAAACACGTACATTTCAAAGCATGATAACAAGGAGTAAAACAAGAGTGGGTACTACCCACGCACGACCACCACCCTCGCCCGCCTCGTCATCTTCTTCGTCCACTTCGTCGCCGGGCGGCGACATCGAAACAGCGCCCGACACAGACGAATCCAGTGACAAAAGCGGGCCGCCGCCACCGCCGCCACAAACACCTGCGCGACGCGGACGGCCACCGCTGCCGGCACGCTTGGGGCTTGCGGGGCATTCCGCCCCGCCCACAGCTCCCGCTGCCGGTGGTGTAGTGCGTCGCATGAGATGGTCTCAGAGTATGAACGAGAATGTCATGCGCGCCTACTATGGGGCTACAGAGGGGGGAACTAATCTGTGCGCGTATCGTGACCGGATACTTCCTCTGTTTCAGGCCCTTGAACCAACCATTGACACGACTGCGCAGCGGTTATCGGATCAGGTGCGCGTCATTCAGCAGCTAAAGCGGTTGGATGACGCGACACTTGATCGGCTTCGCCTGGAGACTCTCTCTGTTCGCGCGACCACCACCTCGGCGCGGGATCCGCTCGCCACGTCGCCGGATCCGATGCCTGCACCCGACCTGGCATCGGGGGCACCGCGGGTTGATCCCAGCGCCGATGAGGAGGGGATCGCGAATCAGAGTGTGAGTAGTTCAGCCAATGAGCAACTGAGGAGGACTTTGGAAGAGGCAATTACGCAGTATCGATCCACAAACATCCCTAGGCCACGATTACTACGCTTGCCTATGAATAGACGCAATCTAGCGTTAATGGGAGCCCTAAATAATTTGCTAGATCCATTCCTGCGGACTAGTAAAGACTTAGATGATACGCACTCCATTATGTACTGCGGAGCCATCGCGGCGTGCCGTGTTGCTCGAGTCAAATTTCCGGACGCTGAACGTGCACCTAGGACCGCCGGGGGTGTCCCCGCATGGCAGGTGCGGATCGAGTGTCGTATCAACTCATTTAGGACTCTCATTGCAAAGCTGATGTGCTTCAGGGGGGGCAATAACCGCCCCCGAGTAATGCGCTTTGTGCACCAGGCGTTCGCGGGGACGGATATCGAGCCCCGCGACTACATGGCCAACGTCATAGAGCGCATCGACTTTCTGAAGCAGAAAGTTTATGCATGGGCAAGCCGTATTCGCCGTTATAGAGAGCGTGTGGACCGATTCAAGCAGAATCGTCTTTTCCAAAGTGACCAAAGGAAGGTATACCGAAGGTGGGAGGGAACCGACCGACTGCGTGCGACTGCCGGATGCTACTGCCATGACTGATTTCTGGCGTAGCATCTGGTCGGCGCCCGTTGAACACACGGAGGGCGAGTGGATGAGTGTTGTTGAACGTGGGTGCGAGTCCATCGAACCAATGGGGGCTATCACCATAAGCCCCGACGACGTAAGTTGTGCGATCCGTACGGCCCAGAACTGGAAAAGTCCTGGCCCGGATGGGTTGCATAACTTCTGGCTAAAATGGTTTCGATGCACGCACTCGCGGTTGGCAACACAATTTCAACAAGCCCTTGAACTTGGCTCCCTCCCGCCTTCCTTAACAACTGGTGTAACCTTCCTGCTCTATAAGTCCGGTAGTACCACGGAAGCGAAGAACTACAGACCCATCACGTGCTTGCCTACGCTTTACAAGCTTCTTACATCCATTTTGAGAGCAAAAATAAACGCGCACATGGTCGCAAACAATATTTTGGCTTCCGCTCAAAATGGATGTAGGGTTGGGTCCCGTGGTACTAAAGAGCTCCTCCTCATAGATATGACCATTTGCCAACGAGTCCGGCGGAACAGGGGGGCCCTCTCGGCCGCTTGGATTGACTACAAGAAGGCCTATGATTCGGTGCCTCATTCATGGCTGGAGAGGGTCTTAGAGCTGTATAAAATTGATGCAGCTTTAAGATCCTTCCTTGGCGCGTGTATGAGGCAGTGGACCACAGTCCTTCGTCAACCAGGAGGCGGGGATGACCCCCTTGGCCAGCAGGACTTTATAAGGATCGAGCGAGGAATATTTCAGGGCGACAGTCTGAGTCCCCTGTGGTTCTGCCTAGCTCTAAATCCGCTCAGCAATCTGCTGAAGGATTCGGGGCTAGGTTGCCGGCTTCGGAGAGAGGGTGAAGTCATATCTCACCTTCTGTACATGGACGATCTCAAATTATTTGCACCAAATAACCGAGACTTGTTGGAACTACTGAAGACCACTGAAGTGTTCAGTAGTTCCATCAAGATGGAGTTTGGTGTTGATAAATATGCGGTTATGCATGTACAGCGGGGGAAAGTAGTAAATTCAACAAATCTACAGCTTTCTGAGACAATGACGTTCAGATCTATCTCTGAATCAGAAACCTACAAATACCTTGGTATGTCACAGTCTTTGGGCATTGAGGATGTGGGTATTAAACAGGCGTTGAAGGAGCGCTTCTTCGGTCGGCTGACAAAAGTACTTAATAGTCTTCTGTCAGGTGGCAACAAGGTGCGCGCCTTCAATGCCTGGGTGATGCCCCTACTCACATACTCCTTTGGCATACTAAGGTGGACACAGACCGAGCTGGATGCCCTGGATCGGAGAGTCCGTCTATTGCTCACCACACACCGTATGCTTCACCCACGCTCCTCTGTTATGATATTGTACATCCCACGGAAGTGTGGAGGTCGCGGCTTTTTAAACGCCAAAAATCTCCACAACCGTGAGGTGTACAATCTCAGGAATTATTTCCTTAACAACGAGTGTGGGATGCATCGTGATGTGGCGGCAGTAGATAAGGGTCTCACGCCGCTCTCCTTGGCAAACGAGAACTGGCGCAAACCTGTGGTGCTAAGTACTGAGGATCGCAGGGCGGTATGGAAGAGCAAGGAGCTACACGGACGGTTCTACAGGGCCCTCACGGGACCCGACGTAGACCTGCTCGCGTCGGTGAACTGGTTACGATTCGGGGACCTCTTCGGAGAAACCGAAGGTTTTGCCTGTGCAATTGCGGACGAAGTTATCATGACGAATAACTACCGGAGATATATCCTGAAGGACGGTACGGTCGACATTTGTCGGGCATGCCGCCGTCCCGGAGAGTCACTCAGGCATATCATCTCCGGTTGTTCTCATCTTGCTAACGGCGAGTACTTGCACAGACATAACCTCGTAGCCAGGATTATACATCAGCAACTTGCTCTCCTATACGGTCTTGTGGACCACGAAGTGCCGTACTACAAGTACACACCTGCGCCAGTTCTCGAAAATGGTCGTGCCACGCTCTATTGGGATCGATCTATTATCACGGACAGGACTATTGTAGCCAATAAGCCTGATATCGTGGTAATAGATCGACCGCAATGCCGGGCCATGCTCATCGACATTACCGTCCCATGTGACGACAACCTCTTGAAGGCCGAGAAGGACAAGTCCAGCAAGTACCTAGACTTGGCTCACGAGGTAACCGCCATGTGGGAGGTTGATTCGGCGATCATTGTACCGATAGTTGTCTCTGCGAACGGTCTCATAGCGAAGAGTCTCGACCAACATCTTGAGAGACTTTCGCTACGAGGTTGTGGTTGGATCAAGGGTCAGATTCAGAAGGCGGTAATCTTGGACACGGCGCGCATAGTCCGAAGGTTCCTCACTCTGCGGCCCTAACCACCGGCAGCCTGGGCCTTGCTCCGCTGCCGGCGGCACCCTAGGTTAGGTTTTTATAATGTTTTTATTGTTTTTGTATGTTTTAGATGTATTTTTATATTTTATTTTGTAAAAATATTATAAAAACTAACCTGAGACAAAAAATAAATAATAATAATAAATACTCTTTATTGCACACCTCATACAGTTACAAGCACAAATTTTACAATTAGATAAATTTAGGTAGAGGTAACAACAGGCGGTCTTATCGCTAATGAGCGATTTCTTCCAGACAACCTTTGGGTAGTGGAGACTCGAGAAAAACAATAAGCAGTAGGTGGTGCATAGAAACAAAAGAGACGAAATAGATAATAATATAGAAACAAAAGAGATGAATATACATACTTAAATAAATACAAAATAAACATACATACACGTACATATATACATATATAATACACAGAGTAAGAAACAACAGTGTCAACTTAAAAACCTAAGGAAGAGATAAATAGTATTCCTTAAGTTGCGATTTAAAGCTACCAATAGATTGCGCGCGTTTTATGTTGAGAGGGAGAGAATTCCACAAACGAACGGCCTGGAACGTAAATGAGCAATTATAAAATTTGGAAGATGAAGATGGCACTTTTAGGAGCAATTTTTGAGAGGATCTAATAGAATTAAGATAAGAGAAACGCTCTTTGAGGTAGCGGGGAGTTGCAGGGTTAAAAAGTATAGAAAAGAGTAAAGAAAGTATGTGAGAGTTACGGCGGTGACGGATAGGGAGCCATTTGAGTTGAGAACGAAAACTAGAAACATGGTCGAATTTGCGTAATCCGAAAATGAACCGAATGCAGGCATTTTGAATACGCTCAAGCTTATTAAGTTGCTCCTCGGTTAGGTCTAAATAGGAGATATCTGCATAATCAAGAATGGGGAGAAGTAACGACTGAGCAAGCGCAATTTTAGTAGCAATTGGCAGGAAATTCCGGAGCCGTCTGAGAGACCCTATGGCAGCAAACATCTTCCTGCTCACTTCACTCACCTGAGGCACCCATGATAGACAACGATCCATGATTACGCCAAGATTTTTCACTTGGTTGGAAAAAGGAATTTGGATACCATCGAAGACTATCGGAGGGAGCCTGAGAAAGTCAATTTTGGAGATTTGTTTAGCGCTACCCATCACAATTACCTGTGACTTTAGGGGGTTTACTTTTAAACCGTAATTTTGACTCCAATTTGATATGCGGAGCAGATCAAGATTCGTGGCTTCTATAACTGAATTGAGATCGCTATGCATACCCTGCGAATATATTTGAAGGTCGTCGGCATAGAGGTGATACGTAGAGGAGAGATCAAGAGTTATGGAATTAATGAAGATAGAAAATAAAAGAGGAGACAGCACACCACCCTGTGGAACACCAGCTGATGTGCTGCACCAGGAAGAACATGAAGAATCTAGTTTTATTCTTTGCCGACGACCAACCAAATAGCTGCGAAACCAGTCAATCGCTGCAGCCGATATGTTAAGAGACTGTAAGAACGCGAGCAAAATGTCAAAATCGACCGTGTTAAAGGCATTACTGAAATCTAGAAGTGCAAGAACTGTAAGCTTCTGGTCATTCATACCCAAACGGATGTCATCGGTAACCTTGACAAGAGCCGAGGTAGTACTATGGCCCGGACGAAAACCAGATTGAAATGGGTTTAGGAGGTCATTTCTATTCAGGAAGGAAGTTAGTTGCTGATGCACTAGCCGTTCGAGGACTTTGGATAGGAAAGGAAGAATGGAGATGGGACGATAGTCAGAGAAGGAACTGGGGTTGGATTTTTTGGGTAAAGGAATAATATTGGCATCCTTCCACAGACAGGGAAAAGTACTTGATGAAATGGAAAAATTCAGAATACCGGTGATAATAGGAACAAACAAATCAAGGAGAGGGAGTATCATATTTCGGCTAACACAGTCAACACCAACGGCGTTAGAAGTGATATTCAATATACCCTTCCTAACATCACTCTCACAGAAATGGCTAAAATAGAAAGAAGAGAAATCTAAGGCAGGAAGTGATGAAAGATGATGAAGTGAGTTAGATTTCTTAGGACCACTGAAACAGGTGGACGATGAAAAATGCTGGTTAAGTTGGTCAACGCTAATATTGTTTAAATTGGTTGCCTGTTGAGATTTGCCAACTCCGAGACCTTTCAAAAATTTCCACACTTTGGCTGGATTTCCATCTTCAACAGAACTGTGAATATGACGCCTCTGAGCATCTCGACATATAGTGCTACAGCGATTGCGCAGGGTATGATATTTAAGTTTATTTTTCTCAGAGTTGTTAGCCTTATACTTAGAGTTAGATTGATTCTTCCTCTCTATAAGGGCTATAATATCCTCAGTGAGCCAAGGAGCAGGGAGATGCTTGACTTTTATTGCACGAACAGGAGCATGAGCGTCATAAAGTTGTATGAGGAGCGAATTAAAGAGAGAAACTTGATCGTCTACCGAACCCGCTCGAGCGATACTGCTCCAATCGATTGTTAAAGCGTCATCTCGAAGCTTTTCCACATTTAATCCACTAAAATTGCGCTGCAAAAGAATTTTTGATTTAGATTTGGGAGGACGAATTTTGTAAGAGAGATAGAGCAGATCATGATATGAGAAGGCATCCGCGGAGTATTGTCCAAATTTAGACACATGAGAAGTCGAAGAAACTAAAGTTAAATCAAGAAGAGAAGGCGAGCAATTTGGAAAATAGTGTGTGGCGTCTGAAGGGAGAATAGTCAGATTGCATGCATCTACCAGGGATTTAAGACGCCGGGATCGACTGTCATCCTTCAGAAGACACGTATTTAGATCTCCCATAAGAATGTGATGATTATAAGAAGGCATAAGGTCTTCGAGAAGTTTCTCAAGAGAATCAAAGTAATTAACGTGAAGGGACGGGGACTAAAAAACGCCAAGTAAAAGTTTGGAATGAGAGAGGGAAACGTCGAGAAACATATACTCTGCGGCATCAGAAGTAGAAGAACTGGCAGATACATTAACAATTGAATAGGGGATGTAAGAACGAAGGTAAATCGCAACTCCACCGCCACCTCTTCCAAGGCGGTCGTGCCGAATTAAATTGAAACCAGGTAAAGAGTAAGACGTTGAAGGCAAAGCTGGTCTGAGCCACGATTCGGAAATTAAAATAGCATGAATGTTCTTAATGTCAAAAGAGAGTAACATATCGCTGTAATGTGCAGGAATACTTTGCGCATTTAAATGCACAACGTTAAAATTTTTAGGTACATCATTAAACTGAGATTCCAGAAAGTCGTGAAGCGAAGGAGGCAAACTATGGAAACTGTCTTCACTTACACTATCTAAGGAGGAAAAAGATAAATACTGATCACTGTTATCACTGAAAGGCATCTGAAAAATATATATAAAGTTAAAAATATAATAAGTGTATACTAATATTCAATAAATATAAAAATATATACAGTAAAAACTAAACAAAAAACTCCACAATCTACCCACCAGCAGCAAATAAAGAAAGAAATACACTTATAAAGAAACGGAAGTTCAATTTAAAAATACATGTTGGCTTCAGATTCGACAGGCATTAAGTTAAATCACAAAACTAAGGAAATAATTAACTAAGAAAAACGGAACGTAATTTAATAAGGAAATATTTAACTTGGTAAAGCGGACCGCAATTTAACAGTTGGCAACACTATACCTGCCATCCGTCAGCACACATGTTAACTGTCAATGTCAGTTGGAACTTGGCAAAGTGACATTTAAAGTTAGCAATGAAGTTATTGGAATTAATTTATAATATTTACGGGAGACTATTAAAGAGGGTATACAACAAATAACAGTGATTACACGTCGAAATAGAAAAGCGTCAAGCAGTATAACCCGAACAAATACAGAAGAAAGCTACACTATGTACATACTAAGGCTTCAATTTGGCAGCCGCACGTCTGGGCTTTATCTGTTTCTCCGGTTTCTCGGCTTTGCTGCAATTATCTGCCTTGGGAGGAGCATCTGCGCTTGGGGTCGGAGTCACAGGCTGCTCTGGCGCATCCGAAATCGCCTTAAGCTCTGCAAGGCTCACCACACGCCTGCGCACGTCGCTCGCATCCAAGACATGAACAACGCCGTCCCAGGTCCAACATCTTCTGACGCCAAACCGCTCCCGAGCTGCCATGAAGGTCTGCTGACGTGATTTGGTCAAGAACTCGGCTATCGTTACGCCGGAGCCTTTCAATGCCACCTTACCAAACCACACTTTATCACGGACGGCAGTCTCACAGAACTTCACCACAATAGCCCTGGGTTTGCTGCCTCTGCGACGGCCAAGTCGGTGGCTGCGCCTTATGTCATTTGCAGCCACGTCAGCCTTAACAGCTTTGAGCTGTTCAACTACAAGGGCCATTGTGTCCTCTTTGTCAGCCTCCGGAACACCATGGATGACCAGCATCTTGCGTCGAGATCGCATTTCTATTTGATCGACCTGTTGAGCGATGAGCTCCACCTGCTTCTGGAGTATATTGAGAGAGTTCAAAACAAATGCTTTGAAGCTAGTGAAGTCCGCCGCTACTGCCTCAATACCGCTCCCAGGGTTGCTTGAGCCCGCTTTGTCCAAATTACTCTGCATCTCAGCCATCCTTGCATTGAAGGTTTCAGTGAGCTCCGCAATTGATCCTTGAATTGAGTTGATGTCCGACATAGTGTGTTGATGTTGACAGTTGAAGTAGGTGAAAGTGCAAAAATCAATGTAACTTCCTGGAGAAATGCTTGTATACTACTGGTAGGTAAACTATATTATCTAACCATCAATTTTATTGTTTCAAATTATCCAAATTACTTTTAATTCTATTTTTCTAATAAAATATGTGAACAGTGATGTGGTTCGTTTTATTCACCTACCCGAAAAAAAAAAACAAAAAATGTATGTGGTGTATCGCATCTATGGACACTTCCCCCAAATACGTAGGCGGGATGGCAATTGTGTTAATATTGCTAGTAATATTTTCCACGGGCGCAGTTGCGTTCAAACCGTGTAGCAATTTATGGTGCCCAGCTTCGCATCCCTTGACGCCACAAGCTACGTATTTGCACTTGAAGCGACCATAGTGCGACGCGTCCAGACACTTATAACACAACTTTTCATTTTTAACCCAATCCCAACGTTCGGCCACCGATGCATTCAAAAATTTAGTACACGCTTCTATTTTGTGTTCGTGATTATGACATATTAAACACTTATTGCGAGACGTAAACCGTGCTGGCACCGAATGTTGTTTGGGCTTCGTTCCCATATACGCGGGCTCTTTAGCCTCGAGGGGCTTCGTTTGAGCTACCGTCGGCGACCTATACTCCGACGCGCGAGCTTCAACTTCATCGCTTCGCGGGCGAGTGCTCTGGTAGCTAGAATTTGAGTCCGAATCGCTCGAACGATCGCGGGAAAATGCGGGAGCGGGAGCGTGGGCGGGGCCGTTACGACGCCCTGACCTGCTTTCCGGCTCAAAGGATATCGAGTTTACGCGCGACTTCGTATATCTACTTCGATTCGTTCTTTTAACCGCGGAACTGATTTCTAACAGAAATTCTGAGATCGCGACTAAATCGGGCGAGTCCAAATTAGCTTGTTTGAACTTGCCCCATTCGTACCTAACAATAAGGTTCAATTTATTGACGATCTTGTTGACTAGCTCTGGCGCATACAGATATTTTTCTTGTTTTAATGATTTTATCGTCGCTACTGCATTTGCGACGTGCGCGGCAAAAGACACAATATTGCTGTTATCTTCGGCTAGGCGCGGCATGCGTTTAACATTATGTAGCTCAGTCAACACGATCTCTTCAGGATCCCCGAACTGTCTTTCTAAGGCTTCCATTATTTCGTACGGATCCTTGACGGTATACACGATGGATTTTACCGCGGTACGCGCCTCGCCTTTTAACGCGCGCCTAAGCCTACTGACGTTATTCACGTGACTAAACATCGGCGCGGTATCTTCAAATTCGGCACGGAATGCGATCCACTCGGTGATATTACCGTCGAAAGTGGGTAATTCTGGGGGCCTATGCATAACGGGAGCGTAATGAGTCGGAACTTCCAGCCGCTCGGGCGGTGTGCTTATATGCGACTCGCGGGGCGCGAAATTACGCGTAGCGCGTGCGGCGGACGCTTCAATTTTAGTTATATAATTGCTTTGATCTAGCTGGGACTGTCGTTCTACCCAATTTCTCACACGTTGCTCGTCTTTATCGACTACAGATTCGGTCTTACCGCTAACAGATTGCGCCTCCTGCTGGGCAATCTGTAGCCTTAATTTGGCAGTTTCCGACTGTTTATTAGCAACGGCGAGAGCGGCTTTATGAACCTCGAGTTCCGCTAGTAACAAAGCTAACTTTTCGTCGCACTTTACACTATTCGTACTACGATTTTCGCGCACTTCACTATTAGCGCGGTTGCGGCACTGAGAAACGCGGTCCTTTTCACGGACGGACGTGTTAACTTTACACAATGTCCCCGGAGGACTCCTATCTGGCGTTTTTCCTACTTCGTCTCCCGATATATCCGAATACGCGGGCGCCGGCGCCTGTGCCGGCGGCGGCTCGACGATATGGCCGTCGTTATGGTTGCCGCTGGTGCCTATGTCCCATGTATTAGTTTCGCCGGAGGTTGTTTTACCAGACGGCGGGGTAATGGCTCTGGCAGGTTGTCCCTTGTGTGAGCGAAGAGACATCTTGATTGTATGGTCGGACATCTTCTTCTTTCTTCTTCACGCACGTGGGGTTCCCTAACCTTACCTACCTAAAACCTAATGGCTGACACTGCCTAGTGCAGTGAAAGCGGCCCTACGTTCACTTTACTTACTCGTGGGCGTTAATCCCTGATGCACTGAATCTCGCGCAAAGGCTAAGTGCAAGTGCCAGAGCGTCCGAAAGCAGTGTGAAGACGTCAACCATGTGACGTTGCAACGAAAGTTGCCAGGACACGAACGTGGAGTATGGCCTCTACACGAGCGGTCCGTCCAGTAAGCTGGTAAATAGCACAGGGCTCTTCCGCGAAAGCGGGCAGGTGTATCAGCGGTTAAGCCGGACACCGTATGGAGATTCTGAGCGAAATTAATCCAGCTCAGCGCGTACTTGTTTCTTTCTTCAATTGGCAGCAGATTTCTTCCATACGGAGCTCGAAGGACCAGCTGTTGTGTGCAGACCGGATTACCACATTGAACCAAGCAGCGCTGACCCGCTGTACCATTTACCAGGTCATGGAGGGAGATGAATAAAAACACTTATTTAGAATTGTAAAGACATCTGAGCAGTGTAGTTGCAGGTGTTTCCCCGCTGGGAGTTGTTGTAGACGTGAGCGGTGAGAAGTGAGTGAGCAACGAGTAGTGTGTGTGGTGTCGTCCGCTGCTCCTCTTATGATGGGGGCAGGGGTTGGAGTGCCCGCATTGCTGCTATGACTCCTGTGTCATGTCGCATCCCACTGCGGTGGGATGGTCTCTCGTCGTCTTTTTGTGGACGACTTGACGTCTGGGGCAACGAGTACGAGTGCTGGCCTCTTTTTATGGGTTTTCTAGCGTACTCGTACTAGTGGCTGGTATGTGCAGAGTATGTCGTTCTTTTATTAGCCAATAATCTTAAACTATTACGCGATTGTAGGAGGGTGTAAATTGATATTATTATGGGACATTTCTTCATAGATTAATACAAAATTCTTATAATCTAGACATTTTGGGTATTACGACATTATTTCAATAAAATTAGACACAGATTAGTACTTAGGAACTAGACATACGAGACACAATATTTATACACGTTATTAAATTACAAATCATAAATAAATTGGTATATATCGAGAAAATGATTAACTTAGATCTAGTTACACAAAAACAAAAGTAATTTTGAGCTATCTGCGACATTATTAAAAAATGAAACGTACATCCAGGTCTTAAGCGTTCGTGGAAACGTACATTTACCTTACTAGGGAATCGTTGGGTTGGACTGTCTATATAATATGTATAGTCTCTGCCTATACTTACTGTTACAGTTGAAACTGACCTCCACACTAGACAATGCCTGTACCTATATTAAACAATGCATGAAAACATTATAAAATTTTACTAAACTTAGAATATTCATTGTATTTCTTGTCAGATCTTAAACTTGTTTGTATTATGGGATTGAATTCTTAATAGATTCTTTTGCGAAAGTGACGCTGGATAGGACATGTTTTACGAAAGCCAAATAACCACCTACCCAAGCAACGGCTGACTTGGCAAGTTCCTGGAAAAAGGGGTAAAGGCCCTGTTACACTTTACTTTTTTTAGTGTCCTAACTAGCATCCTAATTAGGATCCTTACTAATTAGGGTTCCGTACCTCGAAAGGAAAAAACGGAACCCTTATAGGATCACTTTGTTGTCCGTCTGTCTGTCTGTCTGTCTGTCTATCAAGACCATTTTTCTCAGGAACGCGTAGAGGTATCAAGCTGAAATTTATATCAAATACTCAGGTCTATTATCCCTTGGAGCTGTGAAAAAATCAGACTTAAAAGCCAACCACAGATAACCTCCCATAGAGTAATAATGTTGCTCATTTTGTTCGCGCCGCCAGTCACGAAATCTTGCGGAAGACGTGAGGGGCGGGTACCTGATAGCGGCGCTGCGATTAGTCGATTCAAGGACCGCGCGCTATCACCACGCTATCACGTGGTTGCGTGGTAGTGATGGGACATGTCTACAGTCAAGTGTAAAAATATGGGTGTAGGTACTCATCTTACTCAAAAATATGTCCCATAGTATCTTATTCCGTTGTAATAAGTGCGTAGTACCTTATTTATGAGACGATTTTTTCGATACGTATTTTTGCACTTGACTGTACTACAAGTAAACGGTACTGTACCGTACCGTACCGTAATTTGTTGTTGTTGATTGAGGTATTTACTGTTTACTAAATTGATAACAAATAACAATAATGCAATATGTACATATATGCCTACTTTAAAAACGTATTACCAATCAATTTTACCTAGTCGCCTTATAGACTAATCTAAAATTACCTTATCTGTGCATTGAAAGTACTCTTAGAAGCGATTCCCATGTGACACCCAATTCAAGGTGACTTCTAGAAGCAACGGTCATGTGACACCCATTAATAGTTGCTTAAAGCCACTCCTATGTGACACCTATTGAAAGCGCCTTATAGAAGAAACGCTCGTGTGACACCCATTGAAAGCGTCTTATAGAAGCAAGGCTCATGTAACACCCATGGAAAGCGTCTTATAGAAGCAACGCTCATGTGACACTCATTAAAACCGTTTTATAGAAGCAACGCCCATGTGACACCCATTGAAAGCGTCTTATAGAAGCAATACTCATATAACACCCATTGAAAGCGTCTTATAGAAGCAACACTCATATAACACCCATTGAAAGCGTCTTATAGAAGCAACGCACATGTGACACCTATTGAACTTGTCTCATAGCAGTAACGCTCATGTGACACCAATTAAAAATTCCTTAAAACAACTCTCATAAGACACCATTTGAAAATGTCTCATAGAAGCAACGCTCATGTGACACCAATTAAAAGTTACTTAAAACAACTCTCATGTGACATCCATTGAAAGTATCTTATAGAAGCAACGCTCATGTGGCACACTTAATACCCATATTTATTATAACTACATATATGAAAAGAAAAACTACCGACAGAATAAATCTTTAAATTCTACCAACTACTCAAACTAAAAGAAAAAATAAAATAAAACAAAGATCTTCTGTTTTCTATTGTACTTCGTATATTTGTTAAGTCGAAAGTACGTGGTGCCGGTATATAAGTCCGGTACACATCATCCGCACATCACTATCCTACACGTGCTTCCGTAAGAAATGAATAGCACATTGCATTATTAACATGATATAAAGAGACGGTAATACTAACTACTTCTCAATTGACTAATTCAAAATGAACTCCGCTGGCTAGAAACATATTAAAGTAAAAAATATATTTTGAAGTAAAAGTGGAATGTAACTCCAACTCTTTTGATTCTTAACGTTTAAAAACATTTGCCACACCACCTTACACTTACACAATATGCCAGAATTGTGAATAGTTTTCATACGTATTTAAAAAAAAACTTGCATACACGCACACTACGTGCAGGTCTAAAACATGGTCGCAACTGAACGGCACGGCGGACGCCCGCGCAATTTATTAGTCGTTTTACTCCAACGAGTGGTGACGCCAAGTCGCCTTGTAAGGCTTATCTAGTGGTTACCTTATCTGTGAAGCCAACGCAATCAAAAGATACAGTCGTTTATGCTGCAAATTTTAGAGTTTTTCGGCACTCGCAAAACCTACGGGGTACTTCCCGTGAACTCAGAAACTTGAAATTTGGCACGAAGCAACGTCATATAGCATAGACAATGGAAAAATTACAAAAAGTAGACATTTTTAGTAAAATCCTACAATTTTTTTTTATTTTAAGCTTACTACCTTTTTCCTCGTAAACGCGTGGGTGGAGGTATTAAATTGAAATTCATGTCAAATACTCAGGGCTATAGGATCTTTTAGATGTAGCAAATCCAAACTTTTATGTCAACGCAATCAAAAGAAATAGCAATTTAAGTCGCATATTTTGAAACTGAGTACTCGCAAGAAACTCAAAACCTAAAGGGTACTTCCCGTAAACTCAGAAACTTGAAACTTGGCACGAAGAAACTTCATATAGCACAAACAAAGGAAAAATTACGAAAAGTAGAATTTTTTCCTCGTAAACCTCTACGGTATTAAATTGAAATTAGTAATAAACATACTACAACTTTTGTTTGTTATAGGTTTGTACGGAACCCTCGGTGCGCGAGTCCGACTCGCACTTGGCCGGTTTTTTTTTATAGTAAATTTACTTGCTAAATGCGGTTACACTTAACTAAATTTAGAAACTAACTCATTTAGGAAGCTAACTAGGATAACTGTAACAGGGCTTTAAAGGCTGGACGGAGCTGGAGGAAGCCGCACATGACCATGACTAATGGAAATCCCTTCTGAGGAGGAACATCCCTTCCCTTCACAACATGATACCATCATCATCATCATCATTATATTATCCCCAATATATTGCTCTAAATAAAATAATAATTAAATATGTAACGTTTTCAAGTCAAAGTTTCAACAGTGTCGGTTGTTAATAGAGTTTATTTCTAAATAACTTTTAATGGCAGTAACGCCTTATTGACAACCGACAATTATGTACCTTTGACTAGAAAACGTCACATACAAGGTGTAACAAAATGCTGGTAATAATTGGTATCGTATTCTAATAATTAAAAACTAACAAAAAAAATCTCGCAAAAAAAATTTTTCGCGGCTTAAATTTTTTTCTACTACTTTTTCTTACTCGTAATACGATAACAATTATGCCCTTCAACGGATCACCAATATTTTTACCAGTATATTGGGGATTATCCTTCATCGGCTGACGGTGGCCTTCTCTATTTCTGCAACCAATTACACCGGTTTATTTCCATTGGTATTTATTGGAACGCATACATACTAATGTTTATTATAGACCAGTGCCAAATGCATATTAATATCTTTGATACTATATATTTGCCTGTTTAAGTCTATTAGATTTATGGGTGTTTTGATTGAAAAAACATTTCGCTTTTCTGTTGACTATTCGCGTGAGATGAAGTAGATGAACACTATCATAATAATATAATTGCTTTCGTAGAGACGCCAAGGCCGGTGACAAGAATGATGAATATCTACAAACAATCAAATCAAGTTCAAATCTGTAGCCTGTTTAATAAATTACAATTTGTAATCTGAAATCTCTTTCTAGCACATCTAGGGTAACCTAACTATGACTTCTGACTCTGAGTGCGGTTCGCATCTATGGCCACCGTAGCATACGAGACATACGTGGGGGGAGGGGGGCAACAGGGCATATGCACAGGCAGGGTTTATATACGATCCAACTTCAATACGTGTAACTCCAATGCATTAACTACGCAATATAGCTAGTACTTAAGAGGCCTTAGTCCCAAAATGCGCGTATTTTGCGAAATGCATCATTTTCTTCGGAGATTATGGCGAAAATGCTTTGTGTTTTAAAATTAACTTTTAATAGTCCGTTCCTTTATCTAGGCGGCCATGGTAATAAAAATAAAATTTTTGAGAAAAAAACCTGAAAAACATGGCTTCTCTTTGCAGGCCTCTTCAGAGTTTGCAGTTAGACGTCTGGTTTTTTTTCAGATTAAGTACTCAAATAAAGGGAACTTTTCTTATAAAATTTTAATACAATTCAATTCAGTTATCATGCTCAAGACGGCCATGGTAAGAAAAATTGAAGATTCATCTTGGATAATAGAAAAAATACCTTCTGAATATTGCAAATTTTTTGATGAAAACAGGTTTACGTTTAATTTTTTTCACGGAAGTCCTATAAATATTCTGCCCGAAAAATATAAATATATCAAAGTTCAGCTATAGATCTACTACGAAAAAAAAATCATTACTGTAACGCGAAATTTAAATAAAGTGTAATTTTTTGAAGATGACTCTAAATCGGTTAAAAACTTGACAAAACACATCGCGCCGTCGCCTCTGGCTCAGTATGGAACGAGAGCTGACAGACGACGGAACTGTGCTAAATCGTCCTACGCGCATTACGTAAGTTTGCCAGCTAGATACACTAAGAGGCCACTAAAACGGGTAACTTTGTATGAAATCCCCAACACGTAGTGACCTGTTTCCATTGCCCTATATTTGCGAGAAGTGTGATTGAATTATAAAGATCCTTGAAATAAAAAAATGATATATTTACTTAATATTATTAAATGATTTTTTATTAGAAAACTAGAAAATTTTGTCAGTATCGTCATGGTAGTCATTTTCGACTAACTCGGGTGTGCAGAATTTGAAAATAATGTTTATTTTAAAATCAAAGATGGCGGCGGTCATACACTTTAGGGTAAAAATCGTTATGGTAGTCATTTCCGATTAATTCAGGGGTGTAGATATCGGAAAAAAAGGACAGTTTTAAAATCAAAGATGGCGGAAACGGAAAATTTTGTCAAAATCCTCATGGTAGTCATTTCTGACTAATTCGGGTGTGCAGATTTCGAAAATAATGTATATTAAAAAAATCCAAGATGGCGGTCAAACACTTTATGGTAAAAATCGTTATGGTAGTCATATCCGATTAATTCAGGGGTGTAGATTTCGGAAAAAAGTACGGTTTTAAAATCAGATGGCGGAAATGGACAATTTTGTCAAAATCGTCATGGTAGTCATTTTCGACTAATTTGGGTGTGCAGATTTCGAAAATAATGTCTATTTTGAAATCCAAGATGGCGGTCATACACTTTTTTGGTAAAAATCGTTAAATCGAAAATGAAGACCGTTTTAAAATCCAAGATGGCGGAAAGGGAAAATTTTGTCAAAATCGTCATGGTAGTCGTCTTCGACTAATTCGGTAGTGTAGATTTCGAAAATAATGTGTGTTTCAAAATCCAAGATGGCGGCCATACACTTTTTACTTCAAAATCGTAATGGACGTCATTTTTGATTAATTCAGGGATGAAAACTTCGAAAATAAGGACCGTTTTAAAATCAAAGCTGACGGAAAGCGAAAATTTTGTCAAAATCGTCATGGTTGTCGTCTTCGACTAATTCGGGTGTGCAGATTTTGAAAATAATGTCTATTTTGAAATCCAAGATGGCGGTCATACATTTTTGTAGATTTCGGAAATAATGACGGTTTTAAAATAAAAGACGGCGGAAATGGAAAATTTTGTCTATATCGCCATAGTAGTCATTTTCGACTAATTTGGGTGTGCAGATTTCGAAAATAATGTCTATTTTGTAATCCAAGATGGCGGTCATACACTTTTTTGGGAAAGATCGTTATAGTATAGTAATTTCCGATTAATTCAGGGGTGTAGATTTCGAAAATAAGGACAGTTTGAAAATCAAAGATGACGGATATGAAAAATGTTGTCAAAATGGTCATGGTAGTAATTTTCGACTATTTTGGGTGTGTAGATTTCGAAAAAAAAATGTCTATTTTGAAATCTAAGATGGCGGACATACATACAATTTTTTGGTAAAAATCGTTAAATCGGCGGAAATGGAAAATTTTGTCAAGGTCGTCATGGTAGTCGTCTTTGACTAATTCGGGGGTGTAGACTTCGAAAATAATGGGTGTTTTAAAATCCAAGATGGTGGCCATACACTTTTTACTTAAAAATCGTAATGGTAGTCATTTCCGATTAATTCATGGGTGTAGACTCCGGAAATAAGGACTATATAAATAAGGATATTTTATATTTAAATATGGCGAAAATGGAAAATTTTGTCAAATTGATCATGGTAGTCATTTTCGACTAATTTGGGTGTGCAGATTTCGAAAATAATGTCTATTTTGAAATCCAAGATGGCGGTCATACACTTTTGTGGTAAAAATCGTTAAATCGAAAATAAAGACCGTTTTAAAATTCTACATATCTGAATAACGACGATTTTTATAAATGAATGACAATTTCTGCCATCTTGGATTTTGAAACGGACTTTTTATTTTTGAAATCTACACGCCTGAATTAATCGAAAATGGCTAAAATAACAAGTAAAGTGTGTGATCGCCATCTTGGATTTCAAAACATCAGACATTATTTTCGAAATCTACAGTTCCCGAATTAGAAACGACTTCCATGACGAATATGACAATTTTTTTTCATTTCCGCCATCTTTAATTTTAAAACAGTTCTTATTTTCGAAATCTACACCCCTGAATTAATCGGAAATGACTACCATATGGATTTTTACCAAAAAAGTGTTTGATCGCCATCTTGGATTTTAAAACAGACATTATTTTCGAAATCTGCACACCCGAATTAGTCGAAGACGACAACCATGACCACGACGAACATAATTTTCCGTTTCCGCCATCTTTGATTTTAAAACGGTCCTTATTTTCGAAGTCTTCATCCTTGAATTAATCAAAAATGACGTCCATTACGATTTTTAAGTAAAATGTGTGTGGCCGCCATCTTGCGTATATTTCCTTTAAACATACTTTAATTAGTAGTATCTTCCATATAAAAGAAAATAAATAGTCTGTGTGTAACTTATGCCTAAAATAAATGTTACTTGTAATTGAAGTTGAAAACGATCATGGCCAGCGGTCGTGTACTGAGCGCTAACGCCATCTATCGAGTCATATTTCGTAAAATTGAGGAACGTTCATGGGACTAAGGCCTCTTAAACGTCTGAATCAGAAATATTACAATTTGCTTGAAAGTATGCCGATGCAACTCCAATACAACTTCAATATTGGTTGATTGTTTAATGTTTGGTGTGTGTGTTGGAGTCATGTTTGAGATAGATTGTGTTTTTAATGTTTTTTTTTTAATTAGTATGCGCTCCTGGGCGGTCGGGCAAGGTATCCTGTCAGGCAGCGCGTAGTGTTTTTCTTACTCTGCCACAATATACTCGTAATGAAGTTACGAAACGGAATATGAATCATAATGGAATCATATTACTTATATGATTAAATTATGATATTTAAAGTTTGGCTAATGCCGTACGCGTAGATATATATTTTATATATAATCTCAGCACAAAAATAGAAATAGTTTTTATCTGCGTTTGACAATCGACATTCAAGACGGGTGACGTAAATAAATTAGACGAGCATTGAGGTAGAATATACTGACATCAGTGTAGACGAATTATAATAAAAAATAAAATAAATAAATAAAGTTTTTTTTTGCAGGCATCAGGACACCCATAATTTAACAAAGAAGTATAGTTAAAAGTAAAGTAAAATAAAATAAAGTAAAAAGCAATTACACTACAAATACTAACTTAGAATGAACTTTACAAATTACAACGTAAAATCGTAGTCATCAGTTATTATACTTATTATATACCTAATACTAATTAAAACTATAAAGTGACAACTTACAAAAGTATGTTGACACTCATTTGCGATTCTCACTCTGGTGAGCAGATAGCCAGCTCCTAAAAATAGAGCTATTCATGTCACGGTATACAGCAGCCAGGATGCTGTTACCCGAGCGACTCAATCTCTCCCAGAAGGAGGCGATGCGCGCCCGCACAACAGCATAGAAATCGGGAACTCTGGCTTCGGCAAACATCGTCGAGGCACTGCAGAACCGCGGCAGTCGCATCAAGGTTCGGAATATGTTATTATACTGAACCCTGATGGCACTGTACGCTCTTCTGCTGTACCTCACCCACAGTTGACAGGTGTAGAAAGAGAGACAGTAGGCGTTAAATAACGTCAACTTGACTCTCCCGCTACACCCAGCAAACCTTCGAGCTATCATATTGCCTCTCACCGCTAGAACTCTTCGTTCTCGGTCCATATCTTTGTCGTCTGTCATGTCGTCGGTAAGTATGTGGCCAAGATATTTGAACTGTTGCACTATTCGAACCTTTTCACCATTCAATTTCACTTCCGGAACATTGTCCGGACCTCTTCCTGCCTTGAAAACCATCATCTCTGTTTTAGCTACATTATAAATCAGTCCGTGAGAATTGACATATTTTTCACACACTGATAACAGCTTTCTTAGACCCTTGATGGAGGGGCTAAGGAGCACCATGTCGTCAGCATAGCTGAGACTGTTCACACACACACCACCTATGTAACAACCAATTTTGGTGTTCCTTAGCCTCACCATCAAGTCGTTGATGTACAGATTGAAGAGGTCCGGCGAAGTCAGCCCTCCTTGGCGCACCCCGCAATCTAATCTATAAGACTTAGAAGTCGTGTCGCCCCACCTCACACGGTTTATTTGATTTCCGTACCAGTGCTCGAACACTCGCACCAGCTCCCCCGGTACACCTGAGCCGCGCATCTTACCCCACAGTAATTTATAATTAACAAGGTCAAATGCCCGGCTCAGATCCAGAAAACAAGCGTATACTGTTGTATTATTTTTTATATAATAATCAACAGTATGTTTCAGGCTAAGAATAGCCGAGTCAGTCGAGAGACTGGGTCGAAAACCAAATTGCGCGTCATCAATGTTAATTGAATTGATCAATACTGGATGCAGCAACCGTTCAAATATCTTCCCCACTACCGTGCCAAGAGATATAGGCCGATAATTAGCCGAAGACGAGACATCGCCGGTTCTATTTTTTACAATAGGGACGACAACAGTACGGATCATGTCAGGTGGTAAATAAGAATACCGCATACATAGGTTAAATAAGTTACAGAACTGTACATAAACGCTATCTCCCGCATGTAGTATGTGCTCGAGGCTCAGGTTGTCGTGTCCAGGAGATTTACCCCTTTTCATGTTTTTCACTACTTTCGCTACTTCTTTATAAGAGAAACGAATATGCATTTGTGGTTCGATATCCATACTGCCATTTTGCACCACCTCCTCGAGCACATACCCCGGTACGGGTCTCGGCGATGTTTTGAACCTATCTATGAATACATCAGCTATCTGCATAGGCTGTTGGAAACCGTCTACACTGACAGGTAAGGCCTGCTTACAATTAAACTTTTTGATGTCATTCCAAAATTTTACAAAGTTTTTATTTTTTCTTGCAGCTGCCAATATATGAAACTTAATTTGGTCCTCATTTTTCTGACTTCATCGTAATTTGTTTTTAAAAATTCTTCGACTTGAGCACATCTTATCAAAAACATGGCCTGTGGTCGGTTTTCCAGCAGCAAGCCACCAGTTAAAGTACATTCTATATATAAATACCTTGACTTTCCCTTACATGAAAGTTCCAACCCGGTACAAGATGTTTACGTTTACCAGATAGTGGTAGCCGTACGATCAAAAAAACCGCAAATCGATCTACAGTTTAGCCGTTTGGCACACGCATACTACAGCCATATCGTGTCTGGAGGAGCCCAAACTTGGTATGTTTCGAAAATTATTTTTGTGTTAATTAAAAAAAAATGGCTGAAATGTAATGATGTGGTATATTTTTAGAATCGCCTCAAAATGCCCTTTTATAAGATACCACACACGATAGGTTTCTAAAAAATTTTTTTTTCCATACATATAAAAAAATGTCTCGGCACTCCCCACTTAAGGGATTTTTTTGAAAGAACTGCGGGTCAAAAAATGTGTTTTGACCTCTAGTATGCGTGTGCCAAACGGCTAAACTGTACATCGATTTGCGGTGTTTCCTTGAAATTGGGCTTGTACGGCTACCACTAAGAGTGAGATCGCTTGGTGTCCTTTGCACCCGTTGTCAAAATAGAGACTATATTAAAATATAACTTATCAATATAATTTAAATGCTCATTAATATATTTACAGTTACTTATTGTATCACAGTTGTCACACACATTACACTTGAAACTATAATTTATGTCTTTTAACCTTTGACTACAGAAATAATTATAGTCCTGTACCTGTTTCTCATCTCTCACCCCCCAGCGAACCCCTTCTTGACTTTAGGTCACTACTCGAGGTGTAACTTTTGATAGCATCTTCGAAGTTATATCACACGCAAGGGCAAATGGTCAGACCATGATACGTTGTACATAATATCCACAGAAACTAAGGTGTCCCACGCAGCTTTCGTGGCAATACAGTGATCTATCCACCTGTGCGCATTGTTTGCTTCACTTATGAATGTAAAGGAACCCGAGTCTACTCCCAGCTTTTCAATGTCAGCGCACACCCAATCCTCGTCTTTACAGAAGGTAAATAGCTCCTTACCGAAGTTCGCGCTGCGGTGTGCATTAAGATCACCGAGTATGAACGCTACCTGCAATTACTTACAACATCTATAATTTCATGAGCGACGTCCTGTCATTTCAAACTGTAGGCACATAAAAGCATTTTGACAGTTAAGATTCTACGCACATTGAAGCTTTCTGTGGATCATTTGTTCAGGTTTTTATTCTATTTCCTTTTATCTACCTAATATTTTAGTATTGATTTATGTAGGTACCCACATCTATATCATATTATTAATATATATGTATTACCTACGTCCTTATAATAATCATTTGTTACGACTCAATTGAGCCTGGGGTCCGCTCGGAAATCTAATCCATTTTACTATTTACAAAAGTGACTGCCGTCTGACATTCCAACCCAAAGGATAACTAAGCTTATGTTTTAGGTACGATTAAGTAAACGAATCGGCATAGTTAGTTTTCATAAATTCGTATTTTTTTTATGTCAGGTACCTACATCAATAACTAATGTAACTAGGGTATTATTATTAACTCAACCAGAATAAAACATTTATGACATTCATGAGAGGACGATGAATAAATCTGAAAAAACTACAATTAACCTTAAACAATCAATGTAATTATTTATTTACACTTTACACCCTAAATAGTAATTTATACAATCGTGACATAATTAAGAGCTTTTCAGTCGAGTACCATGTTTAGGCCACGAAGCTTGCTGAGTGGCCTAAGTAAGGTACGAGATTGAAAAGCTTGATTATGTCACTATTGTATACAATATTTTTTCTACGAGTGCTCAATCTAGGCAAGCCGGTAAGAATAGAGTTCGACGAAAGACCTGCTGCCTCTATACAATAGGCATGGTGAATTTTTTTCATGTATGGTATCAATCGATTCGTTTTGTTGTGAGGATCAAATGTCTATATGTGGTCAATTGCGTTAAAGCAAGACAAAAGTCAGAAATGAGACTTAAAGTCCGAGATTTGCATTTGTTTCTCAAAACGCTCCTAACAAAATGACGTGCAAAAGTGACATCACGATCACATAGTCGCCCTGTTTAAAGTATGGAAAAAATATGAAATTGCTATTTTTACAGTGAAATGTTGCGTTTATTTATATAGTTCCTATACAATTTATTTTACAGTAAAATGTTAAAAATCTAATTGTCTCAATGTTTTTTTAAAATTTCGCACTTTAAACAATCGTAAAATTTAGATATTTTGCAGCTTGATATCTTTGAGCCATTTCAATAGAATTTATAAATTTTTACTTTAGTTGGATATATTGATTATTTTGCATCCTATCAACTCAAACTCAAACATTTATTCAGTAAATAGGCCACAAGGGCACTTTTACACGTCAAAGTAAAATAGAGAAAAAAAATCAAACTACACCGGTTCTAACCCTACACCTCTGACCCGAGAAGAATTATGTCCGGCAAGAAACTCGGCGGGACTTATTTTTTCAAAACAACAGTACATCAAAACTAAACAATACATATAAGTGCGTTGTTCTATAAGAAAACATCAAATCAAGTTAGATTAACCAACAATAGGTTATAGTTTAAGAAAAATACCAAAGAAAAAAGATGAGTCCAAATCTGACTATGTATTTGAAAATGAATTACATACAAGTTTGATATACTTTCTTACCTGAACTGTGTCTTCTATATAAATTTCCAAATTATAATAATCCATCCAACAGTTAGAAACAAATTTTGAATTTAAATTTAAAAAAAGTACGTGATTCTAGTATACAATAAACATACTATTTCCAATTATCTTTAGAGATGTATAAGGTCTCCAAGTGTCTTGATCTATATTTCTATATAAAAAAAAATATGGATAATCAAGCACCGAATGTTGTGTCTAAAGCCAATTAAACTAAAATTAAATATGATTAATAAAAAGTTACGTAATTGTGTGGCCCCAGTTAGCCTAAACAGACCGGTCTCCATAAACAGCAACCGTTCACGAGTATGACGCATATCTCAGCCATCGCCTCCCTCAACCTTTCTTCGGGAAAGTGGCGACCCGATCAACGATGCCACCATAAGCAGAGCCTTTTAAGCGAGCATGACATGTTCAAGCTGGCGGGCTTTATTAATTAATAAAAACTAGCCACGTTTAGTCTGGTGAGAAACAATATTCTGTGCTCGTATTTTACATGCGTGAACTAAATTACAATATAAAAGTGACATAGAGAAATACATGTCTCTAAGCGTCAGGATCATTAAATATATATCTATTCATATAAATATTTGCGAATGCAAGACTTAGAGATGTATAACGTCTCTAAGTGTCCAAATACTAAATAAAAAAATAAAAACGAAAAACAGGTAATCCTGGACACTAGTAAAGCTGCTTCATAGAGTAATGTACCTAATAATTTCTCAATTTGTATTGTACTAACCATATCAAGCTACAGGCTTAAAGGCATCGTTATCCTCAATGAATTCCTTTAAAGTATAGTACTCTCTCCTCAACAAATAGCGCTTAACATAAGACTTGAATTTATTTAGTGGCAAATTCACTACATCAGCGGGGACTTTGTTATAAAAACGTGTACAGTTCCCAGCAAATGACGTACGAACCTTACCGAGGCGGTGGCCAGGCTCAACAATCTTATCTTTATTTCTAGTGTTATAGTTATGGATATCACTGTTGAGCTTGAATTCATGGATGTTTTTCCGCACATACATAATGTTTTCAAGTACGTATTGAGATGCTACGGTAAGAATATTTGCCTCTTCCAATTTTCCTCTTACGGATACTCGACCGCGCATTTTATAAATGCCACGTACAGCTCGTTTTTGTAGCACAAATATGGTCCCAATATCAGCCGCTTTAACCCACAACAGAATTCCATACGACATAACACTGTGAAAGTAACTGAACTGAAGTATACCAGCCTGGCAGTTTCACTGTTTGTTAGATGGCTGATTCGCCTCACGGCATAGGCTGCAGAGCTAAGTTTCCCAGCTAGGGTGGCTATATGTGGATGCCATTGTAATTTCGAGTCTAAAGTGACTCCTAAGAAAACAGTTTGATTTTCGAATTCCATTGTTTCATCATTTATTATAATATTGCTGCTGTTAATCTGCTTGACGTTGGGAAGTGTAAATTTGATGCACTTCGTTTTCTTGGCGTTCAAAAGTAGGTTATTAGCCGTAAACCAATTTACTACTGTGGAGAGTGCACTGTTAATACTATCGAAGCAGTTTTCTTTTCTGTCCCTTTAAATATCAGAGATGTGTCATCAGCAAATAACACTATATCATGTTTATCTTGCACAATTTTAGGTAGGTCATTAATGTACACCAAAAACAGGAAGGGACCAAGTATTGAGCCTTGAGTCACTCCGAGTGCCACAGGGGACCCAGAAGATTGAGTTCCATTAATAACCACTCGTTGTGTTCTATCCGATAGGTATGATGAGACGAGGTTAAGGGCACCATCTTTGATCCCGTAATGGCTTAGTTTTATCTTTAGATTTTCGTGATCAACGCAATCAAATGCCTTCGATAGGTCACAGAATATTCCAACAGCATCTTGTTTTTTTTCCCAAGCGGCAAAGATGTGCTTAAGAAGAACAGCACCTGCGTCAGTAGTCGAGCGACCTCTGGTAAAACCAAATTGATTTCTGGCGAACAACATTCGATTCAACAATGGAATGTAGAACTTTAACAGATAGGCCCCAAAGATCTTCAGTTTTCTTTAAATTTAGGGATTTAAATGTTTTAATAACTAAGTATGGAGTAACATATGAAAATTTAAAGATATCTGTACACTCTGCTATATTTGTTTTCAGTATTGCCTCAGCGACGTCAGGCGATGAATGAAGAGACTTTGTTGTTTCTACCGGTATATTAGAGAAGAACTGCTCAAAATGATCCGCAACTTCAAGGTCCGAACTCACTAAATTATTATTAATACGTACGTTGTAGTGCGGATCTTTGATTTTACGTTTCGCAGTCTCATCGTTGATTACTTGCCAAACAGTTTTTACTTTATCCTTGGAATTTTGGATCTTTCTGGACAGATAATCAGCTTTAGCAGCGGCACACATCATCTTAAAAGATTTAGAAAAGTTCCTGACATAATCTAGGAATTCCGGACTTTTATTAATTCTTCTCAAGTCATATAAATCATAGAGCCATCGTCTTTTCTCATGAATATCCGGCGTAGCCCAGTCGCTAAATTTCGTCTTGACCTTGCCTTGCACCTTCTTCGGAATGAAACAGGCATCAAATTCCCTTTTAATACAGTTAAACAACTCAATACTCATACGGTTAGGGTTTTCCTGGGTAAATGGAAGATAACATAATTGTTTCGTGATATTCCGACTGAATAAATCTAATCGCCTTTCGGAAATTGGTCTGCACATAGTGACTTGTGCTACTAAATTTTATTGCATAATTCAACATGTGTCATCATGCCTATTGAGTAAGTTCTATCTCCCGGTGGATTGTGCCGGCGGTCGGGAAGAAGGACACGGACGGTCGGGAAGGACAACAGTGTTACAATATTGTATGAAAATCCTTTGTACCATCGTCGGCGATGTCACAATATGCGACCATAAAAGCTCTATCGGAAAGTATGCGCTAGTAGTTCGGTCTACACAATCACAATTCAAGCATTACAGTCGACGAGTAGAAAAAATAATATTCACTGTCTACCAGAATTACGCTTGCCCAATTTCTTCTTCTTCCTATTTTGGATTATGCCGATATTACTTTTCTTGATCTTTCCGTGGACCACCGAAACAAAGATGAAAGATGGAGTCCTAAGCTCTCCGAAACATGTGTGACGAAGTGACTAAAGTGACGTGAGTGTAACCGTTATATTTTATAGTTCCTGCATAAGGTTTATATTTGGTCTGCGAACATTTTACCACTAGGTACTCGGAGTTTCATCCCCAGCTCAAGTGGCTCCCAAATACTCCCAATACGCCATTGCCGCAACTCTCACATTCTCGCTTTACTCTATACCCTTTTTAATCCCAGCACCCCTCTTAATCTTTAAAAGCGTTTTAAGTATCTGTCATCTGTTCGGTGCGGAGAAACGTATCCTGGCTCCATCTTATTCTTCATCAAAAATTTATGACGACTCATTTACTTTTCGGCTGTTCGGGTGGGGAATGCTTTACTGTTGAATATAAGATGTGCTAAATCTATTCCCATCTTCAAAAATCTTCTGACATCACATTATCTTTCGCTGCCTTAAGTTGCCTTCGTTTGTGTATGCATTTATGTATTTGTTTATTTTATTTTATTTTAAGTACTTACTGTTTATTTACTAGAATTATATCGGCACTACCCGATCATTTATGGAAAGAAGTTAATAAATTAACTAATAGAAAACAAAAAAATGATAACAGCCCAGAATTATTAGACAACAATGGCAATTGCCCAACAGATTCAGTAAATTCCATCAATAACTATTTCTCTAATGTAGGTAAATTACTTGCACAGGCTATTATTTCCAGTAATAACTACTGTGATAATATTCCTAGCAATCGTTTGAACTGTAATGCTAACTCATTTGTGCTCTTTGATACGAATCCTAATGAAGTATATGTTATCCTGTCTAACTTAAAATCAACAAGCGCCCCTGGATGGGACAATATACCAACCAAGTTCTTCAATCTAGCGAGCAACACCTTGGTCCCCATAATTACTCACCTTGCAAACCTGTGCTTTAAACTAGGAGTATTTCCTGACTCTCTGAAAAAAGCGATTGTCACCCCAGTGTACAAGGGTGGAAGTAAAAATTTAGTGTCGAACTATAGGCATATATCTGTTCTCCCAGTGATATCAAAAATACTAGAAAAACTAATAAATGACCGAATAATTAATTACCTCAATAAATTTACCATCCTATCGTCGAACCAATTTGGATTCAGAAAAGGTCTTTCTACCGAGGATGCAGTTACAGCTCTTTCCTCTTTAATAGTTCAAAAAGTAGATAAAAAACAAAAATGCTTAACTGTATTCCTCGACCTAAAAAAGGCCTTCGATACGGTTTCTATTCCCACTCTTGTATACACTCTAGAAAGGATAGGGATTAGGGATATACCTCTCTTTTTATTGAGCTCTTACCTTCAAAATCGAAGGCAGAGAGTGAGAGTTGGGAAATATATAAGTGACGAGTGCGATGTAAATTTTGGAGTTCCGCAGGGGAGTGTTTTGGGCCCCACGCTCTTTTTAATTTACATAAACCAACTCTGTGACATGCCTATCGATAATGGCTCTCTCTTTTCATACGCTGACGATACGGCTGTCGTATTTTACCGAGATAATTGGGACACAGTGCGTACATCTGCGGAAATCGGAATTGCTAAGATTGCCCACTGGTTACAAGCTAACCTCCTTACTTTAAACAGAGACAAAATTAACTATATCTGTTTCTCCAATAATTGTACAACTCAACCAGATCCCACTTTCACACTCAGAATCCATAATTGTAACGACGTGAATTCAACGATTTGCTTATGCCCCGTCATTGGGAAGTCATCATCATCATCATCATATCAGTCAAAACACAGGCCTCCCCCAAAGAGTGCCACAATGACCGGTCCTGCGCCACCCGCATCCAGCGGACTCCCGCGAACTTCACCAAGTCATCAGTCCACCTTGCGGAGGGGTCTACCCACGCTGCGCCTTCCGGTTCGTGGTCGCCACTCGAGAACCTTTCCGCCCCAACGGCCATCGGTTCTACGAGCATTGTGCCCCGCCCACTGCCACTTTAGTTTAGCGATTCGGAGGGCTATATCGGTTACTTTGGTTCTGCTGCGGATGGCCTCATTTCTGATGCGATCACGCAGAGAGACTCCAATCATAGCCCTCTCCATTGCCCTTTGGGTGACTTTGAGCCTTCTTATGAGGCCCATTGTAAGCGACCACGTATCAGTTCCATATGTCATCACTGGTAACACACACTGGTCAAAGACTTTCGTCTTGAGACACTGCGAAATATTGGACAAAAAGATGTGCCGTAGCTTCCCGAACGCTGCCCAACCGACTCGGATTCGTCGATTGACCTCTTTCTCGAAGTTGGATCTACCTAACTGGACAGTCTGTCCTAAGTATATATAATCGTCCACAACTTCGAGTGTAAAGTCTCCGATTGTAACGGGAGTTGGTGCTACATGGGTATTTGACATGATCTTCGTCTTATCCATGTTCATCTTTAGACCAACTCGCTCGGAGGCTTTACTGAGGTCATCGAGCATCCTCAAATCCTCCATGGTCTCAGCCAAGACTACTATATCGTCAGCAAACCGAAGGTGAGTGATGTACTCGCCGTTTATGTTGATGCCTAGCCTTCTCCAGTCCAGAGTCTTGAAAACATCCTCCAGTGCAGCGGTAAACAGTTTAGGAGAAATAACATCTCCTTGCCTGACTCTCCGCTGCAACGGAATAGGCTTCGAGTTCTGGTCCTGGAGTCGGACTGACATAGTGGCGTTCTTGTACAAACACTTCAGCACTTCGATATATCGATAGTCCTCTTGGCACCTCTGGAGAGATTGTAGTACAGCCCAGGTTTCGATCGAGTCGAAGGCTTTCTCGTAGTCCACGAACACTAAGCAGAGGGGCAGGTTATACTCCTCAGTCTTTTGTATAACCTGACGGAGCGTATGGATGTGGTCTACGGTACTAAAGCCTCTTCGGAAACCGGCTTGTTCGGGAGGCTGGAAGTCATCTAGCCTGCGTGCGAGATGGTTCGTAATGACTCTTGAAAACAGCTTATAGACATGGCTCAGAAGTGAAATGGGTCGGTAGTACTTCAGTAACGCGTTATCACCCTTTATGAAGAACATAAAGGGTGGACCCGGGTATGTCCTTAAACTACGTCCGGACCTGGGTATGTCCTTAAACTACGCCAAAAAGAGAGGTATGGGTACTGCGAATGACATCTCGCTAAGTGTGGTAGGGCACGTTCAGCGAATATCATCGCTCAAATCTGGAGCAGAGCCCGACTGGGGAAGTACCTCCACCTTACAGAAAACCACAGCCAAATAGCACTAGACCCTACTCATAGTGTTGTGTTGCTGCTTGTGAGTAAGGTTGCCAAAGAGCTCAAAGAGGACCCAGTGTGTTGACGATGAGGGACCTTCTTGTTTCTTTAGTCGTCAACACAGTGAATCCTCCTTTTTGTAAAGGGTCGGCAACGCGCATGTGACTCCTTTGGAGTTACAGGCGTCCATAGGTTACGGTAGCTGCTTACCATCAGGCGGGCCGTATGCTTGTTTGCCACCGTCGTGGTATAAAAAAAAAAAAAAAAGAACAATACCACCACACCTCTGTTCCATGCCTTAGGCGTTCTCCCTTCTAGTAAAACGGAGTCGAACAACTTCTGAAGGGCCATAAGGACCGGTTTACTACCCGCCTTCAGAAGTTCGGCTGTTATTCCGTCTTCACCAGGTGCCTTATTGTTTTTGAGCTGTTTAAGAGCCATTCTAATCTCGTACAGGCTGATGTCCGGGATGTCTTCGGTATAATGTTGGGTCAGTCTAGCTCTAGGGTCTTCCGCCAGATCAACTTCAGGTCTGCTAGTTGATGTGTATAGCCGTCCATAAAAGTCCTCTATCTCCCCCAGAAGCTCGGGTCTGGATGAAACGATTCTACCATCCTCAGTTTTTAATTTGGCGAGCTGGCTCTGCCCAATAGACAGATCTCTTGCGAAAACTTTAGAGCCCTGATTCTGCTCAATGGCCTCTTCAATACGATTTGTATTGAATTGGCGCAAATCACGGGTAAGGGACTTAGAGATCCGTTTATTGAGCTGCCGGTATAATGACGCATCTGCTGAGGATTGCAGAACCATTTCTTTCCTTTCCTCGATGAGTTTCTGAGTGGAGTCAGAGAGCCTTTTGGTTCTGTTGCTCCGCTGGGCCTTAAAAACTTAGACCCAGTGCTATGGACAGCTTCCACAAACCCATCGTTGAATTCGTCCACATCGCCGCCTAGACAATCGAAACGATTTTGGAGCTTCCAGCTGGAACTCCAAAATCGTTTCGATTGAGAAAGTGGAACAAGTAAAATATTTAGGGGTTATGATTGACCAGAGGCTTACATGGCACTCTCATGTGGAGCTAATGATGTCCCGAACTCGGAAACTTATCTGGACCTTTAAGTGCTTAAGACATGCTGCGACCTCTAAACTCTTAAATCAATTTTATATTACCCTGGCTCAGTCGATCCCCTCTTACTGTGTTTCGGTGTGGGGTGGAGCCACTAAAACAAAATTTTTACAACTTGAAAGAGCTCAAAGAGCACTGTTAAAGGTCATGTACTTCAAACCTCTTAGGTTTCCAACCGTTGATCTGTATGATCTATGTGGCCTTTTATCAGTAAGGAAAGTATATGTGCTTAATGTAGTCCTACGGAAACATAAATCAACGTATTATTACCCTGTTTCTAACACCTCTAGAAGGAAAAAAACCAATATAATCCCTATTCCGCCAACAAACTCTGCCTTTGCTCGTAGACAGTACATTGCTCAATCTGCAAAATTATACAACCATTTAAATAAAGGTATTGACATATATCCCTCTACCTATAAATAATGTAAATTTAAAATAATATACTGGATGAAAAATAAAAACTACACCGAAATAGAAAAAGTAGTTAAAACATAAATTAATATTTATCAATCTTTAATTCCCTTAATGCTACACAAACTCACACAAACACACACACACTCACTCTCTCTCACACACACACACACACACACACACACACACACACACACACAATTAATATTACCTATGTTACTCGCATGATAGTTTTAGTTTGTACATAGTTTACTTACCTTAGCTTAGTTTATCCCTTATATAGTTATTATAATCTTGCTTTTGGCTCTTAGATAATCACAAAGGAAGAGCGGTGTCCCTTAACACAGGTATTTCCATACTTAAAAGGGGCACCAACCTGTAGTTTGTTAAAAAAAAAAATCTTGTTACCTACTGAATAAATATTTTTTTTTTTTATTGTTGTGAGTGCAATGTTTCCTGCTACCCAAAAGTTGTCTGGTAGAGATCGCTTTTTAGCGATAAGACCGCCTGTTGTTACCAAGCTTTTGTCACTGTATCGCTGTATACTTTTCTTTTTTCATGAGGTGTACAATAAAGAATATTTATTATTATTAATATTTCTAACAAAATAATCACGAAACATATTATGAACCCGAGACCTCCTGGATTGAAAGTCGGATGTCTTATATACCGCCTGGCTGGCAGCAGTAGTCAGATTTTGCCTAGTGAAGCAACATATGTAACATTTGGTGACCACAACTTACAAGTTTGCCCAACAAAGCAACACATGTAACATTTGGCGACCAGCCCTACAATTTTGAACAAATGTAATATTTGGCGACCGGTGCTTACAAGTTTGCCCAGCGAAGCAACATATGTAACATTTGGCGACCCGTGCTTACGATTTTATTGCTCAAATACAATATTTAATCTGTACAATCTACGACGTAAGCGCCTTTCGCTAAATGGTACCTTTCGGGTGTGTAATGATCCGTATAGGAACGATTAATACATTTATACTGTATATAACAACATTTGATATGAACATAATTTTTGAAGTGTATATAAGTGTGCCTGGAATATTCACGGCAAAACAAAAGTCTGTTGCTCTAGCTCGTGCTAAGCTAAAACATTTTTTTATCGATATTGATAGCCGAAATAGAAAATTAAAACGCTTCATTAAATAGATTAATAAATTAATTTATTCAAAAATGTCCGGCAAGGTTGACTTTTACGGTTAAAAACTAGGCGGCGAAGTGCCTAGTTTATGGTTAAATAAAAATTAAAAAGTTACGGAAATTGCAGGCTCGATTTCGCGACATAAATGTTGCATACAAATTCCATTTTTGTCGAGGTACAAACTTTTTAAAAAGTTTAACAGCCATATAAAAATAAAGGCAAAGGTCCTAAACAGCCAAAACACAACATCGGTATTTGTTATTTATAATGTTGGTACCGCGACTTTTTAGTTATCTCAAATAGCTTACGGTAAAATCAGAAGAAAAATAGACTTCAAACTTTTTAATAAAAAGATAATAATGGCGGCAAAGCTGAGCGTGTACCGCGAACATAGAAAATTGTAGTTTCGAATAAATCTATCTCTTTCACTCAAAATGAGAAGCGATGGAGATAGAGATAATTATAGGATTCGAATCGAAATTCGATGCTCGCGGTAGTGGTCTTTCTTTTAACCTAGAAGTTATCCTGAATATATTATTTATGTCAATATTGTTTGTTGTTCATCAACGTTGGCTGTTTTGCATTATTTTTGAATAAAGCACTATATTGGACTCGGCGCGAAGGGCCATTGCTGGCTTCGTATTAAATTAAACGGACTCCTAAAGTCGTCCGTTTAAACATAATACTCAGCCATCAATGTGCTACTTCACCGCCTCGACAATAATGTACCTACTATTAAAAAAATACGTGAGGTTTGTATAAAATTATATAGAAACAGATGAAATTTTTTCTTCGAAATCCACATCAGTACACACAGCAACACATGACAAATTATTTGGTTTTTGATAGTGATACGAGTAGATAATCATTAATTTGTCTACATTCTCTGGGAGTAGACAGTTTCGTTTATCACTATAAAAGCCATTGATGTATACTAAATGAACGTTCAACTTCACTCGATGTCAAGGGAACAATTTTATAAAATTCATTGTAATGGCTACGATATTCATTTTGGGTAAGATATTCACATATTTCTCGTAAATTTTCATAATCAGGATTTCGGTCTAGTACAGCTTCAAATTTGCGTATCGCCGGTAAAAGGTTACTCCAATTTATGTATGAACGAACAGTGTCCAGAATGAGGAAATATTTCGTAATGGACAAAGTTGAACATTGCAATTGTTCTATTGAAGAGGCTATTACTTCGCAGTTGTCGGGAATGAAATTTAGCTCCTGTTGTAGTTTTCTTTTTTGGAAACATTTTTTTGCAGTTCTTATAGCTGCCGATTCATTAATAAGTATGGAGACGATATTAACGTATTTGCTCATAGTATTTAGCGTAATAACGGCAGCACTTATCCAAGTGGGGACTTACACAAGATGGGGACATCTGGTGATTATTGGCTCGGGAGGTAACGGAGTGGACAGATATTTTTCCTTAAAAAGGCGTATACGCCCTGGAGATTTTAAGATTATCTTTTTAACATTAGATATCAACACGTCCACATCTTTAAAATTATCTCGAACCTCTTCTGCAAGTCGGTGGAGACCATGAGCTAAACACGTTATGTGTTTCATACGAGCTAATTTGGCTTTTAAAATACGACCAGCTTTAAGCATGTAAACGGCACTATCAGTGCAAAGTAAAAGTACATTGTTTACGTTATCGTTAAAATAATTTTGAAACAAAAATTTTAATAGTTTTTTTATCAAATTAGCTACTGCTTCTCCATTGATGTTGTCTAAAACCTTTGACCACAAAAGATAAAATTGCTGACTATATTTTTTTTGCAAATATCAAATCACCACATTTGTCACACATTTTCCCATTCAATCTGGCATTTCGTCCACAGATATTCACAAGTTTTATTTACCTCTCTTACACTCTGAATAGTTTTTTTGTATACAAGATTAAAATATACTTTCCGCAATAACGATTCGTCCGGTGGAGAATTGCATTTGAATAAATATTTATTGAAGAAATTACGAAAGTTATTGTTAACCGTTGTCCACGGTATACTGCAGGAAATGAGAAAAATAATTAAATCGAAATAAAATTGACAAATTGGTTGTTCAGAACGGTCATTGTGGCTGTTACTTTTCAGATGATTGTGAATATTTCATTTCTTTAGTTTTAGATGGATATCGCACATAGAGCAGTATAGTTAGTAGAGGTCACTTCATTATAATTAATGGAATCAGGCGTTACTTTACGGAAGTCTATAATATCAACTACAATAATATTGCTTTGCTATTCCGCGGTATAATAACGTGCTAGTTGATTAGTGACTACCCGTTATACTTAGTTGACGTGACCATTCTGGACACGTCATTCGGTTGCCGGACGTCAGACCGACAACGTTTCCAGCGGCTCCTGAGGATGCCTCGTAGAGAGGCGAAACACGGTTTTGGTGGTGGTTTGTTGTATTTGTTTTTACGGCGGGAGGGTGGGAACATTAATGCATGCAAAAAATACGCAAATAAGTATAACGGGTAGTCACTAATCAACTAGCACGTTATTATACCGCGGAATAGCAAAGCAATATTATTGTAGTTGTCACTTCATTATAGACTAATTCAGGGTGATTTGCTATCCACGTTTTGATCCGATCTTGCACATTACTCATTCTTACTTCTAAATATGATAAAGTACTTATAGTTAAGATTTAGTTTAGATGGATAAGACATATAAAACAATCCCTTAACTTACCACTTTTTGCATATTTTAAATTAACTGCCGCGAATGATTATAAAACAGTGTTAAATATCGACATTATTTTTATCGATTTTTTTTTCTAGCACTAGCTAGATTGCGAAAGTCTTTTGTTTTGCCGTAAAAATTCCGGGCACTACATAACACTCAAAGGATATATTATATCAAACACATATCACATCATATTATTAATAGACATTCGGTATAGCAATTACCCAGTATAATTACACTCTGACCGTTATTTCGACCAATAAACATAAAAGTTGTTACGGCACCCGGTACCCTTCCTTCATGTAGACGGCCACGTATTATAATTTTAATTTTGAGCACTATTATGCAGTACTATTAAATGCAATTATGCAAATTTTGTCACTGTGTATAATTTTGTCTCAGACTATAAGAATAATTTGACGCCGGTTTATACATTCAAATAGGTCTCATCAGATAAAAAAATACTACGTACCGATTATCTCAGCAATGGAGCTAATTAGGATATTGTTTTTTTTGGGAAATTATCTTAGATAACTTAAGCTCAGGAATTTATCATGATAAGACTATTCCGCAATTAAGGCTTGCAATTATCCGGATATTATCGTGACAATACGGATATTTTGAAGTTTCCATACAAATTACCAGTGATCGTAGATTTTTCAGCAAAACCGGTGCAATGACCTTTTTTATGTGAAATCGTTGTTTAATTACCAATAATCTCTACATTATTACTTAGTTCTAAATGGCTTTGATTTTATTTGATTCTTGGTTCAAACATTGAATAGCCTCAAAGTAATAATAACCCTAGTACTGCACCAAAAACGCTGGAAAATCTACGATCTCTGCAAATTACTATTAGAAATAACCGAATTGCCAGCCCTAGTCGCAAGAAACGAGCTTGCCGATATTTAAATTGATAATTATTCATTGACCATTTATTTTAAAATTAAGACATTTAAGCTAACATTGCCACACTCACATAAAACAAAACTATTATGAGGGCTATTAGATTTAGGTAGGTGTATACAAATGGCCTTGACTCTAACGAATACGCAGTAGAAGTCAAGTAAGACTAAACAATGAGAGGTGAAAACAACAAGTTAGTAGGTATTTCAAAGTAATTAACCGTGGAAACAAATATTTTGTTTAAGAAATGAAGATTAACAAGATTCATTGTTACTATCAGGTTTTTGGTTACAAGCCCTACCCTCACCTTCCACAGGCACACTCCTGAACAACACATCCTTCCGACTGGCGACTAGTCTGTGGATAGGGACTGCTACCAAAATGCTTCGGCGCCATGGTAACATCACAGACTATCTTGCGCTAGGCACTAGGCGCATACCTCGCCACGCAAGCTCTAAAGGCGTCTTAAATGGAACAAAGGCATCATTCGTGTCTTTGTTCCATTTAAGACGCCTTAGAGCTTGTTGTTGACCTGGCGTGGCGAGAGACGACGTTATTTATATTTATATATTTAACGACAAAATTATAGACAGAGTGAAAAGTTCTAAGTACCTGGGTTGTTGCTTAAATGAAGACTGGGAGTCAGGAAAGGAAATCCGGATAAGAATTCAGATAGCCAGAAACATCTTTCAGAAAATGAGAAAACTTCTAACTAACAGAAAATAAACCTTAAACTGAGGTAGCAAATGGTTAAGCATTACGGATATTTGTTCCTGAGGTATTTATGTTTTCTATGTGTTTAAGTATTTATCATCTCTATCTATCTATCAATTATTAAAAAAAAGAAAAACTAAGAAAAACAAACTCTCTCGAAAAACAAAATGGCTTTGTATGGAGGGTTGGCCGGCTGGGACGACGTGTCCCATACAAAATAATTTATTGTTTTGCGTCCAAAAAAATGTTCCTACTTTTTCTTACTCGATACCAAAATATACAAAATATGTTTAGTTACACCCTGTATGAGCAGGGTCGATCAAGAGGTTATGGAGCTAAAAGACGCGAAACGATCTTTATAAGGGTCTTGTTATATTTATCAACTCGTTTCCAAATAAATCACGAATTCTGAGTTCGAGGCGGACTACTATTATAGTTAAAATATACCATATAATACAAAAACGTATTTTTGTAAAACCCATACATAATGTCCCTTTTTTCTTGCACATCAATTTGTAGCCCTGAATCATGAAAATAATCTCCTGAAATTGACCGAAACGTTAACTACTATTCGAAACGCCATTAAATTTTACTGTCCATAAAATGAATGTTGCTGAAAGACAAAGTTCCCTCCGACCATGACGCAATGTCACGTATTTCGTGGACAATAAAGAATCTTCCCTTCTCTCAAAGATTTTTAGAATTTTTCGTAAGTACTAAGGTACGGAAAGAATATCAAAATGTACTGTAATAACTAATACTTGTACCCTATCGGTAAGGATGGCCAGGCAAGCGGATTAAAAAATTCCAAAGTAGACCGTCAATTTCGGGCGTCTTCTAATATTTTGGCGTAGGTATAATTAAGGTTTGTACTTTCTTTTTTAAGCAAAATACCCATTTATTACGAACCTAGACAAAAGATTGCTTGAAAATGAAACGGGAGTTAGAAATATAAAATAAAAAGTAATTTCGTTGATTTTTCCACGATCCAAATAGTGCTACAAAAGTCATTAACGTCCTTACGGCATGGATATAAGGCTCAACTTCACCTAGACCCAGACGGAGCGGATATTCCTATTAAGTCCACTTACCCCAGCAAACATTTTAGGCTAAAGAAGATATTACCAATTTAAGTAAAAAATACGTTCTATTCACCAATTATTTTCACTTATTGTTCATTTTTACTGCCAGGTCAAAGAGTAGTTACAATATTTTCACTGCGTGATGTATTATAATTTGAGGACTAAGTTATATTTATTTACAAAACATAATAAATTGGTGTATTAATACAGTAAACTTAAATATAAATAAAAAACCTACTAAAAATATACTAAACTAACCAATCCCCCCGCGGCATGGTACCGTAGATGCTGGCAGCATTCCCTCTCTGTATGGCAATACCAATACGTTGGGCCAGGAAGCTGCCAGCTCTACGGTCACCGGTGGAATCCACTAGCCTCTTAGAAATCTCTTTGAAGAGGGCTTGGGCACTAGGACCCCACGGGCCGAGGGTCTCGACGCTGAAAGGAACGAAGTTGTATTCGACGCCGAGGCCCCCATATTTAACTTTTTTAAGTCTTTCGGCCGCCTCTGCAGCCGCGCCGGCCCTGGTGGAAGTTCCGTGGAGATGGGAGGGGGCCAGCGTGTCTACACATGTGGCGTCCCATACTAGCACCCGACCCATCTTCCACGGAATCAACGACATCCCATCCGGCCTCTTGCCGTCATCCCTGAGAATGCCAGCGGGCTCCAGAAGAGCGGGAACATTAATGCTGGCAAGAGACCGACGTAGGATGTCATTGAGTGCGGCGTGCCTGGAGAAGCGCCCCGCGCTCCTCTGACAAGACAAACCGTGGTGCCCGAGGACGTCTACATCTGTGCCGCAGGGGCACTTATGTGGTGCGCAAACCCGGACGCCAAGCCGCAGACAGGCCGCAACGCGCAGAGTGTGGGGTTCCAAAAAAGTGCCAGTATGCACGGACGGAAAGGCGTGCAGCCAGGCACCGGCTTCTTTGGTCCCCACAGCTAGGAGTCTGGCACGTTCGGAACCTGTGCTGTGACTAAGGAGAGTGTCATAAGTAATTTTGCATAAAATGTCATCCCAGGTCCGTTGGGAGGTCAAATTATCGGGAAAATCCTTACCCGGGCAGGCAATGGACCAAGCGTTTTTGGTCTCCGTCAAGCCTGCAATCTCATTGTTTGAAGGGCAGGCCCTTAGGATTTTTCCTACGAGACTTGCCGAGCTATGAACGGAAGACAAAAACGCCGGTGCAGAAACACTTGAAATTTTGCGTATCCCTATCCCACCATAGCGGATGGGAAGGGATGCTTGGGTCCAGGACTCTTTGCTTAGCTGTAAATTCAAAATAGATTCTAAACTAGATTTAATCAAGTCATCCATAGGTATTAATAAATTTTGAAATTTTTCGAACGGGCAGCAACGAAGTACATATGTTAATTTTGGTACAAAAAGGCAAAATTTTATAACAGTTAAAGCAAAATGGGGACTAATTTCAAGTAGACGACTTTCGTAATTTTGGAATTTAGAAATAGTATCTGATATGTAATCCGAGAAGGATTCTTCAAAGATGGGGGACCCTAGGAGGCAGAGTGAGGTTTTGTTTACAATTTTTATGTTAGGAGTCAGAGAATCAAATTTTTGTTTTACATCACTAACATTCAAAGACGTGTTATGGATGTAAAGTTCACATTTCGCGTAGTTAAGGTCTAGACCAATGGAATGGAATTTGGATTGGATGGTCGAGAGGTCAGACAGCACGGACTCCAGGTCGCCTCCCAGGGTTCCATCGTCTAAATACCACACATTAAATTTTGATTTTAAATTTTGAATTATTGGGTTAATGGCCAAACTAAATATTGCCGGCCCGAGAGGATCACCTTGTTGACAGCCTATTTCAGAAGATAGAACGTTTTCGCGGTAAACTAGTTTAGTAGGGTCAGCATAGCAATGTAAAAGGTAGTTGTAAATTTCTGGTATGTTGCTTTTAATTTCTGTCAGCAAGGTGTCCCTATTGACTGAATTGAAAGCGTTCCGGACGTCAATTTTGACCAGTACATCACACGGTGAATTTGGGAGGTAAGTGCGTAAGGCATGGGCGGCTGCCTCACAACCTCCTTTAATGCCGAAACCGAGCTGGATAGGTTCGAAAAGGGGTTTTAATTTGGAAGCTATATACCTAACTGCAATCTTAGAGGCGAGACGTCTGAGTGTAGAACCAACGGCTATGGGTCTCACCCCTCCGTCCTTTTTGGTGAGGGCGATGAGATTAGCCCCATATAATATGGGAACTATTTCAGGGTTGACGTTGCCAGTATACATAAAGTTGACTAATTTCGTAATTGACTCGATAAGGCGCTCACCGGCATCGCCCGCAATGTGGGATGTGAGGTCCTTCAAATGTTGGGGTGAGAGTCCATCCAGGCCTGCAGCGGAACCGATTTTGAATGATGAAATACCTTCCATGACGTCTCTATTTTTTATTTGTAGGCAGGCCTGGTTTGCCGTTGGTGGGTCCAAAAAGTGAGGAATAGAGGGACCTGGGGGATGTTTAGATTGTAAGGCCAAAAGAGTGTCGGGGGTCTCCGGCGATAACACGTCGCTCGAAAATAGAAGGCGGGCGGCCCCCTTAAGGTCACCGTCACTGATCTTGCTCTCAATGTGTTTCTGACGATTGAAAATTAAGTTCGTCTTACTATGAGTATTATGTACGGGTGGCGAAGGGTTATTAATACAGTTGTTTTTTTATTTTTTGTGTTAACGATATGCTTGGGTCGTCTTCTCCTGCGTGGAGGGTATGGTAAGGGAAAAGTAGGAGTTGGTGCCAGTCTGCGGTAGTATTATATTCGGTGCATTTGCCTATTAGATGGGAAAGATGAGTGGCGACGGATATTCTAGCCCCGCGGGGTATTCTTTTAACAACAGAAACATTACTTTTCAGATGACTAAGGTGGATGTGGAATGGAGTGGTATGTTGGGATACTGCGGAAGAGGGTGGGTCTATTTGGTTGCTATTAATAGGTGTAGCATTTTGACTAACGCAATGTCTGTGGGCTTTGGCAATGTGTATATTGAGTCCTTTTTTACTTTTAAAGGATTTGTTGCATAACTGGCAATCGTTGTTTGACGTGCTATTGCCGGGTTGCGTCGCGGGCTGCATTCACACTTAATGAATACAATATTATAATAAAAGTAAATCTAATATAAATAAGAATAAGCTTAAGGCTAGTATATTCTACCAAATAAAATTAAATAAAAATATCACTATATAAATATTACTGCACAAATTGGCGCAATCCTCAGGGGGTCCAGGGTAGCTTCGATGTTCCACCTGTCTAACTGCAGGATTCCTAGCGGCAGAACCTCTTGATAGGTGATTTCCTTTTGGTTGTTGCCGTTGATCGAGTAGGCGATATATTTGATTACGCTTTTCACTAGCACTGCACCGATTTATAGAGATATTGCCTGTTTGATTGTGAAATATCTTGTGAGTAAATATTGTATCGCTTGACAAACAGCTGTCATGTCGCCCGTAACTTGCAAAGGTGCAGTTTTGTATATTCGGGCTGCGGTCTTCGCGTGGAGGTTTCGTTGACCGTTGTCTATTGCGAAAGAAAAACAAATATGCGAGGATGTGATAATTATAAACTTGGGATAAACTGGATAAAAATATTTTTATACAATATTACGTAAATATGACTTGTTATCTCTACCTATAGGTCATTTATACTGATAAGTTCAAATTGGGTGTATTTGTGACGTAATTATTTCTTACCAATAGACATTTAGGTTATCGGTTTTATGTAGCTTTTGCTACTTATTTTCAAGTAAATAATACTTTAAGATTGTACCAAATTACGACCACTTGTGGTCGTAACCACAAAGTTAAAAAGACTTGTAAAGTCTTAAGTATCCCATTATATTACACTAGCTTTTGCCCGCGGCTTCGCTCGCGTTAAATTCGGGGTAACACGGTTCCCCTTTCCTGATTGCCCCCCCCGGAATGCTCCATATAAACTTCCACCTCCCATTTTAGGGAAGTGGGGGTTTAGAAAGAGACAAAAAGTAGCCGATGTCACTCTCCATCCCTTCAACTATCTCCACTTAAAAAATCACGTCAATTCGTCGCCCCGTTTTGCCGTGAAAGACGGACAAACAAACAAACACACACATACACTTTCCCATTTATAATATTAGTATGGATTCCAATAATCTAATAGTTATATTTACTCAAAACGTCAACCAAAAAGTCGGAGGTTGTGGGGGCGACCAAATGTGACTTTCTGGTCGTGCCGACATTCTGTTTTGTTAATTTAACTAACACGCGATATTGTAAACCGCATTTTTTTTTTTATATTTAATATGATATTGAACATTACGCCTATTTGGTTATAATTAAAATAATAATAAGTTTTTAATCAAGATAATGTATTTACATTCACCGGTGCTTAATTATGACACTCGCTTACAAGCAAATATATGAACCACGTTATTCAAAAAATAAATAAACTGGCATATTTTAGAGGCCCATTGATCACTTTAAATTTATATTCAAAGTTATCAATGGGCCTCTAAAATAATATACGAAAAATATTCTACGCAGTAGATTTCATGGTAGGTGTGAAATAAACCACCAAATAAATAATTTCACAAAAGTTAGTGGCTGCCATCATAATTTACCCTATCATTATATTTATTTTTATCTAAATGCACGGACATCCCAGTAGCCAGTCAGCCAGTTTTCATCGAAAAAGTTGTTGTCGGAGGAACAAGCATACAAACTTTTACTTTTATAATATTACAATACACTACAAATATTATTTATTGCACACCTCAATAAAACAGAACAGTACACATATTAAAAGTAGAGGCAATCAAGAGGCGGTCTTATCGCTAAAGAGCGATATCTTCGAGACAATCTTGGGGTAGCGGCGAAATCAAGTCTAGTCGAAAATAATCGTATAAGTAGCTGCAAAATAAATGAAACAGCGAAAAACCAGTAAACTATAACAAAAAAGCAATAGCTTAATTATAAAATATACTTATACATAATATTAATTGGTTACTTACCATCATGAATAAAATGCATGTTATAATGTGAAGACTATTTATTAGGCTATAGGTATAAAAAGGAAATAAATATTCACACAAGCTTACAGACTGCCTCGTGTTACCCTGCAAAAAGACACACACTCCGCATTCATTAAAAGCATGAAAACGCCGAAACTGGGAATTTCACGCAGGTTTAAAAAATACAAATGTTTTTAGGAGTTAGTTAAAAAGTTGAAACCTCTCCCTCTAGTCGGTTGTACGTACACATTTAGAATCCCACAATTCCGGAAAATATTTTGAAGATTTTAACTTTCTCCGCAAGCACTAGTAATGAGACTAATAATGAGCGTAAGAACCGTGGAATCTGAATGCGGTTTCATTGTAATTTTCTCCCGAAAACAAGGCTCTGAAATGAACTCGTATTTTTTTAAATTGTTTATGAACTGATGTGTCTTAGTATCCCATCAAAAACATAAATGTGAAAGGCTGCCAAGTTCGATACTATGGGAATGCTTCGCCTATAAAAGAAGTGAGATCTGAATAAGTACCAAGTTCCATAAAAATACCTCAAATCATAAATAGTTATAGGAATGCACACTTGATTTGCAGCAGTTTTTAAGGTACATTTTGAATAAGTATCACGTTACATAGAAATACCTAAAATTATAATAGTCAGAGAAACGCACACCGGTTTTTTTAGCAGTTTCCTGATAACATTTATTATTTTCAGTACTTTTTAATGATGTAACTTGGCAAGTTTTAATGGAAAATTATATACTTGACACATTGCAGTCCAAAGGTGTCGATTCATTGCATTGAAAAGGTGTGTGGTGTGTGAAAACTTGCCAAGTTACATCATTAAAAAGTACTGAAAATAATAAATGTTATCAGGAAACTGCTAAAAAAACCGGTGTGCGTTTCTCTGACTATTATAATTTTAGGTATTTCTATGTAACGTGATACTTATTCAAAATGTACCTTAAAAACTGCTGGAAATCAAGTGTGCATTCCTATAACTCTTTATGATTTGAGGTATTTTTATGGAACTTGGTACTTATTCAGATCTCACTTCTTTTATAGGCGAAGCATTCCCATAGTATCGAACTTGGCAGCCTTTCACATTTATGTTTTTGATGGGATTTCATTTATTTTTGTTAGGTGTAGGTTCTTTATTATTTTTTTATCACTTTTGCTTTAGGAAATGTCTCATTCCACTTAGGTATGTACTTTATACTATACCCTTTATACTAAGCGTCTAATTCTATTTTACTATTTATTTATAGGTGATTTTTACAAATAAACTGGCTCCCTACACCTATAAAATGTACCTACTTACATATAATTACATACATCAATAACGTACTTTATTCTGTTTGTAAGTACGCTACCTACATAGATAATTAATAACTTGGTAATACCTACCTACCAGTAGGTATTATAATTGGTGGCCTATTATGTAGCCCTAGAAGTGCACCATCCCATCTCATCCCGTGGCGTATCGAAGGGTGAGATGGGCAGTAATATATATAATTCCATCTTAGAGTATATATGATTTCCATGTTCTTGAATCTGCGATTTTATTAGTTGTAAAATTAGAAATTATTTAGACTATGCGAGAAAAAATAGTCTTTTCATTTTTGTTTGACTGATTGAGCGCACCTAGTGTACCTAGTGACCTGCTTTGTACTTCGTAAATCGTGGGTTCGGTTCCCGCAACAGACACACACAGAGTGGTGAACAATTTTATTGTTCTTGTCTTTAAGACAAACATGTATTGTCTTAAATTGGTATGTATCTAAATTTAAATAAGTCTTATCTCATTTCCACTCCATACCTACTTATAGTAGAACAAAATTACACATTCGTTGTTTTCGAAACTGACTCACACTTGGCCGTTTTCAGATTTTTACTTTATTTCGACCTGAAGACAAACCTTCGAGCCAAATTTCAGGTCGGTACGACCATTGGAAGATAGACCCACTTAGTTCATTATGACTTCATAGTAGAACAAAGTTACACCTTCGCTATTTTTAAAACTGACTCACACTTGGCCGTTTTCAGATTTTTCCCTATACTTTGACCTTAAGACCTATCTCCATGCCAAATTTCAAGTCAGTACGACCATTGGAAGTGGTCTAGGTTTTTGATGAGTCAGTGAGTCAGTGAGTCAGTGAGTGTATAGTAAAAATAGCGATTTTCTGACGTCAATATCTCAAGAACTGCTATAGGTAGAATAATGAAATTTTGTATTCTAGACAATTAAGGGGATGTCAACAGACACTCGAAATTTCATATGCGTAGATAAAATATGTTTTGAGTTATAGGGTGGTCGAAATTGGCCCGAAATGGTTCGTGTAATATAACCCACGGCCGGTGTGTCGCTTTTTTTTGCTCGAACTTGGCGGACACACTGCCGTGTGTCTATATTAATTTGACTGTTTTTGTTACTGTAAACTATATATTATAGTTAAATTGCATTGCCTAAAATATATATTTTAATCTGTAAACACCTCAGAGAATGAGAAAAATAATAAAAATAGAAATATAAAAAAAAATCTGTAGCATTTGATATTGAATAGTACTTAATCCGTCAGAAGCGATGTTTGGCTAGTTCGGTTCATCTTTTTTTCTTTTATCAGTTAATTATCAAGTTCATGTCAAATACATATCGAAATACGATTGCTTGCCATTAAAACGATACATCAAGTCAAGCGTTGACAAAAAGAGATAACAGATAACATTGATAAGCTGGAAGTTTTTGTAGCAAAAATGACAATTAACTAGGGACTTCCTACCGATATCAAAATCGATAACAGTTTCAACATGTAATTTCGTAGCAGATGTAGTTAAGTTCACCGGGTAGGTAGGTAAAGTATAAATTAAACTATATGTTGATAACTAGATAACGTTGTTATGTTATGGTAATATGTTATAGTTATTTAAGCACTTGTTAGAAATTTAGATATTTAAACAAAAATAATTTCATCAACTAAACCGTAACGGATGAAAACTGTTTTCTTAAGCGATTTATAAGACATTATATAAAGCTGTATATATACAACTTCCAAATTCATTTTACATGTAAACGTAGAGCATAACTGTCATATCTCTATCAATAAATTAACATCATTGGGAAGCCCCTAGGACATTTTCATTCCTGCCACTAAAAGTTATATGTCTGCTGGTAACAATGCCATAGGTAACAAAACAAAGGTTTATAATTTATACAAACATTCCATAGCACATTTCGAAGGGTTACAAAGCATAACTGAATACCTATAAGTATTAATTCTTTTGACAATAACGTGAAAAGCAAGTTTAATCGATTGTTTCACGACAACGCCCTCTGTCGTTACCTGTCGCGTTTCTTTTGTTCCAGAGGTTATTTATGATTGTTGGTTGTCAATAATACATTATAACCTCAAAGATATAATCGACCTTGCCAACAAACAAACAAAGGGTTGTAGCAGGTTAACCTTGGAAAAATTGCCCCCAGAGCTTTTAGCTTGAAACTATAACCAAACGATGCCTTTTAAACATGATAATTCCCTGCACAACGTTTCGACCCCTTGCGACCCCCTGGAGGTCCACAGTACCCGTTAATCGCCAAAACTGTTTTATTTTTTTCTCCAATTTTATGTGACAAACGGATTTAAAGGACATTGTTGATAAAAAATTTGGAGCTTGACTGCTTGGATTGATGTCATGGATGGAGAAGAAGAAAAAAACGCTTTTGGAGTTTTTTTATATATAGAAACCAATGAAAATCTGACTCAAGGGTATGGCGGGGCATTTTGACTACATTTAAGTATGATGCTCTGTAAATTCGAGAGAAGAGGCAATAGAAAAAAACCGGCCAAATGCGAGTCGGACTCGCGCACCGAGGGTTCCGTACAAACCTGTAGTTATATTGTTGGGTTTTACTATTAATTCTAATGAATATTTCGGGTAACATTTAAAAATAAAAGAAACATACTGAGTTTTTATTCTGGTAACGTTAGTAAAAGGAGCCAACTTGATTGAATACCGGTACTATTGAAGTTGGGTGCCAAACGCTAGGTGGCGTGACCGAGTCAAAGTGATAAAAAGACCGAACAGTGGGCTGGCGGGCATTCTGGGTTTGACTGCTGAGGAGTGACAACCCAATTTAAAGTGTACCTGTGTGGAAGTGTGTGGAAATCGAAGAAGTGAATTGTAAATAAATTAAATAAAATCATATTAATTGGTATAAGTGTTTTAGTGAATACCTGATTTATAATAGATCAGAAATTGGGATAACCATCGCTATATTGTGTAAGTACACGCCCATTATATACGCACTTTTAAGAAATACTTTCAAAACCCATTTAATGCCAACGATAAAAATAAATTTGTTCATTATTTAAAACGAATATCATGTATTCGTTGAAATTGGTATGCCGCCATACACTGGCTGTTAGGGAACAGTGACTTCTTGGCATTCTCACTGGTGCATCATGATTGATACATAAGTTGACTTATTGTAATGGCAAGGAAGGAAAAGTGTGTATTGTAACATGACGCTACGTTTATCGTACGACATCTGTCGACTTTCTTTAGAACTTCTGTGTCTAAGGGAGGTCTAAGGCTAGGTTGCGGTTGATATATAAAAAGCGTACATTGTGATTCACGGCATTGCAGGTAGATGGCGCTTATATCAGTCCGCATTTTGAGATACACGACTGGCAGTTATAAATTGAGATAATATTCGCGCTAATTTTGAATATGCATTTTTGAGGTATTCCAGATTGTCAAAAAAGGGAAAAGTTGATTTTGATGGAGTGTGTCAGATGGACGAGGAGATTTTTAAAGAAAAAAAACATATTCTGGTTTAGTCTGAGGGTTTTTCTATAATTTGCTTAGTTGCAACGTGTTGAAGTGCGATCTATTTCTCTAGATCTTTGCGTTCAAACATTATATAGCAAGTGCTAATACATTATTGAATTAAATACAAATTCTTTTTAAAATCCCAATACGTTGCCGGACAAAAAGGCCACTAGTGGGACCGCCTGAGCCGGAAGGACTCCGGAAGGCGCTTGTGGGTGCCGGACCGGCGAGACGGTCTGCAACCGCCGCGTGTTCCGCGTGATTCTTCACCGTCGTCGGAGAATTAGAGCCCGCATCCAGCGGGCTCTCCAAGTGAGAAAGAGAGTTCAGCGAGCTGTTGAGTCCGCCTAAACCAAAGGGGACGCTTGCCCACGAACTCTATTCAAATTCAACTACAGCTTTAGCCATCCTGTCTTTCGAGAATATCATATTGTTTATATTTTTTTTAAAAAACGTTATAAATCCGATTCCTTTTTTTGTATCCAGTGTTTTTGTGCCATAATAGCTTTTTTTTGTTGTTTTGCTAAAATATTCCTAAAATTCTAATTGCCTCGTTTGATGGGCGTACAAAGACCTGGCTCTTTAATTTAGGCTACGTTCAGCCAGCGAATCATCTGTCACCATCCATATCACCCGCCTCATTAATCTATTATTTTCCTGCAGCCAAATTACCAGCCGAGTCTTTATTTGTACTTACCAGTTTTGCTAGTACTCCATCCTTTTTATTTTCCTTTTGTGCGGAAAGTAGACGTTTACGATACTAAGGTAACTATTGAATGTGAAATATCCTTATATAGATACAGTTATCGTCATTTTTATGTGAAGTGCTAATATTAAATATTCTGATTATTGTAATTTAATTACATTCTAACCACTAAGGAAGTTATTGAATGTGAAATATCTTTATATAGATACCGTTATCGTCATTTTTATGTGAAGTGCTAATTTTAAATATTCTGATTATTGTTGCTAATTTTAAATAATTTACTTTATCTTCAAAATTAAACGTGTTAATGCAATTATAGAAGTGTTTTACTGCAGTATGTATTACAAGTATTTTAATTGTACATACTTGCATTATTACACCTATTTATGTAACTGGTTTTTGTTTTTCTTCTTAAATACTTTTTAATTATTATGATTTTAAATTTAGGTACGTTACCCGATAACAACTTACAAAGAAAAACTTATTGATTGCCTTACCTATGCTATTTTTAAGTTACGTTGTTGCGTCTTGACTTAATACAACCATTTGTTATTATTTTTTTTTTTTATTATTTGATATTTTTATTATTATTTTAAATTAACGTATTTGTAACTGGTATTTGTACGTTACACAGTTATTACATAAATTTTATAATTTTGATAAAACTTAAGCTTATCTACTTTGTTAATGACATCACTATCGGCCCAACACTAACTGCATTTTCTTTTTGAGGTGTACAACATGGAGGACAATGACCATGGGGAGCCAAGACAAAAAAGGAGACGGCTGAAAACGCCAAATGCTACTTCAAGTCGAACGTCAGTGGAAGAACCTCCACATCCCGACCGTAGCCACAGCCGCAGCCGCATGGAAAGACGGAGCCGCAGCCATTCCCGTCGCCGCAGTGGCACAGTACGTACCCGAAATAGCAGGTCTCACGGACGTGATCGTGAGCTACTTGATTTACGCACGAAATTAAATGCTTTGGAACGTGAATTGAAAAAGGACCGCGAAAGTAGGGCGCGATCGCGTGTGTCAGAGCGAGGGCGTCACTTGGCATATAGGTCGCGCAGTCGTGTCAATAACAGTGGGTTTAATGATGAAAGACCTGGTACCAGTCGTAGTGGCGAGCAACGGCATCGTAGCCCCACCTTATCCACGAAGGATGTAGCAAATATTGTATATTCAATTAAGGATAATTTATCATCCTATCCGACTACACTAAACAAAGGCATTGACCATAAAAATATTCTGCCAAATTTTGATCCCTCTTCTAAGAATCAACGTATAACTGTATGGTTAAAAAAGGTCAACGAATGTGCGGCTGTATACGGATGAGACGATAAAACTACGGTACATTTTGCAATGCAGAAACTCCAAGGTTTGGCCAAAGTATGGTATGAGAGTCTGGACACTATATTATATTCATGGTCTGAATGGCAAGAAAAGATGATTAAAGCGTTTCCGTGTGAGGAAAACTATGGCCAAATCTTGGAGGAAACGCTGAAACGGAAGAGCAAATTTAATGAACCGATAGAGGTTTTCTACTATGAAAAAATTGGCTCTTCTGCATCAGTGCGGCTTAGTGGTAAGAAGGCTGTAGATTGTTTAATTCACGGCATAACCGATAGAACCACAAAATCGAGCGCTGTGGCCGTGCGATGTTCTGAACCAGACGAACTTTTGCAATTTTTAATCAGTAACAAAGAGTTAACTAATTCAGACAGGCATAATAACATGAAAGTTAAAAGTTGGTCAGATACTTCGAATGTTAATAATCAAAATACAAAGAACAAAGCACAGTCACAGGGCCCGTTTTGTTTCAACTATAAGGAGAAGGGTCATCATTATTCGCAATGCCCGAAACCATTAAATAAATGCCATCATTGCAACAAGGTCGGTCATAAACCAGAGGACTGCTTTAGTAAGAAAGCGGACAATAAACCTACCAAAGCTCCTGAGGTCTGATCCTTATGTATTTCGGGGGCGGGTAATTCTAAACACTATAGAAACGCCCATATGAATGGTAAATTAACGGAGGTGTTTATCGACTTTGGCAGTGAGCTTACACTTGCCAAACAATCTTTTGTTTCTTCCTTGTGTATGGGGTATAATCAGATAGAGTCGGTAATGAAAGGCTTTGGGAACGGGTTGGTGAAGTCTTTGGGTGAAGTATGGCTCGAAGTCGACATTGATGGCGTTAAGGCTAAAGTACCTTGTAAAGTTGTTCAAGACAATCTACTTGACAGAGCTGTTCTAGTTGGACAGTCATATACCGAGTTGCCACACATCATTGTTCTTAAAGATTTTAGTCAGCTACGTTTCATAGACATTGGAAATGAAATGCTTCAGCCGAATCCGAACGATACTTCGACGATAAAAAATTATATTGCCAAGGATATCGAATTGTATGGACCTGCTTCAATCAAAGCAATTGCTGACGATAATTTTAGTGGAAACATAATAGTTAAAGAGAGACTAGTAGGTAAACCCGGTCAGCAGTTTGTTTTAGTCTGTGGCATATATACTGTAAAGTATGGTGTAGTTTGTATAACAGTATATTCGAGCTGTTGCCCCTGTCTGATGATGGAAAATTTTACGGTGATCGTGTCGAAAGAGTAGCTTCAATTAACCGAATTATATAGCGCAGGTCCCGGCGGTGCTAGAGTCCCGAGAAACCGAATCTATTATAGAGTCTCAACTTCGGATAGGTGATAATGTTTCTAAAGATCATAAGAATAGGCTCTTGCAGTTATTAACCAAATATAAACATTGCTTCGCTAATAGTTTAGGAGAATTAGGGTGTACCAATGTTACTCAGATGACTATAGAATTAAACAATCAACGTCCCATAGCTTCCCGACCATATAGGCTATCCTACCATGAAAGAGAGCAAGTTCGTAATATGATTGACGAAATGCTAAAGGCTGGTATAATCCGAGAGTCTGCATCGGAATATGCCAGTCCAATCATCCTTGTGCGGAAACCTGATGGCACTCTATGAATGTGCATTGATTATCGAAAGTTAAACTCGTTAACCATAAAGGAAAGATATCCAATGCCAATCATTGATGACAAAATAGCTCGCTTATCTGGACAGGCCTATTTTATAACATTATATCTTGCATCTGGATATTATCAAGTACCTATAGCCGAACAAAGTAAACACCTCACTCATTTTGTTACCCCCGACGGTCAGTTTGAATTCAATAGAATGCCATTCGGATTGGCAAATGCACCTGCTGTGTTTCAGCGGATGATGAACCGCATTCTAGGATTCGCTCGTTTTACCAAGGCAACGGTGTACATCGATGATCTGCTGATATTCGGTAGAAGCCCTGATGAATATTTAGACAGGTTCGAAGAAGTCATGCACATGTTAGAGGAGGCGTCTTTGACTTAAAATATTTCTAAATGCAGTTTTCTTCGAGATAGGATCGATTATTTAGGATATGAAATCAGTGCAGATGGAGTAAAACCAGGATAAAAAAAATCCAGTCTGTGCAGAATCTTCCACGTCCGATTGACGTTCACAAGGTTAGGCAGTTCCTTGGTCTAGTTGGATTTTTCCGTAAATTTATTGCAGGTTTTGCCCAAATTGCGTGTCCCCTTACAAAATTACTGAAGAAAGACGCTATTTGGGAGTAGACGGGAGCACAGGAGGAGGTGTTTGAGACCCTCAAGACTAGGTTGATTAGCAGGCCCATATTAGCTATATTTGACCACACAGCTGAAATAGAACTTCCTACGCACGCCAGTTAACACGGTATAGAAGGTATTCTGCTACAGAAGACTCCTGGTACTAATGACCTTAAGCCGATTGCTTTCTATAGCTGTCAAACATCACGCGAAGAAAAGAGTTTCCATTCATATGAATTGGAAACTCTAGTCGTCGTGTGCTCTCTAAAAAAGTTCCGTGTATATTTACTCGGAAAGGACTTCAAAATTCTAACTGATTGCAGTGCTTTACGTTCCACTTTTTCAAAGCGTGATTTGATTCCACGGATTGCCCGTTGGTGGCTCTTGTTACAATTACAAGAGTACAATTGTTCGATAGGGTACAGGGCTGGTATAAAAATGTCACATGTCGATGAGCTTTCACGTAATCCAACTGATGATTCCATGTCAGATTTTGAAACCTTCCCGGCTGTTATGAATATCACCAACGAGGATTGGTTGCTTACACTTCAATTAGGGGATTCAGAAATTACTAGGACTCGTAATATTCTCATGATTGAAGTTGACCCTACAGCTCTACAACATATTAAGGATAATTACGTTCTTAAAGATAATAAATTGTTTAGGTGTATTAAGGGCAACAGCGATGATCTTCGGTGGGTAGTTCCTAAGGGCGCAAGGTGGCAGGTCTGCAAAATTAACCATGATGATATAGGTCACTTTGGAATCGAGAAAACGTTAGAAAAAATAAAGAAACAATATTGGTTTCCTAAAATGGCGCGATTTGTTAAAAAGTACGTTACTGCCTGCATTGAATGCGCGTATGCAAAACAAGCCAAAAATAATAAGGAAGGATTGTTACATCCCATAACAAAAATAGAGATACCTTTTCACACGTTACATGCCGACCACCTTGGGCCCTTTGTCAAGTCGAAAAGAGGAAATTCTTACCTATTGGTAGTTGTCGACGCTTTTACAAAGTTTGCCTTTGTACGTCCTGTAAGAAATACCAAGACTTTGACTGTAATAAAGGTACTAAATGATATTATTTATACGTTTAAAGTTCCGGTTCGGTTAGTGACAGATCGGGGTAGTTGCTTTACTTCCCATTCTTTTTAAAGGTATTGCGCTGAGAAGGGATTTCGGCACGTACTTAATGCAGTAGCCAGTCCAAAATCAAATGGACAAGTGGAGCACTATAATCGCTCCGTATTAAGTTCCTTAACGGCGCAAAATTTAAACGGTAACGAGAAGGATTGGGATAGTGAAGTATGAAAAATCCAGTGGGGCATGAACAATACTGTAAATAAAACTACTGGACGGATGCCTTCAGAAGTTTTATTTGGCACATTCATGAGCGGCGATATTAACCCCATTCTCGATGGGATCTCCCAGTCAACACGCGAAACAAATGATGTGGGCTCAAATAGGAAAGAAGTGAAGGACAGGATTGACAGGGAGCAAATAAAACAGAAAGCTTATTTTGATAAAGGTAGGCGACCTGCACCTTGTTACAATGAGGGTGATCTTGTCAAGATAACGAAAACATCTTTTAGCAATGATGGTAAGAGCAAGAAATTACTGCCTGCATATGTAGGGCCATTTCGGGTATTAAAAGTTCTAGGAAATGACCGATATAAAATAACGTCAGTACCGGGGTTCAGCAACATGAAAAAAGGGTATAATTCTGTTGTTGCCGCTGAACGTATGAAGCCCTGGGTTCATGTTGTTGCCTTGGAAATCCATGACGATACTGACACTGAAGATGACACAGATGTTAATTGATGGTTCTGGAAAAATCTGTGTAGTTGAAAGTTTTAGTGTTAGTATTTAAGTGATATTTATTACATAAGATTAGTTAATTCCGTCAAAAGAACATGTTTCAATGTTGTTATTGTTATGATTGTAATTAATTCTCAATATTAAATGTGTAATTATTGCCCGTTATAATGTTATAATAATTGATACTCTTGTTCACCAGTGAGAACAGTTTAGCTCACTAGGTTAGAATAAGAAAGTGGGAACCATTTAGCTCACTATACCAAAGTAGAAAACATTAAAGTAATCATTATTGTTTGATTAAAATATTGATTGTTGGGTAATGTGGGATCAAGTTTACCCATATGCAAACACATAGAATTAATTATAAAATGAATTGTGGGAACAGATTTGATCACATATAATGTAGTAGTAATCACTTATCCAAAATATGTCTGCATATTAAGATTATATTTTTATTTTGTATGAATTGCACACCTTACATCCCGTCAGCCAATTGTTGGGTTTTCACATCATGCGTGTATCGGGACGTACACGTTATCAGGATGGACGATTGTTGGGTTTTACTATTAATTCTAATGAATATTTCGGGTAACATTTAAAAATAAAAGAAACATACTGAGTTTTTATTCTGGTAACGTTAGTAAAAGGAGCCAACTTGATTGAATACCGGTACTATTGAAGTTGCGCGCCAAACGCTAGGTGGCGTGACCGAGTCAAAGTGATAAAAAGACCGAACAGTGGGCTGGCGGGCATTCTGGGTTTGACTGCTGAGGAGTGACAACCCAATTTAAAGTGTACCTGTGTGGAAGTATGTGGAAATCGAAGAAGTGAATTGTAAATAAAGTCATATTAAGTGGAATAAGTGTTTTAGTGAATACCTGATTTATAATAATATAGGGGTAGTAACTTCAAAAATCTTTGAAATATTTTTATTATATGATGTAACTAAAAATTTACTGTTTTCGCAATTTTTCCTTTATCTGTGCTATAAGATGTTGCTTCGTACCTTTAAAGATTCTGAGTTCACGGGAAGTATACCCTGTAGGTTTGAATTCCCTTGCGAGTTTCGAAAATTTTCGGAAATTTGCGGCATAAACGGCTGTATCTTTTGATTACGTTGGCTTAGAAGTTTGATTTTTTTACAGCTCTAAGGGACAGTAGACTTAAGTATTTGATATAAATTTCAGCTTGATACCACTACGCGTTCCTGAGAAAAAGGGTCTTGACACACAGACGGACGGACGGACGCACAACAAAGTGATCCTATAAGGGTTCCGTTTTTTCCTTTCGAGGTACGGAACCCTAAAAAGAAACCTAATAGAAGTAGCAAATTTATGTTGATAATCCACCACCTATACCGGTATTATTTATATGGGCAATCTTGGAATCCGGTATTTTCCCATACAAGCAATACCGGTATTGCAATTGGTAACACCATCCCTAAATAGCATTTCTTGATTTACACAACTTTTATAAAAAAATTAAAATAAATGTTTAAATGTACTAAAAAAACTTGCCCGGATGCAAGGTGAGGTAAGTTGAACATGCTTAGGTAAATTGTTGGCGTAAAGAGAAATGATAAAAAAGTGAGAAGATTAACATGATTTTGGGTTTGTAAGGAATGTCAGCACAATTATTCATGAATAAGCGATACTAATGAAAAAAAAACCTTTCTCGGCGTTTTCTTTACCAGAAATTACAGTAGGTATAGTCTGGCAAACCATTTCTGTCAGTAGAAAAGCGCAGCAAATTTGAAAAATCGCGGGTTGGCAACACCTGTCTTTGAAAAATTGCAAATTTTTGTGTTTTATCTGTGGCAATATAACTATTTAAATTTAAAAAAGTTAGTTTTGTTTACTTTCATTTTAAGGTTGCGTTTTTTATTATTTACTTACTAATGTAATGTCTGCCACCACTGTTCAATAAATTAATGTACTTACTAAGAAAGCTCAGCTAGGATATTAATATAGGTAGTGTACCTTAAATACCTTATGCAGGTATTTTGTGTGATAAATGTGGCTTTGAGGTTATGCAGAGTTTTGTATTGAATTATCATTTAAAGTTCCTTCTTTCAGTGTGAATCGGATAATTGAAGTGAAAACTGGTGCCAAATGAAGTCCAAGAACGTTTGGTGGTCAATATTGTCGAAAGAAAGCGGGTTAAACAAGCAGTACCTACCTACAAGCACAAAGAACTCCGCTACAATATTGTACCTTCCGATATTTTAACAAGTTTTGTAATGTTTTCTCTTGTTATACCTCAGCAATGTGTACAATAAATAAACACCAAAATCTCACGTGTTTTATTAATGAATTAATGATTCACTTCGTACAGTAGGTCAGTACCTAAAAATAGTCTTAAACAATGAAAGGAAATCATATTAATTAAGAGTATTACTGAGTAATATGTATTATGCAGCTAAGTAAACTTATTCCATTCTAAGCTGAAAAGTTGTATTTTCTAGTAGATATGCTCGTTTTCCTGGACTGGCCTTATGATTTTAGTAATCAATGTTTGTTTCCTTGCAGGGTTTCAACCTTTCCAACACTTTTAACTTGTATTTTGACCGCATAATCTCCACCTCCGATCTTCTGTCCTTTTTAGATGTTGGTTATTTTAATTTCTTCGCACATTCTAATTCATACAAAAGTCATACATAATGATAGGTATATCATGTATCAGACTCAGAGTTATCAAATAAATTATTTCATACAAAGCAGAGATAAAATTCTCCACAAACTTCTCTGACATATGACTGACGTACCTACGAAAGAGCGTGGCCATTTTGTTCGATCTACATTGCTGCTTTTCTATGTAGCAATGCTGCTTTTTGATTCGCCCTAGAGTGTTGCTATATTTTTGTTTGATGTACATTGCTACTGCGTTCGTTGGCTGGCCAGACTATGTCAGCTAAACAATGTCTATGGTTAATCTAGCTCCTTATTTAGATTTTTTTTTGTAATTACCAAGTTATTTGTTCAACTAATAAGATCTATAAAAAGTGTTTTGAGGAATTAATTCCCAGCAGGCTGGAAATCGTTTTAATACCTTAATGTGGTCCTAAATGCATGTAATCCGAGTTTGCCCAATCCCAAGAGGTGTGCATAACTTTTTAGCCAAAATTTTGCTCTTTGTCAAGTTTTTGCTTGTAGCTCGAAAACGGTACGTCCGACGGAAAATGTCATGTATATCAATATTAAAGAGGGTTAAATTCTGCCTTGCATGAGTATCTTTACTTCTAATTCGGTTCAGCGGTACAGCCGAAATCAAAAGTTCTAAACCGGGAAAATGTCTCATTTAATTGAAAAACTCATATTTTGACTTCCATACCACATATCTTTGAAACAGATGACTCCTGGTGTAAAACCTATAGAATAAAAGTTGAAGACAATAGAATTTCACGTTATATAGACATTTCAATTTTCAAATTCAGTCATTTTGAAAGACTAAATTTGGCATGAATTCAAAAGCGATTTTTTACTAATTCCTTCTAAGTTGCATATTTTCCATCCACCCGACTGTTCAGATTATCCCCTGAACCCCAATGGGTTCAGGCGTTAAAAAGATAATATAAGCTGATAGCAATGTTTGGCAGTTCTTTACCGTTGAAAATATAAGGATAACACGGCATTTCCATTAAATCACTTTAACCAAGCAATATATCACTTTAACCAAGGGCAGTCAACACTTTACAAAGTTCACCTCTGACACTTTGTGATGGAGTACACCTGTACAAAGGAAAGTTGGCTCGTCAAACTAAAAAAACCGGTCAAGTGCGAGTCGGACTCGCGCACCGAGGGTTCCATACAAACCTTTACAACTTATTACTTTGCAAGGTATTATAGACCTGAGTATTTGATATGAATTTCAATTGAATACCTCTACGCGTTTACGAGGAAAAAGGTTGTAAGTTTAAAATTTAAAAAAATATTTTTTGTATGATTTTACTAAAAGAGTCTACTTTTCGTAATTTTTCCTTTGTCTGTGCTATATGAAGTTTCTTCGTGCCAAGTTTCTGAGTTTACGGGAAGTACCCTTTAGGTTTTGAGTTTCTTGGAGTACTCAGTTTCAAAATATGCGACTTAAATTGCTATTTCTTTTGATTGCGTTGACATAAAAGTTTGTTTTTGCTACATCTGAAAGGTCCTATAACCCTGAGTATTTGACATGAATTTCAATTTAATACCTCCACGCGTTTATGAGGAAAAAGTTAGTAAGTTTAAAATTTAAAAAAATATTTTTTTGTATGATTTTACTAAAAATATAAGGGTTCCGTTTTTTCCTTTTGAGGTACGGAACCCTAAAAAAGAGGTAGGTACAGACTCTAAATAGAAAGGTAAACTCAAAGTGCGGTTAGTTATGCTACCTATTTAATTGCAGGCTTTATATTAAACAATCAAAATTAAAAAGTATTTAGTTTAATTTTGCTAGTCGACAACTTTTCATACCTATAGTATATACAATTTTGGAAGGAGTCAGACTTGGTTTTTATTATTTATTTTATACAATACATAGTTTTTTCTCTTTTTAAGCTGTTTTGATATGTTTTCTGGTAGAACTCCCGTATATCATGTATTTTTAGTATTTGCTGTTTTTAAAAAAAAAGTCTCACCGAATTTTTGCCGGTGTGCCAATGTGTCTACATTCAATAATAAATATATTTTAGCTTTATCTTTTGAATAAAAGTACAGTTTTTATTTTCTTCTGATCGGCTCAATGCATCGGTGACTTGCTGCGCGCCTTAGTGCCTTCAAGTTTTCCTATACTTAGAAACTATAAAACTATTCAAGATAGTCATACTAATAATTAGGCTGCGTTCATGGCAAATAGCAGTAGGTATTGTAATCATACAAATAATACACTACAATGCCGTGTAATTTGTTACCAGTTCAATAACAGATAGCACAGAATGCAAAAAACACATATACAGGGCACAACTGCTTTGAACAACTGCTTTAGTAAGGTTTTAGTAAGTTTATTAAATGAATATTGTTTTCTTTTGTGTGTTTTAATTGTTGGTTTTCAATTTTCAATTTGTGACCAATAAACTATTTTTCATTTTCATTTTCATTTCCGTTATTTTGATTGTATTTGTTATTTAGAGACAAAAGAACCTTATCAGTAACCCTTTCAATCTGCATTATAAAATACGGCACGTTATTTTTTGTCCCATTTGATTGGTTCGAGTCCCGACTGCGGCAAGCGATTTGTCATAAATCCATAAATGCAGAATTTATTGTTTTTAAAAACAAAGGAAAGTCTCCTTTACACAGAATGTGCTATTTACAATATTTAAGGTAGTTGCCATTCATGTGGCATTCGATCTTTCCGTCCTGTATAGACCTTAAGTCCATTCCCAACGTTACCTACGTGACATGACATCACCATAAAATGCATGGCACATGGTCGGAAAAGTTGTGCTGAGTGAGAATCAGTAGATTATACCAAAAAATTGAGCGGAAGTTTGAGACAATCCTTCATCTGGTCTAAATTTTAAGGCTATATTTACGTCATGTGACATCAGTATGAGACACGTGGCATCATTTACCCTTTAATCATAGAGGGAGTATACATATGTCTGTCAGTTCTATTCTGAAATGGCCAGAAGTACTTGACAGATATGCCAAACATGCTGAACGGATAGTGATAGAACGAATTATGAACTAACACAATGGAACATAAATCGCCTGTACATTTGAAATGCATTTGATAAGATAGTTTGAAATCTTGTTACTTGTTGCAAAAAATACTTCTGGTACACATTTATTATTATTTAATAACCCTAAAAAAGCTCTGCAAGAATTGAAAACTCAATGCAAGCTTTTTTAGTGAGGTCGTTGATTCGTGCAATCTTGTCTCTTGATTTTTTATTATTATTTGTTGTGCCATCCATTTTGTTTTATATTATCTGATTAAAGCATAAGGCCAAGTTTATTTCTAAATTAATTTTTAATAAATTTCCAAAAATACCACCTAAACTTTGGCAATTTTTCTTAAAATTTATCTAGGTAAACATACTCTTGCTTAAAAAATATGTATGGAAGTGAAAAAAACTGATTCCCTTATTCTTTAAACAACTCTTTTTCGTACGTATTTATATACTTTACAAACGAATTAAACAAAATTTTAATCCATAAAAATCTTACTCTTTTCACCTCTCCAAGAAAAAATTGCGAAACAGCTATTAGATTAAGGTGAATTATTTATAAATGAAACACAAAATCAGAAGTGTTTGACTTATGCAGTTTTAAAATAAACTATCTTTCAATATATATGTATACAAACTAATGGTAGTCTTATTAGTTACTGTAAAATAGTATCGAAAATTTGAGCGAAATAAAAAAAAACTTTACCGGAGTCTTAGTCTCACATTGGTCACACATTGGTCTCACATTAGTACAACATTGGTACAACATTGGTACAATGTGTGACCAATGTGAGACCAATGTTGAATGAAAATCTGTTCGAATAGCAAATGTCAATGTCGTTATAGCGTTGAGTTGAGTTGGGTTGGAGCTGTGTCTGTCCAGTGTGTGTGTTTATTTTTCGAATCGCGGCCCGGGACTGAGGGAGTCGCGGGCAGGGGGGGAGGCGTGAATAGAGCGCCCGTTGTAAAATTTGGTAGCCTTCATTGTCAATATTTCGGGCAAATAAACATGGAGTGAGCTATGCTTACTTATTTATCTATGCCGTGGACATTGAGGCCCATGACAAGTACAGGTGGCCAAGATGCCGAAACATTCCATATAATCCTGGAAATTTTCAAAATAAATGTAGAAAATTAAGAATTTAAGACATGGTTAATAAGTTACATTTTCCATACAAAGATGTGAGAAATTTTCATAAGTATGTGGAAAATTATCGATTAGAAAACTCTCCGTCGGCACATTAGTATATACAATTCCATACATTTCGTGACCACAAAACGTGTTACCGTCAACGTCCACGGTAAAGGACACAATATAAAAGCTACGAGTGTCATCGACCTTGTCGAAGACGTAACCTAGAATCAGACAATATTTCACGTACACAGGAATCAGAAAAGAGCATTTACTTTAGCGCTAGTTAGGTTTAGATATCTTCTGTGATCCGTGCACAGCTGTAATCTACCCTGAAAATATATTTGTGACTGTTTCACGTCAAGTTCGTGACCTAAGTGTAAAAGCGCCCTTGAGACCTACTTGCAGAATAAATGTTTGAATTTTGTTTTTGTTTTTTTATTTTCAAGGCTACATACCTGTAACTATCTAACAGAAATAATATAGCTTTAAAATCCCAATCGAAAAGAATAAGGTAGGAGTGTGTATTTGTGCGAATTTATAATGTATTTCGCCGGAACCGTTACAATTTTAAGCATTGAAATAGCTAATTACAAATTAATATTTTTGAAAAATCCCTCAACGGGTGAACCCATTTCGATAAAACCTGTCTAAGATCACTTGCTACAAAAACCTACTTACAATTTAAAAAAACCGTGCTCCGGTTCCACAGAGACGCAAAAGATAGATAGAAAAGTAATATACTTAGATAGTTTTATTCCTTAGCGACCCTTGCCGGCTTCGCACGGTACTTTTTTGGAGACCTGTTTAAGGTGTACAATACTGTATTTCATTATTTTGATCTATCTTGTAGGGTTCAGCCAGCGTTTGCAATGTAAGCGCAAAAAAATGTGTTTATTTACATCACATTAGAAACCTACATTATGCATTACTTTTCTAGTATATTATTATACATAAAAACCTTTCTCTTGAATCAATCTATCTATTAAAAAAAACCGCAACAAAATCCGATGCCAAGTTTTAAAAATCTAAGCATACATAGGGACAGACAGCGGAAAGCCACTTTGTGTATACCCAAGTAACACATCAAAGCAGTATAACGGCCGTCTTACAGCATATCTGTATGCTTTTAGCATTTTCAATTCGTTTTATAGTAGCATTATAAACGTTTATAGTGCTGATATAGGTCTTAAATGGGCACGAATTACCCAGCTTGAGATCCTATACAGGTCATTTAATAGCATTACAGGCGCAATATGTCTGCGCTATTAGCATTATCGTTGTCATGGAAAGTGTCAATCGCATTAAAGAATCATTAGTACACTCTATTAAGTTGCCAACTGCATTAAAGAAGCATTAATACAGCCAAAAAACTTGCTAATCGCAGTAAAGAAGCATAAGTACTCTCGATTAACTTGCCAATCGCAATACAAAAGCATTATACTAGCATAAGAGTGTAGTAAAATAAACCTTACGTCAATCCAAAAACGTCTCTAACACCGACGGAACAAATGTTATAATACAATGAACGTTGTGATTTAACTACTTTGTCTCGCAATATAAAATGGACGAAGACGGTACAAAAAACTGAATGAGTGACACGTCATATTTGTTTGCATCCTAACAAAATTTATAAAAGTTTTTGACTCTTTTACGTTATTATATCCTTCAAATATTACTGCGCAATGTAGTTTACTGTAAATGTGTATATTAGTTTCATTTAAAATTTTCACGCGCCTTTGATTTATTGTGGTTTTGCTATAAAATATTATAAAAAGATATGCGTCAAATAAACAAAACAATTGTGTAATCCTCGTATAGAACGAGTTTTGCATTATTAACACAATAGTGTTGGTTGAGCAGTCTTAAATTAAGTAATTTCCTTATTATATAGGTATTTTCCTTGTATAAATAGGTCCGCATGATTTTATTTTTAGGTTATAAATTATTTACAAAATGGCGTTGGTCTATATAGACGGAGAGCTAGCCACGTCGGATATGACACAATAATGAGAGCAACCAAACCCCTCTAGTCAGTTTGGTATACTATGCTTATTTCTAGATCTGGACATCTGGCAGCTTTAAAGTGGTGGAGGTCAAAGAATGCAAACCATTTCAAGAAAATAAATCCTAGAGATCTGGGTTTGATGCAATATTATGAGAAACTATACAAATACTATACAATATTAAGAGAAATTATACAAAAGTTTATGTTGGGAGAAAGTAGTGCCAAACGATGTATAATAAAATATAGTTCATAGTTTGTCGCCTACTGTTTTTGTTTCCGTAATAATCATACATCGGGGTTTTCGGTGCGGAAACGATTTGAGAAAGAGTAGAGATAAACAGATAGGTTGAGAGTTAGTCTGAGACAATATCATATCATGCCTAATGAATAACTACCTCACTGTGAATAGCTTACACACTATGATACGAGCTTTTTTTCTTAGAGGCATGTTTGTATTGACTATTATATACTTAGTATTTTAAAAATGCAATTGCATATCCGAAATTTATTAACTAGATCTACCTAAGACAAAGACACGGTATAATAAGTGTCAAATATTAATCTAGACGTCCGATATTTGCTTAACTGAAGAGGTTGACAATGATCAGTCATTACATGAATTAATAAAAAAATACTTTAAAAAATCATAGGTATATGTACCTACAATATATATACATAATAGTCAGCTATTACATATAAATTGTATATACGTATGATTTTTTCAATCAATTATTCATTAGGTAGAAACGTGCTAGAGTACATTCTGTTTTTTAAGTTAATGCCTACTCTTTGGCTAATGTCAAACATTCCCGCACCGAAAACCCCGATGTATGGTAATAATATACAATATTTTTTGGTCTAACGTTTTTTTTATCGATTTTTGACCAGTTTTGAGTCGATATTCCCTATAGATCGAATTATAAGGCAAACGACTATCGGTTTTTGAATCTTTTATCTCCATTCTGTAGAGCCGGATCTTGAAATAAATGAGCCGTTATTTTTTTATGATATTTTTAAAATATGGTCTAAAAAAACACTTTTATCGATATTCGAATGGTGTAAAGAATCTTACATATACGTAATCTACATATTAGGGTTCCTCTTTGATGTCTCTAAAAACTGTAGAGAGATTTTAATTTTTAACTACTTAAAACAAAATTTATGACCATAAAACCACTTTTTTAGCCTAAACCGGTTCGACTTTTATGTCAAATATCTCGAAGACAATGAATATTGAAGTAAATATAGGATACTATATTGTTTAAAGCTAATACTTATAATATGATAACCTATACTGATAATATGATAACCTATATAAATCATTAAAAAACTAAGGGAATCAGATCTAAAGTCGTTGGCGCCAGGGAGCCCCTTAAAATATAGGCCCTGTCCTTTATAACTGAGACAACTTCGGCAATTTTTACCTAGTTTGGTATTACTATTTTCCAATTAAAACATTTTGCTAGTCTGTCACTGTGACCTCCACCCATTAAAAGCTGCCAGATGCCAGGATCTAGCAACAAGAATAGTATAGCAATCTAACCAGACGGGTTTTGTTGCTCTCATTATTGTGTCATATCTGACGTGGCTAGCTCTTAGTCCAATAGCAGCTCAGTGACCCTTAAAAAATGCCTTATTTATGCCTACAGCATTACACGTGAATAATTATGCTATTAAACAACATTAAGCATTTATTTATGCTATTGTAGAACCTAAGGCACTAAAACCCTCAAAGCTGTATAGGGGCTGTTCATAAATTACGTCATCAATTTTTGATGATTTTTACCCCCCCCACCCCCCCCCCCACCCCCTAAAATCATCCAACCCTCCCCCTGCCAAAAAAGTGACGACATTAAAAAAAATGCGTTTTAAGCTTAATTGTAAAATAAAAAACTATTTAGTAGATAATATTTTATAGCATTAAAAGTTTATAGAAACACGACTTTCATTCCTTTTTTTACACATTGATGATGTGATCTTCGGAATGACCGCCCCCCCCCCCCCCCCCCCCCTCCTACGTCATGCTACCATCATCCGATATCCAGACCCCCCCCATTAGAAATGACGTAATTTATGAACAGCCCCTTATAGTGAATTACTTGCCTTTATAATGGTTTATATTATTGCTATTATACTGCATTAGGAACGTATTACCTACTTATAAATGCTATTGTACACCCTAAGGTATTAAAAATAGCTGTATAGCGAATTTACGTGGCATTATAATGGCTAATATTCATGCTCTTAAACAGCATTAAGCATTTATTTATGCTATTGTAGACCTAAGGCACTAAACTAAACCGAAGCATTAGTGTAGCAAACCAAAACGCAACGGTACAGCGTTCAGCTGTACCGTTGCATGTTGTTCGCTGCACTAAAACTAATGGCTAAACAAAAGCATTTACATATGCCATTATACAACCGTTATACAGCGCAAAGCATCATAAAATTCTATTGTAGAACCTAAAGCACTAAAAACAGCTGAAAGCTGTATACCGGATTTAAGTGGCATTATAATGGCTAATATTCATGCTCATAAACAGCATTTAGCATTTATTTATGCTATTGTAGAACCTAAGGCACTAAACCACACCGAAGCATTAGTGTAGCAAACCAAAACGCAACTGTACAGCATTCAGCTGTACAGTTGCATTTTGGTTCGCTGCACTAAAACTAAAGGCTTTAAAAAAGCATTTATACATGCCATTATACAACCGTTATACAGCTTAAAGCATTATATAATGCTATTGTAGAACCTAAAGCACTTAAGTGCTTTTAAACAGTCGAAAGCTGTACAGTTGCGTTGTGGTTTGCTGCACTAAAGCTAAAGGCTTTACAAAAGCATTTAGATATGCCCTTATACAACCGTTATACAGCTCAAAGCATCATATAATGCGACAAGTTGCTCGGTGAACGTATATAAGAGTTTATACGGTCCTTAAGTTCGAAATAAGTTAACTATTAATATGTTATAATGCTTCCTGTGTTACTTGGGTACTATGTAGTGATGATACTGACGATACCAACGATAAGAAGCGCAACTTTGTATGCACAGTATGTAGACTAGTAAAGTAAAATCATTTGTCAGCGCTTGACGGAGTAATGCAGCGTGTTCTATTATAAGCACTTAAAATGCAGCGTAAGTTAATGACCAACAATATAATAGTCGCTAATATGGCTACCTTATGTACGATTCGCATTAAACGGGTGGAGTCGACACGGCACGCGTTCACTAGAGTCAAGCGAAATAGAAACTTATGACAGTACCTTCCTTATTTATTACATTCTATATTTATATTTATATGAAAGCATGCTCCGATATTTTGTACGCTCGTGCGGAAATCAATATTTTTTTTATGGAGAATAGGCAGACGTTTGACCGCGATCTCACCTGATGGTAAGTGATGATGCGGTCTACGGTGGAGCACGCTTACCCACAACAACGCTTACAATTCAAAATCCAAAAAACACTTGTAAGACGAGCGCCGATTCCAGTCGTCAGTTTGGTGTGAATCGTACATTAGTCGCGAGGCCTTGCTTGTCATTTTCTTGCACTGCAATTGCGTCGTAGGTATGTTATCAAAGTAATAATGCTTATACAAGTTGCGAATCTTCATTCTAAAAATTTAATTAACATAAAATCATTAAAATAAACATTTTCAGCGGTATAAACACTTATTAACGGGACCGTATCTTTGTAGATACGCCCCTCCCCATCTGGCTTTTATGAGGCAATGCCGTACTCTAAAATCCAAATGCCTTGAAATACCATCGACAATAAATATTGTAGGACCCTATAATAGGCATGATGTTTTTTATGCATGGTATCAACCGATTCGTTTTGTTGTGAGGATCAAATTTCTATATGGGGCCAGAAGAAGAACAAATGTCAGAAATGAGACTTAAAATCTGAGATTTTCACTTGTTTCTCAAAACGATCCTAACAAAATGATGTGCAAAAGTGACGTCACAATCAAATAGTCGCCCTGTTTAGAGTATGGAGTAAATATGAAATTGCTATTCTTACAGTGAATTGTTGCATTTATGCATATGGTTGCCATATAATTTATTAAATAGACAGTAAAATGTTAAAAATGGAATGGTACAATGGTGGTAATGGTATTCAGTTTCGTACTTTAAAAATATCGTAAAATTTGGATATTATGGAGCTTCCTATATCTTTGAACCATTTCAATGGATTATTTTTATTTTCACTTTATTTGATTATTTTTCATCCTATCAGCTAATTTTTATTGCAAAATTCAACATGTTTGATTAGACATCCCCATTACCAAAGCCTTAGCTTAAATTCAATTGTAAAATCGATAAGGACGTACTGACGTACCAAATAAATGATTAATCGCCTTTCCTTAATTTTCCGGTTAAGTCGGATAAAGTATTTACCGTGCTCCGTGCTCGTCGTAATCATTCCATAAAAAATTTCAACCACATGTGGACCGACGGGTAGAATTTACAAATACCTATTTAAGCAATTTACCGGTTACGGTTATACACAATCAGCCTGTTTAAAAGGTTAAAAGTTTTTGTTTTGTTCTACACACCTTATTTATAATTAATTGTCATATGTAAACTACCACTAATTGGACGCATTCTTAATTGAAAACCTTTTTATTGTTACAGATGTGGAAACATTTTTTATGGACGAAGAAATGCATGTTTATCGTGAAAGTGCGATAGTGTAAAGAACAATGAACGATGTGAAAACTTAAATAACATTAAAAATGGGGTCTTTATTTCACATGAATGATACAAACCTTACCAATAGAACGTTTGACTCCGTGGACCCCGTACAGATATTCGGGCCACAAAGGGACCCCATGTACATAGTGATACCTATAACAATAATGTACTCTATCATATTTGTGACCGGGCTTTTCGGAAACATATTCACATGCTTAGTGATAATCCGAAACAAAAGCATGCACACCGCGACCAACTATTATTTATTCAGTTTAGCCATATCAGATTTACTGTTGCTTATTAGCGGTATGCCTCAAGAGATGTATTCGATATGGTCGAAGTGGCCGTACGTGTTCGGGCCGGCGTTCTGCCTGATCCGGGGGTTGGCGGCGGAGACGTCGACGAACGCGAGCGTGCTGACGATAACGCTGTTCACGATCGAGCGGTACCTGGCCATCTGCCACCCGTTCGTGTCGCACAAGATGTCGAAGCTGTCCCGCGCCACGCGGCACGTGGTAGCGCTGTGGGTGGTGGCGCTGACGCTGGCGCTGCCGCAGGCTCTACAGTTTGGCGTACGCAGCCACCAGGGCGTCGCCATGTGCCTCCAGACCCGAGTCATCATACAACACTCCTTCGAGATGTCCACATTCTTCTTCTTCTTCGCCCCTATGGTGCTAATAACAGTACTTTATTCCCTAATCGGACTGAGGTTACGAAAATCTGATTTAAGTAACGATGTGCCAGGACAAAGAGAATTAAAACTAAAGATGCGATTTACTCCTAAAGTTCAAAGGAAGCATAGCCAGTCAACGAAGCGTGTTATAAAAATGCTAGGTAAGAACTTTTTTTATTTGTAAAGTGTTTAAGTGAGATTTAAGATTTTATGTCAGAAACATTTTTCTTTTTTGGTTTTTCATATCAAGATTGACGCAGTATAATCTGATCGGCTAATATATGGATTGCGAATTAAGAAAACAACTTACATACAATACGAATAGATCAAGAGTAGGCCGTAGGCAACCCTTCCTCGTCGAGTAGAAAAAAATCTTAAAAAGCAGGTCTGCGTGTAGCTACGACCATTTTTTTGGCACTTCCCGATGAGAACTATCGAATAGGTCACGTGCCCACTTGCTAATCGTTGAAGTACCTTTTGTCAAAAAATAAGGTAATTTTTGCTGACTGTACAAAATGGTCCAAATGTAGCTGAGGCTACCAAGAACTAAAATACATAACTTTTCACCCTGCATTGCCCTACATAAGCCGAATTATTCTGCTACTCGATGAGGTAGTGTTGCCTAATTTGGCTTGCCTTGATCTAGAACATTGCATGTTATATATTTAAAAGCTATTAGTAAGTAATTAATAATAAATTCGAAATGATTGGATTTTCTTTTTCCAAATCGAGTCACATTCAGTTGGTCATAAGGAACACAAATCGTGACTGTAACGTTTTATGTTGCTATGTAATAAAATTGCTTTATGGATTACGAGTATACTCGTAATGCTCCATTAGAAATTATACCTACTGTCGTATTCTCATCCCGTGAGTTGTAGTCTATCAAATAAACCTCCCTGCCGAGGTGTACTCGAGGGACTGCGATAGGGGGTTCCGTACAGAATATCATCTGTGGGGGTAGGTGGATTTCGGCGGGTTCCGCCGTGCCCGCGAAAGCTAATACGGCCGGTTCAAATACGGCCACGGACACAGGAATATAACTTGGTCACTTTTCCTGAAGTTTATGAGATTTATTTTAGTTTATTACTTACATATAGGTATCTACTTACTCAGTAATGTTACTACCTAAAGCAATGCAAATAAAAAAATATGCAATTAATTGTTCCTAACTAGATGCAGTATTTGGGTTCTTCAAACAACTACTTACTATTACAGCCATATTATGAGCAACTGTTTAAATAAATTTACGTAAAAAAGTTTTAAGTTAAACGGTTTTATTTCAATCAAATGTTGTACCAAAAACTAGAAAATAAAAATTTATACGAATTTTAGTCTCACATACATTGCTTCCTGGAGAGTAATCATGTAAGACGGATAACAGAATAAGCATCTCGAGTCGGATGCTAAAGGCCCTATTTGTCTCTATATCAGTGGATTAAGTCATAATCGGAAGCTTTTATCAGACTAAAATAAAAACGTGGGGCGTCTAATATGAGGTAGAGTGGGTTAAGTATGTAATACAGACTATTTAATCTAAAATCAAAGTCACGTAGCTATGCTTTAATATTGTTGGAGGTGGCGTTAGTGTGAGAGTACTACGAGAAGTATTAAAAATATGTATATATATATATATTATAAAATGAGTCAAATACTTAGATATTTAGTTTGCGAAATGAAATGTGAAATTAGGTAAATATAAGTAAATAAATATAAGTTAATTTGTATATTTGATTGAAATAAAACCGTTTAACTTAAAACTTTTTTACGTTAATTTATTTTTAAGTTTTTAGTAAAATTGTCGTACTTGTATGTATGTGGTGGGAAAACTATATGTGATGACATCTCAAGTGGTATTATATTAATTGTATGTGACTTTCGTGTGTTAAAAGTAGAGGGTACCTACATTAAGTTGGGTAGTTGGGTACCTACGTATATTATATGGTACATATATGTTTACAGTGTGGGAAAAATCTATGGGTCCTGGAGGGGAACTAAATCCTTGAAATAGCTTAATTTACGTGAAGGACATTCTTTTATTTTAAAAAAATATTCGGAGCTAAAAGGCTGAGTACGTCACAGCGAGAATTGCTTTAGGAGCAGCATGACATGGCCTTGATAAAACTCAATGGTCAAGTGTCTTAGCGAGCCCGAGGGCCGAAGGCCCGAGGGTGAGCGGCAATCTATGCGAAACTAAAAGGCCGAGTACGTCACGGCGAGAATTGCTTCAGCCGCAGCATGACATGGACTGGACAGATCTCAATGGTCAAGTGTCTTAGCGAGCCCGAGGGCCGAAGGCCCGAGGGTGAGCCGCAATCTATGCGAAACTAAAAGGCCGAGTACGTCACGGCGAGAATTGCTTCAACAGCAGCATGACATGGACTGGACAAATCTCAATGGTCAAGTGTCTTAGCGAGCCCGAGGGCCGAAGGCCCGAGCGTATGCCTCTATCTATGCGAAGCTAAAAGGCCGAGTACGTAACGGCGAGAATTGCTTCAGCAGCAGCATGACATGGACTTGATAAAACTCAACGGTCAAGTGTCTTAGCGAGCCCGAAAGCCCGAGGGTGAGCCGCAATCTATGCGAAGCTAAAAGGCCGAGTACCGCGTATTGCATACGATCGGAACATCACAACGAGAATTGCTTCAGTAGCAGCATGACATGAACCGGACAAAACCCAATAATAAAAATGTCCTAGCGGTCACGACTCAGGAGTTGGAGATCAATAAAACACGTAAACGCCTATACCTAAAACTAGAACACTATTTTTAAATGCATACATTCTCCAACTGGTCCTTTATGGCAGCCAGCCTAGCAGCATTACGACTGAGGAGTTGGAGATCAAACGTAACGTAAATGTCTCTAGCTAAAAATAATGCACTATTTTTAAATTGACACATTCTGGAATCGGTCAGTTACGGAAGGCAGTAACCATACAGCATCAGAACTGAGGAGTTAGAGATCAATATGAAATGTAAATGCCTCTACCTAAAACTAGAGCACTACTATTGAATTGACACATTCTCCAACCGGTCAGTTATGGCAGGCTGTAACCTTGGATCATCATGAGTGAGGAGTTGGGTTGTCATTTTCTTACTCTCATAAACTAGGTTCGAACTCTGCTTATGGGCTTTTGCTAACAATGATGTTTATTTTAAATTGTAGCTTACTAACCACCGATTCCACAATGAGTTATAATATCTAATCAGTATGCTTCAGAACTGGGTTCGGAGGCACTGAAAATTTGTATAAATATGCTATTTTTTGGAGTTTTCAGACTAGAATTCTGACTTTCCTATAAGATTAAGATACTTAATTTTTTTCTGGTCTTTAGAACATGACAATTTAAGCAACTGATGTGAGTTTAAATTATCAAAATGTATTTTTGGTTTAGAAAACACATATTGAAATTTCAAAAAAATCAAAACGGGTCCAGTTTAACCGCTATAAAATCTAGGTTTCAGTGTGAATCAAAATTTGAGTTTACCATCAATTGATACATCGTAATCTCACCTTTACATACCAAGTAAACTTTATAGTGTTATTTTTGCTTGGTAAGAAGATATGATTTTTGAAAATCGTAAATATTGCAGAACAGTATTAGTACGACAAAGTCGTTTTTTATGGTTATATGCCAATAAATAATGGTTTTCTTATCATAAAGGAGTTTTATTAAGTTTTGTCATAAAAGGAAGGGTTAAATTTTGTTATGATACATACACATTAAACGAACCAATCCTTTAATAAAACAAATTCATTACTTTAGTGACGGAGCCGCTTCGCAGTATAAAAATAAAAAGAATATGGCGAATTTGTGTTACCATGATGAAGATTTTGGACTGCAAGCAGACTGGAACTTCTTTGCTACAGCACATGGGAAAAGCCCCTGTGATGGTGCAGGAGGCACCATCAAAAGAATAATCCGAAAAGATAGTTTGCAAAGAACAGCGGAAAGTCACATATTAACCCCTCAAGCGATGTTCGACTTTTGTACGGAGCGGATACCTGGCATTACATTCTGTTTCGTGTCAAAAGCAGATGTCGAAGCTTCAGAATCAAGCTTAACAGGGAGGTTCGAGAATTTACTCACGATTAAAAATACTAGATCATACCATCATTTCGAACGTCTGTCGTTCGACACTTTAAAAGCTCGTAAATATTCAACATCACAAACTTTTGAAGTTGTGACAGTTAGGAGCTTAGGAGGCAGTTATCGAAACCTAGAAGTAAGGATTAAATTAATTTTGTAATTTTCTATTTAAGTATTTCTTTATTATAGTGATGCTTTTAATTTAGTTAAGAAATAAATAATATTTAGGTGCAGTTTTATGTGTTTAAGACACTTTTATTAACTATCTGAAATTTGCATATTTTACGATTTTCAAAAAATCGTATCTCATAACGTAGCAAAAATAACACTTTAAAATCAAGTTGCGATGTTAATTTCAGCATATGATCTATCATTTTGTGGTAAATTCAAATTTTTATTTATACTGAAACCAGGATTTTTCAGCATCCAAAGTGAACACGTTTCTATTTTTCAAAAATTTCAGTACGTGTTTTCTTATACTATATCATATCATACATTTTGCCATTTAAAATCAATGTACTAACATTGATTGAAGTTAGAATTTAACTGTTACTGAAACTGTGATATAAAAAAAATCCTAGGTCTAATACAAAAGTCAAGATTTTTATCCGAATACCACGAAAATGAGCCAATTTTTTAAGATTTTTAGTGACACGGTATTTTATGCTGAAGTATTTGGAGGAAAAGTTATAATGCATATCGAATAGTATGTTTATTAAAGGCTTATATTCAATTAACACCATTTTTGTACATAATTTCTGAACAAAGTTTAATCATAATTTGTGGGAGTAGGAAAATGACACCATTTTGTACTTTGGATGGGTGCCGATAAAAAGATAAGTATTAAAAAAAAATAACGACAACGGTTTTTATGCTTAAATGTGTCATGGTACATCCTCATTTTTTTTCATTGAAATCTGTGACCACGCGGCAACAAAAATAATTAGTTTCAGCTGTTTTCATATGGAATGACTCCCCTGTCAGTTATGGCAGGCTGCAACCTTGCATCACCACGATCGAGGAGTTGGAGGTCATTTGAAACGTAAAATATTTCTACCTAAATCTAAAGCACTATTATTAAATTGACACAGTCTCCACCCGGTCAGTTATGGCAGGCAGTAACTATGCAGCATCAGAACTGAAGAGTTGATGGTCAATTTAAAGTCACTAAGGATTTATTTACTAGCAACAATAATATAGTTAAATTAGCAGATGTGTACGACTCTCGGTTAAGGTAAGCAGTGTCTCTGCAGCATCAGGATTTGAAGATCAAAGGTTGAAAATATTATTAAAAGTTATTGTCGCGGAGATCTGATACGCATACCAAATTTCACCGAAATCTGTTAAGTAGAAATGGTCGAAAAATCGATTGCAAGATTTGATGTGTAATATAAATATACAAACAAATAAATAAATAATAAATATACGGGGTCAAGCTAAATAAAACCGTTTAATAATAATAAAAAACCGTTTAAAAAGAACCCTTTTTTATCAAAACTAACTACTGTTATCCTCTGAATGGCAACTTATTGAACGCATTTCCTTTATTCCAATTAGTCTATAAATAACCCTTTACAAATTACAATAGCTGTTAAACGTACGGAAAGTTAAAGCTAACGCGCACTAAAATAAGCATAATAATTTACTTTTCCAGCTTCATATAGTAAATTTCGCTACAAGAGCGCAAAGTGTGTCATTACTTCAAATAAGTGGCAAGAGTAAGTGATACTGTTGCGTTTGCTTCGAACGTTGTACGAACAGTCGGCTACAGCTCAGTTTAACATGTTCCAATTATTCCATGTATAACTGTTTATGTTTTTTACCCACTCGGAAGAAGTTAGTTCCTCTTCAGTCGCCTCAGACAAACAAAAGTTCTTAAAGACAGGTCAGGATTTGTTTCGTTCATAAGTGCATTGTAATGTGCCTAAATTGAAGAATAAATATTTTTTATATATTTTTTCTTTTACATCACGGCGACCATCACCACCACTCCAGGGGTGTAACATGCGCGTTGCCGGCTCCTTAATAACTCCTTTATTGAAGAACCCCATACTATATCTAGTCTCTATTGCGAGAACCTCGGCAGGGAGCTTATTCCATAGCCGGAGCGTTCGCGGGAGGAAATTCCTCTAAAACGTGGTTGTTTATTATTATGTACGATCAGCTGCAGAGAAAAAGGCCCACGCTGCGTACAAAGTTTGTATACATGGGGGAGGGGGGTCTTTTACTCTGCAGCTGACTGTACCTACACGCAACAGTAGAATGAGTTCTCATTTCACAGTGGCCGTAGTAGTGGCATTCTTCATATGCTGGGCGCCGTTTCACGCGCAGAGGCTGGTGGCCATCTACGGCACGGATGAGCACCACCGGCCGCGCTCCAACCTGCTTCTGCATGCCTACACCATCCTCACCTACATCTCCGGGGTGTTCTACTACTTCTCTACCAGCATCAACCCCATACTGTACCACATCATGTCCAACAAGTTTCGGGAAGCTTTCAAGGTTGGTACTTGTAAGCTAATTTTCGCTTATTTAGCATGAAATCTTCTAAAAAACCGGCCAAGTGCGTGTCGGACCACGGATAATGGAGGATACCGTACCTTCAATGGAATAAGAAACTAATACCAAAAGGTCGTATCTGAGGCCTATGGAAGAAGTTTTTTTGGAGATAACTCAAAAATAGCTGAACCGATAATGTTCAAAACAATTTTCTTAGAAAGTAGTGTGATAAATGAAAGTAATAAGGCGCATCTTAGCAATTTTTTTTCATATTTTTTGGACTTACGGTCCAAAAGTTAAAATTTTTCTGAATTTCGAAGCGATTATTTCTGAAAATATTTCCTTATCACAAAATGTTCAAAGAAACCTCGATGTTATTTTTAAAGATCTATTGATTGATGTACAACATGTTGATTATTGGTAAAAAATGGAGCGCTCCCCTAAAAAAAATATTACTATTGAGTGTTATTAACATTGTCTATGTGAACTAGTAAATGATTGTTTTTTAATTCGTTACATAAAGGAAACACGAAATTTTAAAAGGATCTCTTTGGCACCGATTTGTGCTCAAGTATATTACATACCTAAACAAAAATGCTTCCTGCTTTATAATGCGCAATTCCATCCACTTAACACAAGCTATTATTGCTCATCAGTCAGAGCTCAGAGCTGCTGCTGCAAGCTGGCGTACGCTTCTCAAGTATTAGTACAGTAAAGATACGGTGGCGTCAAACATTATTTTATAATAGCCTGATTTTTTTATTATTCATTCTTATGGAATATTTATAGATAATATATGCAAAAATCCTACCAACTTTGCACCCGGAAGTAGTTTAATAGGTAAAAATAGTATTACGATATTTAAGTCTTCTTTCTGTTTAAAGCGAAAAACAAGAAACCGTGTCCATGTAAAACCACATAAATAGCTAAATGTACGGCGCGGGCGATATATATCCTAATTCGTTAGAAACAAATAGTAATAATTGGTAGTTTGTTCTTACACATTTTAAATGACTTAGAAACGATATATTCATTAAAATCCTACAAGAAAAACGCTTGTAATATGTGTGTACATATTTGAGGCGGTTAGCGAATAACGATATTTTGTAGGATTTCATTGCGTAAATAATACTTTTATCATGATATATCCGTTACACTAAAAATATTAGCTATTCTTAATTATTTCGAATTCTCCATACTAGCCGCCCGTAAAATGACTGTAGTATATGGAATCCATCGTGTTATGCTACTTTATATTGAAAGAATTGAACGTGTTCAACGTAAATTTAGAAAATTTCTATGCCTCAAAACTAAATATCCTTATAACTCTGCTGACTATAAAAAACATTTGTAAAAAACATCACCTAATACCACTTAATAAACGGAGGGAAATAGCTCACATAAATTATATTCTTAATATCACCACTGGTTTGGTAGATACTCCTGAATTACTTTCCAACCTCTCCTTTAATGCCCCCACTCGTTGTACTATCCTCCTATTTCCATTAAGTTTTCATCGTCCAATTATAGACGGAACAGTTTCTTGTCGCGTGCGAGTAGAGCATTGAACAGTCTAGCAATTTGCTGCACGGCTACCACGTCTTGCAAGAGCGACTAAAGCCGCGAGTAGGGAAAACCTACCCGCGCTTGTCAAAAATCTCGCTTTCCGGTAGCATAACATGCACCCGCGGCTGCAACTGACGCGAAGAGAACTCAATGTTGTGCTTAGGATTTTAGTTCAAAGTCGCGAGTCACTGGCATTTGATCGCGACTCTGTCGCTCCTTTCACGCGCAAGTTGTGCTGCCAACTAGCGACAACGCGTGAAGTCGCGCAGATCTGTCTCTTGTCGCGCCAGTCGCGCGTAAGACGTCCTAGCCGTGCTAGTTTATAATTCATATTGATTGTATTAGCTCTTATGTTGTGTGTTGCTGTGTTCGAGCGTTGTCACTTTTTATTTAAGGGGCTGATAACAGCTAAATTCCCTCCCTATCTTTTTCAGCGCGAATGAAAGAGAAACACTGTGTTACAATTAGTATGGGAGCTCATTGAAAATTTTGCAAAATGATGACTTATAAAAAAACTACGCATTAATTGAAAAATATAAAACAACGAAGTTTTTAGTATTAGTGCGGTGGAATTTTATCCTTAGTTACAGAGTTATAAGCAGGGCCCGTAATTTTCATGCCGATGACATCAATTTGACGTCACGCCCCATATAGGGTGATCCCATATAGTTTTATTATAAATTATTAATCATTAGTCGTTAATCATTTTAATCATGTACAAATGACTTCATAAGTACTCTATTTACACATGGAATTAATAATACCTACTTGATACGTGAAACGTACATACAACTATTTGATTTGTTTTTATACATACATTTTATTAAATGGTATTGTTAACAACACATTACAATTGTTACGTAGAAAACAGAATTCCTCTCTAACGTAAAGCACGCCATCCTTCTTGCATTAATTCCCATGCAAAGAAAATCTAAGTCATCTTCGCGTTCATACGTACCTAACGCAATATTCATAAAAATCATTTTGTTTTGTAATCGTATTTTTGTTTGTTGTGTCACACATTTGGTTAATTATTTCAAATTCTCTGCTAAAAAGAAAATGTCAAAAAAAAAAAAAATTCAAAATTATTTATTTCATAAATGCATACAGGGTTATGATACAGGGGATGGGGCCACCCGGTAAGCAAAATATTGCCTGTGTTGGGAGGCACCGCTCTTCCCTTAGGTTTATAAAAGTTAAAAGGGTAAAAGTTTTGTAGGTAATTAATGGTTTTTAGCTTAGGCACTACATACATGGGACATGCTTGAACATACTTAATATTAGAATAATAGTAGTATGTGAATGTGAGTGTATGTGTGTGTGTGTGTGTGTGTGTGTGTGTGTGTGTGTGTGTGTGTGTGTGTGTGTGTGTGTGTGTGTGTGTGGTGTGTACATGTGTGTGTGGTGCTTCCTAGTATAGCGGTCGCAACATACTCTCCGTATCCTCATAGGATTTCCTTTTGAGCCACTTTGTGATGAGCGATTTACACTCGTGGTATGGTTTTGAGTGTATGTCAAGTTCCCTGTTAATTTTGTTGTAATTTTGTATAATTGATGGACAATTTTTTTCTGATTTTAACAACTAATACAATTAGGAAATCAGTATTTTTATTTCTCAGTGGCACTTGTAACATTTTTGACAGAACGTTTTTTAATGAGAACGAATAAAAAAGGTTACATTTAAAAAGGTTTTATTACATATTGATTTATAAACAGCCAAGGAAATTGATTTGTGTAACATTACGTACTTTGTCATAGTGTCAATCAACATCTAGACGCTAGAGATTTCATATTATTGTCACTGTGACCAGGTTCTAAATGGTATGCAAATCAAAGTCCTGGGCCATAACTACACGAATAACTAGATACTTAATGATATTATTTACAAACGAGGTTTTGTACATTATTATATACAGCCTTGGCCAGAAGTATTGAGCATCCTTGTGATTTTCATACAAAACTCGAAAGTTTAGACCGGTGTTTCTGACTTATTTATTTTATCAATTAATTCAAACTGAACAGGCATGTTTTGTTGAAATGAGTAGTAACTGCATCGAATATTTGCAATTTTTCGCACCGACCTAAATTCGCATTTTTGGGACCTCCACTTTTCATATTTTATAGGTACCTTGAAAGTGTTATTAAGTGAAGTTTTCTAGATATATCAATAAAATATAACATTTTACGTCATTGTACATTGTTATGATAGGGAATTAATACTTAACATCAAAATTGCAAGCAAAAAAGAGCTATGCTCAACACTTCTGGCCAAGGCTGTACAAGTTAGTTTTGTACATACTCGTAATTATTTACAAATTAATTTAAAACATATTTACATTTCTACTTTTTTTGCCCCTTATATTTTGATTCGAAATTGATAATTAGAATTTGCGCAAGGTTTTTAGGGGTCATACTGCATCGCCGGTTTGTAAAAATCCATTTTAATATTAAAAAGGACCTTTCAACTTCTACAGATGTAATAGGGGCATACTTCTGGCCAAGGCTGTAGAAGTTAGTTTTGTACATACTCGTAATTATTTACAAATTCATTTAAAACATATTTACATTTCTACTTTTTTTGCCCCTTATATTTTGATTCGAAATTAATAATTAGAATTTGCTCAAGGATTTTAGGGGTCATACTGCATCCCCGGTTTGTAAAAATCCATTTTAATATTAAAAAGGACCTTTCAACTTCTACAGATGTAATAGGGGCATACTTAAAATAAGACCATAAATCAATTTTCCCATTGCTTCCATCAAGACGAACTTCATTATTGTCGTTTAAGTCAGCCATTATTTGCATGGTTGGTAATTCCTTGTTTTTGTGTAAGACTGTTTTATGCTTTTTATAAATAAAATTTCCTTTTTCATGCAGACTAACCCTTGATAATTTGCCTGTCACAGTTTTAACTACTTCTAGCGACTCACTCAATGTCAGCGTAAAACTCTCCATTTGCTTGGTAGCTTTTACTAGAACTCTGCAGCTTTCAGGTATGAATTTTAAATGATTTTTCAGATGATGTTTCCCAATTGCTACATAGAGTCATGCTGCATAGAGTATGATTCCAATTAAATTCGTCATAATTAATCATTTAACAACATTGATTTATACAAAAAGAGAGATACGGTACCAGGCGCTCGATTGTGTGCAATCAAATATAGGTTCCGGGACCTATATTGAATTTGTCGTGTGGCAGAGTCTCTCAGTTACACTTTGTGCAATACGTAAAATATGGAGGTCTCGCTTGCATAGCCGTGTTAACTATATAGGTTTATCTCTTTTGCCCATGATACACATGTATTAACTGAGGCCACACAATCACGTAACTTTTTATTAATCATATTTAATTTTAGTTTAATTGGCTTTAGACACAACATTCGGTGCTTGATTATCCATATTTTTTTATTATTATATAGAATTTATAGATCAAGACACTTGGAGACCTTATACACACATACTTTTTTTTAAATTTAAATTCAATTTTTTTTTCTAACTGTTGATGATGGATTATTATAATTTGGAAATGTATGTAGAAGACACAATTCAGGTAAGAAAGTATATCAAACTTGTATGTAATTCATTTTCAAATAGTCAGATTTAGACTCACCTCTTTTCTTTGGTATTTTTCTTAAACTATAACCTATTGTTGGTTAATCTAACCTTGGTTTGATATGTTTTCTTATAGAATAACGCACTTATATGTATTGTTTAGTTTTGATGTACTGTTGTTTTGAAAAAATAAGTCCCGCCGAGTTTCTTGCCGGACATAATTCTTCTCGGGTCAGAAGTGTAGGGTTAGAACCGGTGTAGTTTGATTTTTTTTCTCTCTTTTACTTTGACGTGTAAAAGTGCCCTTGTGGCCTACTTACTGAATAAATGTTTGAGTTTGAGTTTGAGTACAGCGGTGTGTAGCATTTTACAAGTGTGTAGGTGCTGGACCACATTTCAGTTTTGTTTACTATGAACGTCACTCATCTTCCTTTTTGTTTATGTCTATGTTGAACAACCTCTGCAGGTAACCGATATCGATACTTGAAATAATCAGTACCATGTCTAATTGACTTATATAGCTGTCAGCTTAAAATAATACATATTGTTGTGTTTTAATTATTGTTAATTTATTTGTTAGGTATTGTTGGATAAATGTAAATAGGTACAATGTCATCTTTACACCAGTTTTGCTACAGATATCCGTTTTTAATCGTATACGACGAAAACGTTTATTGTCCCTGTTGTGATCAATATATAACATCAAAAGATTTCCGAAAGTAAATCACTCACATCGGTGAGAATTAGTCACTTGGTGAGATTCAAAAATCGCACTCCAGGAAGGCATTCAAATGTGGCAGTAAAACTGTTTTAAAATTTCTTAAAGACATAGGTATCAGTTAACAATTAAGAAAAGTTGCGCCCATCGTCTCCAAATATTAAAAAAAATAACCGGAAATACGGCCACGTCGTTTGGTAAAAAAATGTAAAAACAGGTGTTTTTTTTCACATTTGGATTTTTTGAATGACTAATATTATGTTGTTTAAAATGGAAATTCGTGGCAAGGTAACTATTATTTTGAGAAAACCAATAATCTTACGGTCAAGAATGTGAAAAATGTCAAGTAATACGAAGCTTCCGATGTTATCCGATGGAAGATAAATTTAGATCTTAAAAAATCTGTACATTGTTGTTGTCGACAGCGATGGACATAAAGTATCACAGCTTTCGTTTGAAACCTCGCATTGGAGTAAACTTACTCTGGCGTTTAATGTGATTATAAAAATAACTATGTTATATTTATTTTATAAGAAATTGAATGTTGTCCAGATTTCATTCCGCATACGTTAACTTATTACGGTTTAAAAAAAGTATGAAATTCAAAAAAACAATGACACTATTCGATTTCTTACATTTTATCGTAAAATAAATTGTAGAGCAACGATATACATAAACGCAATATTTAACCGTCTAAATAGCAATTTCATAATTTTTCCATAGGGCGACTAAGTATGTAACCGTGACGTCACTGTTGCATATCATTTTGTTAGGAGCGTTTTGAGAAACAAAAGCGAGTTGCAGATCTTGAATCTCATTTCTGACTTTTGTGTTGCTTTGACGCAATTAGCCCTATATAGACATTTGATCCTTGCAACAAAACGAATCGATTGATACCATACATTAAATAAATTCATTATGCCTATACTTATTATAGTTTTTGCGAAAAGAGAAAGCCTCGCAGATCTCTCTCCTCGCACACGCTTTAGAAAAACACAGCATAAGGCATTGTTAGTGGTCATCGTCTCTGGCATCGTCTAGAGTGCCAATCTCACAGTTGCCATCCCTCATCACGAATTTCATGCCTGCGATAAAACTTTTGCAGTAATGGCAGCAAAACTGTGGAATGAGTTGCCTCTAACCCACAGAGTACCTTCTTATATACTGAAATAGAGAACAAACTCTGGGGCTCTGGCGGGTAACCGAGTCGCTACCGCCATCTGTTATCGGGAGTTGATTTTTTTTTAATAAGGTTGCTTTATGCAGTACTTTTGTTCAAATTTAAAATTAATAACCGGAAATCTTTAAGTATGCATTGGCATACTGAAAGATTTTCTATTTTCAATTTTAAATACGTTATATTTATGTATAAGCATACTCTATATAAAATATTAAAAAGCAGTCGCAGTTTCTGTACACTTAAAATTAACGGAGAATTGTTTCAAAATAACGAAACGCTAAAAACACTTGAAATCTTTTTAAATTTAAAAATGCTAGTGTAAAGTAACGCCGACCGTACCTATAGGTATATTTAAATTAATAAATGAAACACAGTTGATTTGTAACTTCCATAATATTCTCGAGTTAATAACCTAAGTTCACAACTATTTTATCTAAAATGACTAACTCCATCCATTTTTGACCCCATCGTATAACCCCATTCGAATTTATTTTGAATTTACTATTAAGTAAATATACATTTCAACAGACCTAATCAACCATAAACAAACACAAAATAAATAATGTTTTAAATAGAACAAGTCCAATCTTTCAGCTACATGAACAGTACAAATAGTAGGGTTTTCCCTCAGTACAAAAGTGAAAAAAAATGTGCGATACGAGCGGGCTTGCGGCCGCGCGCCTCTTGTCGGCGGTTCTGCCCGCGGCTGACTGCAGCGTCACACGACGCATGTAGACACTAAACTGATCAAGAGGAGACTAGGCGAGCGGAGTCGGAAGGCGGTGGCCGCTGGCAGCTACAAGAGGCGCCGCGCGGCCCTGGCGGCCGGCGGCGGCCTACGCTACTGGCCGCTGCCATTCCAATAAAAATCGGCCCTAAGGATAGATTGGCGAAATCGACTGTTATTTTTCTAATCTGTAAAAACGAGGTATAGACATTCAGACTGCGGCTATGTTAAGACGCAAAAAGAGAAGTGTTGAATGAATGAATGAATTTTTCATTTAATTTACTTGAAAAAATTGGTACAATCTTGATTAAGTATGGTTTTATATGGGAGCTCATGCATTATACGACACAATACGACACTTTTATTCCCGCACAGACTCTACCAAAATTGTATCTTGATTTTACAGTGATATAGGCGAGGTTTAGATTGTATACATACCGTCTTGTGGTGTGCATCCGGGTACACAACACTTTTTATCAGACCGCGGCGTCGTCCATTTGACTTTACGGCCATTCAGCGACGAATTTCTGCGGCTGCGCGATAAGTAGTGTTGCCAAAAGAAAAAAATATATATAATTTCCAAAGCAGCGTACTATTTGCTAATTTAAGTTATTTATATTGAGCAAATTATTTCCTGTTACGGCAAAATAATTACAACATAATTAAATTTTTACAATGTCATGATTTTAGCGTTTATCTCGACATCTGTAATCGAAAGTAAAGAAGTTTTTCGAAAGTAATAATCCTGTCAAATTTGGAATAACTTAAAACTATAAATTTACTTATTCCTAACTTCATACATAACTTGGCATGGTTATACTGATGACATTACCATGTCCGTAGTACTAAGATTATTCGCCCTGCTCTAACCGTTAAGGCAATCGCAGTCTGTTGCATCGCTTAAGGAACAATTAAAGAAGTTATGGCTACCTGATATAAATTAACTTGTTTGTCTGTGTTTAATATATTACTGCACTTATTTATTAACCTATTCATCTTCCTCCTAGCGTTTGTCTTGGCTTGGGGTCCGTTTGACAACCTAATCCCATGAATTCCCGTAGGCACTAGTTTTTACGAAAGCGACTGCCATCTGAGCTTCCAACCCAGAAGGGAAACTAGGCTTTGAAAGGATTATTGATTAACCTTTTATTGATTTTAACTCTTTTCTTTTACTTATACTTATTTTTATTTATTTTTACTCTCTTGTAGTCTGTTATACTTATACATATACTGCTGTATTTGTCTGCAATTCGCTTTCAGTTCTCAACTACTCAAAGGTCAGCTGGAAGAGATCCCTTAAAGGGATAAGTTCACCTTTGTACTACTTTTGTTTCATTGTGTTGTTTTTACGTGTATTTGTACAATAAAGAGTTTATTCATACATACATATGTACATAGGAAAGATAAGTGTCACGAAATGGTCTTTTCTGAGCGTGTTGCTAGCAGCCTGCGCTGATCTTCCGAAAAGGCCATCCGGTGAAAAATTCACGGCAGATAACAAACACATACATGTAGCGAGTAGGTATAATTTATGATTTAAAAAAAATATAGGCATAGAAGTAGCCAGCAGCAGTATAGCCAGCTGTTGCTCTTGGTATCAAAACCACAAAGAATGAATCTTTTCGGGCGTGCAGCCGAGTGGGTGACTTGGGTACCCATACTATCCATCTTGTTGAAAAAACACAGGAAACCGCAATGGCATAAATCTTGTAGGTGATTATTTTCAGAACACGCTGGTGCGGTGCTGCCGGCCGGGCGCGCGCTCGTCCCAGCGCAGCTCTTACACGACGCTCGCTCTCGGCAGAAACGCCGCCTCCAGCAGCACCGATAACTCAGGTATTCTTTTCGTAATGCTTTCTCTATTATAGTACCTAATTAATTATTAACATAGGTTCACATTTAATAACTGAATTTGTCTCTGGAATCGTCAATGTCTATTCAAAATCGCGGTACCCCATGATTTGAGTTATACGTTTTTTTTTCGGTATTGGGTCAATATTAATTTGTTTTGTACCTTTATCTGTACTTTTATCTATATAAATTTTTACGGCTAATTTTCATAACGAGAATGAGAAAATATTAAAAATAAGGTATTAATTATCTCATACAATACCTATCATTACAATTGGCTACTTTCCTAAAAAAAAATATTTAGTCCGTCAGTTAGATTATCAAAAAATATTGGACACGTATTTTTTTTTGTCAATCAAACAAAAATTGGTGAAGTTACAGCCCGTTAAGTTCCCCGTGACGTCACATTTTAGTACAATTTTTAGTATAATGTGACGTCACGCGGAATTTTACATGGGCGGGCTATAATATATCTTCACCAATTTTTGTTTGATTGACAAAATAAAAAATACGTGTCCAATATTTTTTGATAATCAAACTGACGGACTAAATAGAATTATATTTTTTTTACCCAGGAAAGTACCCAATTTGTATAAAGCAATTAACCTTAGTAACGAATAGTACAGCAATTAGCTGTACAGCAACTTGGGTAATATCCAGTACTACATAAAATTAAGCAGCGTTTTTTTTCATTATTTAGCCTTATAATTTCATATTTTTAACAGGTAATAATCCTAAAGATGGCAGTGATAAAGGAATTAGAAGAGGATCTCAAAGGTCGTCGTCCGACAAAAAGATCAAATTCGACTTTGATCGAAATATAATTTATTATCAACACAAATATGCACAAACCGATCTCTCCATCCAGCGAGATATAGAAAATGGGCTATTGGAAACGAAGACAGGAGAAAAGAAAATTTACGTAGTACCTTCCAAAGAAAATTCCAATGAAGACACACGAGATTCTAAAGTTTCTTTATCCGATGAGCCCGAAGCATACATTAAAGAGATTCGAGACAGGATCAAACGACGTCAGAAAGGGTACGGGTAAATCAGAGCATTTCATAATAGGGTATGGTTGGCTGGGATGTTACCTGTTTATGTTGTACATTTGAGCGCGATTGACATTTGAGGTCGCGTCACCTGAAGTGAAGAAAATTCAAGCAAGGGAGCAGAGAATTCACGTGTTTTGAAACACAGGAAAATGTATAATTCTGATTTTTCTGATATATTCAAAATATTTATAACGGGCTCGTTACGGTTGTAAATATTTTTAATATATTAAAGTCTCACGAAAGTTTCTAATATATGATTTAATGTAAGTAATACTTCTGTGCTGTTGTTTTTTATGTAAGGAAAACTTTATCGAGGTTTACGATATTAAGTCAATAATATTAACGTATGTACTAATTAAATGATGCAAATGCATTTAAACCCCTTTACGCCTGGCAGCCTTTGTACTGTACCTACTTTATAATATAAGCTTTTGCATAAAATAAAAAAAGCTTTTAACTGATTTTTATGTCTAGTTACAATTTTACATTGTAGGAACAAAGTTAAATTGCAACTGGTTATAGAAAGTTTCTCACTTTATCCTGTACAAGTGTACACATTTTAATAAATGTGTACACGTACAAAGGATATTAACACAGAAGCTACGACTTATATTTTTATCAAATAGCCACTCGCTTGCTTTAAATTTTACAGTGGACTCTATTGCCTAGGTAATAAGGGTGGCTAGAGCTACCCAAAGCAACTAAGTGAATAAGTACAGTAAAGTCAAATATATAAAGCTCTACAATTGAGCTTCTATAGTTTTCTTAACTTTTCTGACATGACTTTTCGAATAAAACGTGCGGTCCGATAGAGAACATTAGAGGAGGGAACTGTGTGGCACTTCACTCGCACTCTTTGCACAATTTATATATTGACTCCTATCCTTATCAACCGACTTCATGATTTCGATGGAGGAGGTTCTCAATTTGTCGGGATCTTTGTTTTAACATTTTTTTTTAAGTATGTTCACGGATTATTCGAAGGCGCGCGGCTGGGCCGATTTAGAAAATACTTTTATTTTTTGAAAGAGTATATTTCACAGTTGGTCCCATTATCATCAGGTCAGGGTCTGATGAGGGAATCCTGGAGAAATCGAGGGAACTCTTCAACTATTATAGGCACACCTATAGTGATTTGAGTATTTTTTACAGCAGCTCGAGCATTTGCTTTTGGAAAGGTGGAGGCCAAGTGAAGTCAATTCTTTTTGGAAAAAATTATATCCTATTGCCATTATTGTCTAGTGCAGTCAACGTTACTACCTCAATGAAAACGCGATGTAACCTCTTTCGGCCTCACTTTTTGATCGAAGTAGTCTACCGCCGGAAGTGTTAGGTTTGTGAAGGTGACCAAAATTCATGTGAAAGCTTTGAATAGTAGGTACAATACAATACCACCGTTTCGAAGAAGCTCCACGCAACTGTATCCCTTTATAAACATTTACCTAGTCCAAAGTCAGTGACCAATTTACATTTCTGAATTATTTTATATAAGGAAATTAATGTCCAAGTGAGATGTAAAGCTTTTCTTTGTATATTTATAAGTAGTTAGTAGGTATTACGCGTTGTATATATAAAATTAACAAAATATAATAATGAACACAATTGGCAGTATGAATAAATACTTAATATATCAAATGGTAAAATAAAATTTTATTCCGGATTTTATCCACACACATATAATTATCTATTGATCTCATTTAAAGCTCTTCTATTAAAAATAGTTACGAGTAGTTTACAGCTTGTGTACCACATAAGTGAGAACTGAGAAGTGATCTACTTTCTGACTTTATCACACAGTTTAGGGTCTCCCCACACCTATGGACACGGGCTCGGCTCCCCACATCATGTCCCTTACAAAAAAGGCATAACTATTAAAGTTACAACTCGCTATATATAGGTATATGCCGAATCTTGCTACCCGTTGAGGTAGGGTGATTAACTGGCCTCATTATGGACTACGAGTAAGTCCATAATGAAACAGTAGTACACATGCCAACGAAAGGTAACGAAAGGTGCCAGTTTGGGTATCTATTTGTGCCCGCAGGAGAATGTTTCTAATTTTAAGCCATTAATACAAGTATTGTAAGACTGATTCCATTATAATATTATATTAGTATGTATATTAACTATAAGAAAGTAATTATTTTCAAAGGTTAATTGGTAGTAATTTAATTTTGGACGTTTTTAAACCAACCCTTACATATAAAACTTTATTGTTACCTACCTATAAAATATCGGTACTTGCCAAGCCATTTCTTTATGGTAAAATCATAGAGAATTAGGGAAATAATGTGGTTTCTTATGTGAATAAATCATAACATTAGACATTTTCAAAATGGTACCAATTGTCTCTGTCTACGTATTGTTATCGGGATCTGCCCAATACTTCGTGATGTGTATTACTGTTACCAAAGTTCATCATGATAAAATAGTATTTTTAATTGAGTGAAGTCATTTACAGCAATTTATACGACTTGGTCAACCAATTGTGCATGGCAGGAGTTATCAGATTATCACTCAAGTAAAATTACTAAGTACTGTAAGCAAATCTAACAAATGAAGCAAATTGCCGACATTTGTCCTTTTGTATGTGTAATCCTGAGTCGAAATCGTAAAGTCAGGCCCCATTCGGAAGAAAGCATGAAACTTTGCATGCACGTAGCTTACTTAACAGTACTTACAAAAAATTTAAGTAGAAATAGGTCGTCCAGTAGGTTGTCGCTTATACGGTTAATATGTGTTATATGGCAGAAAACATATAGGTATGACAACAATTTACGCGACTCTTAATTTGAAAACTATAAGGCAATATACTTTTTTGACATTATTGTAGATAATTTAATGGAGAATGTTTTGTTAATTGGCAGGTTTGTTGCAAGTTTTTTTCCGTTTTCATAAAAAGTGTGAAAAAACTGAAAATCGGGACATAGAAGTGGGGGGAGTGAGGGAAACAATCACTTGACGACCTGTTTCCACTTTAAAAAAATTACGTACCTATATAAGCTATGTGCATGCAAAGTTCCCCTGGAGCCCAAAGGGTCGCGCACAGTACGGTTCAAGAGGAATTTCCTCCCATGAACGCTGCGGCTGTGGAATGAACTCCCTGCCGAGGTTTTCCCAGCGGGCTTACAGTATGAGGTTCTTCAAAAAAGGAGTGAATATGTTCCTAAAGGGTAGGTAACGTGCATGTGAATCCTCTGGGGTTGCAGGCGTCTATAGGCAACGGTAACTGCTTACCATCAGGCGGGCCGTATGCTTGTTTGCAACCGTCGTGGTATTAAAAAAAAGTAAAAAGTTTCATGTTTTCTTCCGGATGGGAACAGAATTTGTAAATTTTTTATGGGCTAGAGCCGGACTATTATTGTTGGTGTTCACTAGTTTTGGTAAAAAATCACCAGAGACTGTTTTTTCTTGACTAGTACTAGTTGTAAACTTTACCAAGTCCAATGTTTACAACTTAATCCAGTCAATGTATGTAAATATAAATTTCGAAGTTCTTTCAAGCAGAATTATGACTGTTATAAAGGTGTTATGTCAGTAGAAAGTAGATAGACAAATTAATAAATGTGATAAAAAAATAAACGTTATTAATGTTAAAATAAAAATGGTTTTTGGTTTTGGTGTAATTTTTTCTTGTATCCTATTTATTTGTGCCTCAAATACGTCAATGAGCATAAACGCGCGTAGATTGTGCAGATACGTTGAAAGAGCAAAAAAAACCGGCCAAGAGCATGTCGGGCCACGCTCAGTGTAGGGTTCCGTAGTTTTCCGTCCGTCACAGTAAGTGTCCCCACTTAAGAGTTAAAATAACACCGCCATGTAGGATATGATATGAGCGTTCCACGTACAGCGATATCTATCGGCAAATTAAGTGAACTATTGCACGCGAGCTTAAAGTATGGAAGATGATTTTTATGGGATAATTCTTTATTGCGTGAACCGATTTTCACCGTTTTTACTTTATTTGAAAGCACGTCATTTCATTGTAATTTTGTAGAAATTACAGGTACAATAAACACCTGCTTATACGGTTAAATTACAAACTTAGTTCAGAAATTATTTTGTAATTTTTTTTCAAAAACTATTCAATCTATCAAGTTCAAAATAATTTTCCTAGAAAGTTGTTATAAAGTTCTACTTTTGAGATTTTTTTCATATTTTTAAAAGTTATGGTTCAAAAGTTAGAGGGGGAGGGACACATTTTTTTTTACTTTTGGAGCGATTATTTCCGAAAATATTTACATTATCAAAAAATGATTTTAGTAAACCCCTATTCATTTTTAAATACCTATCCAACAATATATCACACGTTAGGGTTGAAATGAAAAAAAAAATCACTCCCTACTTTACGTATAGGGTAGGTACCCTAATAATACATTTTTTTCCACTTTTTATTTTACCGCTTTGTTGGCGTGATTGATATACATATTAGTACCAAATTTCAGCTTTCTAGTGCTAACGGTCACTGAGATTATCCGCGGACGGACGGGCAGACATGGCGAAACTATAAGGGTTCCTAGTTGACTACGGAACCCTAAAAACGGCTAAGAGCATGTCGGGCCATACATGTTCAATGTAGGGTTCCGTAGTTTCCGGCCATCACAGTACACCCCATCAAAAGGGCGTTTTTAGGGTTCCGTAGCCAAAATGGCAAAAACGGAACCCTTATAGTTTCGTCATGTCCGTCTATCAACATGTTGCACATCAATCGATATGTCTTCAAAAATAACATCGAGTTTTCGTGGAACATTTTGTGATATAGTAAATATTTTCAGAAATAATCGCTTCGAAAGTAACTTTTGAACCGTAAGTCCAAAAAATATGAAAAATTTGAGAAGATGCGCCTTATCACATGCTTTCTACGAAAATTGTTTTGAACATTATCGGTTCAGTAATTTATGAGTTAATTATCTCTTTAAAAATGGGTAAACTGATTTTATTTAATAAAGTTGTCATTGAAAGTACTGATTAAGCCTCACATTCATGATATTTTTCATATTTTTTTACCCACGATTCAAAAGTTAGAGCCTTATGAACCTTAAAAAGAAGCAGCATTCATAATATGTGTGTTTTTATTCTCATCAGCCCCTTATCGTTCATTGGGGACAAATGCTCGAAGCTGGGCGTCGTGAAGCGCTCGCCTCTCAGTATTTCACATTTAAAACTCTGTAAGTCTCAGAAACGATGAAATGATATTTTAAAAGTACTTAACAGCCTAAGGGATATAGGGATATAAATTCAATGCCATATTTATTTAACTACTAACTTCTTTCGGAAATAATGGCCAAACTAATCGCACACAAAACTTTTTGTGCGGTTTTGAATTTTAATCATCAATTACACCCTTTGAGTTTTCAGCCCAATAGTCCGTTATTAAAATTGGGTGCTCGAGGCCTGTTCTTTAACTCTTTAATGATGGCGAATATTGAACTCAATTAAGCCTTATCATTTTATAAATTTATAGACGGCAGCATTACCGGAGCAGGTGGCACAATAACAAACCATAGAGTCGCGAAAATGATCAAAAATCCCTCCGGGCAAAAAATATGTTATTGTAATTTCTTCTCGAATACCTCTACAAACAGAAAGCACAGATAATAAATGGCAATAATCGCATCATCCTTATTTAAAATTTTAGATTACCAATACCATCCTAGTAAACTCGTTAAACATGCTAAATCAGCTTAGTTTCAAATCTTCCAATAGGTAAGGATAGTAAAAGTCAGTGGTAAAAACTATTAAAAATTAAAACTTCTAAAATCTCACCGTAAGATTTTGTATAATATTTTGTCGGAAGTCCACTTCCATATAATTTTAGTGTTAGATAGAATTACTTAAATATATTAAAATTTATGCACAATCGAGCCTGTGGAATTAACATTTTTAAATGAATACCTAAACACATCAAATAACGTTTACGTGATGGTGAATGAAGAACCGTTATTGACGCTTTGCTCATTAATTTACGCAGGCGCTTAGTATCAATGCCAGGGGCCGTATTGTAACTTTGAAACACGTTTGGGCACGATCAGAATCAGAAATGCGGGAATTTTGCTTCAAAATTATTTCGATTCAACTTCAATATTGGTTGATTATTTGTTGTGTGTTGGACATATTGATTCATTACATTATGTATATTGTATTTAACTTCATGATTCTACTAGGTGTGACATCTAGAACAAATTTTGTGCGCCATGTTTAGTGATTGACAGCTGTGACTGAATCAAAGAGTAGTATAGACTTGTAGTGATTTTCACTACAACTTCTGACACAAAAAAAACTTAGGGATGTCTCTCCTGTTACTCAATTGAGAACAAATCGTAAAAAGCAACTAACCGTGGTTGATAGTCACTTTCCTTGTGAAAACCTTTCGAAAAACCACAAAAAAGAGTTTTATGCCAATTTACGCTCCGCGTGTACTCGGTGTCATATGAAAAAAAGGCAGTTTTACAAAAAACCCTCTTTCGATAAACAGTTCTTGACCTATCAGCGCCATTTACATTTTATCCTTTAGGTCGTTGATCAATACAATGATCCCAAAAAGCATTCAATGTAGTTGCAATTACCAGATAGTTGCAATTACAAGACTCCACTTTAATGCAAACAGCAATAAAAAATAAACGCAAAATAAATCAAAGCTATTTATTAGCAATGCGGGTGACGTACCTACGAGTATAAATGGCGTACGCCGTCTCCGCTGAAGCATCCAATCTTATTCCCCAGGCATGGACGTCTGGACGTGCCCAGGTTTTCAAAGCGTGAACGAAGATTCCACATTGCAGGAAATAAGGTAATAACACCAGTTGGTTCTGTTCTTGGGATAAACTTTAGTAAACAAGCAGCCGTCTTTACGCGATCCCTCTCGGCTATGAGAAAATATTTGTGCTCAACAATGCAACGTCAACGCCGGAGTGATAAGAACTCAGAGAAGGATAAGAATGATCATGATTTATGACTCTTTAACACTTTGAGGGACAACCTCCCTAAGTCCTATAAAAAATTAACACACCTAGCGTACGTGTTTCTGCATGGCAGCGTAATATTAAATATGACGTCGTGCCCAAAACCGCTTTCTTAAAAACAACTTGACTCTAGTAATAGAACACTAGCTATTCCAGTTCATATAAAAACTCTCTAATTACCTAGACATACAATTTATCTGCTACAACCCCAACAAATTTCATGAAGATCAGAAAACGTTACAAACGTTCACGAACGTCCCAGAAGCCAGCTGACAGTTCTGTGGGTCTAGCGCGAACATCGAAAAACGAAAATAAAGTGATAGTCAGTGTCACATATAGTCTGGCTAACCAAAAAGTGCAGTAACAGTAGTAGTAATAAGCTATACCCATCTCTTTTTTAGTGGTCACTAGCGTAAGAAAAAGAAAGTATGGTTATCTCTGTCTATGCTTGAAGTGAGACATACCCTGGCCAAACTATATATATATATATATGCACTCACACGTTGCAATAACATCAACACGTTCAGTCCGCTGTCGATCGGCCTCTGCTATACAAAACTGGTCAAATTTCTCAGTCACGATCATGTCACGATGTGACTTGTGCCATAGATAAATCAGTAAGTAAGTAAAGTTACTTTTTAACCCCCGACGCAAAAAGAGAGGGGTGTTATAAGTTTAACGTGTCTGTCTGTGTATCTGTCTATGGTATCGTAGCTCCCAAACGGATGAACCGATTTTCGTTTAGTTTTTTTGTGTAATAGATAATTTTATCCCGAGTGTTCTTAGCCATGTTTCATGGAAATCTGTTCAGCCGTTTGAAAATCATCAGCTCTTTGCTAGTTGATGAGGGGATCTGACTAACTTCCTTATGTCCGATCGATTCAAAATTTGGTACCGTGTTATTGAAAGTATATGGTAAGGTAACCATGACCTGATCAGCCGTTTGAAGATCATGAGCTCTTTAATAGTTGATGAGGGGATCTGACTACCTTCCATATGTCCTATCGATTCGAAATTTTGTACCGTGTTACTTCAATGATATTGAAAGTTAAAAATATGGTAAGATCAATTCTGTCTCGCAAGATGTAGGTAATACCTACTTTAAAAAGGACAAAATAAAAGTAAAATTTTAAATTTTAAAAACCCCCGACACAAAAAATAAACTCTAAAACTAACAAATAATATTTTAAACCTATTATAATTATATCGTCACATATATTATGTAAGATCAAATATTTTTATTTTCCAAGCGTCGTCGCGTCGGGGGACCCCTAAGTGAGAAGTGAGTTTCACTTACCGGATTTTTAATTTTACTTTTATTCTTTATGCTTATGCCGTTGGTGCGAAAGAAAGATAAAGGTATTTAAAGGACGAAGGAAGACCGAAATACATATTTTTCTGCAGCGGCTTTGTCAATTTTTAACTCCCATTTATAAATAAATAACATAGGATACCGCCTTCATGGGGTTGGCCTGAAATCGCAATCGGTTCATCCATAATTATGCCAGTAGTAGTCTTTTAAACAGGTGATACAATAGGTGGTGCAGGTGATCTTTGCCCTAGAACAACCGGTACAAAGTCGCAGGCAAAATATAGTTTTCAATAATCAACAACAAAAATAAACATTAACATTATAGTTCGGCTCTCGCCCCTAACATACTTAGTTACAAAATCTGGTCCCATTCGGAAGAAAGCATGAAACTTTGCATCCACGTAGCTCATATAGGTAAGAAAAAAAATAGAAGTAAAAACAGGTCGTCAAGTGAATGTTTCCCCGCCTCCCCCTACTTTTGTGTCCCGATTTGCATTTTTTTACACTTTTACAAAACTGGCAATTATAACACAGTACGAGCAACGTAGGAGACACTGGGCAATCCAAAATTAGTTTACTTTGACCAACTTTTGATGCTCTAATATGGACATAGCCCGTCCATAATATTATAGCCAATATTTCAACATTTAAGCCTTTCTTGCTATTAGGTTGATGTTTTCCTAGTCGGCAATACTATTTTATATGACGGTGTACAATTACACGATACATAAATTGAAAACTATGTATAAGTGCTAGGAACATACTTTACAGCCAGTTATTGTATAAAATGTAATGAAGAACATATTCTTTATTGGCCGTTTTGTATTAAAAATATGGAAGACTGCAAATTTAGGACACAATAGAAGGGGGGAGGAGGAAAACATACTTGACGACCTGTTTCTACCTCTCTTTTTAGGGTTCCGTAGCCAAATGGCAAAAAACGGAACCCTTATGGATTCGTCATGTCTGTCTGTCTGTCCATCCGTATGTCACAGCCATTTTACTCGGAAACTATACGACGTATCTGAATAAAATTTAAACATAAGGTGTATTTTGTATGCCGCTACTTAGTTATGTAGTTAAATTTGGAAAAAAAAAATAGTTACATACATGGTGGAGCGCCCCCCGCTCCATACATGTAACTAAATTTCAAAGGTTTTTTTTGAACATTTTGTGATTAAGTGAATATTTTCTGAAATAATCGCTTCGAAAGTCAGAAAAAATTGTTTTGAACATTATCGGTTCAGCCATTTTTGAGTTATCTCCGAAAAACTTCTTCCATAGGCATCAGATACGACCTTTTGGTATTAGTTTGGTTCTTATTCCATTGAAGGTACGGAACCCTCCTATGCGTGGTCCGACACGCAATTGGCCGGTTTTTTTTCTTATTTTTATAAGCTACGTAGCTACATGAAAAGTTTCATGGCTTCTTCTGGATGGGACAAGACTTTATGACTTCGACTCGGACTATTACTTTATCAGTCATCGGCACCGATCAAAATATATTCATACCTTTCAGCGTTCTGCTACTAACGATCACTGAGCTAAGCTGCGGACGGAAGGTTGAACAGACAGACGGACTTTCCTACTTGACTACGGAACCCTAAAAAGGCGTAATTTTCAATTCTACCCGAGAAAACATTCTATACCTAGTACCTGCAATGTAAATCATGAAACATAAAATGTTCAGCAAGTATTTAGTAACGTATAGTGGTAATTTTTTAAGATGTCGGAATTTCACTACAGAGTTCTACCGACAATTCCGACATCTTAAAAAAATCTCACTGCGAGTATAACAATAAAAATCTACTTTATCGAAATAGGTAGAAGAACTTCCCTGCGAAAGAAAGTAACATCGGCTCACTAACTCGTGCCTTGGTTAATTAACATACAATGGATATTTTCGATCTTTGCCCTAAGCCGCACGTAAATATTCGAACATTTCCACATTTTAATGAAACGTATATTGTCGTCTGGTAATCCGTGTCACACAAAGTAACCGAAAACATCTAGTCACTCAGGACTGGTATCATAGCTTAGTTTTATTTGTAGTATATTAGTTATTAGTTGAACGCCTATTCTTTTTCATTTGGGTGTCTTTGAATACCTTATGAAATATGTATGTCCTCACTACAAATAACAAAATCATGCTTTATGATCCTAATCGGTCAATTTATAAAAATAAGTGTTAATTCTGTGATAATGACATATGTATTTATTGAGCGTACTTCCTCACACAAACTAATCTAGTCGTTAGTTAGTTAGGCGGCTTTCACACTGCTGCGGTTTCAGCATGCGGCGCTGATGCGCAAGCGAGATAGCGCTCTGTATGTGTATAGCTCTGTCACGCTTGCACACCGTCGCCCCAAGCGGTTGCGGCGCCAATTCACATTGGCGCCGCAACCGCAATCGGCCGCAATCGGTTTAATTAGTTTTCTTTCTACCACCGTACTGCTTGCAGTCGGCAGGGCGTTCAAATCAAACTCACACGCTGGAATCGCGCACACCGTGCGGTTTGCGATATTCACACGGCAATGTCCTGCAAGTTTTTTTACGTAAGTATTCGATTTTAAACGTACTTACCTACAATCAACCGGGTGTTCACAAGGTTGAGTTTCATACTTTACTTCCTAGCCGCTCGAGTTGCGACACGATTTTTATTTATTTATAGTATGGCTACATTACATGTCACTGGATATATACTCGTAGATAGGCATTACTTTCCTGGGGTAGTAGTAGTGGGAAAGCAGACGATAAAGAAAATCCAGTGAGTGCTGCGAGGTCCGGATAGGACAGTGCAGCTGCCAAGTTTGTTACTCTTTTAGCACCACCAGGGATCACGTGTAGGGTTGTCTAAGGTGTTGCCTATGGACGCAGAGTAACATTGATCCCCATTGATCACGATTTTTATAAAGTTCGGGTAAGTATAGTTTTATCCCACAAAACTGGCCTAGAAGATTCGTCACCAATCTTGAAATAACCGAAAATACAAACAAATACGTGTGATCCCTCCAAAAGACGCTCAAGTACTAGACGCTTGTTCGGTTTCTATTAAACATATAATAACACTACCTACTCGCCACTGCAAACCGTATACCTATGTTAAAGTTCATTCGATTTGCTTGACAAGTCCGGTGATTATTCGTTTAAACGTATAAATAAACAATGTACGTTTTTTTTGCAGTACGAACGCCGTGTGAATGGTTCTATGCACAAAGTACTTACGTGCAGGACATTGCCGTGTGAACGAAGCCTGCACGGCTAGCACGTCTTGCAAGAGCGACTAAAGCCGCGTGTAGGGAAAAGTTTCTCGCGCCTGTCAAAAATCTCGCTTTCCGGTAGCATAACATGCACCCGCGGCTGCAACTGACGTTTTGCTTAGGATTTTAGTTCAAAGTCGCGAGTCACTGTCATTTTATGACAGTGGCATTTGGTCGCGAGTCTGTCGCTCCTTTCACGCGCAAGTTGTGCTGTCAACTACAGCGACAACGCATGAAGTCGCGCAGATCTGTCTCTTGTCCCTCTTGAACCTCTTTCTTAAAAAAACAGTTTTTAGTAATACCGATTCCTTTTACAAAAAAATAAGGTACTAGTGACGCATCCCAAAACAATTTTCATTAAAAAAAGTTAAAAACGATAAAAAAATATTTATCTTTTACCTGACGATGGAACTATTTTTGGAACCGCGAAGTCAGAGAAGAAGCCGTCAAACTTGGTCCGAACACAAACACTACCACCTAAAAACTTTAAATCCCCTTTTTACATGTTTAATATATTTTCGCGATATTTTCAATACAGTTAAAATTTCCAGTTCTTGTCTTCAAAAGTTACTACAAAAATCTATAGGTAATTAATAATTATTTAACTTGTTCCAGAAAATAAATTGAATAACCTGTCAAAAGTTGATCCAAAGATACATATAACACGATTTACAAATTTTTATTATTGAAAGAAGACTGGACAAATTATCCGCGTCGAGCAAGACTAGAAAATTAAATTAGAATGGATTAGCGCTAACGCTAAGGTATGGAATTGGTGAACTCAGAAACTCTATTAATATCGGCGAAACCATCGAATATTCACCACATTCCAAATTGGAATATTATTCGTCGGTTCCGAATATTCACCGATTGCCTTAATTAGCCACTCCTTCAACATTTAGGTCAGATTTTACTAATTTAACTGACTTCGAGGCAAGCATTCCTAATATCCTCTCCTATTGTCCTAAATTTTGCGCTTAGGTACTTATGCAGCAAGTTCGTACCGATAGCATATAAACAGCTTAGTACTGAAATCAGGAATGTTTCTTAATAACGGATCTCTGCAAAACGATTTTTGATAGCGATTTCACCCTTTATGGGGTCTAGTCTAGACATTCTTATTGAATGATATCAAAGTGCCAAGGAATACTTTACGTAAAATATTTTTTATGAAAAAAAATTACTAAATTATTTTAATCGACTGTTTTACGTTTTAATATTAAAAAAATCGAAAAAAAAAAAAATTTTTTTGCCGAAATTGACCTAAATTCGTATAACATTTATTACTCCTTATGACCTCAGTAATTCGTGGTTAAAATCTCTCGCAATGCTCCCGAGCACCGTGTATACATAGACGAAACTGTGCACAGCACAGGCCTTTATTTTGATGAACAAATATGTTTGCTGCAATGCACATCATGCTTGATGATGTTACTTCCTTAAGAATCTTAGAGTTCCGTAGCCAAAGGAGGTTTTAGGGCCATATGGAGGTTCTACAGTTCATTTTTGGGTCCAGGTCCGGTTTTAGTTTTGGGTCTTATCTGGTCCCGGATATGAAATGAACCTGGGTTCGGAATTCGGTGCAATATTCCGACTCTCCTCCATTTAAGTAGGTACTTATTTTTTTTGTGGAAAACAAGCATACGGCCCGCCTGATGGTAAGCAGCTACCGTAGCCTACGGACGCATGCAACTCCAGAGGTGTCACATGCGCGTTGCCGACCCTTTACAAAAATATCTTTGTTGAGATCCATCTTGAATTTTAAACCTGAGCTTAAAATTCAAGATGCGAAGTTTGAGCTGGAGGTTTGGAATTCCGGACGCAATATTAATCTTTAATTTAGGAACGATGGCGGCTCTGGAAGCACCAAGACCTTTAGGACCTAAATCACGGCGCGGAATCTTTTCCAAATGCGAACAGAATCAGATTAGGGTCCAATCAGAATCCTTGTTGAATTCTTAGATATGTCCAGAATTGCCATTCCTGAACCAGAAGATTACGCGCGTTGTTTTTTCAAAATTGTTTTAAGATAATGCGCGTAACTAATAAATAATAAATATTAATAATCTTACACAAATTAACCTAATTCCACACAGTAAGCTCAAGCACACAAATAAATGCCCAAACCAGGATTCGAACCCGGGACCTCCTGCTTCGTAGGCAGGGTTACTACCAACTAGGCTAGGAGGCCGTTAACTCAGTGACATGAAATCAAAATCGTTTATCTTATTTTATTGATAACTAGCATAGACATATAAAATAAGAAGACGCGGTGCCGTGAAGACCATAGTGAAGCCAAAATTAAGCCGTTTTGCTCGTGTTTACGCGCGACACTTACACATATACAACTCGTGGACGAGCGGTGATTGGTTCAAATCAAACGTCAAAAGTGAGTGTGTGTGCACGAGACCGCGGCTCATCATGGAATCACAGTTCTATCTTCGTAGGAACACGTCTTCCTATTTTATATATCCATGGTAACTAGAGACATTTATTAATTTTTTGTTTTAGTACCTACAGTATAATATACGGAAAGGTGATGGGGTAAAACAAACGTAGGGAAAGCCCGGGCAAGACGCATAGTGTGGGTAAGAAGAATATCTGATTTTACCAAAGCTATATAATAGCACAGAATAGCTAATAGTACATAATAGAGAGTGCATAATATCAGCGATACGAGGACGCCATGACAGTTCAATCAAAGCAAACAACGTGTGTACTTGTGGAGAAAAAAAACTATTCTTTTTACTGTTTTGTTGTGATTTTTAGAAAAGCAAGTCTATCAAAAAAAAATGCTTATCACAAGTACGATAATTAACCACATAAAGAGACGATATATTTTTATAAACATGATATGTTTCCACTAGTACCGTGATTAAATAATTAAAAGCCTGTACACCAATTACATTAAAAGGTACATCTATTAGTAGGTAAGTAAACATTTTCTGCCGAGTAAGTATCGTCAAATTCAATGTTAACTTCTTTATCCTCGCACTAGCTTTGTCAGCATACCAAGAGCCTGTGTCGGTTTCCTATTACGTGCTCGTAATGTTAATATGTGACTTGCATTTTGTTTATAACAATTTATAATTCAATCGAGCAAAGACTCAACGAAAATTGTTTTAAACATTTAAAGCAATTAAAGCAATTTCCAAAAAGCCTCTCCCATAGGCAGATAGGACCTTTGATAAATTTTTTTTATTTCGTTGAAGGTAAGGAACCTTCCATTATGCATGGTCCGACACGCATTTGGCCGATTTTTTATCCCAGCTCTGAACTATGTTTCCCGTGAGGGAGAGTACTACATACATTTCACGCAAAATCGTTCATTCGCGTTATGTTCTCCGGCCTTGGCAATAATACCTTTAAAAGTACCTAAGTGTTAGACGCGTCTCACACTCACATATATCTATTTTATTTATCGTATGGCTAACTTGTCACTGGATATAGACAGGCATTTCTTCCCTGGGGTAGTAGAAGCGGGAAAGCAGATGATAAAGAATATCCAATGTGCGCTGCGAGGTCCAAATTGGACAGTGCAGCTGCCAAATTCTTACTCTTTAAGCACCACCCAGGTATCACGTGTAGGGTTGTCTAAGGTGTTTCCTACGGACGCAGAGTAACATTGATTCATATATCATATATCTTATCTAAATATATAAAAGAAGAAACTGATTGACTGACTGACTGACTGACTGACTGACTGACTGACTGACTGACTGACTGACTGATTGACTGACTGACTGACTGACTGACATATCAACGCACAGCCCAAACCGCTGGTTCTAGATATTCTAAATTTGGCACGTAGGTCCTTTATAAGGTCTAGGGGTGCACTAAGAAAGGATTTGTCAAAATTCACCCCCTAAGGGGGTAAAATGGGGGTCCAAAGTTTGTATGGCGAAACAAGATTTGTTAGACTATTTTATTAGAAACTTCACAGGAGTATTCCTAACGATACTTAAATGAGTAGACACGTGTTTCAGGTTTTTTGAAAATTCAACCCCTAAAAGGGGAAAATGTGGTACATACAAACATACCAGTCTAACTGAGAACCTCCTTTTTGAGTACTTATAGTACGCGGGCGAAGCCGCGGGAAAAAGCTAGTTTGATATAAAACTTTAATATCTTAAGGTTGTCTGTAAGAGATCGCTCTTTAGCGATAAGAGCGCCAATGGTTTTGCCTCTGCTTTTTTGTTTGTTTCTTGTGTATACTTTGTGTCTATTATTTGAGGTGTGCAATAAAGAGTATTTATGTTAGGTAAACTCGCATTATTTGGTGACACGCCTAATTCGGTCATACAAGTTTTGAAGCATAACACCGAGTAAAGCGAGTGAATTAAGGCCTTTTAAATGCGACCTTACGGCAAAGTATTAAGGTACAATTCCGTTTGCATTCTTGTGGGTCAAATTGAGAGAACGAGATAGTTAATATTTTCAAATTTCTCGCGCTAGACCTCATTTCGGCGACGCGCGGACATGTACAAACTGGTTCTCCGTTTATAATTCGTTTTTAAATACTAAAAGTGCCTTGATTTGCATAAAAAGTGGACAGTGTAGTAAAAGGATATTATTTATGATATATCAGTTATTACTTTTAACCAAACTTGCATAATTTTTTCACAGTATGTTGTGACAGCCGGTCAAAAAGTTATCATTTTCAAACGTTTAACGCCACAACGGTATCACCAAATAAAACAAGGTAAGTTAAATATATGAGTGAAATGTAGTTAAAATGCGTGTATTTTAATTATTTAATGCATGTATTGTATTGAATAGTACATAATTAATAAATTTGCGATACTTATGTAACGTTAGCATATTATTTTGGGGGTCTTTATCACCAAATTACATGAGTTATTTTTTGAACTTATAATTGTAATGATTTAATTCTCAGAACATGGACGACGATAAAATAAAAAGAAAAAACCGCAAGTATAATGAAGCTGCGTTAAAATCAGCTATTGAAAACGTATTGGAGTCAAACATGACATTATACAAAGCATCGCAAGAATTTGGCATTCCTTGGACTACTTTAAAAAGAAACGTTGAAAGAGTGAAAGAAGACCAAGTTAGGGGAACCGTATCACCTCCATTGTCAGAGTCAAGAAATTGATAAGAACCAAAAAATATTTATGTGTGATGCATGTAGTGTCGACAATTCCAACAATTAATAATAAATAAACAAATTATAGACGTGATTGTTTAGATATTGATTTTGCAAAAACGTGCAATTTATTTGAATACTTACTAATTAATATTGTTTTCTAAATATATTTTAATAACATTTGATTATCCCTAATTATGTGATAAAAAAAATTAAAAACTTGTGTAATTTGGTTATAGTCTAATTAGAGTAGTACCTATCACCGACTTAAGGTTATTGTCACCAAATTAGCGATGTTTGGGCAGCGTAAAAAAAAGTAGATTATGAACAGTATTATTTGTATTATTAAGATTTGAATGACTGATTATGCCAATAATAAGACTGTCTGCAGTTCCTATTAAAAGTAAAGACATTGATAATAACATGGACTTTTATTCAAATTTCGATTTTATCACCCAATTAGATGAGTTCACCCTATGTTTATGTTATGTTATCTTAATTGACGAACAATTTTTTGGAATCAGATAAATAATGCAAATTAGTAGTAGTAGTGTAAGTAAGCAGTAGTAGTAATCGTAAGTATGTAGTCGTAGCGTAATTGGCTTCATACAAAAACACGAGTCCATAATGCTGCTGCTACCTTGATAATATAAAATGTTATATATCACACAGGGTAACAAGGTTGCCGCTGTGATGTCATAATAACGGCATACTGTCTATACTCTATTTTATAACGTTTTATTACGTAAGATCCATAAGCAATGCAGAACGATAAGTAATGTTCATAACCGTTATGATTATTTATCTGTGGTTACAAATTCAGAACAAATGTGTGGTGCGCTTCACGTGTTTCGGGTTAAGGTTTTAGAATCTGAAGAGGAACCTTGACTTCCAGTACCTAATCTAACCAGTGCGTGATTTCACGTAATCATAGTTTAGTCGATTTAATACGCTTACGGCTTACCTAGCTGTTTGCTTTTTTTACGACGGTTGCAAACAATCATACGGCCCGACTGATGGTAAGCAGCTACTGTAGCTTCTAGACGCCCAGAGGTGACACATGGGCGATGCCGACCCTTTATAAAGGAGGATTCACTGTGTTGACAAGAAGGTCAAGGTCCCCCGTCGTTAACACACTCTTTGAACTCCGGCGACCTTACTTACCGGCAGGACTGCACACTATGAGCAGGGTCTAGTGTTATTTGGTAGTGGTTTTCTGTAAGGTGAAGGAACTTCCCTTGTAGTTTGCTGCTCCTGAAGCGTGATGACATTCGCTGAGCTGTTCCCTACCACAAAAAAACGAGATGACATTTGCAGTGCATACCTCTCTTCATATATTATTTCTATGCTTTATAGTTTGTAAATAACTAGCGACCCGCCCCGGCTCCGCACGGGATAAAAATAGTTATTGTAACCTACAATAACTAAGGGGTAACCTACCCCTAAGAGATAGACATATACCATTGCGGACCTTTTTGTAGACCTTTTTAAGGTGTACTACATATACTGTATTACATTATTTTGATCTATCTCGTAGGGTTCAGCCAGCGTTTGCAATGTAAGCGCAAAAAATGTGTTTATTTACGACATCACATAAGAAACCTCTAAAATTATCAGTGTTTCTTTACTATATTATGCATGTATTATACATATAAACATATAAACCTTCCTCTTGAATCACTCTATCTATTCAAAAAAACCGCATCAAAATCCGTTGCGTTTAAAGATCTAAGCATACATAGGGACAAACAGCGGAAAGCGACTTTGTTTTATACTATGTAGTGATTAACTTTATCAGAACAATAACGTTAACAATTAATATGTACAAGTTAAAAAGGAGGCCAAGCATTGCGTCTACAGAATATGCACGCTAAATATGCCAAAATGGCGCTCTCAAGCACTAACCAAATTTAAGGCCTGGGTTTTTGCGAACGAAACCCTTAGCATGCCTACCGATGACATGCACACCGTTTGTCATTTCACCAAACTGTACAAAGTGGAAATACCTCCTAGAGACAAATGGACCAAAGACCAAATGTATGTCGAAGAGGGTAGCCACATATATTATGGTACACGGATGGATCGAAAAAAGGTAATGAAGTAGGATGCGGGATCTATGGTGAGAGGCCCAAGCACAGAGCTAGCGTCAGCATGGGCAAAAGGGCCTCAATCTTCCAGGCTTAAGTCTTCGCCATCAACAAATGTGCGGAAATCCACCTGGATAGAAACGTAAGACACCAGCATATCTACATCAACTCAGACAGCCAAGCTGCTCTGCTGGCACTAGAATCTTTAGAGTCAAACTCAAAACTAGTCCAGAATTGCAAAAATAACCTTAATGCACTGGCTAACTCCAACAAAGTTACACTTAGATGGGTACTAGGGCACTCCGACATTGACGGAAACGAAATAGCGGATGAACTTGCCAGAAAGGGCGCGGACACACCCCTGGTCGGCCCAGAACCGTTCTGTGGAATCACCAAACGCCCCCCGTTTGTATTCTCTGTTAAATAACTTGGAAAAAACGAGAGCAAACGCATGGTGGAAGCTCGTCAAAGGACAAGCACACTCGAAAGCTCTAATCAAAGGGTTCGACAACAAAATCTCTAAAGAGCTGTTAGGGCTCAAAAGACACAGAACCTGTGCAGTGACTACAATACTGACAGGCCACTGTAAGTTGAACAAACACATGTTTCGTATGGATAAGAAACAGGACTCAGTATGCAGGTTCTGCCAGGAAGAAGAGGAAACAGCCTTGCACATCCTCTGCTCCTGCGGACCACTAATACATAAAAGAAGTACCCACCTGGGGCGACATGTACTGCAACCCGATGAGGTACAACACATTACAGCCCAAAGAATCTGAAAATTTCTAGATGCAACGGGAATCAGTAATGAACTATAAAGGGCTGCCACAATAGATCAAATCTGGTCGACGCGGCACATCGATAGCCCAATTAAGAATAATAATAAATAACAATTAATATTTTTAACGACCTTAAAATTATTAATATATAAAAACAACTTACGAATAGTCATTATAAATTATGTACGAGTATATCATGATGAAACATGTTCTCGTCTTCTCTCCCTACCAATTACATTTCACAGAAAATCTTTTAAAGGTTTTTCAAAGACAATGCATATAAATTACTGGATTAGGTAAATTTTATCACCTTTATATGCAATCGATTTTCTAGATGCGAGGAAACTAAGTTCGATAATTATATGCGCCAGGCGAGTGAGATATGAACATAGGACAAGGACTTTGGTACTTAATATTGATGCAAGAAAATATTATTATTATTACGAACACGTTCTTTCCATATCTCGGGACCATGGGGTCCCGGACCTTTAGAAGGCATGCGTGGAGCTGAGCCAACAGTGCATAGGCCTTTTTAAACGATATTAACTTCAAAACTTTGTCCAGATTTCATTCCGCATACTATAAAAGTGACACATGGCAGATACCATCTCCGAACGCACAACATGATACATCCGGAGATGGTCCCGGCCAGGTGCAAAGACTATTGCAGTGCAGCACTTTTGTGCTGCGATGGGAACTAAGGTCATAAGGCTATTGATTTGAATGTTGGATGGACTGGATATCGGGCTATGGGAGGAGACTAGCGGACACCTGCCGTGACAATCAGTCTCAAAATTGTAAGAGACAGGTGGTGACTCGCCAACTCATAGAGTGGGCCCCGCAATGGCCGCAGAGCAACACTTGAGAGTGGCTGTGAGTTTGTCGAGAGGTGAGTCTGCGGTAGCCAGATCACGGTAATCAGTTCAGCAGGCCGCCGGTGTTATGACATTTTACACTTCCAACCTGGAGCATAGGTCCCGCTCTTGCGACTCCACTCTGGCCGGCCAGTTAAGACAAGCACAGAGGCGAGGGCCAGATGGAAAGGGCCCTCTGGAATAGGGGTCCGCGGTGTCGCCACTCACCGTCAGCTCGCCACAAGCTGCCCCCGCGGGGATATTATTATTATTATTCCGTTTTTGTCAGGCAGCTCGCGCTGATAAGTTTAAATCATAGTTCACTAAGCACTAACTCACTGCTTTATCTAAAGCAGCATATCTATGCGGAAACAAAAACAGTAGGCTAAAAACTCTGAATAGCATACGACATTTGGCACTACTTTCCTCCAATAGAAACTCCTGGCAATAATATAATCTAACAATTACACAATTACCCATAATATTGTATCAAACCCACAACTCCAGAATTTGTATTCTTTGGTTTTTATTATTTTACCTCCACAAGAACAGCTGCCAGATGTCCGGATCAAGAAAAAAGATTAAAAAAAAATATGTTTATTCACGAAACGGCTTACAATTTTTTACAACAGTTCTTCTGCCAAACCACAGTGTGGTTTGTTGGCAGACGAGGCTCCAGTTACAAATTCTATACTAGTAAGCTATATATATATTACATTATATTTCCACCACCACCAACAAAACAGTAACACCCGACTAAGTAACAAAAGCTTCTATAACTAAGGCCTTTTATCACCAAACAGTGATATAGTAGGCCTGTAATGGTAACCATTGTGACTGCTTGTACTATAAAGGTTTTTAATAGAGCCTTTTGTTTATATAAATTAAAGAGCATTTTAGTTCTATAATTTAGCTCTTAGAACGCTTAAAACACCATAAAAAAGAATCTTTAAAGAGTCGCACTGTAATAGATTCGCAAAAAGCGGTTATAGTACAATTTAATATGTACTATAGACACTTTACTGACACTTTTATGTACCTATTATGCACTAATTATGCGTCAAATTAACTTTTATAGTACGAGTACTAAAACGATACTGCTACAATACGAGTATTGTAGCAGTATCGTTAACACTATTACAGGATCAATCTGAACTATAAAAGGCCTTTGCACGACCATTAAGTAACGTTTTCGCTTTTTAATTGCTCCCTCAACATCGCTATGGCGCTACCCAAATCCATTAAAATATGGCTGCCGTTTTCTGAAAGTGATAGCACATTAGCAGCACGACTAGAGCCCATGGGTACTATAGCAGCCACAGTCGGGACAAGTCCTAATTTTATTAATTAAAATTTAATAAAAACAGTAAAGTTATGAAGGCGCATTGTCAAATTTGAAATCAGCACAATGATTTTATCAATACAATTATTTTCGCAAGTGCAAGTACCGGCAGAATTACGGTTCACGAGTGTTTATTAGTATGTACCTTTATATGTCACTTTAAGGAACTAAAGGGACATGGCGAATGACTTACAAATATATTTGTTTAATTTCTTGTGAAATAACCTCACGACGACGACAGCACACAACACGAGGCTTTTGGTGATAAAAAAGATCACTGGAATCGTTTACGGCGCAAAATAGCAATATAAACATGTTTTGGTTACTTTAATAGTTCCTATTTGTGACATAAACATTGCAGACGTTTCAATCATAGAGCTGATTTATCACAGTGAGAGCCTTTGTGTAATGTTTATAGAATAAATCAGTGATAAAACTAGGGCCTATTTGGGGTTAGGTAAAGGTTTACGACACCATTATAGTGCTAATCATGAACACTAATTAGCATGTTCTAAAATGTTCTCAGGACTTTTATAGTGCCAAATTTTGCTACTTGCGTGACCATTGATAGACCCTATCCCAATGTAATAAGGTCCAGAAATGGTCACCCATAAAATACCATTTCTTTATAATATGGGGAAGTAATTAAATGATCTGCCGTTTGTAAACTGATTTCCAAAAAAAATTGCCATTAAATCATTTGGTCAGCATACAAAAATTTTGCTGGCAATAAATAAAAATGGAGCTACAACTCTTGTTCAGCACAAAACTCACAAACGGATAACGTTATAACCAATATTGATCTGCTTTTGTTATAATTTATCCCATCAAAAATATAAATGTGAAAGGCTGCCAAGTTCGATACCATGGGAATGCTTCGCCTATAAAAGAAGTGAGATCTGAATAAGTACCAAGTTCCATAAAAATACCTCAAATCATAAATAGTTATAGGAATGCACACTTGATTTCCAGCAGTTTTTAAGGTACATTTTGAATAAGTATCACGTTACATAGAAATACCTAAAATGATAATAGTCCGAGAAACGCACACCGGTTTTTTTAGCAGTTTCCTGATAACATTTATTATTTTCAGTACTTTTTAATGATGTTACTTGGCAAGTTTTCACACACCACACACCTTTTCAATGCAATGAATCAACACCTTTGGACTGCAATGTGTCAAGTATATAATTTTCTATTAAAACTTGCCAAGTTACATCATTAAAAAGTACTGAAAATAATAAATGTTATCAGGAAACTGCTAAAAAAACCGGTGTGCGTTTCTCTTACTATTATAATTTTAGGTATTTCTATGTAACGTGATACTTATTCAAAATGTACCTTAAAAACTGCTGGAAATCAAGTGTGCATTCCTATAACTATTTATGATTTGAGGTATTTTTATGGAACTTGGTACTTATTCAGATCTCACTTCTTTTATAGGCGAAGCATTCCCATGGTATCGAACTTGGCAGCCTTTCACATTTATGTTTTTGATGGGATTTCATTTATTTTTGTTAGGTGTAGGTTCTTTATTATTTTTTCATCACTTTTGCTTTAGGAAATGTCTCATTCCACTTAGGTATGTACTTTATACTATACCCTTTATGCTAAGCGTCTAATTCTATTTTACTATTTATTTATAGGTGATTTTTACAAATAAACTGGCTCCCTACACCTATAAAATGTACCTACTTACATATAATTACATACATCAATAACGTATTTTATTCTGTTTGTAAGTACGCTACCTACATAGATAATTAATAACTTGGTAATACCTACCTACCAGTAGGTATTATAATTGGTGGTCTATTATGTAGCCCTAGAAGTGCACCATCCCATCTCATCCCGTGGCGTATCGGAGGGTGAGGTGGGCAGTAGTATATATAATTCCATCTTAGAGTATATATGATTTCCATGTTCTTGAATCTGCGATTTTATTAGTTGTAAAATTAGAAATTATTTAGACTATGCGAGAAAAAATAGTCTTTTCATTTTTGTTTGACTGATTTAGCGCACCTAGTGTACCTAGTGACCTGCTTTGCACTTTGCACTTCGTAAATCGTGGGTTCGGTTCCCGCAACAGACACACACAGAGTGGTGAACAATTTTATTGTTCTTGTCTTTAAGACAAACATGTATTGTCTTAAATTGGTATGTATCTAAATTTAAATAAGTCTTATCTCATTTCCACTCCATACCTACTTATAGTAGAACAAAATTACACATTCGTTGTTTTCGAAACTGACTCACACTTGGCCGTTTTCAGATTTTTACTTTATTTCGACCTAAAGACAAACCTTCGAGCCAAATTTCAGGTCGGTACGACCATTGGAAGATAGACCCACTTAGTTCATTATGACTTCATAGTAGAACAAAGTTACACCTTCGCTATTTTTAAAACTGACTCACACTTGGCCGTTTTCAGATTGTTCCCTTTACTTTGACCTTAAGACCTATCTCCATGCCAAATATCAAGTCAGTACGACCATTGGAAGTGGTCTAGGTTTTTGATGAGTCAGTGAGTCAGTGAGTCAGTGAGTGTATAGTAAAAATAGCGATTTTCTGACGTCAATATCTCAAGAACTGCTATAGGTAGAATAATGAAATTTTTTATTCTAGACAATTAAGGGGATGTCAACAGACACTCGAAATTTCATATGCGTAGATAAAATATGTTTTGAGTTATAGGGTGGTCGAAATTGGCCCGAAATGGTTCGTGTAATATAACCCACGGCCGGTGTGTCGCTTTTTTATGCTCGAACTTGGCGGACACACTGCCGTGTGTCTAGATCTGCTCAATAAATTGTTGAGCTGCAAAATAATTACTTGGTCAGCAAGATAAAACAAATTGTGGGTAGAAAAAATATGGTTGTAAGCAGTTTAATTGAAAAGTATGCATATTAAAGCAATGGTAATCTGATATAATAAAGTTGGTGGCGTTTAATTTGAAAAATCGGCAGAGTTGTAACCGGAGTGAAATTAGTCCACGTGACAAGGGCAGCCAATCGTGTGCGGGCATCTTTTTCGTATTTTTGTTATTTTTTTTGATTACAATTTTTGGTTTAACTTGCCCGTTTAAAAACTAAAGCGGTCCAACGTTGCGAATTCGGCCATAGAATTACTACTACGGAGTAGTACGGAGCCAGGGACTTGGGAGGAAAATTATATTATAATTAAATTTGGCTACAAATAAAGTGGGTTAGGTTAAGTTTGAACTGTGACCCAAAACCGACCCGAACGGCTACAAATAAAGTGTGTTAGGTTAGATTAGAACTGTGACCCTCAACCGACCCGAACGGCTACAAATAAAGTGGGTTAGGTTAGATTAGAACTGTGACCCTCAATGGACCCGAACGGCTACAAATAAAGTGGGTTAGGTTAGGTTAGAACTGTGACCCTCAACCCCCCGCATGAGAAAAAAAATTAGGATCCCTATTTTTACTTCGTTAGGTTCTTCAGTTATCTTTTACCCCAGGGGTTCCCAAACTTTTTTTAGGCACGCCCCCCTGTTGCCTAAAATGATATTCTCACGTCCCCCTTCGCTTAGATGTAAGGAAACGGAAGTAAATGGTCTGGCTAGCCCTGTTCAATTTTCCCGAGGCCCCGCGCCTCCCTTAAAATGTGGTCGCGCCCCCCAGTTTGAAAACCCCTGTTTTACCCCATAGAGCGAAAGTAGAAGAACCGCCCTAGGACGTAAGTTTATGTAACTTTACTTGACGTCAAAATGAAAGGAAAGTAATTAAATGATGCCTAGAATTTTTTTGTTTCAAAAAATCAGCTGATCAGTAAAAGGTTGGTTAGGTTGGTAAGACATTTGCTGATCAACAAATTTTTTAGCGAACCAATTTTTGCGGATCAGTTCAATTGTAATTCAAAATTGAATAAGTCGCTTACCCACTGATTGCTCTGAAGTCTGATTAAAGTCGGATAGCTTACTGCTGCTGAAATAATTAAATTGCCAACCAAATCATTTTAGAGCAGCTCAGTATGACATTAATTGCGAACTGGTTTAGAAATACTTGCTGACCGTATGTTGCTAACCAAGTGTTTCATTTTGCTGACCAAATATACAGGGTGGAAATAGATTTTGGGTCAGTGAAGGCAGCTACCAGATCCCTTGTTGCTAGGCGAAACTGGTCTTAGGAGACCTTCCTTCGATTTCAAATTAATGAAGATTGGCGTTTACAGATTTTCGAAAAAACATACAAGGTGCGAGAAAATGGTTATTTTTGACAAACTTTTTTTTTATGCCAATCGATCCCGTTCCTGTCCAGGATAAAAAGTTTGTATGGGACCAAAAAGAAATTTCCGGCTAGAAAAGCCATAAATTGAGAAAAACTTTCCCCATACAATTTGTATGAAAATGAAAAAAGTTTTTTTTACATGTTTTTTTTTATGTCAATCGATTCCATTTCTAACTAGTATCAATAGTTTCCTTGGGGTCAACTTTCGGTACTGTAATAAAAGCCAGATATTAAAGAAAACTGTTTTCATACATTTACTATGGAGAAAAAGTGAACTTTATTTACATTTTTCTGTCACGCTAATCAGTTCTGTTTTATTGAAGGATCATAATACGGTATGAAAATCACAGTAATAATTGCAATCAAAATACAATGGGATGTAAAAGTTTGAGTCTGTAGAAATAGTATTTAATGTACGTTTAACCTGAAAGTACGAACGACAATACCTGTCGTTTATCTAAACGATTAAGTTTCAGAAAACAGATTTGTTTTCGCTAGTATGGTCTGTTGGGGTAAGACTGCAGTACAACATCCTCGTACCCCATTGCACTGCTAGTAGCTCGAAACGATGTTAATACGTGGCCACGTGAACGTCGCAGTTGCGTATACTCGTGGTATCTGATTTTTTTTATAGCAAATAAAATAGTTAAAATGTAAAACGGCATATCTAAAATACATTGTAACCGTACAAGCAATTGGTAATCTTTGTAAAATAACTGCCTGCCGTAGCTGTCTATCATAACGTCAGGTCCCTGGTGAAACATGATTTTATGGTTAAGACAAATATTTTATGAGCATTAAATATCAAAAACACAAGACTCTAACAACTAACCTTTTTACGAAATTAAGTGTTCAAAATGGAGGCCGTCTTGTTGAACACACAGATCAGCCCTTTTTTTCACTTCCTTCGTTGTTGCGGCTAACAGTGTATTAGGATGAATATCTGTCAAAATGGTATGAATTGCATTTTGCAATTATTCGATATTGGCGTATTTCTTCTTCTACACTTCGTTTTTCAGGTAGCCCCAAAGAAAAAAATCGAGAGGTGTTAGATCAGGGCTTCGAGGTGGCCATTTTATGGGTCCATGTGTCCCTATCCACTGAGTGCCTAATTTTTGGTTTAAATTCATTCGAGTATTGCGGCTGTTATGTGGAGGTGCTTCATCTTGCTGAAAGAACAATTTTCTTATATGTCACTTTAAGGCACTAAAGGGACATGGCGAATGACTTACAAATATATTTGTTTAATTTCTTGTGAAATAACCTCACGACGACGACAGCACACAACACGAGGCTTTTGGTGATAAAAAAGATCACTGGAATCGTTTACGGCGCAAAATAGCAATATAAACATGTTTTGGTTACTTTAATAGTTCCTATTTGTGACATAAACATTGCAGACGTTTCAATCATAGAGCTGATTTATCACAGTGAGAGCCTTTGTGTAATGTTTATAGAATAAATCAGTGATAAAACTAGGGCCTATTTGGGGTTAGGTAAACGTTTACGACACCATTGTAGTGCTAATCATGAACACTAATTAGCATGTTCTAAAATGTTCTCAGGACTTTTATAGTGCCAAATTTTGCTACTTGCGTGACCATTGATAGACCCTATCCCAATGTGATAGGGTCCAGAAACGGTCACCCATAAAATACCGTTTCTTTATAATATGGGGAAGTAATTAAATGATCTGCCGTTTTTAAACTGATTTCCAAAAAAAATAGCCATTAAATCATTTGGTCAGCATACAAAAATTTTGCTGGCAATAAATAAAAATGGAGCTACAACTCTTGTTCAGCACAAAACTCACAAACGGATAACGTTATAACCAATATTGATCTGCTTTTGTTATAATTTATCTGCTCAATAAATTGTTGAGCTGCAAAATAATTACTTGGTCAGCAAGCTTGGTCGCCTTTAATCAGACTTCAGAGCATTCAGTGGGTAAGCGACTTATTCAATTTTGAATTACAATTGAACTGATCCGCAAAAATTGGTTCGCTAAAAAATTTGTTGATCAGCAAATGTCTTACCAACCTAACCAACCTTTTACTGATCAGCTGATTTTTTTAAACAAAAAAATTCTAGGCATCATTTAATTACTTTCCTTTCATTTTGACGTCAAGTAAAGTTACATAAACTTACGTCCTAGGGCGGTTCTTCTACTTTCGCTCTGTGGGGTAAAACAGGGGTTTTCAAACTGGGGGGCGCGACCACATTTTAAGGGAGGCGCGGGGCCTCGGGAAAATTGAACAGGGCTAGCCAGACCATTTACTTCCGTTTCCTTACATCTAAGCGAAGGGGGACGTGAGAATATCATTTTAGGCAACAGGGGGGCGTGCCTAAAAAAAGTTTGGGAACCCCTGGGGTAAAAGATAACTGAAGAACCTAACGAAGTAAAAATAGGGATCCTAATTTTTTTTCTCATGCGGGGGGTTGAGGGTCACAGTTCTAACCTAACCTAACCCACTTTATTTGTAGCCGTTCGGGTCCATTGAGGGTCACAGTTCTAATCTAACCTAACCCACTTTATTTGTAGCCGTTCGGGTCGGTTGAGGGTCACAGTTCTAATCTAACCTAACACACTTTATTTGTAGCCGTTCGGGTCGGTTTTGGGTCACAGTTCAAACTTAACCTAACCCACTTTATTTGTAGCCAAATTTAATTATAATATAATTTTCCTCCCAAGTCCCTGGCTCCGTACTACTCCGTAGTAGTAATTCTATGGCCGAATTCGCAACGTTGGACCGCTTTAGTTTTTAAACGGGCAAGTTAAACCAAAAATTGTAATAAAAAAAAATAACAAAAATACGAAAAAGATGCCCGCACACGATTGGCTGCCCTTGTCACGTGGACTAATTTCACTCCGGTTACAACTCTGCCGATTTTTCAAATTAAACGCCACCAACTTTATTATATCAGATTACCATTGCTTTAATATGCATACTTTTCAATTACACTGCTTACAACCTTGTTTTTTCTACCCACAATTTTTTTTATCTTGCTGACCAAGTAATTATTTTGCAGCTCAACAATTTATTGAGCAGATAAATTATAACAAAAGCAGATCAATATTGGTTATAACGTTATCCGTTTGTGAGTTTTGTGCTGAACAAGAGTTGTAGCTCCATTTTTATTTATTGCCAGCAAAATTTTTGTATGCTGACCAAATGATTTAATGGCTATTTTTTTTGGAAATCAGTTTAAAAACGGCAGATCATTTAATTACTTCCCCATATTATAAAGAAATGGTATTTTATGGGTGACCGTTTCTGGACCTTATTACATTGGGATAGGGTCTATCAATGGTCACGCAAGTAACAAAATTTGGCACTATAAAAGTCCTGAGAACATTTTAGAACATGCTAATTAGTGTTCATGATTAGCACTATAATGGTGTATAAACGTTTACCTAACCCCAAATAGGCCCTAGTTTTATCACTGATTTATTCTATAAACATTACACAAAGGCTCTCACTGTGATAAATCAGCTCTTTGATTGAAACGTCTGCAATGTTTATGTCACAAATAGGAACTATTAAAGTAACCAAAACATGTTTATATTGCTATTTTGCGCCGTAAACGATTCCAGTGATCTTTTTTATCACCAAAAGCCTCGTGTTGTGTGCTGTCGTCGTCGTGAGGTTATTTCACAAGAAATTAAACAAATATATTTGTAAGTCATTCGCCATGGCATTCAGCATATTAGGACGAATTAGGGTGACAGATAAATATGGCATGGCATTCAGCATATTAGGACGAATTAGGGTGACAGATAAATAAGAATAAAGGTTTACTTTTTCTCCATAGCAAATGTATGAAAACAGTTTTCTTTAGTTTCTGGCTTTTTTGTACATTACCGAAAGTTGACCCCAAGGAAACTATTGATACTGGATAGAAATGGAATCGATTGACATAAAAAAATACATGTAAAAAAACTTTTTCATTTTCATACAAATTGTATGGGGAAAGTTTTTCTCGATTTTTGGCTTTTCTAGCCGGAAATTTCTTTTTGGTCCCATACAAGCTTTTGATCCTGGACAGGAATGGGATCGATTGGCATCAAAAAAAAAGTTTGTCATAAATGACCATTTTCTCGCACCCTGTATGTTTTTTCCAAAATCTGTAAACGCCAATCTTCATTAATTTTAAATCGAAGGAAGGTCTCCTAAGATCATTTTCGCCTAGCAACACGGAACCTGGTAGCTGCCCTCACTGGCCCAAAATCTATTTCCACCCTGTATATTTTTGCTTACCAAAATAGGAATATTCTGCAGATCGATTAAATGACACCCAAATAATATGTAAATATAATGTTAATGTTAATACAGATGCAGTAAAATGAAGGTTTGGTTACCCTTTTTAAATATCTTCTATACATATAATAAAGCTGAAGAGGGTCGAAAGTCTGTACATGGAAGATAATCGAAAAAAAGTTGGGATACTTAGAATCGATAACAGAACACGTTACAACAATATTTAGAATTTTTGTCTGTTTATCTGTTTGTCTGTTTATCTGTTTATCTGTTTGTCTGTTTATTTGACCGCGCATCACGTGAAAACGGCTGAACGGATTTTAATGAAATTTTGTACAGATATAGTTTGAGTCACGGGAAAGGATAATATATAGTTTTAATCCCGAAAATCAACCCTGGTGGGGGTGAAAATGGGGTTGAAAGTTTGTATGGTGATTTTTTAAACGCCGAAACGATTTAGATAGAAATGAGTATGGCGATAATTTGAGTCTCGAAAAACGTCATAGGATAGTTTTCAAACCCTTGTGGGGGCGAAAAGGGGGTTGGAAGTTGGTATGAGGATCTTTTTACCGCTGAACTGAATTAGATGAAAATTGGTATAGAGATAGTATGGGGTCTCGAGAGAGGACAAAGGATAGTTTCATCTTCAAAAAAGCCCCCCCCCCCCCCCATCTTACTTTAGAACCGTAGGTCCAAAAAAATAGAAAAAAATAATGGAAGTGAATCCTGAAAGGTACTTTCAATAAAAACTATCTATACATATAATAAAGCTGAAGAGGATCGAAAGTCTGTTCATGGAATATATTCGAAAAAAAGTTGGCTGGGGATACTTAGAATCGATAACAGAACACGCTCCAACTATTTTTAGAATTTTTGTCTGTTTATCTCGGAAATTATCCCTTAAGCGGATGCAAAAGGGGTGGAAGTTTACATGGGGAAGAAACAACCAATAACCGCTGTACGTATTTAGATGAAATTTGGTATTGAAATAATTTGTAATTTTTTGGTCAAATTTATAACATGTTACCCGTCGATGCTTTAAATTGACCTTTTAATTTCAAAAATTTCAAACATTTCAAGAATTTCAAAACTTTCAAAAATTTCAAACTTTTCAAAAATTTAGTTCCAATCGAGTGTTCCACGACACTCGCCTATTTTATTTTTCTCTGACGTTCATTAGTGCATTGTACGACGGGCTCAGTATCGAGCACCTGCAGCATGCTGGGCCGCACCTACCGCGAATACTTACCCTGTTATTTAATCTATGCTTAGGTCACTCGTACCTCCCACAGGACTTAATGCGGACACTGGTTGTACTGAGTGAAGAACGGAACAGGAGACATAGCGGACAAGGGCAGGACAGGCCTATTTCACTGGCTACCGTGATAGCGAAAGTGTTTGATAGTGTGATTGATCGGCATCTCAGTAAACACACTAAGCTCCACGATGCACAGTTTGGTTTCCGGGAGGGCCTGTCTACTGAGACTGCTATACTATCATTAAAGAACACAGTTAAGTACTACCTAGACCGTAAAACGCCTGTGTACGCTTGTTTCCTGGACCTGTCGAAAGCTTTCGACTTGGTGTCGTATGGGGTTCTGTCGGGGAAGCTCGAGGATGCGGGTGTCCCTGTTGAACTCATAAGTGTATTGTCGTACTGGTACCAACATCAAACAAACAATGTAAAATGGGCCAACTCGTTGTCTGACCAGTATGGACTTGAATGCGGGGTAAGGCAGGGGGGTCTAACCTCTCCTAGGCTCTTTAACATCTACGTAAATCAGCTGATTGAGGAACTCAGCAGCAGCAGCAGTACCTATGTTGGATGCCATGTGGAAGGAGTTAGTTTTAATAATATAAGCTACGCAGACGACATGGTGCTGCTGGGGCCCACGATTGGAGGTTTGCGTAAATTAATAGCTATTTGTGAGACCTATGCTGAAAAGCATGGGTTGAAGTACAACTCAAAAAGAGTGAGCTCTTGGTATTTAAAGGCAAAAATAAACTTCCAGCATCTGTTCCTCCAGTTTACCTCAATGGTTCGCCATTGCAGAGAGTCTCGCAATTTAAATACCTTGGGCACATTGTAAATGAGGAGTTAAAAGATGATTGTGACATCGAGAGAGAACGAAGGGCACTATCTGTAAGAGGGAACATGCTGGTTCGCAGATTTGCTGGTTGCACACTGGAGGTCAAGGTCACGCTTTTTAAGGCATACTGCCAAACTTTCTACACCAGCAGTCTGTGGACCAACTACACCCAAGGAGCGTACAATACCCTGCGCATATTGTATAATAACCTGTTCCGGGCGATGGTGGGGCTTCCTCGATACTGCAGCGCTTCAGGTATGTTTGCCGATGCGCATACTGATGACTTCTATGCGCTCATGCGCAATAAAGTCGCGTCGCTCATCAGACGAGTCAGGGGAAGCCCCAACAGACTCCTGCAGGTCGTGGCCGGGAGGCAGGACAGCGCCGTGCTCGGCAGGTTTAACGAGCTGCATGCCCCGATTGTGTGTGCGCCTCGGTGAACCACCAACCACGGCTCAGCTGGTTTGCAGGGCTTTTAATTTTAATTATTTTGTTTTTTACTAACTCATTTTATTTATAGTGTCTTAGTTTTAAAATTTAGGTTTAACTTTAGTTTTTTAAGCATTTGTTACTAACCTATGTATGGACCTATGTTGTCTGGAAATAAAGAAATTTTATTTTTATTTTTATTTTATTTATTTTTTAATGTGCTTACATTGAAGAATAAATATCTTGATCTACACCAATATCATAAATCCTCTATTTCGCGTTCGGAACCGTATGTAATTACCACCATTAACGTAACATCAGTGTCTATCTATGACAGTGTGGTAAAAACGTATGAAAATTCATTACCTACGGTAACGTAATGAAAATCCGCCCCCCCCGACCGCCGGCACGCCCCCCGCCCCCCTCCCGACCGCCGGCGCAATAAGGTTGGTCATGGCGGCGTAATAGCGGTCATTCTAATGGTTACAATGGATTTTTAATATGTGTGTAGGTAAAGCAGGGTATGCTTCTGTACATAATTAGGCCTTATTATGTAACAGTTACATAAACTACTATTTATCTCTTTTTAGGGTTCCGAATTCAACTAGGAACCCTTATTGTTTCGCCATGTCCGTCCGTCTGTCCGCGGTCTAGCTCAGTTACCATTCGCACTAGAAAGCTGAAATTTGGTGAGGCCTGATAAGAACTTACAATAAAAACTATATTGAATAAAATCGGTTCAGCCGTTTTTGAATTATTAGTCCAAAACGTATAGTGAAAGGAAGTGCGGAATAGTAAAATGACGTAAGCGCCGCCAAATATCCCTTAATAAACGACCTTTTGAACGGATGTTTTGTAACAGGGCGGCATCTACGAAACTCTACACTGAGCATCGCCCGACATGCTCTTGGCCGGTTTTTTTGCATTGTTGTCCCGGAAATCACCCCTTAAGGATTACTAATTCCAATTCAAGAAAATCCCTAGCCAGGTTATACGTAGACTATAAAAATTCAACGTCTAAAAGGGGGCGGGGGGGTTAGCCACTACACTCAATTGAGGGGACCCCCCCCCCCCCCCGACCCTCCAAGTGCACCTCAAATAGAAAAAAAAATCATGCATTTATAACCCCCCTCCCCTACCCCAATTTCAACCGAGCCTGTACTTTTCATGCTTAGACTGATTTGACGGGAGGATCGATTTGGATGATATTTGCCGTGGACATGAACGTATAAATACAAAAGTGGTCCTGTATAGTCCCATATACACCTACTACTCTATGTCGTTTAAATCATGCCAAAAAAATTAATATGATAAAAAAAGTATTCATTTTTGAGTGTATCGTAGTTTCATTTAGTGGTAATTGTAAAATATTTTATTAGGACTACCTACTGTCCTCTAGCGTATCATTTGTCAACTTTACTTCCAGTTCCGCCTCCAGGGTAGCGGGAGAGAAATTAGGGGTGAATTAGCCGCTTACTGACACAGACCGAATTCCACGCTGGCGGAGCCGCGGGCACAGCTAGTTCTTAATATGTTAGTCTCACGAGAGCTTTATAGATCAAACGTGTATACTAATAATAATTATTATTAGGTACTTCTATGAATTTTGAACGCGTTCATTCACTGCATCTATATTAAATCTTAATCTACGTAGGACATTCGAGTATCACATGAGAAGTGCAATATGTATACTTATAATGGTTGTATCGCATTTTTTAGTTTACTTAATAGAACGCTGCTTAATTTCTTTTTGAAGGTTTGTTTTGTTATGCATGCATAACATCTAACTAGAGAGGTTTCGTTGCTCTCGTTATTGTGTCATATCTGACGGTGCCAGCCCAGTCAACAGGTTATAAGTATAACGTTCTATAGCTATAATAATACTCTGGGGTAGTACAGTCAGCAGCAAAAGTAGCCGCAGCAAAGTACTTTATCCAGCTTTACTTTTAAAAATGACGTTATTGTCCTTACAGAATGCAGACTCCACCCCAATAAGCCCTTACCTCAACTCGAAAACTATGACTCTTACTTCACTACAAGCCAACAAAACCAAAACGACGGAGTGGTCGTTTACATTAAAAATACGTTAAAGCATAAAGTAAAAGAAATAAAACTCAGCCAGGCTTCCTTTCTCCAACTAGACATTTTAAATAACATTGTCTTCTGTATTTACCGGTCCCCGTCACACACCAATGCTGAAGACTTTATAGACTCTTTAAAAACCCATTTGGAATCCTTAAAATCTTATAATAAAAATCTTATTATAACAGGGGATATTAATATTAATATTTTTTTCTATTTATCATATGGCTACATGTCACTGGATATAGATAGGCATTTCTTCCCTGGGGTAGTAGTGGGAAAGCAGATGATAAAGAAAATCCAGTGAGTGCTGCGAGGTCCAGATGGGATAGTGCAGCTGCCAAGTTTGTTACTCTTTTAGCACCACCCAGGGATCACGTGTAGTGTAGGGTTGTCTAAGGTGTTTCCTACGGACGCAGAGTAACATTGATCCATTGATTGGAAAAAATAAAATATTAATATAAATATAAAATCAAAGCAGTTCGAACCGCTACATGAATATAAAAACAGAATGAACTACCTGACCACTTTATCCAACTATGGCCTTTTGGCTGGTCACACGAGACCCACGCCGCTCAAGTGTTCAAATTGAGCTTGACACGACTTTATTGTTAAGAGAATAAGAGCGCGTGAAGGTCATTTTGAACACCTGAGCTGCTTAGCTACTTTTACTGTTGACTGTACGATTAGTAGGGAGTAGTAGATAAGAGTTTTGTATTCTTGATTTGATTTACGTAATTTCTCTTGTTCATTCCACTATTTAAGCACCTACAGGCCGGCTAGAATATCTTACGTTGTCGCCTGTCATTCCATACTTCGAGTCGCGCTTGAAGTATGAAGTGTCGCGTTAAACGTCAAGTTATGCTAGGCGTGCAGAAGTCTCCGCGGTTAGGCATCATCACTACATAGTATAAAACAAAGTCGCTTTCCGCTGTTTGTCCCTATAATGTATGCTTAGATCTTTAAAACTAAGCAACGGATTTTGATGCGGTTTTTTAATAGATAGAGTGATTCAAGAGGAAGGTTTGTATGTATAATACATGCATAATATGTATAGTAGAGAATGCTTGAATGATTTTAGAGGTTTCTAATGTGATGTCGTAAATAAACCCATTTTTTGCGCTTCCATTGCAAACGCTGGCTGAGTCCTAAGATATAGATCAAAATAATGTACTACAGTATTGTACATCTTAAAAAGGTCTACAAATAAAGTTCGCGATGGTATATGTCTATCTCTTAGGGATAACCCACAATAACCATTTTTAATCCCGTGCGAAGTCGGCGGGTCGTAGAAATATAATTCCTAAATTAAGCAACTATACCCATGTCATACTAACTAGTTATAAGGGTTAAGTTTATGTAAGTATTTTAATGTTACTACCTCTAATTCTGAGCACGTCATTGTCAGTATCGACAGTTGGTTTATAACGTATTGTGTTAGTCGGAAAGGTAAACTTTTATTGAATCAAGACTCAAGTACGGTTGGCAACAGAAGTATTAAGCGAGTTAGTTTATACAAGGTTAAATAGTACCTATAAATTGTAAAATAATAAGTAGAAAAAAATACAGAGTAATCTGGAATCTAATTGGCTCGAGTATAATAGGCTGAGGAGCTTCACAAACGCCACCCTTTAGTCCGGTTCCATTTTTAGGGTTCGTCATGTCATGCGTTTCCACTTGAGTACAATTTAGGTCTCTTCAAAGCGAGAGTAAATAGGTATCTCAAAGGTAAGCGTGCTCCACCGTAGACCGCATCATCACTTACCATCAGGTGAGATCGCGGTCAAACGTCTGCCGTTTTCTCCATAAAAAATTAAAAATAAATGTCCGTCTGTCCGTCCGTCCGTCCATATGTCACAGCCTTTTAAGTCGGAAACTATAAGACGTATTGTAATAAAATGAAGACATAAGGTGTATTTTGTGTGCCGCTATTAAGTTATGTAGTTAAATTGCAGAAAAAATATTTTAGGTGGGACGCTCCATACCTACATGTAACTAAATTTCAAAAAAACATTTTTTACCAAATATCACCGACAGAAAAAATTTAGAATATGCGCCTTAACACATACTTTCTACGAAATTTTTTTTGAACATTATCGGTTCAGAGATATTAGAAATTATCTCCAAAAAACTTCTTCCATAGGCATTAAGCATCAGATACGACCTTTTGGTATTAGTTTGGTTCTTATTCCATTGAAGATACAAAACCTGCCATTATGCGTGGTCCGACACGCACTTGGCCGTTTTTTTTAACTTTAATGAAACTTTGAATAATTATTAGGAGGCAGTTCTTCATGGAATTTTATCATTAATCCGATAAAAATCTGACCATAAAATTAATTGTGAAATCTTATTAATAGACGGGCACACACAAAAGGGCAAAAGTAATAAATAGCTAAGCATAAAGTTAAGGTAGATATCTTGCCTAGTGATCTACCTACGGCATGACGTGGTAAAACGGCGTATAATTTGTGCTGCACCCGGCTAATGTCACTGGCTGATTGTTGTTAGTTGCGTTCCGAGCGCGCGCCGCTGCGCTGCGTCTTAAAAAAAAAACAAAATACTATAGGAACTCCACAAGTTCATACATATTAGTCACAATTGTATTATAGTGCTTTACTAAACAAGATTGGAAAATAACTGTTCTATTTTACATAGTAAGGTGAGTTTCTTTCATATCGATAATCGAACAGAGGTACAGGCACCTAGTCACCTTATTTATTATGCGAATTGAATCAAGTTCTGTTCAAATCGTGAGGTGAGACTTAAAAGTGAATATTAAGTTAAAGGTAGTTAGGACGATAATAACATGCATATCTCGCTTAAATCGTTGTTTGTCATAAATAATATTTAAAACGGGAAACTCAAGTGTAACTATTGGGATCGAATTTCGCTCGACATGTTTCGATAATTGAGTAACAGGAAATGTCATTCCTAAGAAATTGTATGACCCAAAAGTTGTAGTGGACATAGGCTAGTCAGAACATCGGTCATTGATAATGATAACACGGCTAAATTACGAACAATGGCAAGTGGCTCAACAATCCGGGTTCGTGATTGTACTTTATAAATAGACGTATATTTTTTTATTTCTACAAAACATATAATAATAAATAATAATAAAAAGCCCTTTATTTTCCCACTACAAGTCTATACTACTCTTTGATTCAGCTACAGCTGTCAACCGCCAAACATGGCGCACAAAGTTTGTTCTAAATGTAACATCTAGTAGAATACATAATAAAATTAATAAATCAATCGTTTCGATCAACTTACGATGATCATGGTTCAATAACATCCGCCCGTTAAAAATATATTTTCTAATTAAATTTTGTGTAAGTACAGTCGTCATCAGATATACCGGAGGGGCCAAGTTGGTTACAAATATCTAAACAACGCCTCTATTGTCAAGGTGATAAAATGCATGTTCAGATATTTTTGAGGACCTTGGCTGCTCCGATATATCTGATGGCGATTGTACCTACGTAATCGAACGAGCGGAGGGTAAGCGAAGTGAAGTTCTTTCAAACAACTTCGGCTACCTAGACGTCTCTGCATTTTGATGACTTTTTGATTTTGAATAGTTGTCGCGCGATAACTTAGTAACGTTTTTCTGATTTATATGACATTTGTTGGGGTTGTAGTAGAGCTCAATACAATTTGAGAGTTCGTTCATGAGCATGATCGATCAAGGGGTTATGGAGCTAGAAGGCTCGAAAAAATCATCATTGGGGTCTTATTATATTGGTCACTCGATTGCAAGAAAATCGCGAATTCCCAGTTTGTGGCGGACTACTAGTTTTATACTGTCCGTAACATTTGCAACTAGTAATAATTGGCTCGCGACATTATTTTGTTTGCAAAGGCGGCTGTTTACGCGGTTATTACATTATTTTGTTTGCAAAGGCGGCTGTTTACGCGGTTATTACAATGTGCTGTGTTGCGGTACCTACTTTAACGAATACCTGCTATAATAAATAAAAGTACGGTCAGAGTGCTCACTACAATACCCCAAGTACTGGTACTGGTACCGTAAAACGGGGTGAATTAAGAAAAAATTTGGGACTACATTGATATATTTCAAACGGTCATAAAACCAGCACTAATACTTGATTTCGTTTTGAAGCCGAGGGCGGGTATTTATCCGGTATTATCCCGATATTTACCTAACTACCTACCTATGGGTAAACCCGCGGGTATTTAATAGTAGATTGTTAACCAAGGGTTGAAAGTGACCCATTTTACCTGAGGTCCAATAGTTCGAGGGTGAAATGGGTAATTTCAACCGAGTTAAACACTCTGCTTTTCATTTCGACTGTGAGGAAAGTACAATACTACACGCACATTTTATAAAACAGGTATATAAAGAATAATCTATAAAAATGTTGTGTAAAGTTCAAATCCAATGTCCAAAGCCGGTGGTCAGACAGGAGGTCATCCGGGTGGGCACCGGCTCAATCCACAATTAACACAGCTAATTACTTTCCGCCCTAGGGATGAACAAGCAATTTTCCACCCGGCTATCTACCCAGGAAAATAAAACTTTCCGAGCAGAAGAAATGAAAAGGTATTTTACGAGGTAATGTTTTGTACACGCGTGTCGAATTAAATATTTAGTTGAATATTTTTTTTCCGGTCTTAGAAATGTCTTAAGAGTCCGGTAAAGTTTTTTATCGATTTCGCTCAACTTTTCGATACTATTTTACAGTAACTAATGAGACTACTATTAGTTTGTATACATACATTGAAATACAGTTTCTTTTTGTACTGCATAAGTAGAACACTTTTTTGATTTTATGTTTCATTTATAAATTATTCGCCATAATATTGTGATAAATATAAACTGAGTAAAAGAGGTAAAATGCACATGTTGTCTCAATTATAGAGGTTATTAAAACGATAAAGTCGAAACACCGAGATATAATATTACTGTTTTGAAAAACTTAGTCCCGCCGAGTTTCTTACCGGTCATAAATAATACTTCTCGGGTCAGAGGTGTAGGGTTAGAACCGGTGATAGTTTTTTTTCTCTCTCTGACGTTCATAAGTTTTTTTTTTTTATACCACGACGGTGGCAAACAAGCATACGGCCCGCCTGATGGTAAGCAGCTACCGTAACCTATGGACGCCTGTAACTCCAAAGGAGTCACATGCGCGTTGCCGACCCTTTACAAAAAGGAGGATTCACTGTGTTGACGACTAAAGGAACAAGAAGGTCCCTCATCGTCAACACACTGGGTCCTCTTTGAGCTCTTTGGCAACCTTACTCACCAGCAGGAACACAACACTATGAGTAGGGTCTAGTGCTATTTGGCTGTGGTTTTCTGTAAGGTGGAGGTACTTCCCCAGTCGGGCTCTGCTCCAGATTTGAGCGATGACATTCGCTGAACGTGCCCTACCACACTTAGCGAGATGCCATTCGCAATGCCCATACCTCTCTTTTTGGCGTAGTTTAAGGACATACCCAGGTCCGGACGTAGTTTAAGGACATACCCCGGGTCCGTGTGCATTGTAATGTGCCTAAATTGAAGAATAAATAACTTTATCTTTTTTTATCTTTTATCTTTTTATCACCCAAGCCCAGTTATAGAGGCTCGATTTGTCCCACTAACAGACGTAAACCAGTGCTAAAGTGCCGGGACCTTAACATGAGCCCCAGTTATAGACGGAGAGTTGGCCACGTCAGATATGACTCAATAATGAGGGCAACTAAACCCCTCTAGTTAGTTTGCTATACTATGCTTATTTATAGATCCTGACATCTGGCAGCTGTAAAGTGGTGGAGGTCAAAGAATGCAAATAACGTGAAGAAAACAAATCCTAGAGTTCTGGGTTTGATGCAATATTACGGTAAATTATGTAATTAATTAGATTATATCATATCCAGAAGTTTCTGTTGCTGGAAAGTAGTGGCAAATTATGTATAATGCAATTTTTAGTTTGTCGCCTACTGTTTTTATTTCCGCAATAATATACAATGGTTTTTATATAAATTATTAAATATCTAATGTTAAAATATAGGCCCTGTCCTCTATAATTAACACAACTTTGGCAGTTTTTACCTATTTTGGTAATACTTTATTCCAACATGAAAACTTTGTTGATCTGACACTCTGACCTCCACCCATTAAAAGCTGCCAGATGCCCGGATCTAGCAATAAGGTTGGTAAAGCATACTAACTAGACAGGTTTCATTGTTCTCTTCAGGTGGCATATCTGACGTGGCCAGCTCTTAGACCATTATGGAGTCTTTTCACTTATGCAGGTCCCACTTAACCAGGTTTTACTGTACCAGTATCCTAAGGCTGTATATCCATTCCAAATTTTGTGTTTTTAACGAAGGCAGCCGTGCTAATAGGTATTGTAGTCACGCGTCTTATTTTATTTTATTTTTCCTCCAATCAAGTATTTAATTGAAAATTCCTTATAAAGAGCCGTCTGAGTGATTGATAATTGCTAGATATCGAGTTATGAATTAAAGACCCGTTTTAAAACATCAAAAGCTCGACTCGAATAAAATATCTACAACTAATTAAAACTCCACTGCTTACATAAGCATAAAACAAAAACATAGAATATAAGCAAGTACCTCCACCTTACAGAAAACCACTGTAGCCAAATAGCACTAAACCCAGTAGGGTCTAGTGCTAATGGCTGTGGTTTGAATGAGTACATAGTGTTGTGTTCCTGCCTGGTGAGTAAGGCTGCCAAAGAGCTCAATGAGGATCCAGTGTGTTGACGATGAGGGACCCTCTTGTTCCTTTAGCCGTCAACACAGTGAATCCGCCCTGTAAAGGGTCGGCAAGGCGCATGTGACACCTCTGGAGTTGCAGGTGTCCATAGGCTACGGTAGCTGCTTACCATCAGTCGGGCCGTATGCTTGTTTGCCACCGTAGTGGTATACAAAAATAATAATAATAAAATAGCATTGTGATTTTACATAAAATATCATATTCCATTGTCGTATCGCCCTTTTAAATACAACATTAAATTAAAGAAATGATCAAACAGCGTTAAGCGAAGTTAATATTGATAATTAAAACTTCTATAAAGCTTCAGGAGCTTCAAACAAATAAATAAAAACAAAGTGTTTATGACACAAAACACTCATAGCGGAATACAGCTATCATGCCTATCATAGACAAAAATCAGCCGAAATACGGAAATTTGTCTATGGTATCTACTAAATATAAGTATGGAGCAGAGAAATGGGATGACAAAGAATGCTTGTCAACGATCAAAAGTGTGGCAAAAAAATGAAATCCATGTATGTGTCTAAATTGTCTATGTGAGCGTAAAATAGTGATGCCAAATACAACAGGTTAATTATCTATCGGTACTTGACTTTCTTATCGATACGTTTTAAAGGCCTCTACAGACGTAAGCGACGTCAAAGTAGACAACTGTGACGTCAATTAACATCCCCACTACCAGCTTGACGTTTTATTTTACGCACATTTTCGACTAATATTATTATTTTTACATTACCTAATAGTTAATACCTAATATGTTTGTTCTAAGCAAATTATATTATTTAGTATAAAAAAAATGTCAATGAACAAAATTATTTATTATTAAATTAAAAATATTAAATAAACAAAATTATTTCCTAAAATAATTTAAAATATTTCATAAAACGGAAAACGGAATTTCAAGTCTCCAGTCGAATGCGCATTCGATTGATCACACGACCATTTTAACAGCTGACCTCTCATTCCAACTATATTTCTATCTCGTTCTAATCGTTTGACTAGTCGCTTGTAGGCGCGGCACACACTTAAGCGGAATCCAGCCCAGCTATCATAAATAAAAATCAGCCGCAGCATAAAAGTCGGAAATTTCTTTACGGGAGCTGAATTTTTGTATGGTGCCCATGTACAATATTCAGCCCGATTTCCGTTTTCGGCTGCTTTTTGACTATGGTAGCGAATTCCGCTAAATGTGTTGAGTGCCATATTTGAATGAAATAATACAAGTACTGGAAGGTATAAAAATCTTTAATAATAAAAAAACCCGTTTAAAACTGGATATAAAACCTAATTTAATCTTCTTACGTAATGACGTAATGTGAATATAAGATTAATTTATTCATTGGATTTTTTTGAAGCAATAATTATAATTTTCATATTGAACATTTATCGATATAAGTCCCTAAAACGTTTTGTCAATCCCTAGCGTCGAATAAATGTTTCGGTTTTTACACAAAATAATCATGAATATTAACTATTATGATAAAATATTGGCACACAGTATAAGAAACACTAATAATTAATTGTATCTAGTAAATACTTACACGATTTATATTGTTATTTTGATAAAATATTGTTTCAAAGACATCGATCGGAATATCATGTAAACCTGTGAAATGAGTAATTACTTGGGGTTTTCCTATGAGTAATAGCCCAATCTGGAACACAACACGACGCCATGTTTCTCCTTTTTCATCCCAAGTTATTTTATTCACGATTGTTTTATATTTTCCACGCTAAAATATGAGCTGTCACGACGTGGGTACGTAAGCTAACTACCCAAATTCAAAAGCTGTCACTCCTTCAAAATGATCGTGTGTCTCTTTAGCACTCGTGGAATCTTCATATACGTGTTGGTTTCTCTTTTGGGCACTTCGTTTATCTTTTAGCGGCAAGCGCCATTTTATATCTATGGTCCATACCATATCCAACTTCGAGTTTTGTCTATGGGCTCCATAGCCCATAGACAAAACTCGAAGTTGGATTTTTCCGCCTTCCGGCTGATTTTTAACCGACTTCAAAAAAAAATTCTCAATTCCTCTGTATTTTTTTTTTCTTTTTTTCTGTTTGTTACCTCAGAACTCCGTAATTTATAAACCAATTTGAAAAAAAAATGATAGGATGGATATAGTTTCCTATTGTGATCAGGTCTGTGCCTGATATGTGAGAGACCCCGCGTGTTAATTCTCTTTGACGCCGTAAGTCACGCACTGTCACTTCTTGCTCCTCGCTCTTGTAATAAATGCACTTTGTTAAAAAAAAGACAACCATATTTTGACAGGGCGTTATAATGCGCGACCAATCATAAAATAAATCTCTATGAAATCTCTGACAAATATCACTTGACAGAAAATGTTAAACACCTTGTCAGTGAATTGCACACTTGCAACGGATGATTATGTTTGGACCATGAAGTTCTATACAATCTGGAGGTTTTACTTCGACCACAAAGTGAGGCCGAAAGAGAGGGTAATGTGGGGGGCTGCATCTCATTCTAAGTAGAGTGACCATATGTACTATGATGTATGTGGGATAGGGATAGTATGAAGATAAATATAAAATAAAATATGCTTGTCGTCTAGTAAGTATTGTCCAGAAAGAGAAGTCTCATGGTTCATATGGGAACTTATACATTCTACTGACTTAAGGAGCTGGCCACTTCAGATACGTTGATGCAATAATGAGAGCAGAGAACCCCTCTAATTAGTTTACTATTTTAAACTTATTGCTGGATCCGGGCATCTGGCAGCTATTCATCGGAGGACGTCAGAGTGACAGACCAGCAAAACATTTCAGTTAATAGGTAAAAACTGTCGAAGCCTATCGCTAATATAATAACAAAAAAGTAAAAACATTGCGTATCGCTAGGGAAAAAAACAGTAGGTAGGCGACAGACAATACATTAACGTAACGTCATTTTGCACTATTTTCTCCCAACAGAAACTCCTGAAAATGATATAATCTTATTAATTACATGATACTGCACTGCATCAAACCTAGAACTGTAAGATATTTATTTCTTACAACTCGTTTGCATAACACCGATGAACAATTGCCAGATGTCCGCGTTTTAAAATAGGGGATAGTTAGTGTAGCAAACTAAAACTAATTAAGTACAGGAGGTTCGTGGCTCTCACTATTGCGTCATATCTGATGTGGACAGTTCTCCGACTTTAATATACTTAAAGGTAAATAAAGAAAACATCAATACATCAAACTGCTCAATGGTTGACTGGAAGAGATCTCTTCCATGTACAAATATTGTACATTCTTCCTGTTGTACAAATGTTGTACAATAAAGTATATTTTAACGGCCTCCTAGCCTAGTCGGTAGTGACCCTGCCTATGAAGAAGGAGGTCCCGGGTCCGAATCCTGGTCAGGGCATTTATTTGTGTGTTTATCACGGATATTTGTTCCTGAGTTATGGATGTTTTCTATGTATTTAAGTATTTTTATATGTATATCTGTTACATATATCGTCGTCTAGTACCCACAACACAAGCCTTATTGAGCTTACTGTGGTACTATGTTGATTTGTGTAAGATTGTCCCATATATTTATTTAATATTGATTTATTTATTTATTATACTGCCACTACTACATTTTTTTGTATGGCCTTGTGCCATTTTAGGACCCTTTCGAAAGGGCCTAAAAAGACCCGCGGGCCACTCCGGTCCTGTGTAAGTAATACTTAGGAACAGACCATGTACTTATGTACATTTCTGTTAAAACAACAAAACCGACCCGCAGCTTGCTGACAGCATAGTCACCCTATTGTTTGACAATCTTAACTTGTTGTTAAATCGTAAAATTGAATGATTGTGGTTTACCGGTGAAAGGAAAGTCTACTTTATTGTAAAGTCTCACCCCTGCACCCTTTTACGCAACATATCTTGACCATTTTTACTTAAAAATGTTCTTACGAAATGTTGTTGAGCTGAGCGGCGTCATTTGAAATAATATCAGTGACGTATTATGTCAGTGATGGGGCTGATGGGATGGGGATACCAGACCGTATTTTAAATATTACAAAACTTACTACTGTCTGCAATATTAATTGCAATTCTTTAATTTAATGAATGAATAATATTTACGTCGTAAAAAAATTCTAAGCAGCTAAAAGGAAACAAAGTATTAATTCAAAACTTGCAATAAATTACTATAAGTAGGAATTAACTTCTAGTGTGTTACGAAAATAAATGTATATAAATAAAACCACATTAGTAAGTTTCATAAGTTGGCAGCATTGTGCGAGTGAGACACCGCCCCCTACATTATGCTCTCTATCGGATCGTTTTTATTACTTTTTACTAGTGACCTATGAACGACTGTTTTGCTCGGTAATAAGGTTCAACTGTGGTTACGGAAATATAGTAAAAGTACTCGTACAATCCGGATTGTCTTCTGATCCGTGGTTTGGACAGAATTTTAATTTATTTATTTTGTTATATTATTGTCGGTTGTCAACATGGCGTTGCTGCCATAAAAATTAATTTATAAATAAACTTTATTAACAACCGACCATGATGTCCATGATGTACTTTTGACTTATAAACATCACAATTACAACTAAAAAAAACAGCCAAGTGCGAGTCAGACTCGCGCACCGAGGGTTCCGTACAAACCTGTAGGTATTTAGGGGTAGTAACTTTAAAATTATTAAAAATATTTTTATTATATGATGTAACTAAAAATATACGGTTTTCGCAATTTTTCCTTTATCTGTGCTATAAGACGTTGCTTCGTACCAAATTTCAAGATTCTGAGTTCACGGGACGTACCCTGTAGGTTATTATTCCCTTGCGAGTTTCGAAAATTTGCGGCATAAACGGCTGTATCTTTTTATTGCGTTGGCTTAGAAGTTCGATTTTTTCACAGCTCTAAGGGACAGTAGACTTGAGTATTTGATATAAATTTCAGCTTGATACCTCCACGCGTTCCTGAGAAAAAGGGTCTTGACAGACGGACGGACGGACGGACGGACGGGCGGGCGGACGGACGGACGGACAATAAAGTGATCCTATAAGGTTTCCGTTTTTTCCTTTCGAGGTACGGAATCCTAAAAATCACATAAAAAGTTTTCTTACTTTGTTTCTGTTAGCACCTTATACAGAAACCAACTAAAGTAGGTACTTAACGTATTTATATTCATTAAATTGACACCATTTTTGTCATGAAATGGTAGTCATTGGAATGATAGCTTTAAGTCAATCTCTGAAGGTTTAAATTTAAGTGGCTTAAACAGCCCGCTACGAGCAACTTACCGCTCGAGGAGTTGTTTATGCTTAGGTAAATAGGTACACTTTACTTATTTAAAATTACAATTTATTTAATCAATACCTTTGGTAGGACCTATGACCCCATCTTTACATAAAAACAGTCAAGCACGTCAATAGGACAGCACAGTGAACTTGTCAGCTCGATAAGATTGTGTGTGTGAAAACTTTTGGTAAAGGTTGGGTCACACTAAAAGCTGAGGAAGACGTTAAATTATGCTGCGGATATACGTACTGTCTCGAACCCAGATTGTTGAACCACTTGCCATTGTTCGTAATTTGCCGTGTAATAAATGACCGATGTAACTAACAGTTGACAGCTAGGCGGTCATCATAATCATCAGACCGTTGCAGTCCACTGCTGGACATAGGCTAGTCGGTAACATCGGTCATTCATAACATGGCTAAATTACGAACAATGGAAAGTGGCTCAACAATCCGGGTTCATGACTGTACTTTATAAATAGACCTTTATTTTTTATTTAGAACAGTAAACGATAAAATCCTGGGAATTGTATTAGCTGTGAAAAATTACATTATTGTGGGTGTCCATACTGTTCATATGGCATCGGAAACGAGGTATACGAGTAAGTACACGGCATGACAGCAAGCCGTTGCGCAACTTGCGCATGACGCTTGTCTTATGAAATGTTATTTTAGCCAATGAAAACTTTGATTATCCCGTCACTACTTTTTTCTAAATAGCTTTTTTCATATTATTGGTTCATATTGTAACGCCAGGGAAAAGGGTGAAGTGATAGATTATGTTCGGAAAGAGAAGTGTCGTAGAATGTATGATCTCCCATATACAGGATGATTCATGAGACGTGAGCAGGAACAACCCTACACACTTAGTTAACGATAATGAATCGACCCCCATCATGTTTAAGTGAAACAATAACGCCTTTAAATTTTTTTTAACCTTTTTGTTTCGTAGAAATTTTATTCTCTGTAATCATGGTCACCCCACATAAACAAATCAATAAAGATAAAACCTCTTTGACAATCATGACAGTACTTTGATTATGAAAAATTTAAAAGAAAATTAAGTGAGATACGATGTTTCAAAAGTAACCAGACATCAATTTGACACATATCACAGAAAAACAAGAGAATATCAGTACTCGACGGAGTATTCTAATTGCAGAGTGACCATGCGTGTCGTAAATAATTTCAAACGTTTTATTTTTATTTAAAAAAAATTTTTGCGCTTATCACACTAATACTGATATCAAACAATAGCTTATTTTGAACTGAATCCGTAGTGTTAAGCCTGCTCACGTCTCATGAATCACCCTGTATACCAAGACACTTTTCTCTTTTCGGACAAACCCTAACTGCTCAGTCAGAGCACATAGTGAACTAACGGAGCATAATTTTAACGAGTCTCGTCGTAAGTTAATTAACACCCGATATGAGAAATAAATTGCTACTAGAACGTGACACGTGACACCTACTGATTTACATACCGCATATGAATTTAATACATTAATCAATTTAATCATCATATCATTCATCTATCTATATTATAATGAGGTACGTAAATTCTGTACATGTATGTTTTTCGACACTGGAATATAGTTGACTCGTTAATTTCGAGATCAGACAGTTGTTAGCCTCTTAATTATTGTTCGTAGGGGAGACCGAGGTCAGTTGTGACAGAGGTGTGTTGTGACAACGTCGGTTTTTCGGAAGTTAAATCGGCTCGCGAGCTCACAACAGCGCGGTTTAAGATTTCATGACTCGAATTTAAAAAACGCGCGCTGTCGTGAGCTCGCTCGCCGTTATAGGTTCCGACAAATCGACTATATCACAACTCTCCTCTGTTACAACACTTACAACTCACCTCGGTCTCCCCTACGTATGACCGTACGTATGTATGATCTCCCATTTAAACCAAGACACTTCTCTTTTCGGACAAACTCGGACATAATGAGCTAAACGGAGCATAATTTCAATAAGTCTCGTCGAAAGTTAACTTAACACCCGATATGAGAAATAAATCAGCATATCATCATCCATCTATATTATAACTACGTAAGTATGTTTTTCTAAAAGTGAAATATAGTTGACTCGTTAATTTTAAGATCATCAACAGTTGTCACCTATTAGGGTGGGTCATTTTTACTTTATTTTATTTTTTTAGGAAGCACAGTTAGAAAAAGGTGCCATTTGATAATTAATGATTGCACGTATTTTTATTTTATTTATAGCTTTAATTTTACTGCCTCCGGATTTAATTTGAAGTTTACGAAAAATTTACGGATACTATAGATATCGTGAAAAAATGTCTCTTTTTGATTACTTTTTAGGGTTCCGTAGTCAACTAGGAACCCTTATAGTTTCGCCATGTCTGTCCGTCCGTCCGTCCGTCCGTCCGTCAGCGGATAATCTCAGTGACCGTTAGCACAAGAAAGCTGAAATTTGGTACTAATATGTATATCAATCACGCCGACAAAGTGGTAAAATAAAAAGTGGAAAAAAATGTTTTATTAGGGTACCTCCTCTATACGTAAAGTGGGGAGTGATTATTTTTTCATTTCAACCCTAACGTGTGATATATTGTTGGATAGGTATTTAAAAATTAATAGGGGTTTATAAATCATTTTTTGATAATGTAAATATTTTCAGAAATAATCGCTCCAGAAGTAAAAAAAAATGTGTCCCCCCCCCCCCTCTAACTTTTGAACCATAAGTTTTAAAAATATGAAAAAAAAACTCAAAAGTAGAACTTCATAAAAACTTTCTTGGAAAATTATTTTGAACTTGATAGGTTGAATAGTTTTTTAAAAAAATTACAAAATAATTTCTGAACTAAGTTTGTAATTTAACCGATTTCTACAAAATCACAATGAAATGACGTGCTTTCAAATAAAGTAGAAACGGTGAAAATCGGTTCACGCAATTAACTCAGTAAGTGGGGACACTTACTGTGACGGACGGAAAACTACGGAACCCTACACTGAGCGTGGCCCGACACGCTCTTGGCCGGTTTTTTTTTTCAATTTATTGGCTCTGAACCTTTACCATGCTATTTCGAACCAACAATGGTATACAGTGTGGAAAGATAAGTCGGGCCCTGGAGGGAAACTACCTTAAAACGTTGAGATAGCTCAATTTACTGAAAGGAAACATTCTTTAATTTTTTTAAAGGGACATCTGCATTTACAAATTTTTGGAAAAGAGTACAGTTTACAAAAAAACTATTTATTTTGTAATTTTTGCCATAAATATTTTTTATGACAATTGATGCCAATCGATCCTATTTCCAACAAGGATAAAATTTCTTAATACCAACCAAGTTTAGGGCACAAGATAACCCATAAATAATAATAAAAATATTGTTCATATAATTAGTATGGAAAAAAGTGAAAATTAAGAAAAAAACTGTGAATGCAGTTTTAGTATTTAGAAAAAAATTAAAGAATGTTTCCTTTCAGCGAATTGAGCTATCTCAACGTTTTAAGGTAGTTTCCCTCCAGGGCCCGACTTATCTTTCCACACTGTATATTTTCAACTAAAGTTTAAATAAAGTGACAATACAATGACATAGATATACTCCGCAGACCATAGAAAATTTAACAATATTTATATGAAAACTTTGAAATGGATTCGGAGGCAGAAAATGAATTCCGTTTGCAATATATTTTTAAATAACGCTAACAGTCACAAAAATGACATAAAATAATCACAATAAATAAAATCTACTTCTAAATAAAACTACGCTGAACACAATAAAAAAAAACAAAAAAAAACCTATCCGACAACGTCGCCCCGCGACCCTCCAGACGCAAAGGTGCCCATCACGCTCGCAGCATTTCCTCGTTGAACCGCGATGGAAAACCTCTGCATAAGGAAGGAACCGGAGCGAGGATCCAACCCTCTCTCCCGAAACGCCTCCCCACTTCGCCAAAAAAAGCCCTGGCCTCAGCACACCAGCATCCGGTGGTTTCCACTGCGAGAGCAACGAATAAATAATTCTCAAGGGCCGCATACTTCTCTCGTTTCTGCGGCGGCGGCGGCGGCGGCGGCTAACTCAGCCGCTGCCCCTGCTGTCTTTACGGTGCGGCCAATATCTGAAGCCGCAAACGTGCTGACACACGTTGCGTCCCACAACAAACACTTTCCTCTCTCCCAAGGGACCAACATAAACCCATCAGGCCTTTTTCCATCAGACCGACTGAGGCCTGGAGGCTCCAGCACACATGGGATATTTGCGGATACTAGCGCCCTCCGTACGATATCATTCAGCGCGTGGTGCCGCGGGAACCTCCCAGCACACCGACAGCAACTCAACGCGTGATGACCGCTACTCTCCACCATGGAACCCCAGATGCATGTGTGAGGTTCACACACAACACAACCCAGACGAAGAGCAACGGCAATCCGCGTCGAGTCGTTGTCAAGCAGTGTGCCCATATGCGGAGAGGGGAGCGCATGAGCCAAGCCCCAGATTCCGGCTTCGACACCGCAATGAGCCTCGCCCTGTCCACACCTACTGCACCCTCCATTAGGCTCCCGAACACCCGCTTCACCCCCACGTCATCCCACAAACGCTGGCGATCCGGATTTTCCGGTGCGAACGCACGCGGATTGAGACTCAACCAGGCCGCCATAGCATCAGCAGCGAAGGGTATGGATACCTTGACACCATCAGTAGATAAAATTTGAGTGACAAGATCCACAATCCCCGCCGCCGATGCCAGGGTGGCCGGCAAGCTCACGTCCCGTGCACGCCTCACGCCCAGCCCACCCGATCGAATGGGAAGTGAGGCCAGATCCCACTGGTTCTCATTGATGGAGACGTTCAACAGCGACTCAACAGACCCCTTCAACACGCAATCAAAGGAGTCAATAAGACTGGGGTGAAGCCAAGCCGGCACGGTCCGTAAAAAATAGGTGACTCTGGGAACGGCGAAACAGATCCGCAACAAAACCAATGACACGTGCGCAGAAATGGTCTTCAACCTATCACCAGCGGTCAACAGAAGCTGCCTTCTCACCTTGAAGGCCTCAGGGATGGCTTCTGGAAAAATTGGAGAGCCCAAAAGATTAAAATTTCGGGGTGACAACTCCTTGAGCCCAGGAAGCAAATCACTGAAAGAAGGGAAGGACAGACGAGACTCGACACCGCAGGGGAAAATCTCGCATTTGCTTGAGTTCATTCACCTCTAGCCCTAGGTCACTAAAACGCGGGAAGAGGGCGACTAAATCCTGTTGTACCTCCTGAGGATTACCCCCGATAGTACCGTAGCCGTAGTAGTAGTAATTTTAAATACTGATTATTGGCATTAAAGCGCACCTTTTTATTACTGTGCCCGAAGGATAACTAATACTTTATTTTTGTCCATACATGAGTGACCCACCCTAGTCTAGTACCTATTTTGGCGTCAAATCGTTGTAAGAAAGTCTTGATGTAATCCCGAGAAAGGGTTATATGTTATTTCCACACAAAGCATCTTTATGCATAAGCAGCTCTTACCTAATTTAAATCTATGTTCGGTTCCGGAACAGAAAAAAAGTTTTTGGACATTTCTAAAAAAACAGTTTTGATACAAGATAATAGCTAGTACAAGTTGCCTTTAGCTTTAGGGGATATCGAGAATAAGCGATGAAATATAATCATAATATTGTATTTTCATCGAATTTATATAATCATACCAAATTTTAAGTCAATACTAACGCTGAAAGTGTCAAAAGAGCGTTTAAAAATAAACACTTTTTGAAATTTAGTTATTTTGTGACAATTTTATGTTACTTCTATTCAGAGCGGCACGATCAAAATGTATAGATTTGAATGAACGTGTTTTTGACGACAGAGCGGTGGCCTCGGAATCCGCGCCGCCGGTCGCGTGCGTCGAGTCCGCGGCCTTAGCTTAGCCAGGTTCTGCACCATCACGCGGGAGCAACGACCCGACCGCGGCATAAAACAAAAGACATACACTACCATGTGGGAAAGTGACAATTTTCCGCGCTGCTACTCAGAATCGTATATCAGCTATCTTTACGCTACACGTACTTCGTAGCTTCATAGATATCTTTCATGCTCATGGATAGGTAAAAGCGTTAAAAATAATATTAAAAAAAAAAAACAACGGGTGGCACTCCGGGAGTGCCGGCAGAAGTGAAAACTTGAATATTAACTTTAATTATCAGTATAAAAATTTTATGTGGTAAAATACAATATTCATTTATTGCGCTATCGTACACAAACATGACAATTTATATTACATTAAAAATTTAACACTTCAGAACTATTACAATTATTTAACATTAAAAAGTTTATCTCTCAGAAATATCAACTTCCATCCATAATTTCAACGACTCTTACACCATCATCATTACTAGAACCATCATCGCCAGTCTCTAAAACTGATACGATAGGTTTATGGTAGCTGAAATAAGAAACGAAAATTTTTGATTCTAACCTATTTAAATGTCTAATAAATACCGCATCAATAGTAGTTTTGTATTTCGTAGTGCTAAGATTACGATTTCGAACGAAACAGCCGCGCGGTAGAAAGAGGGGAATACTTCCTCAACTCTCCTACGCCGCGCTGGCGGTCTATTGGCTTCAATGACATTGTAACCATTTTTCGATCAGGTCACGTGTCCGTCTTACGAATTTTCATGAATTTTATGTTGTTTACATTTATTTTTAGTAAAAATATCAATTTTTACTTAAAGCCTGACCAGAAATATATGATCATGCACCATGTTGCGGAATTTCATTGGAACTAATTTCTTGCACTGGCAATTATTTTACTGACAGAATGATATGCATGTGTGAGTGAATATGATAGGCTGTCAGTGTCATTGTCGCGGTTTATTTGAATTACAGTAAAGTGTTGAATATTAAATAATATAGGTACAAGACAAAAATATCCCAAAATTATTCATAGAGCGAAACATTGTAAATAGTGTATGTAATAAACAGCTGTAAATAATACGCTCGGGAAATGGAACTTTTCGCTGTGAAACATTTTCAAATTAACATCATAAATATCATATCATAATACAAAAGTCAAAAAACAAATGCCATCCGATTTCAATTATTGCAAGTGCATTTGTCCTAAGTTCTCGTCCACCGATCGAAAAATTCAATATTTGTTCGGTTTCCAACTCTGATGGCTCGATAACTGTCCGGCCGGGGCGGATGGCAATTTGTATCCAGTGTCTGTATGTGATGAAGAACAAGCATGCTAATAGCCAAGCGGTTGCCTGACGACTTTTTTTTTATTTTTTTCTTCGCTCACGTACAGGGCGCCAGTCGCACCTCGAGGGATGGCATTAAAATGTTATTATATAACTTTTAGGCAACTGCTGTTTCAATTAGTTGCCTCGCGATAAAAAAAATCACCCCCCCCCCCCCCCTCCCACATTATTGGGTCAGTTAAGGTTGCACAGTGCGGTTCCTCCTCACATCGTGAGCTTAAATAACACGAGCCATCCGGTTGCCTCGCAGTCACTCTGACTACGCGTCATTATTCTGAATAAAACTTTTATGTGCCTTTTACGAATGTGGCTTATATTCTGATATTCACCGGATTTGTTTATCGGATATGCAGGGGCAGTCGGGCACAAACGTCCATGGATTTTCACGCGCTATTTAGATCTGTCCGCAGACTCATCCGTGCTCAGACCCTGCTTACTTGATACTTCATCATGTTTCCTCCTCTTTTTATTAACACGCTTTTATTAGGTCGACCTGTATGTACTAACTATGTAATGGAATCTAAGGTAACTAATTTAACCATCTTCCAAGGGTCGTAGCGTAATGAAAATTGGCAGCTGTATGTAGTTCGGATGACAATACAATAATATGGTACTGTCGAACTGATCTGATGATGGAGCCGGAAGATATGAACTGAAACTTCATGATGGAAAATCGTATCATAGCTGTTTTGGATTTCTTAGAAAAGTCCTGTAATGAACTTTGACCACGATTAGGTTTCAAGGTCTGATGATGAAGCCGGAAGATAGGCACTGGCATTGCATGATGGAATATCGTATCATATAGTCGTGTTTGCACTTGTGAGAAAGGCCACGTAATGGACTTGGAACACGATCACGGTTTCAAGGTTATAACAAACCTATTATATATTGAATAGTGTAAATATGGACATAGGTGCCTGTATATAGACCTGTACATGGAGAGTGTAATAGAATAATATATCTATATTATTCTATTACACTCTATATACGATGTATATTGACGTGAAAATAGGGTAGTAGGTAAATATTTCGTTATCAAAGACCAAAAAGTATAAAATAAATTAATAGTTTAAAAAACACTAGAAAAACGCGCTTTTATAAATGCACGTAAAAACAAAAAATAAATTATGGGTCGTTCAAGTTGTGGGCTGAAGGCTCTATTTCTGGGCTGAAGTGTGTACTTTTAATTATAATATTTGATTGTAAAAGCGTGGGGCGCTGGAACAGGAAAGTTAGTATTAGTATTTGTTAACAAGAAAGTCTTTTAGCACATAGTTTATACTTCAGCCCAGAAATAGAGACAACTTGAATGATCTATAATTTATTTTTTGTTTTTACGTGCATTTATAAAAGCGTGTTTTTCTAGTGTTTTTTAAACTAATAATTTTTTAAATACTTAAGTAATTCATCATTTACAATCAAGTTTCAAACCACATAGGTATTACACTCTGCATGGACTAAATTTTGATACAATAACATGTACATATGTTTAATGATTAGAATTGTGACCAACTACAGAAGAATTGATAAATAGAATCCAGAGAGCTACTGTCGGCGATAGAACATTCGAAAAAACGTGATTTCTAAAAAACTTCTTTTTTTAAGCGTGCAGTCCAGTGGTGTGCGGCATGGTGAGCATCAGCACGGCGGGCGAGGCCGCACCCGCGCCTGACAAAGTCCGCGAGGCCGCGACCGCTCACGACAGGAGCCGCGAGGCCGACTGGCCATTTGTCCTGTTTTTCATACACATTCATCTGCTCTCGGTGTACGGGCTATGGCTGCTGCTGTTCGAAGTCAAACTATTGACCATTTTATTCCGTAAGTACACTTTACACTTGTTGACTGCATACGAGGATGACGGCCGGTAGATATTTTCATCATCCTCGTCCATCAAACGGGCTCTGTATATATATCTTTCCTTTGACGAGTAGAGTTATTTCAGCGGCTATTTGAAATTAAATTAAGACCCGAGCCAGCGAAGAAAAATTCTAAAATTTGTTTATTTATTTGTTTATTTGTTTATTTTGGTCAGCACTAACAGTTAAACTAAACATGCTAACCTGTGTTACATAACTGTTATAAAATTGAGCCGAGCGTAGGGAGTGGTTCAAATAATGGAATCTTTAGCGTGCGGGGGCAGGGGGGTTTCACTACGCAGTTTAGGTACATTTGGCCGGCGCGCCTCCCGGGCAGGCGTATCGTATGGCAGTGGGCTGCCGCTCGGCTCGCAGGATAGTAGTTTCACGTGGCGCTCGCGCAAAATTGAAAATACACAATGGCTATTTGACAATATTTCAAAATCTCAAAATTTTAGAAATCGAAAACCATTTCGAGAAATACACTTGTAGAACACAAAAACCATTTTTTTTGAATTTTTTTTTCAGTAATTTTTGGAAAAATCACCAAAATATGTAAACCGGAAAATGACGTCACACGACTGATTCAATACTACCACTATGAAAAAACGTTATCTTCCGGGTTTCCGTTTGACAACTTTGACAATTACAACACTACTGACAGTGACAGGACAGCTGACAGTTAATTCTTTCAATTCGAATATTTACGTGTAATTTACGTTTCCTTGGATTAATTTAATTATCTACGTGTTGCGATTTGTCACGGACTCTGGACTGCTTTCTTCTACGACGACCACAACTCGCTTTCTAACAGACCCCGGATTGCATTCTTCAACGACGACTACGATTTTCGCTTTTTCACGGATCCCGGACTGCTTTCTTCTACGACGACCTGACGATGGAATTCAGGGAATCCTCGGAAAATACCCCGGTTGGGTATTGACCAACACCTCTATAACGAAGCGGACACGAGAACCTCAGAAAGATTTGTCAAAGCTGACAGCAGGAGCTTGCCGCGTGTGAGTTTTTGCAAAGCTAGGATAAATATAATTTGCCTGGCACAAGAGGTACCGAAGCTTCGTTATCTTCGCGGAGTTCTTATGTACAAACTGGCAAAGGCCTTTATTAAGTGCAGCCTCATGTTCCTTTACTATTTGTAAACGAAAACAGTATAGAAGTGATGCTAACGTCCCAAATCTACAAGAGTTTCTCCAAGAAGCCAACAATCATAAAATGGATGACTGTTTGTGCTTCTCCAAACGGAATCTGTGACGATTTGGCTTTCAAGTTGTGTCCCTTTACAGATAAAACTGAGAAATTATATCAATTAAAATGTCACGAGCCAAAGTTGTTTTGGATTGTGGTAAATAAAATACATTTTATAGGAAATAAAGTACTTATTTTATTACTATGAACACTTGTCATTTTTAAACCTGTATCCTAAGTAGGTCCTTAAGTACTTTCTGATGACTTGTCAATAATAAGTTAAATATCTTTCCTGTACTTAGAATGCTACTACTGGAGAAGTAAAATTCACCATGTGTTAATCAGGGGAGAAATAAAAGGTATATTATAATAAAATTATTTTAATTTCGTTCAGTTGTTCATTAGGCGGATACCTTCGTATACCTAGCACATCTGTGGTGGAAACGTGGCCTAATATAAAATATACATTCTCACACAAT